>CM069529.1:63627500-64227500 GCA_035773235.1 Eospalax fontanierii | reverse complement strand
TGTGGCACATCCTTGAATGCATTCACTCACTCCCTGTCACAGTCACTAAGATACATCCAGGTGTCAAGCAGATATCAGCTTTCTTCTAAGAGCTCTCTAGTCTATGTGTTCAAGTATTTCTCAAGGGCATATATTAAGGAGAAGAATTATTGGGTCATAATATTTTCAACTACTGTTGAACGAATAGTTCAAAAAATACACTTAAGTTGTTGTCTTAAGAGAGTATATCAGTTTATGTTTCTACCATTAGATAGAGAATAAACTCTGGTTGGTTTTAAACACAGCAAGAAAATGGTGAGGTCCAACTGCCCAACAGTGGCAGAGTTACTTTGTCAAGGCACTGGGGAAACACTTCATCTGTTTCTTGGGTAGCCAAACAATTCATATCATTGCAGAGAATGTCCCTGGCCTGTAAGGCTCAGCCTGCCAAATATGGCAATTCCAACACTTTGTGCAGAATTCTGTCCAAAGAAAGCTTACTCCTAGAGTGTTTTCTCATTGCTCTGAGTATAAAAGAACTTCCTGTTGACTGGAGAGTGAGCTCTGGCAACTTTTCTGGAGGACCTGGGCTCAGTTCCCAGCATCCACATGATGGCTAACAACCATCCATAACTCCACTTCTAGGGGACCTTATGCCATCTTCTGACCTCCCCAAGCATTTTGTATGCATAGGTGTACTTACATACATGTGGACAGACACTCAGGCATGTACAATAAAAATAAATAAATAAAAATTTAAAAAAGAGAACTCCTGTCCCAGATACTTATTCTTTTCTCATCTTGACTTTGGATGTATATGCATATGTGCATGCATGTGGGTGCATGTGCCTGGTATATATGTGTGCATGCATATATATGTGCATGTGTGTGCAGTACTTGTTAGCTTCTGAAATTGACCTAGCATTTCCTTGTTTTCTAGTTTGCTGACTGCCTCATCCTTTACAATGTCACTGTACAATATGGTCACCAGGAATACTTGGGATGAATCAGGTCTAAGCTGAGAGATGCTGTCTGTATTAAACACAGCCATTGGATTTCCAAGATCTAAAATGGGAAAATTGGAATATATTATTTTATAGGATTATATGCTGAAATGAAAATACTTTAGCTCTGGGGGTTAAATGAAATATACTAGTAAAGTTAATCTCACCTGTTTCTATTTCTGTTTTTATATTTACATATGTAGCTCACATTATACAGCACTGCCCCCAAATGTGAGCTCATGAAAGCCCTACTGCTGCCTGCTTCTTTTTAATCATGTTACGATATAATTATGAATGCATATTTAATCATTCCTATTAATCAGTTTTATCGAATGCTGGCCTCTTCATCAATCCCATCTCTATGTCTTGGAACATAGTTAGCTGCTTCAAAAATACTTGTCCAGAGAGTTGTCACTTTTCCTTGTAAATTGTCCAACAGAGACTGCTTATAAAAATCTTGCACCTCTGGTGTAGATTTCTAAGAATGTGATTCTGATTGACCTAAATCTAGTCTAAGTGTCTGCTTTGATCTAATCATCTCAACTGTAGGCCAACGGTGCTTACCCACTCATTCTACACAGCATAAGGACAGAGACTCTTAAGATATGAAGATATCTAGGCCAGAGGACAGAGGGAATGGTCACAAATAGAACCATGCTGATGCACAACACCACACTTCTGAGGCTTCTAACTGCAGGGATGTCATGAAACCCTTGACTACCACAAATCATATTACTGGGCCAATTAGGCTTAAAAGTAATCAATGGGCTAGGGACAGAGAGATGGCTCAGAAGGTAAAGTGCTTGCTACCAAGTATGATGACCTGAGTTCAATCCCTAAGATCCATGTTGTTGAAGGAGAGAATTGAGTCCCATAGGTCTGTCCTCTGACCGAGACTTGTGTGTGTGCGTGCATGCATGTATGTGTGTGTGTATGTGTACACCAAATGTATTAAAGTATTTTTAATTAAAAATGATTAGTCCATGAGACTTCAGTTACTTAAAGACCTAGTCAGAAATTCTAGTTTTGTTGTTTATCCTTCAGCTTGGCTGCCAGATAGTCATCTGAAGGTCATGGCCAAGGTTAAGCTGGCTAGAAAGGGCTAGTTGATAACTTTTAGAAATATGTGCTGCTTCTTTGTTCATTTCTAATGAACAAGGTTCCACAAAGCATTTGTGTTTATATCTATACTTTTTTTGATAAAGAACTTTAAAACTTTTTGCACACTTGCTCAAGACCTTAAAACAATGTGACAAGTGTTTATTGTTCTCCTGTCATAACTATTTATGATGCCTGAAGAAAATGTGTTGAATTCACATCTCTGAAATTTTAGGGCTGCAGTCAGAACTGGGTGGGAGAATTCTTGCTCAGCATTTGAAATCCCTGAATTTGATACCCAGTGCAACAACAAAAAGTACTAATCCAATTTTAAAGGGCATTCTTCCCCCACTTAATTATTCCTTGAATAGAATCCTAGAACATGATTTCCAACATGTTTAGTACAAAGAAGACTTGGGCTTAGTTATGAGGACGCACAACATACTGAACAAAGTGTTCTTTTCTCAGGACTCAGAGTCTAAAAGGATGATACTGTTCAGGCAACATGTTCTGACTGGTTCATGGTGGAGCTCGGTGTGGAAGAGTTGAGAAACTAAATAGTGCAAAGGTGTGTGTATAGTGGGGTTAGATTTGTGTCTACAAAACTATTTTAATTATTTACAGCATCTTTCTGGAGCACTTACAAACTCAAAATATGAACCAACATTAAAGATCCCACAGATAACTTGGCCATACAGTCCTGGATGGTAACTTCTAACTTGGGACGAATGTGTTCATTCATGGTAAGGACAAGACTGACCTTTCTCCTAACCCTAAAATTTATTTCCACACCATATTGGTTTATGTACATACACACACACACACACACACATATATGTGTGTGTGTATATGTGTGTGTGTGTGTGTGTGTGCGCCACATGTGTGTATGTCCATGGAGGCCAGAAGAGGGCATCAGATCACCTGGAATTGAAATTATAGGCAGCTATGAGCTTTCCAGTGGCAGTGTTAGGAACCAAACTCAGGTCCTCTGCAAGAAGAGCAAGTTCTCTTAAGCACTGAGTCATCTCTTCAGTCTCCTATACATTCTTTGGTCTCAAGAAATTATAGACAGCATTAGGATATAGTGGTAATAGTGACCCATATAAATTATTCCATTTATCCAGTGAAAAAGACATTATGCAGAAGAGAAATGATGAGTATTCTCAACAAAATGCACTTGAGACTTTTAAAAAATGAATAAGAATATAGAGGAATACAAATAATTTATTCATGTGATCAAGGCTAACTACATTTCCAGTTAAGTTCCTTGGCAGTCTCATGGACATATATTTACTGTGTAGTAATTACACTTTAAAATACCAATATCCAGGGGTGGAAGTGTTGGAGAGATGCCTCAGTGGTTCAGAGTGTACACTGTACTTGCAGAGGACCCAATTTCAGTTTCCAGGACTGATGCCAGAGTGGCTCAAAGCTGCCTGTAACTCCAGCTCCTGGGGATCCATTACCCCTTAATGGCCTCCATGGGAACATGTATGAACACCTGTATATATACTCACACAGACACACAAACATACACATAATTAAAAATAAAATTAAATCTTAAAAACTACTACCATCCATGGTAAAAACAAATGTCCCATGAGCGAGATTGCGAACACATTCCTGAAAGCTGCCAAAAACGCTCCTCCTCCCACGTATATAATAATTAGCAACTATGCTTTCTTCTGTGAACTTGAAAGTTGGCTTAGAATCTGGAGCATCTGTAAAGGTTCTTATATACCAGCTCATCAGCAACCTTTTCAACCATAAAACCCCTTTACTGTGCATGTCTGTTCTCACAGTTCAGGCACTCCCACCTCTCAGGTTTGAGGTGACTTATTTCCATTTGCTTTGATTATTTTCTTTTCTGGAGTATTTCTCCCGACTAGCTTGCTATTAATGTGGGCTTCATTGTTACACAATGTCCAAGTTTGATGTGGTTATTAAAATGGTGCCTCTATAAATTACCATAGCAACAAACACAAATTCATAGCCCAATTTATCCTGTAGCGCTAAAATCTTTTACAGTTCTTGAAAGCTCAAGGTACAGAGCAAATCAAATAGTTAGTTGTCGAGAGACTCAAATATCTATCAACTTTGACTGATATTAAATCAGCCCTAATGGTCAGTAATGAACAACGCAGGCCATTTCTTTGGAATGACCCAAGTCTTACAAGGACTGAGTGTGTGCACAGTAATTTCACCTGCATGGAATGTGTCTATGCCTATCATAAACAAGTCACATCCTGGTGATTCTAGGGAAAAGGCAAGTCCCCACCACAGAAAATGAATGTCCTTCACTTGTAAATTTCATTAAGCTTGACTCATAGCAATCGCATCTCTGTCCCCTAGTAATTAAAATGAATCAAAACGGAGTGAGAAGGCAGACACCAAAAGAAGGAGCATCACCAGCACTAGGAACCAAATATGTAACTAAAAATAGATGAGAAAAATATATGAGGCACTGGGAAAATATGCTCTGTCTTGTCCTCGTTTGACAGGCACATAAATCTCCTGTTTCTTCTCTCATCCAGAACTAAGAGCTAAAAATAAGAGGTGGCACCTGTGTTCTTAAGCAGTGTTTCATGGTGACAACGGCTTTCAAGGGAACAGTGTGTTTTGGGTTAGTCATACTGAGCTGTCCCTTAAGCAAAAATACTTAGGAGGATTTAGATTTGGTTCCAAAGAAGAGCATGTTGTGAGTTCATCCTCCTTTCTACGTGATTGCAGACAAGGTTATAACGTAGATTCATCACCTTTCCCAAGAATTAACTCTGTATCTGTTCCAAAATACGAGAACCAAAAGCCTAGAATTTCAGAGACTAATAGTCCAAAAGCACAAAAATACCACTGGTTCTCTCGGTGTGAATTTAGAGGGAAAGGTAATCTTGTTTCAATCATGTTTTAGAAGAAAAATCTTTATTATATATTATCTATTTTTGTATATGTTTATGTGTGTGGTGTACTTGCATGTATATGTGTGTGTTTCCACGTGTGTATAGGTGTGTGTTTACGTAAGTGTGGCGTCTTTAGTTTGGTATTAGGTATCTTTTGCAATCACGATGTATCTTATCTATTGAGGCAGGGTCTTTCAATGAACCCGGGGCTCATTGTTTTGACTAGTCTGGCCAGCTAGTTTGCTCTGGGGAGTCCCTGTCTCTGCCTCCATTTCACTGGAATTACAGAAGTGTTGCCACACCCACAGTGTCTCCTCCTCATAATTCTGTACCAAGTGTTATCCCCGGAGCCATCTTTCTAGCCCTGGATGGAAAAAGCTTTAAAGTGAAGGATTCTCATAATAATTTTGAGTTCCTGAAACATGTTGACATTCTTGCAAACACTGGATTTTCAGAAGAATTAAGAAAAATTTTGTGTTCTCATGATATCAGTATTCTTAAGAAATCATCTAGAAGAGTATTGTATAATGTGGGTAAGAGATATTGATAGTGTGGCCCAAGTTGAAAAGTGATTCCATTCTAGTTGTTTGGATTATGACAATAATTCCAGTTATGACAATTAATGACAAATCACAGCCCACAGTAATGTACAGGAATGACTCAGTAGTGGCCTGTGGGGTCCAGAATCCACTTACAGTCAAAGGTTTTTGGGTAGATGCCAAAATGAATGTGACCATGGAATGAATGTCCTGATGTGACCACATACCCCCAACTGTCTTTCTCATGTCTATTTTCTGACTCTGACGTTAATTCTCTTATCTATAAGGACTCTTGTGATTACACTTGGCCCACTTACATAATCCCAGAGGATTTCTCCATCTTATGAGATCCTCAGCTCAGTCCTATATACAAAATCTTCCCATCACATAAGGAACACAGGCTCCTAAAGAACAGATGTCCATTTCCAAATCCTCTGTCATATATATATATATATATATATATATATATATTAGAATTTAATTAGAAATTCAAGACAAACAAGGGGATTCTTAGAATCTATGAAGATTAAGTTTCTGCCACTGGAAGAAAGGGAAAGCTCAAGAGAGAAAGACAAAAAAGCTATAGAAAAGGAGATTCCATAGCTTACCTGAGACTGTAAGCTATATAACCAATGTGTGACGTGACGCAGATTCAGTGTGGCTCGCACATTCTGATGTTAAATCTTTGGTGGTAGCTCACTTTTTCTTGGAATGGTGGTACAGAAAACTAGTTTCTCACACCCAGCTCTGAAGAGGTCATTTGGGAGAGGCACCATGGCCTTGGATCTGTTACTTCATCTACGTAAAGCCCATTTCCCTCACTGTGAAAATGGACAAGGAACTTAGTGCTAACCTCCTGGAGGTTTTATATGCAATATACAATATATGCAAGAAACTTAGAGCAAAGCCTAGTGTCTTAAAGAAAATGATGTCGTGACTATAGTTAATACTGTTGTTATTGTTGCTACTATCATTCTTGATTGAATAAAGCTGAGGTGAAGGGTCAGTGATCTATTAGTTTCCTCTTACAACTCTAACACCAAGCTGAAAACATATTAGCTTACAGAAACACAAATTTAATATTTTAGTTTGTATTAATTGTTTTACACCATTGGACAAAATCCATGAGAAAACCACCTTAAAGGAGAAAAGATTTATTTTGGTTTATAGTCTCAAGGTTTCAATTCATGGTTGAAACAGAGAGAATGAAAAAGTGGTTGGTGGAGGAAAGACACACCGTGCAAAGTGTGCTTCCAGTGTGACCCACTTCTTGCAACTATTCCCTAGCCCTTTGATCAGGAACTTCTCAAGAGATTGGTCCATTGATGAAGTTAGTGTCCTCTAAATGGTCCATTGATGAAGTTAGTGTCCTCTAAATCTAATCTCCAGTCACCAAGCACGACTAACTGGGAATCAGATTTTCAGCACTTTATTTCTAAGTACACATAGTTGTAGAGGTTAGAAGTCTGAAATAAGACTGAATATTACAGACTAAATGCTTGTTTCCTGAAATTTATGTCTTAAAATACTGACTCCCAATGTGATGGGATTATAAGGAGGCAATTAGGTCAGGAGAGTCACTCTTATGGATGAAGCAAATGCCCATGTAAAAACACACAACGGGCTCCTGAGACCTCTTCCCACTGTGAAAGGTGGGACACATTTGCAGAAGATTGCCCCTGCCAGAACCCTGGTATGGTGGCACCCTGACTTCAGACTTCTGACTTCCAAAGCAACAAGAAATATATTGCTACTGTGTGCCTAAGTCATCCTGACTATGATGTTTTATGATAGCAGCCCAAACTGAATACAATCGGCATCATAATGAGACTGTATTTCTTCTGGAGGCTGTAGGACAAGAATCTGTTTCCTTCTGTCTTTTGGCTTTTAGAGACTATTTGCATTCCTTGGTTTATGGCCACTTCCTCCTCCACCTTCAAAGGCAAGGGCAAGAAAATTTGAATATGATCACGCCCCCACTGTCTCTTCTCTGAGGTGGATGCTAGTCTTTCCATCTATAAGGATGCTTGTGGTACTCTGGACCCACCCATATAATCCCAGAGGAGTTTTCCTTTTTAAGACTTTGACTCAGAGAGTCCCACATACAAGTTTTGTATTCCATGACATAAGGAAATACAGTCATAGATTTCAGGAATTGACTACAGACATGTAGGAAACCATTGTTCTGTTCTTTACCTTAACGACTAGGAAAAACTTAACCAAGACTAAAAGAATTAGAAAGCAGATTTATTATTCTGATCCCTTGACCTTGACCTTTTTATTCTTTTTATTTATTTTGTTTTGTTTTATTTTTATTTTATGTGTATGCGTGTATTGTGCACCTGTGTCAGCCAGAAGAGGGAGCCAGATCCCTTGGAACTGGAGTTGTGGATGGTTGTTAGCACCATGTGAGTGCTGGGGTTTGAACATGGGTCTTCTGGAAGACCAGTCTTAACCGCTGAACCATCTCTCCAGTCCCCCTTTCTGTCTATTCTATACCTCAAATGGCTTTCAGGATATAAGCCACTGAGAGTCTAAAGTTTGTCTTTGAGTCTTGTACTGAAACATCCAACGGCTTGTTTTCCCAAAAGCATATCTTAAAATCCTAACCCTTAGCAATGTACACACACACACACACACACACACGCACACACACATACACACGCACACGCGTGCGTGCACACTCTGTTCAATTTGGTCTTCCTGGATATCTTGTTTACTGTTGTAAATGAATTCACAATAAGAATGGCATCTCTGTGCACAGTTGGTGATGAGATGCCTGCCTCGGAGTAGCTGGCAGAATGGCAAATGGGAACTAATACGATTCACACCACTACGGGCGTGAGGAAATTGTTGGCAAGAGATCATGCCTTATAAAATTCTTTGAGTCTAATTTCCTGCATGGTTTATTCTGTGGTTACTGGGAGAAAACAAGAACTGGGAGAAGGGGATGAAATCTGCCCAGAAAATCTGAACACTACCACTGACTTGGTAATCAAAAGCCTCCTGATGGTGGAAACCCCAGGACCTAAAAGCTTTACTGGGGAATCAGACTTAAAAGACTGAAGAGCTAACAGTCAGGTTTGCTCATCCCTCATTGTCTTGATATCAAAGGCGAAGACACAGCAGCTCACTCCTGCACTCCCGGCACCTGGAAGGCCTCTGAGACAAGGGGATTGCCGGGGAATTTTAAGTCAGCCTCATCTCCACAGTGGGTTTCAGGCCAGCCTGAATGTGAAACCCTGCTTTAAAAATTCCATAAATAAATAAAGACGCTACAGGAGAGAAAATGCTAGACCAATATGTTTGATATACATAGGTACAAAAATCCTCAGCAGAATACCGACAAACCAAATTCAACATCACATTAAAATGAATCACTAGTCAAGACCAGGAATTCATCCCTGGGGTAATAAATGTGTTCAGGATACACTGACCAGTTAATATCATAAATCACAACAATAAGATGAAAGATAAAATCCCAAGATCATATCAACAGGTAGAAAGGTATTGATAAAATTCAATATCATTTCATGAAAAAAAAAACTCATAATACCTATAGAAAGAACAAAGGAATTTCCGTCAATATAACAATGGGCTAAAAAGGTCCAAAACACCCACTGATGGGCCAGGGAGATGCAAACATAGCACTTGTGTTCAGATTCCCAGTACTCATGCTAAAAGCCAGGTATCATAATGCCCACCTGTAACCTAAGCACTGGGTAGGCAGAGACAGGAAGTTTCCTGGGGCTCACTGACCAGGGAATCTAGCCAGTCAATGAGTTCCAAGCTTAAAGAGATCCTGTCTCAAAAAAACCAAGGTGGAGAATGGCTGAGAAAGACATCCAGCATCCAGCTCTGACCTCCACATGTGCATTTATACACATGTACACACCCACAGAAACATACTACACACATATACACATACACAGCACACCATACCACACATACCTGTTCACAGAAATTATCACATTTCCTGGTGGAAAGTGTTAAGTTTTCTCCCTAAATTAGGATGTGTATTCTTGCCATGTCTGTTCAGCAGAGTACTGCTAGATGCTATTGCCACTGCGAGAGAGAGAGAGAGAGAGAGAGAGAGAGAGAGAGAGAGAGAGAGAAAGGATAAATACAAGGAGGGAGGGGGGAGGGGAAAGGAAAACAAATAAAGGATTCAAATTAGTAAGAACAGTAAAGGCAAAATGACCCCTTCAGAGATAACATGTAGAAAACCATAAATATGCCACATCTCAATTTTATTATAACTAGCAAACAAAATTAGCAAAGTTACAAGAAACAAAAATCAATTTGGTTTCTATATACCAAAATGATCTACCCCAAAAGAAAATTAAGAAAAAAAATTCCTTCTTACAATATTTTCAAGAAGGAATAAATTTGACCAAGTAATTAGCCAAACATGCACACTCAAAACTACAAAACACGGATGAATTCAATACCGATGAATTCAAAGAAAGATTTTTTTTCTTATTTCAAAAATGGGGTTAAATATACATTTGAAAGGCTACTGTAAAGATTTTATCAAACACCTATGTGCAGACTTTAAAAGGCTCCTGAATCATAAGTGCCTAGTTATAATGTCAGCTGCTATTCCACACCAGACCTTTCTCTCTACCTCACTCTCTCCCTGAAGATGAAGAGGGGCAGTTATAGTAATAATAAAATGAAGGCTTCGGAACAAGCCTTGAGATAAAAGTGAGAGTAACAATGAAAAGGCAGGTGTTCCACATCTGCTAATGTTTATGAGCACGTAACACTCATTAAATACCTTGTAGGATTTACAGAAACACATCCATAAGTAGCACAAACTCTGGAACAGTAAAATTCTCTTTTTCATTTGTAGAAGTGTCCAATGATATTCTTCAAGCAGACTTTGGATTATTGACAGAGAAAAAGCAACTGCACGAACATTACACAGTGAAATGTCACTTTAGAGGATGCATTGCCTGAAGCTCAGAGGCAGTAAAAAGGTAAGTCTTCCTGGGAAAGAAAATTGATTTAAAGATCTATGGTTTAAGCATCTGGGGATGTGGCTCAGGTGATGGAATTCTGGCCTAGCATGGACAAAACCCTGGGTTCAATTCCCATTACCACATAAACTAGGCACAGTAGTGCACACCTATAATTACAGCACTAGGAAGATGGGGTCAAGATGATCAAGAATTAAAGATCAGCTTTGAGACTAGACCCATTTGAGCTTCTGGAGAGCACCCAACTAGCCTAACAAGTGTACCTTTCAGAACTCATCAAAAAAGCATTTTGTAACAGATGGAGACCATTACAAAGTTCTACAACCGGTCAAATGCAGAAAATAAGTGTATGTGAGATGTCCAGTCCTAAGTGACACATCTAAATGCAACTCCTACAGCTAAGCCTCAGAGAACCTGGTGGAACAGGGGATAGAAGGAATATCAATGCGTCTCTCAATTCTTATCATGTTCTTCATGCAACAGATGGCGATTAATCCAGAAAGCCATAATTGGCCAAAGTGCAGAGATTAAGAGATTACAGACTGCTTATCCCTGAATATCAAACCTCTGCCACCCAAAGTTCAGGGACCATTGCTGAAGAAGGAACAGAAAGATTTTAAGAGCCAGAGGTAGTAGATTACTATAAAGAAACAGAGTTTTTGAGACAGTTGGGCAGTTACTCATATGAACTGATAGCAAGTGTATCAGCATGCACAAGATCCATGCAAGCTCAAGTCAGACAAATCCCAGCAAGGAAGTGGAGAATTAGACAGGAAGTCCTAACCGTAGCTGAGGAACTACTGGCAACCAATAACTACTAGGAAAAAGAAAGTTGGTTTTCTTTAAGGGTGTGATGATAGATAGGTTAACTAGCCCCCAGCAGATGGGCATACACTGAAGCACATTTAGGGACAAATTTGACTCAACGGGCCTTAGTACAAATGTCAGAGTATGTAAAATGCAATAGGGATGGGCTATAAGAGGTTCCAGATAGGAGAGAAGATCTAATTATGATCAAAATATATTGTATGAAATTGGCAAATATTCAATTAAAATTGTTACTTAAAAATAAATGTCATTTTAAAGTAAAAAACAATGAGTTCAAGCCTATTCTTGACTCATAGTGAGTTTGAATCCAGTCTGAGATTCATGTCTCTCTCTCCCCACCACATAAATAATACATAAATTACATACACATACATAAATTACATATACATATATTATACATATATAAATAATACATTATATATATTAAATGTGGAGAGAGGTTGGTGGTTAGAGGGCTGACGGGGCAGGATTCATGAAGAAGGAGTGCTGAAGCTTCCGAGGTAGCAATAGGCTTCCATCAGGGAGAGACAGGTGGGAAATAAGATGAAAAGTCCACGGACTGTGGACTGGGCTTTTTATCATAAGCACTTCTCTTTCAATGTGGCACAAGGCAGGATTTTCTTGCCCTGCTGTCTTGCAGGTTGATTCATCTCCTGAAGTCTTATATCATAATCCAGAGAGGTGCTTCACCTTGATACTGGTGTGAATAATGACGGTGTCCTCAGAGTCTGCCCTGAGGAGGAACTGATTTGAACCTGTGACATGCAGCAGAGTGGTCATCTTGCTGAACGGTAAGGAGGCCTTGCCGGGGGCAACCAGAGCCCATGTTTGCATTGACTCTGCATGAACTTACAGTTCCCCTCCAGTCCCAGAGGTCAGACATCCCACCTTGTGGGAAACCAATAGATTATATTTAAATAACAGCAGCTGGAGAAGGGATGGAAGTAGGAAGCTTGTAAATGTGGAAGGAAGGTCCCCTGCCTCGAAAATCAATATCCACTTCTTTGTATTTGGAAGGTAGGAAAAATGTCTTCACTCTAGGAAGAGCAGGTGATTATAAGCTACACAGGAAACTGGGGTGAAGCTGAAAATAGGTCCTGGATAGTTAAGGCAGATACACAAGCACTTGCAAATAACTGAAAGTAGAAACTCAGAGCAGTGTGATCCAGGCAAGAAGTTGGGAAAGTTCTCAACTTCCTTTGGCAACACTTTGGGGTATTCTATTGTACTGAAGTCTTAGAGGTTCCTCTTCTGAGGAGCCACTTTCCAGTCTTCCTCTCAATTTTGGGAGCCAGTTACCTGATGCTTTTCCAATTACCTTTCTTGTTACTTAAGAGAGACACAGCTGAGTTCTGTTGCTTGGACCAAAGAAATAATTGATAGAGCAAGTGCATTCATCATTTGGTCAAAATAAATGTCTGCCTGGATCTTGCTGGCTATTAGCTGTTTCAGAGCCTCAAGGACCTGTGGTATTTGAGGAAAGTGAATTGTCAACATGCTGGCAAACTGACATTAAACCTCTGAAAAGCAACCATCAAACAGGCCCATAAGCCATTGCACTTCTGATATGATTGTTCCCATGCTGCAGTTCTTTGCTTTTGGAATAAGAAGTATTTGTCTTTTCTTTAAACAGGAGCTCACTGTTAAGAGAATTTGGATTTTTCAAGTTTGATAACTTTTAAATGTTGGAAATTTTAAAGACTGTGGAACTTTTAGGTAGGACTGCATTTTAGATTATGATATTAACGTGAAAACTTGGGAATTGATGAAGAAAAGGTTATAGTTTAAAAGTGACATGTTTGTGCATCAAGTCAACAAGGGGTGGCATATACTAGCTAGCTGTCATTGTCAACTTGACACAGCCTAGCGTCATCTGGAAGGAAAGTCTCAATTCAGGCATTCTCTAGAATATATTGGCTGTGTGTGTGGGAGCATTGTCTTGATTATTGATTGACATAGGGAGGATCACCTGCCGTGGGCAGTGCTGTCCCTAGTCTGGTGGTCCTTGGTTGTGTACTAGAGCTAGTTAAGCATGACCAAGGGGGCAAATCAGCAAGCGGCTTTCCTCCATGATTCCTGTCTCGAGGTTCCTGCCTTGAGTTCCTCCCTGACTTCCCTCAGGGATGGTTGGTGGTCTTTCCTCCCCAAGTTGCTTTTGGACAAGAGCATTTCATCACGGTAATGGAATGAAGCCAGAACAATTTCCATATGCCTCTAATGGGGATAAATTAACCCTGAGTGTTTCCCAAAGGAATGTAGTATAGTAGAAAGTTCAAGGTTCCAGGTCCCTTTCCCTGAGATGGGACTCCCTCGTGTCACAGAGCCAGGACATTACAGGTCACATAAACGCCTGATAAACACCATATGGACACAAACAATACCTGTAATCCTTCCCTTAGATAGAGGGCACTAGCCTTGACCCTGGGTCTCATCTGTAACCACAACACATATGTGGGATCCAAGGTGAGTTACTTAATTTTGTTAAACCTCAGTTACTCATCTGTAGTTGTATGTAGAGGCCGGAGACTGACATCAGAAGTCTTCCTGAAGTCTTTCATTGAGGCAGCGTCTCTCAGTCAAACCCAGACCTCTCTAGTTCAGCTAGTCCAGCTTTCTACAGGCTTGTCCTGTCTCTGCTGTGTGAATGGCAGCTTTCCAAATGCTGAAATTACAGGCAGGTTGCCATACTAATCCAAAATTTCTTTAGGTTCTAGAAATCTGAACGTTGGTCCTCATGCTTGTCCGGCAAATGCTTTACCTGCTGAGCTATTGCCTCAGCCCTGAGAGGTGGGATTTTAAACCCCGTGTTTATATTTCTTACAGGTATATCACCAGTGAGCTCTTACAGGAGTTGCCTCCTCAGGCAGCAGACACCATCTGCACCTACACTGGAGTTGAATTACAGCTATGCATCTAACTTCCTCCAAAACTCCCATGATCTACCTCATGATCATATAAATCTCCAACTATCCATCCATCCATCTGTTTCCCACAGAACTAGTGAAAGAAAGCATAAGTCATTTGTCCCTTCCCTGCTGAGGCCCTGCTAAGGTCCTATTATAGTTGGGATGTGGAACGTTCCCTATTGGCCCATGTGTTTGAAGATGCTCTGTGAGGTGCTGCTGCTGTTTGGGAGGCTGTGAGACCTTCTGGACATGGGCAGGCATAGGGATGTGGGATCGAAGCTTGAATGTTACAGGTTAGTTTGACTTCAGACCTGAGCCCTGTTTCCTGAACCACCAGGATGTGAAGAAATGTGACTGCACATTTTGCTGCCATGACTCCTTGCCCTTCTCATCATGATAGACAGTCGCTTCTTTCAGATATTCTTTCATGGCAGGGAGTGTGGGCTCCACGTGGGCTGGGGGAAACAGCCAATTACTGTTTGGAGACTCTCTAAGCTCCACAGGACCCTGCTCCTGCCTCCTGTTCACCAGTATCTCCCTCACGAGGCTACATGGGCACACCCTGTCCACGGCACTGTGAGCTGTCCAGAGTGAGAAGATGAAGAGAGAAGAGAAAATGTCCTGAGAAAGAGGTGAGAAGACTTGTGCCAGGCTGGCAGACTCACACTTGTGCACTCTCAGTCTAAGCTGGAGACACAGTTCTGTCATTAAAGTGCTTGCCCATAAGCATGCGGACCCAAGTTCTATCCCTAGAACTCACATAAAAAGTCAGGTGCAGTGACACACTTGTAATTCTTGCACTGGGGAGGTAGAGACAGGTGGATCCCTGTGGCTCACTATCTAGCCATCCTAGTCTAATCAGAAAGATTCAGGCCAGAGGACCCT
Organism: Eospalax fontanierii; assembly: GCA_035773235.1. Lineage (NCBI taxonomy): Eukaryota > Metazoa > Chordata > Mammalia > Rodentia > Spalacidae > Eospalax > Eospalax fontanierii. The sequence continues at coordinate 64,212,382 of CM069529.1, read as the reverse complement.
GTCTTCACAAACAAGGTGGATGATGTCTTCAAGAACAACACCTGCGATTGACTTCTGGCCTCCACATGCATGTACACCCATACATACACACATATACGCATGGACATACACAAACCTATCACTCCTAGAGACCCATGCTGCCTAGACCCAGAAGCCAGCATGACATGGACTAAATTGAAGCAAATCTATGGGGAAAACAGGGACAGCGACACGTCACAGGCCAAAGAGAATGCCTGTTTCTCTGCGCTGTCTAGAAGCTCCCTCTGCGACAGCTCGTTGGTCTGCAGAGCCAAGCTCACACTCAAGCTCTTACACCACCTCTCTGATCAATTTCCTTCAAACCGTTGCCATTGTTAGTCAACCTTTTGGTGCCATGATAAATTCTCAGAGGAAATGATTTAAATAAAGATTTACTTTGGCTCATGCTTTCAGGGGTCTCTCAACAGCCAGCCAACAGGCCCCATTGCTTTGGGCTTGAGGTCATAGAATATCATGAAGGTGTGTGTGGCAGAGCGGCCTGCTCCCCTCATAGTGACTAGGAAGCAGACACAGGGAAGGAAGGAGAGATGCTTTCGGAGGCACGGCCGCAGTGACTTACTTCCTCTATCTTGGCCCAATCTATTTTTAAAATGTAATTTAATATTATTCTGTAGATGTATGTGTTTATGGTGTGTATATGTGTATGAATGACCCACATGTGGTGGTTCATGTGTGCAGGGGTGCATTGTATGTGCACATGGATGCTTGAGGTTGATATTGTATCTTCTTTGACCATTCTCTGCTTTATGGATTGCAGCAGAGCCTCTTGTTGAACCTACAACTTGCTGTCTGCTGTCTCTGGCTGGCCAGCTTGCTTCATGGGTTTGGTCTCTGCCTCCTATGCCTTGGGATTATAGGAAGGCTGCCACACTCACCAAACTTTCTGTCACTGGGATTACAGGAAGGCTACCACACCCACCAAGCTTTCTAAACTACAGGTCTTATACTTGCAAAGCAGAAGTTTAACCACTAAGCCATTTCCTCAGCCCTAATCTCTTAATTGCCCATTTAGTTATGAATGCCTTAAGGGATTAAACCAATGGTGAAGTTAGAGATCCTGTAATCCAGTCCCTTAAGGACTGGATTCACCAAGTGGGAAACAAGCTTTGTATGCCTGAGTCGTATGGGAACATTTTGTACTAAAGAGGAGCACTCTTGTTCAGGCAGCGCCTCTAACACACATCCCAGTGTGCCTGGTCATTTACATGTGAATTCTTGCTCTGACATTTTCTGTGAACTACATGGAGAGATTAAGACTATAGGTCATGAGACTGGAGAGATGGCTCAGCAGTTAAGAGCACTGGCTGCTCTTGCGGGGGACCCAGATTTAGCATCCTTATGGTGGCTAAAAACCATCCCTTACTCTGGTTCCAGGGGATCCAATACCCTCTTCTGGCTTGCACAGACATTGTGCTCATGGAGCAACATTAAAATTAAATAAATAAAATAATAAATAAAATAATAAATATTTAAGTAAATATTTATTAAAAATAAATAAATAAATGAGGTGACATTTTGGATGCTGAAGTGAATCCCATTCAGCAAGTACATTGGTCTCAGAGGGGTCTGACTACTTACTAATATGGCCAAACTGTCATGTACGGTCTGTAGGGAGAGACTGACACCCCTAGAGTGTGTTGGAACTTAGGACCTGTGACCAGATGAACCAGGCTTATAATTTATTATCCAAACAGGGACACTTATGTGAGTAAAACTGCTGCTATTATGAGATAAGCCAGGGCTAGAGAGATGGCTCAGTGGTTAACAGCTCTGGTTGCTCTTCCAGAAGAGCTGGGTTCAGTTCCTAGTACCCACACGGTGGCTAACAACAGTCTGTAATTGTAGTTCCAGGGGATCTGATTCCCTCTTCTGGCCTCCTTAAGTATAGTATACATGGATACACTTACAGGCAAAAAGCTCATACATATAAAGTAAAAGTAAACCAAATTAAAAATGTTTTGAAAAGCCAAGGCTGGTGATGAAGCTCGGCTGGTGCAGCGCTTTCCTAGCACGCATATAGCTCTGGGTCCCATTCGCAGCCCAGCATAGACTGGGCATAGTGGCCCATGCTTGTAATACCAGCAGGTGGGAGGTGGAGGTCTAAGTATCAGAACCTCAGGGTCATCTCAGGTCTGCAGATGGTTTGGGAGGATACAAATCAGAGAGAGACAGAGAGAGAGAGAGAGAGAGATATGAGAGAGAGAGAGACAGAGAGAGAGAGAGAGAGAGAGAGAGAGAGAGAGAGAGAGAGAGAGCGCCAGGACTTCCCAGGGAAAATAGGAAAATAGGCACATAGTTATCCTTCCTTCCCACATGAGTTGCAAAGCCAGTCTGGAGCCTTTGGGTGGGCCACCCAGAGGAGCCTTGGGGGAACAGTGTCTGTGAGCCCAGCTGGCATCAGATGAGCAGAAGGTGGTGGGGGTCCAGGAGAGAGAGAGCAGCAGAAGAGAACCGTATGGGAGACAGACATACTGCTCCAGGTCTGTGAGGGTCTCAGTAATTAACACAGCAACTGTTTTTGGTGTGGAGGAGAGAGGAAAGAGTTCTACAAGTCTCCTGCCTGCTGTGGTTAAGTGGTTTTGGTATTTCACATTGCGATCATCTGCTATTATTTCCCTATATAGGTTTTTCTAGATGTAGGCTGTCACCCACTTAAATAGCTCAGATGCTGCTGGCAGAAAATGCATAATCTTGACAGATGCAGAGAGTCAAGCCCTGCAGCTAACTGCATTAGTGATTCAGTCATGGGACTTTACGACTAGCTCACGCTAGGTTCTGTGTCTTGCTGGCAAATTGACACTTCTAAGCAGATATTTAGAGCCAAACAGAAATACCTAATAGCTAAGCAATCTTCTAAATTTGCCTCACGGAAATATCCCCTGGGGCATCAGCTGTTTCCCAGGGAAGGAGATGTGGAGATTTGATTGGCTGAGGAGCCTTGGGTAAGGTATGTGTTCAAGGGGCTCTGTAGGTGGAGCAATATTTTTCTGGTAGCAGAAGATTATCTACTAAATCAATGCTGGGGTCTGAATTCAAGGGGGCTGCTTAGCTGCATTTTGACAAAATACCTAACAAGAAACAAATTAAGGAAGAAGGGTTATTTTGACTTATAGTTCAAGGGGATCCAATCCACCATGGAGGGGAACTCATGGTGGCAGGAATGTGAGGCAGATTGTCCCGCTGCACTCAAAGGCACATAGTGGGAGAGAAGGGAATCTGCTACTCAGCATGCTTTCTCCTTTTTATTCATCCTGGGACCCCAGCCCATGGATGCTGGGCAGTTCACAGTTGGGGTGGGTTTTCCTACTTCAGTCAGCCTAATCTAGAAACTGTCTCACAGACATTCCCAGAAGTTTGTCTTCTGGGTGAGTCTCGATCTTATTTAGTTGGCAGTCAATATTAAGCACTATGGTGTCTACCCTAAACACGCCATTGTGGATTGAGGCAACATTTGTTGGTTTGTGGCTGTTATTGGGGTGGCCATGTGAAATTACGGATGCCTGGCTGTTCTGACCTATGGAACCACAGCTTCATTTGCCTAAGCATCATACGTGGATGTAATTTGTGTTCAAGACTTCATATGACCCCAGATGGTGACTGTTAAAGATGAAAGAATATTGTCATATCATGTAAATTTAAGTTGAGAGTAAATTAACCTTAAAGTAAATTAGAGCACAACATTTGATGCCACCATTGGCCAGAATGACTAAAATTCTCTACACAAAAGCAAGATTATCATGAAGAAATTCTTTTTATCTTAATGTTAAGCTCCTTGAGTGTGGTAAGAGTATTTACTGGGTGGTTGTGCCCTCTGATAGTTAAGTGTCCTACACTTACCCCAGTGTGTCAACATGTTATAGAGCAGTTCTCTCTCCTTCTTCCCTCTCTATTTTCCTCTCTCCCTCTTGAAATGGGGCCTCAAAGAGCCCAGGCTGTCATTGAACTTGCTTTGTAGCCAATGAAGATCTTGAATTTCTGATCTGCTTCCACCTCCCAAGTGCTAATTACAAATATGTGCCATCAAGTCTGACTTTGCATTTCAGGGGATGGAACACAGGCTTGTGCATGCTAGGCCAGCACTTTACCAATTGAGATAATCTTCAGCTCTAGAGGAGATCTGTAGAACTTACTCATCTTGGGCAAAGGAAACTCTATACCTCCTGAACAGTAATTTCCTGCCCACCTCCTAGCTCCTGGAAGTCACACTTCTGCCTTCTGTTTCTATGAATTTACTTGAGATATCTTCTAAGGTTGGCTCGTTTCACTTAGCACAGTATCCTCTGAATTCAGCCATGTTCTTGCATATGACTGAATTTTTTTTTCTTTATAAAGACCAAATAATATTCTGTTATATGAATCAGTACATATCTGTTTCAGGGTGGAAAGGTTCATTATGGTAAGAGTGAATTTTTCCTCCAATTTTTAAAACTTTAATTGATAACCACATCTATATATAGGGTACATAAACATAATATATAGCAAACAAATCAAGGTCGCTCACGTTTCTATCTGTTCTCTGTGTTGGGAAGTTGTGAATGCTCCTGGCTCCCTCTCATCAGCCTCTCCAGTGCTGTCAGAATCACCAAGTACAACCCCATGCTCAGCGCCTTTTTCTGTGTAAAACTAATCTATTTTCATTTTTTGGAAAGATAGGTTGGCAGTCTTTACTCAATAATATCAATCTGCCAAAAGCCTGCTTTGTCTTATAGTTTGTCTATATACTACACCTTGCTTACTTTTAAGCTATAAATCTTGGGACACAGAAAAGAGAGGTAAGGAGACATTGGTGATGCACTTACCTAGTAGCTCCTGGGCATGGCCTCCAGTGTACTTACCTTACTGAGCTTAACCTAGACCTAGACATTCTCTGAAGATGTGGGTGGTCATAGAAGCCAGAGACCAGGACAGAAAATTGTTCATGCATATTTTTCTTTATTTATGGTTTATTGTTTTAGTTGTGTGCATATGTATTTGTGAATACAACTGTGCGTATGTAGATGCCATAGGTCAGCCTGTCCTATTTCAGGATCCATCCATCTTGTTTTTGGAGACAGCATCTCTCATAAGTCTGGGCTCATGATTAGACGAGGCCTGCTGACCACTGAGCCCCAGAGATTAGCTTGTTCACTTTTTCAGCCCTGGGATGACAAATGTACACTATCACACACGACTTTTACATGAGTACTGGCACCGAAGCCAGGTCCTCACGCTTGCACGGCACCGAAGCCAGGTCCTCACACTTGCACGGCACAGAAGCCAGGTCCTCACACTTGCATGGCAAGCACTTTACTGACTGAGCTATTTCTCCAGTCCCTGGAAATTCTCCCCACCAATATCCATTCCTTAGTTAATCAAAGAAAAAATGAGAATGTTCCAGAGGACATATGATCTGATGTCGCTATAGTTTCCTCTCTGTAGACTAGAATTAAAAGGCTTTTTAGGCTGCTGGAGAGATGGCTTAGTGGGTGGTTAAGAGTACGTATTGTTCTTGTAGAAGACCTGAGTTCCCAGCACCCATGTTGGGCAGCTCACAACTGTCTGTCACTATAGTTCCATGGCACCTGGTGCCCCCTTTGAGCTTTCTTGGGCACCTGCACATATCCACACACAGATACACATATACAGATACATATACAGAGAGACATACAGACACATAGACACAGACAGACAGATAGACACACACACACACATTTCTTCATGGACATAGGGAGAAAGCAATACAAGCGCCACAGAGCAAGCACAGGAATTCGTGAAGACAATGCTCTGAGCTCTGCCTAGACAGCATCCATCTACTCTCAGCATCAAGGTTGTGTCAGAGATGAATTCAGCCCCCGGTAACTACCCTTCTCTGCTCCAGTGAGCACTGTGGACCACCACACCTCTAACAGCATCCTGTTTCATCTACTTATCCCATGCCTTCCAGCAGCACTGCCCACAACACTGACCACAAGGCTCACCCTGCCTGCAGAGAGCTTGGTACTGTCAAGGAACCTGTATAAATGCATGGGGACATTTCTAGTTGCCACAAATAGAAGTCACCACTATATGTAGTGTCTGGGAGGGCATGGGATGCTAAATGCTTTCCATAGGTAAAGATCTGCCATGTCCCTGATATTCATGGTTCTCCAAGGGAAGACAAATAGCCCCAAATCTCTCTGACCCCCCAAGTCGAATATCATCAACATCTGTCCAGTCACTTGCAGTTCAGGAGCTCTGTGCAGGGACCTCCTTCTCTTGGATGGGGAGAGTAGCATGTTCTCCAGAGAACTCTAATCATTTACAGTAGTGTTGTGACTTGATCACACACTGAAGATGTGGTACCTCGCTGGTGGTACCACCAGGGAGATGGTGGAAGCTTGAGGAGGTGGAGCCTCACTAGAGGAGGCCGGTCACTGAGGGCAGACTTTGAATGCTTGGTCACCAGTCCCTTCATTACTCAGTCTTCCATCAGAGCTCCTTGATCATACAATCCCATTATGATGATGTTCTGTTTAAATTCATTGGGCTGAGGGGCAGTGTAGATCACTGGGGGACAAATCAATCTTTCTTCTGTTGTTTGTGTCAGGTATCTTGTGGCTTTGACACAAAATTAACTAATACAGACATCCTTCTAGATCATTTCTTTCTGTTTCTCTCACATCTCTCCCACAGCCCTGACAAGGTGGCCTGAAACGGTGCTCATTATGAAATCTTCCTCTTCATCTTTCTAGCCATAATCTTTTAAAATATTTTTTATTATTTTATGTGTATGAGTGTATTGTCTGCATGTCTGTAAGTGTACCCACGCTGTGCAATGCCCATGGAGGTCAGAAGAAGGCGTTGGATCCCCTGGAACTGGAGTCAAGGACAGTTGTTAGCTGCCATGTGGGTCCTGGGAATTGAACCCAGATCCTCTGGAAGAGCAGCCAGAGCTCTTATCTGCTGAACCATCTCTCCAGTCCCCTCTAGCCATGATCTTATTTACCTCTAACAATTTTTAAAATAAGGTGAAACTTTTGTATCTGTTTTAGAGATAGATAAACAGAGGCAGGACAGAAATAAACCTCTGGCCAACACCCTCACAGTGAATGACCGAGTGTGTGAGAGGTGAGCTGGTACCAAGCACCAAGCACAGACATATCTCTGATGTTACCACCCCTGGGTGCTGCCTCTGGATATATCTGCCTATAACCAGAAAAGGTTCTGTGTGCACTCTGGTTGCCACTGCTCATTTCCAGCTTAAACTCAACACAGGCTTCTGACTGTGCAGCCCGACACACGGGTCTGCGTTCTAAGGGGAGGGACCCTCAGAAGACCTGCATTCAGCCTCTGGTGTGGGAGTGGTCTGTGGCCCCCAGGCAGTAGTGGCCTTCAGATGTCAGAGGGATGAAGACCAGGCACTGGGACGTGCCAGCACGTTCTTCATTTGGGGAGACTGAAAAATACCCATATTTTAACTATGACTGAATTTTGCATTTTCTGAAAGGTTGAAGAGAATGGTTGTAATTGTCTCTGTGTGCAAGAGACAGCCTTGTCCTGTGTGTGTGCATGCACACACATAACATAGAAAACACACTGTGTGTGCACACACACATATATGTATATGTATACAGTGTGAGACACTATATATTGTGAACACATCATGCTCTGTGGCATGGGAGCCCTCTCATACACTAAAAGAAATAGATATAATCATGATGAAAAAGAGCTACACTCCTGGGGCTGGGGGCGAGCCGGCGTGATAGCGTTGTTGGTTTCAACATGTTTCTGTAGCAAGCGTGAAGAAGACGCATTGCCTCCTGTTTATTGACTCACATAAAACCATCCAGAAAAGAATTGCCATCCATTAAACATAAGCATTGGATGCACATAAAAGGACAAAACAGTACAAAGGAGAGATGTCATCGTGAGTAGGAGGGAGTGGCCAGGTAATGAGGGACACTGCACAGAACAGCACTGGTAGGTGGTGTCAAGTGCAGCTGCTCTGCCCTGTGGGGCACACAGCAGATGCGGGGGTTGTATATTGCAACAGCTGAGCTAGCAAAACTGTCCACCTTATCTTCCAGGACTGGGATGGTTAAGCATACATTGGCCTGGCAATAAATCACCTACCAATCATTTTTTTCATAACATAACAGAGAAAGGGAGTGTTGACTGCTGCAGGGTACAGGGGTGCCATGCTCAGGTCTCGAGCAAGAGCAGAGATAAAGGCGAATCTTTCCTCTTGCATGGGGTGGACATATTTCAGAGCATGGGTGGCAGCCTGGCTTTTAGGTGCTGTGTGACTGATGGATGTCTGTTGCTGCTGCTGCTGGGTGTTTCCAAGCTGACGGACCTAGTCCTGGCTTTCCTGCTTCACAGTGTATCTGTCACCCATCTGGGAGCTCTGCTTGCAAGGTCCCTGCACTCAGAGCTGATATCAGTCAGTACAGATTCCCCATCTGGTGTTCGCCCTCTTCCCAGACAGTCACGGATCACACATGAGTCATATTGGTCACAAATGCTCCTTTGAGAGTGAGTCCCCATGATTTCTCTAAAGAGGATCACAGACATATGGGGCTGGTAAGATGGTTCAGTGAGGAAAGCTGCTTGCCACCAAGAGAGGGGACCTGAGTTCCCAGAGACCCACATGGCAGAAGGAGAGCATTTGATCCCACAAGTTGCCCTCTGATCTCCACATGAGTACATATGAATAACTAACTAGAAATGAACAATGCTTTAAAAAGAAAAGTACATTGCACACACACATGCATATCAACATGTGGATTGGGTACCGTGACAAAAATACCTGGCAGAAGCTACTTAAAGAAGGAAGGACTTGTTTCCACTCAAAGTTGGAGGGTGCAGCGCATTGTGATAGGGAGGTACAGTGGTAGGCACTTGAAGCAGATGGTCACATAACATCTACAGTCTACAAGCAGGTGGGGGGGAGATATGTGGGTGCTTGGTTTGCTTACACCTTTCCCCCTTTTCAGTCTGGGACCCCAAGCCCATGGATGGAGCTTTCCGCACTCAAGTAAGTCTTTTCTCTTCAGTTAGAATTCTTTTTTAAAAAAGATTTATTTTAATTATGTGTATGCATGTATGTTTATGTGTGTGTCTGGGCACATGAGTGTAGGTGTCCACAGAAGCTAGAAGAGGGAGTCAGATTCCCTGGAGTTGGAGTTACAGGTGGTTGTGAGGTACCCAACATGGGTGCTGAGACCCTTACTGGGGCCCTTTACAAGAGCAGCAAGTGCTCTTAATTGCTGAGTCGTTTCTCTGTTCCATCCCCAGCTGAACTCTAAAGACATCCTCACAGACACACCCAAAAATATGCCTCCCAGATGAATCCAGATCCAGTCAAATTTGCAATGAATATTAACTATCATAACACACATTTATTATTTTTATTTGTATGAATGTTTTGCCTACGTGTGTCTATCCGTATCCTGAAATGCCCAGGGAGACTAGAAGAAGGCATCAGATTCCCTGAAACTGGAGTTAAAGGATAATTGTTACCTGCTATGTGGGTGCTGGTGACTGAACCTAGATCTTATGGAAGAGCAGCCAGTGCTCTTAACCTCTAAAGCCATCTCTTCCATCTCTACATGTATATTTTTATGGGTAAATTTTGAATGAAAAAGTGGAGTATGTTCAGGAAAGCTCAAAGACAATGTGACTTACTTTGTATCCTAGGAACAGGAGAGAATAGTTTGATTTCTAGCCCTGTCCTCTTCTGTTTACTAAATGCTTGAAAAGATGTATATTTTTATCTTGTCTGACACCTCTAAACTGTATTGTGGCATTCCAACCTAACGTCTCCTACCTGTTTTCTTGAGAGCTGGAGAGACTCGACGAAAGCCTTTTCCCATCTCGGTGGCTCTGTTTTCTATGTATCAGCCTCTCTGGCCTGGGAGAGGAGGTAAGAGTGAGTCCCCCAGAGAATGGACTTTGCAGGAAGGCACAAAGGTGGCATCTTCTGTCCTATATGACCAAGGAATTCCCAAAGGCAGCCTCTCTCTTAACTTGTTCTGAGATTCTTTGAAAGAGTCTCTGGGGAGAAGATGAAAGTGTCCTTGGTGGTATTTAATCCTTCCTTTCCACCTTGAACATCACTGCTGTTGCAGTAACAATGCCTCCTTCTTTAACATTCACACTGCCCAAGAGACCAAGTGCTTTCTCTGAAATTATTTAGCCTTCACAACAGCCTATGAGGCAAGTACCGTTACTCCTCTAAGTAGCTAAGAGGTTCGGAAAGCGCAGAGAGGCTAAGCAACTTAATCGTGTTCTCACCGTATGTAAGGGGAAAAGTCAGGCCTGGAAACTAAGGCTTGTGTTTCTGACATTGTAATTCTGTTGCAGCCGCAGGACTTTTGCTACTTCCATAGCTGTGTGGGGGATATATCTGCCCTTCATGGTGCTTCTAGCATCTAGCTGAACCACACGCAGCAGCTATCCATATGAGGGTGGGGCCTGCGCCCAGGTGGGGAGAATGGAGACAGCCCTAGTGTGCACACTAGTGTGTCTGAAAGGCAGTGACAGGAAGGGCCTGGCACACAGCTGCCCTAACTCTGTAATCGTGCCCACATTTCTCAGGGAATGATGGAGCTTGGGCCTGTTAGCTAACACACCTTTAGCATCTTCTCCAGCAGGATGATCAGTGACTGCGATGCCAACAGTTCACACTGGCTTTGTGTCACTTCTCTTTTGCAGATGTTGGACCTGTGAGCTGGTTGGTGCTGCCATGGCCATCTTATCCAGTAGGAGCTGAAGAGCCAGCCCCCTTTTTGCAGTGAGGAGCAAAACTTGGAGCATCTGGACTGGGGTGTGGGCTGCTCAGTGTGCTGGAAGATGCTCTCTGGCATCCCCAGAAATGATTCCATGAAGAGTGTCTCCCCATGGATGTCTTTTTCCTCCTCCAGGTCCCTAGGGACTGTCTCTAGGCTCTTCCTTTTAACTCACTCTGTCAATATGTCTTGGAAATCAATTGCTGAGTTCACTATATCTCCTGGGTCATAAAGAACCAAATTGCAGCCATTAGCTGTTCATTAAAAAATCCCTAATGAAGTTTATTAGTGCTTTTTACTTATTTAATGCCCAGGATAAAAATGCATCATAAATTCAACAAAAGTGGTGAGGAGCAGAACACATTCCTATAAAAATCAGATGGAACCATAGGATAGAACATAAGCAAGATTAGCTCATTGCATTAAACTGAAGCCCACGTGGCCAGGGAAGGCCTGGACATAGCTTCAGTGTAGGCTGAGAGCACTCGGGATTCCCGCTTTGCTCGTTCTTCCCATTGCTGTAAATCAGCTGTAACAGGCAGAGTGATGAATTCCCACCACCTAGACACTCCTGGTCCCCAGAACTGTGGCAGGGTGAGCCCAGGTGACAAAGGGGACTTTTCAGCCTTGGGTCCTGAGAGGAGACAGTGATCTCAGATCTCCCAGGTGAGTTCATTGTGGTTCTGAGGGTTCTTATAAGTGGAAGAAACACCAACTCAGAGAAAGCTGCGGCTGTGGAAGCTGAGGTTGGGAGGCTGCACAAGCCCAGGAGCACAGGCCTCTTCAGACCTAAGCAGGACAAGTTAATGGGTTTTCACCCTCAGCCTCCAGAGAGAGTGCAGCCTGTCAACACCTTTCCTTTGTCTTAGCAGAGCCTGCTTCACACTAAGACTTCTAGAACCCTAAGGTATAAATTTGTGCAATGGTAAGCTACGCAGGTTTGGTAAATTGTTACAGCATAAACAGGAAACAGCAAGCTCCTTTTGATGGTGCATTCTTTGAGGGCAGGGATTGGTTTTCGAGACTCTTCTTGCAGAGATGGGAGCAAATGTCCATTTACTTTAGATAGGACATGAAACACAGGCCAAAGAAATGATTCTACTAAAGTCTGGCTTCAGGAAACGGTGAGTTACTGGGGTTATTTACAGGAGGATGAGTGACACAAAGGCACTATATCATGCTGCCCACCACAGCATGGATGACAACTTATAAAAGCTGTGTCCCTGGAGGTCTATGCACAACTTGCAGGTAGCCTAGCGTAAAGAGAATCTCCTATCCCTGGCAATCGTTGACTGCTTGTCTAACCTGGGAGAGAGACCTTGTGAATCTTGTAAGGTCCAGGAGCTTCCTAAGACTTGTGAAGAATTTACTTTCTGGATCTTGAGGAACCACGACTTCCAGGAGGAACTGTTCCATCTGGAGGAAAAAGCTATACTGCTGGGCTTTCTTCATTAACACAACTGGGGTTTCATAATTAATGTCAGTCAACAGAGGGGGAAGGTTAACTGTTGTACCTTCAGAGCTTGAGCATGGCTCAAGCCAGTCATGACTACGAGCACAGGAGGGAACAAGTAGATGAATCTGACTAACCAGCTGACAGAAATGGTCTGACTGACGCTGATATAGATGACCATATGCAGACAGCTCTCTAGACATTAAGACTCCATCCCTGAGTTTTGTGGGAGCTTACATCCCCTTTATTGGTGTTATTTTGATCACACAGCATGCATGACCATCTATCAGGTCACGTGTGCTGAGACTACATGAAGTTTCTAACTCTATGCACATAAATAAGTTTATTAGAATATACAGGAACGGAAGCCATTTGCCTAGCAACCATTGGACACCTGGGTAGAAGAGGAAAGGACCCAGAAGTACCATGCTCAGCTTCTTCACTCTTCTATATGGAGGAGACATTCCTTTAAACACTGCTCTCATGTGCCTCAGACATCTTAACCTTCCTGGAGGGGAGCTATATCCTTTAGGTATAAAGAGCAATAGCCAGCAACTACCCCAAACTCAGTGTTATAGATTCTTCCTTACTCTGCTCTACAAAGCACCTTTTCTTTTTTGCTGTGGGTTCCCACTTGACTAATTCAAGCAGAAACTCTCCTCTCCCAGAAAGCAGACATTTCCCTTAAATGAAGCTTAAGAATTCAGGGTGCATAGAATGGGCATTAAAATGAAGCATGCTGACCAGACAATCAAACATGCAAAACAGGAAACAGACACCCAGGAGCAGCTGGAAGAACAAGTTCTCAGAAGCCAATGTGGTCAGCTAGAGATAGGAGGCTCAGAACTGAGCACAGCAAGCTCCCAGCAGGCAGTGGGCCTGCAGGCAAGGCTGACTGCTGTCTGCGAAGACCACCAGTGACGTCTTTTGAGCAATGTGTTTATCAGTTACCCTTAAGGCAAAGCCCTCTTAGGAATGCATTCTGTTGGGAACCTCTTAGCTCATATTACTTTATTCTGAAAACTAGAGGGAGACAACAGACACTTGGTCCAATCTCATACGAAGACAAGTGGGTTTTGTTCTCACCAAAGTCATCCACAAGAAGCATGTATGTGACCTGTGCCAGCTATAGTGACAGAAAGTTAGCAAGTTGAGGACCTACGCCCACTTGACCTTTGCTGATTCCATTCTCCCACAGCGATCCTGGTGGGGAAAATTGAATTCTTGTGTGTGTGCTGAGTATCAAACCCAAAATCTCATGCATGGCTGCTAAGAGCTCTCCCACTGAGTTATGCCCAGAAAAACGAGAATTCTTCAAGTTACTTTCTTTACAGTTAAAATCTCCACTCCCACCACAGTCTACAATGTGTTATTTTTTATGTGTGTGGACCTAGTCGCCCCCACCCCCTTTCTCTCTTTCTCATCTCCCTCTCTCTCAGTTCCTGGTACCCACATTGCAGCTATCAACTGTCTGTAACTCCAGTTCCAGGGGAATCCAGTGCCCTCTTCTGGCTTATGCAGGCATTTTATGACACAGGAGCACTTACATGCATGCAGGCAATACACTCATAAAATAAAAATAATAAATAAAATATTAAAACATTCAGGCAGCCAGTCATACTCCAAGGAATGCTCATCACAGTTGCACTGATGATAGCACATATTATTTGAGGCGGATGCAATGTTTAGTTTAACGGCATCCTTTCTTGGAAGAAGTGTGTAAAATATATCAGTGGACTTTAAACTTGTTGCTTGATTGAAGGAATACTCTCATTTATCCAGCTGCTTTCTGATCTGTTCTAAATAGGTATTTCCTAAGCCCTTCAAAGTCAAGTTCTTATGAACACAATCCAATCTTTTGGACATTTTCTGTTTAAAACAGTTGCATTGGTCTAGGAAGACGCTGTGTGTAGACTAGCATGAATTCAAGAGAAGGCAGGTTGGCCCTGACACTCTTGGCAAGGATGATGGTCTCCGAGGAATCTCTAAGGAATGGTATTCTGTGAAGGAACTTTGGGGAAGTTTAGTCTCCTAGTCTGGGAGTGAATCCTGGTACTGTGTTAGAACTGACTAAAAACAGTAATAAATTTTCCTAGTTACTTTTCTATTGCTGTGATACACATCATGACCAAAAATCAACTTGGGACAAAAGGGTTTATTTGGCTTAAATATTCCTATCACTAGTCCATCATTGAGGGAAGTCAGGGCAGGAACTTGAGTCAGGGCAGAAACCTGGAGGCAAGAGCTGAAGCACAGACCACAGACGAACAATACTTACGGACTTACTCTTTTCTGGCTTGTGCTCAGCCTGTTTCTTATACTGTCTAAGCCCACCCTCTCAGAAGTGACCTTACCTACAGTGAACTATGCCTTCCCACATCACTCAGTAATCAAGAAAAATGTCTGCCAGACATGCCTATAGACCAATCTGATGGAGGAAATTCCCCAACTGAATTCCTCTTCCCAGTTGTGTCAAGTTGACAAGTGAAACTAAAAGGTTTGTATAAGATATTCCTCTTTATTCAAGACGCAAAATTTGAGTGAGAGAAACATGGCCCTGAATAATCACTTCAGCTTAGGGTACAGTTAATGTGTCAAACTGGCATAAATGTGCTCCTGTGAACTTAAACTCTACATTGAACTTTTCTTTCCTTCTAGACTATATTTATTAACCCCTACCATATTTCTAGTATGAAGGGAAAGTCACACAGGCCCATAGTTGTCTTGGGATTTTCCAAGTAGGGGATAATGTGATTGGTTAACTTTGTGTGCCAGCTTAACTGGGTTCGGAGGTGTCCAAATGTCTGGTAGCACATTATTCCTGGTGTGTTTCTGGAAGAGATTGGTTTTAATTGTGGACAGACTAAAATCTTTTTGATCTAGTCACAACTCCAATGGAGCAAATAGGTAGAAGTCCAAATTGTCTCCCCTGGTCCTATCTCTCTTTAGTCTCAGACCTACAGCCTTACTTACCTTTGGACGTCAGCATTCTTGGTTGTTGGTTCTTTGTGCTTTGGGTTTGCATTTCTGGTCCTGGGATTCTTTCCCAGTTTCCTCATTCCATCCCTCTGTTTCCCTATTCACAGTATTTTGGTGTCAGGCTTAATTATATCTCATGTTTTCCTGGCTCTCCAACTTACAAATGGCATATTGTGGTATTTCCCGGCCTCCATAATGGTGTGAGCCAATTCCCATAACAAATATTCTTTTATGTACACGTATAAGCCCTATTGGGTCTCTTTCTCTGGAGAACTCTGACTAATACAGTAGTTGAGACACAGCGCCAGGTACATTGCCCTAGTATTTCCTGAGTTTATTTTGTTACGATAATTTCCCCATAGTATGAGGATTATGGCAGCTCACATTTTATCCCCATATGCGACACCATGTTTATGATGTTGTATAATCTATAGTAAATATTGATTTTTGGCAGCACAGATATTGGTCATTTGTGCCTCGGCACTACATATTTCTATAGATGACTTAAAGGGTAGCTAAGAGACAGGTAGGGGAGCATCTTTCCCTTTTATCAAAGAACACACATGCTAAGGAGGAAGCTGTGTAAGATGCATGTTTACACATTAACAGTCTCTCTCTACAATGGGAGACAGACAGGAAGAGACTGCTTATGTGGAATTTCAGTTAGAAAGAAGTTCTGTGTTTGGCTCTCACCTCTGTTACCTCATATCTGGGTAGATGACATACTTAACCTCTTTATTATTGGTTTTGATAATTTCATACATGCACATGCTATACTGTGATCATACTCTCCCTTTTTACTCTCTTACCCGCCTCTGACTCTTACTGATCCCTTCTCTTCCCAATTAGTCCATTCCCTACTTGATTTAGAAAAATGTATTTATACATTTCATACAACAGTTCTTAATCAAGTTTAGACGCCCTCCCATCCATGACTTCCCACCCCCCCACCAGATCTTACAATGTGTTCTACCATATACATTCAGTTCTACCCAGTCATGTATTTGTACCTAGACTTCCTTTGGTGCAAATTCATCCCCTGAAGTCTAGTTAGCCCATCTAGAAATTGTAGGTAAGGTCTATTCTACCTCACCCAGTAGTAATCAGTTTCCAAAAGTTCCCAGACTAGGGCCAGCCTACCGCCCCTATCCCGTGCTCTACTCCTGGCCCTCGTCTGATTGAACTGACATGGGTCCTGTGCTCAGTGACACCATTGTTGCAAGTTCACATGTGCCGACTTCCTGTGGCCTGAAAACCTCTGCTTCTCTGTTACAGTCTTTCCAATCCCTCGTCCACAATGGTCCCTAGGCCTTGGAGGAGGTGATAGAGATGTCCTATTTAGAGCTGTTACTCAATCTTTTTAGATCCCAACTTTCCCCACTGTAAGTGGGAGAATGTTTGGTTTTATTTCTGAAAGTCACCAACTTGACTAAATTAGGCAGTGTAAGACTTTCAAAGCTTTTAAAATTTTGTAATCAGTTCATATTGATGTGTATTATAAATAATGTTAATTCTTAAAAAAATTATTATATGTGTGAGTGTTTGTGCCTGAGTATATATATGTGTGTGCAGGTTCCTGTGGAGGACAAAAGAGGGCACCATATTGCCTGGAGCTGAAGTTATAGGCAGTTAGGAGCCACCATCTGAAGTGGGTGCTGGGAACTGAACCTGGGTTCTCTGAAAGAGCACAAGGGCTCTTAACTGATGAGCATCTCTCCAGCCCTAATAATGCTAATTTTTACAGTTATTCCGGTCGTGGCACCAGTTCATGGATTTCGCTTTCATTTGAAGCAGACCTCACTTCCATATGGAGATGCCACCATTAGAAAAGCCTGCATTGTAAACAGCTAATGGCAGATCTGATCAAGGCCACAGGTTGCTACAGGCTGCTACTTATTAACAATCCCTGTCATTCTGGGGAAGTCTGTAATGAATTTACAATCACATTTGAATTCCTTTGTTGAATCTATAATGTGTGATTGAATAACTGAGTTTCCAGTAAGAACATCTTTTAATTTGGGCCTCAGTGGGAGTGTTTCATTTCTGCTACCAAAGTCTTTTCAAAAAGCACATGAAGGGATTATTTTAAAAAATCTGTTGCAAATATTATGCTTAACCAAAAAAAAAAAATGGAGTTATGGAGACACAGGTTAGCTGCATGCCCAAAACAACAACAAAAACAGACAAAAATACACAAAAGAGCCATTGGTAAGACAGCAAAAGTAAGTCAGCAGAGGGCGGAAAGAAAAGCGCCACGGTGGCTTTTTGTCTGGAATTGTGGGCTGTGGCGCAGGGCGGGAACACCAGTGGGTCCTGGCAGATGTAAGTCATTGAAGAGATGGAGCCAAGAATTGGAAAGACTACAGACATTAGAGTTTGCAGGGCAAGGAACAGAACGGGAGAGAACTGTGCAGAGACAGAGCTCCCGAGATGCTGGAGATTCCGCTCACGCATCCATCTGAGTAGCCATTAAAAGAAGCATGTGAGAAAACTAAGTGAGACCTCAAAAAGAACCACAAGGAAGAATTAAGGCTGATGACCTGGTGCATAGAGCTTATACTTCCATCAGGTGCGTCAGCATACCTCCCCACGCAGGGGACCCAGGGTAAGGTCCACAGGGCTCATTTAATTTATTTCTAGGGAAAAATGGACTCCAGAGTTGGTTTAGCCAAGCAGATCTTAAAATCAGGACCTAATCAGAGCAAAATTATTTTATGTAACAAGTGAGTCTCAAAACAAACAACCATTCCTCAGAATATACAGATATCCAGCAGTCAACAAGGCAAAAATCACATTGCAAAGGACCTGGGCTTAGTTCCCAGCACCCACATGGCAGCTAACAACTGTTCACAACTCCAATTCCAGGGGATCCAATGCCCTCTTCTGATCTCCATGGGCGTTGTATTAGTGTGGTACACTTACATGTAGCCAAAACACTCATACACATAAAATAAAAGAAAAAAGAACAATAAAAATTATTAGACATGGTCATGACATGGGCACACATGAAGGCAATAAAATCATTCACATAAAATAAAAATAATAAAAAAAATTTAAAAAATTGTTAGACACGGGAAAAAGAATCAAATCAACATGAGTAGTAATGAGACAATCAAACACTTATTATTTTTGTTTTATGTATAGGAGTGTATTATTGCCTGCATGTATGTAAGTATACCCATGCCGTGCAATGCCTGCGGAGGTCAGAAGACGGTGTTGGATCCCCTGGAACTGGAGTTAACAATGGTTGTTAGCTACCATATGGGTGCTGGGAACTGAACCCAGGTCCTCTGCAAGAGCAGTCAATGCTCTTAACCACTGAGACATCTCTCCAGTCCCTCAATAAATCATTTGAATCAAATGATAGTGGACACAGCTATTATAATTAGCAAATGAAGATTTTAAAAACAGTTATATTTTCTATGTTCAAAACATCATATTGAATATCATTTTATCTTTCAATGCTCTGAAAATGTTTGTGTGTGTGTGTGTGCGTGCGCGCAAACACATGCATGTGAAAGTGTCTAAGGAAGCTAGGAGAGGGTATTGGATCCCCTGAAGCTGCAGTTACAGGCTGTTATGAGCCTTCGTATGTGGATGCCTTTTTGAGAGCAGCAAGTGCTCTTAACCACTGAGCCATCTCTCTAACTCTAATTTATTTTGTTTTTAAAAATGAAGTTAATGAGCATTGGGAACAGATCACAGTTTTGAAGTAGTACGTTTCAGAAATTCTGGAAAGTTTATTTTGCTGGATGGGGCTATCTGGACAAAAGTTCAAGTTCTAAACTGTGGCTTTCAGAGGCACACCGTAACAGCCAAGGGGGCTGGTTTATGTCTCCCTCTTGGATATAGTGGTATTTATGAAATTGAAGTTATCTCAAAGGTCCTTCTGCTAATGTTAAATTCAGCATCTTGTTCTGGAAAAATGGAATGTCACTGAAAATTGCACATGAAGCAATTGCTTCAAGCTGGGGTTGGGGGTCTCCATAGAGAAGTCAAAGATGAGTGAGGGGGAGAGAAATGGAAGCAGCAAAAGCGTTTGTCCTGGGTGGGCTGCGTCTCTGTTGGTTGGGTGCCTGCATATCACATGCATTGCATTGGTTCATTCCCATCAACTGGGTGCCTAGAACAATCCTGCGATCCCATGAGGTGGAGGCAGGAGGATCGAGTTCAAGATCATCCTCAGCTACATAGAAAGTTCAAATCTAACCTAGGCTATATAAGATCTTGTCTCAAATAATAACCAATAAAAAAAATCAGTTGCTTTCCAGGTAATTGTAAAGGTCAAAGCCAGGAATAAGTCAAATGTCAGAGGTTTCAAATGAAAAGCATGCGGAACTTTTTTTTGTCCTCACCGTCCACAGAGCGGCCTGGAACTGTGTAGTTCCAGCTGTTTGTTCAACATGGCAGTGTGCTCTATTGCTTAACTCCAGGAAATAAAAAAGAAGTTGCCAGTTTATCTCCTCATTTCTAGCCTTTGTCTTCTTTTTCTATTTTTCACATGGGTGTGGTGTGCATGTTATGGTTACATGTTTACATGTACGTGCTTACACATGTGTGTGCATGCACTTTGTGCATGTGGAGGTGCAAGGTTGATGTTGCGAATCATTCTGAATTGCTCTTCTGCCTTATTCATTGAGGCAGGGTGTCTTGGTCAAACCCAGAGGTTGCCAGGATTGTTAGTCTCACTCTCTTGCCTGCTCCAGCGATCCCCTGTGTTCACCTTCCGAGACCGGACTCACAGGCAGGCCCCCACATTCACCAGGCTATTTTGAGGTTTCTGGGATCCACACTCTGGTCCTCACACTGGAGCAGCAAGCCCTTTAACAACTAGCCATCTCTCTGCCCCCTGCTTGTCTTTCTTGCTGGTATTACTGCTGATATTTTTGGATTACATCAGATTAGATCCAGAGGCTCCATACCATGGAAGCTATAATAAAGATTTTCTGTCGGGCCATAGGACAGATGTAATACTGTTTTTACATGAGTTTCCCTACTAGCAAAAGAGTGCTAAATCAAACATAATTATTTTGAGTTAGTCTCTATTTCAAGCTAGAATAAAAATACTCCCAAAGAAGAAACATGTATTGTTCTGTGTTATATTCTTGCTTTCCCTTTTGAACTTCAAGCCTAGTTAATTCTTGAATTAAATTGACTCAATGTATTCGACCTAGACATGGACATAGGACGGTAAAAATGGTGAAATGCCTCTGACCAATTCATTGTAACAATAATCTGACTCCTTTATTTGGGGAGATTAAAACCACAAACATGGCAGCTCTACTTTTGGCTGCGGTGAGCTGGCAGACGACTTCCTTCATGAAGATACCGGGAAAGTCTGAGCAAAGCAAGTACAGTTTTAGAGGTTCATATATCGAGTAGTACTCAAACTGAGCCTCATGCATATTACTTTATTAATACATTTTATGTTAGCTATTTGCTGATAGACTCCCAAGGGCAGTTCTACTTTATTGGGGGGAATGAACAGATGTTATCAAGAAAGCAAACTGAAGGTTGGAACGATGGCTTGGTGGTTAAGAACACTCACTGCTCTTGCAGAAGACCGGGTTCCATTTACACATAATTGTAATTTGAACTCCAGGGAGTCTGATGCCTTTTTCTTGACTCCATAGATACCTGTATACATGTGCACACACACATACCCATAAATAAAAATAGAGTGAGTAAGTCCTGAAAAAAAAAAAAAAAGAAAATAAGGAAGTAGGACTTGACGGATGATTTCATTTCAGCCTGTTCTCCCAACAAATTTCAGAAGGCTTCTTCACTCGATCTATATGTACTTACCTGGCCTCCAAGCACTGATGTGCTTTGGATCTGTTCTTGGGGTAATTTGAAATAAGACCTTACAAATTACATGTCCAACTCAGTTTCCAGTGAGGACAGCAAGGATGTAAGCATCTTCACTAACACTGTTTCTCTGTCCCTCCCACTTCCTAGATCCTGAACCACTTTGGTACAGGAGCCAGATATGACTTCCTTCCTCACAAACCTCACAGCTGTGCCGGAAGGTAGGCTGTGCACTGAGAACATCCTTAGCTAAGCATATACGCTGTGGTCTTCACGCTTGAGTGAACCAACCTTACAGCTCCTAATTTCTTGTTGTTCATGCTAAAAATCTTTAAGCAAGCCACCTTAGGAGAACTGATGCTCCCAGTCCTGGAACTAGGTTCACAAAGCTGTCTGTGGGTTGTGCTGGATATCTCTTTAGATGCTGCTCTTAGACCAAAGAAACTATTTCTTGTTTTTAGAGACAACCATTGCAAGTGGCCTGGGCGGTTGACAGTTTGCACAAGGAGCTGGTAACAGAGTCCCCATAGCACCAGAACAATGTTGGCCCCAGCCATTTGACAGTAAGTTCTAGGTGGGAATAATTTTACCAAGGGATCTTTCATGGTGTTAATTTACCACAATGTATATGTATGTATGTGTGCTTGGGTGCACATGTGAGTTCTGGGGTCTGTGCACATGCATGTGGTCAATATCCAGTGTCTTTCTTCTATCTCTGTTCACCTTATTATTTAAAAAAATAACTTATTTAAAAAACTTTTGTGTGTATGTATGTTTGCATGCATGTATGTGTGTATGTGTTGTGTGTGTGTATGTTCATATGTGTGAAGGTCAGAGGACAACTTGGAGGTGTCAGTTCTCTCCTTCTACCATGTACATTCCTAGGACTGAACTTAGGTTATCAGGCTGAGCCATCTTGCTGCCCTTCCACTTTTTTATTTATTGTTTATTTTTTGAAACAGATTCTCTCATTGAATCTGGAGCTGACTAATTGTCTAGACTGGCTGGCTATGAACTCCAGGGATCTGCCTATCTCTGACCTTCCCTAGCACTAGGGTTCTAGACCCATGCTGCCATGCCTGGCATTTTTCATATGAATGCTGGGAATCTGGGCTCAGGTCCTCTTGTTTATGTGACAGACACTTTGCTGGCTGAGCCATCCTCCCTCCTCCTGAACTACTGTTTCTCTAACCATGTACCTCTAGAAAATATCTAGAGCAGCTTCGATTATGACAAAGTCGCTCTGAACACAAAATCTCAATCTTCAGGTCTTTTCTCGGCTGGTCATAAGAAAAGAAAATAAAACCCTGCAAATCGGCTAAAAGCCATTTTTCGCTAATGGGTGATTTTCTTTCCTATTTTCAAGAAATAAGGATGTTTCTGGTGAGCACAGCTACTAGTTAAAAAGTCTCGGATCCCGCTTCTCACTGCCCCTCTGAGTTGGAGTAGCAGGCTTCCTGAGGCTTTCTCGGCTTCCTCCCTTCTGGTTTACAGGGCTATTTGTTTTCTGCTCCGTCACAGACACAGAGCTGCCAGAAGAATGTGAAAGTGCTGCTTCTCACAGGCTCTGAGAACTCAGGAAGTGTGGCAGGGGGGAAATTGATTCTTGTGGCTAGCTGCCATTCTTCATCCACTGGCAGGAATACCATTTCTACCTTTGACAAAAATTGGATTATAAGTGTTTGGGAAGCAGAAGGGACTTTCTGATGGTAAAATATACTTCTACCTGAGATAGACGGTCTGGCTTAGGAGATCTGAGTGCCTATGCCATAGTTTCAGGAGACTGGGGGCAGGAGGAGTGGCTTTAAAGCTGAGTGCTATCTTCTGTCTCTCTGCCGTTGTTCAACTATCTCCATCAGAAAAATTGTTCCATTCCCTCTCTTTCCTATGAACCTCCTGGATCTGAATCCCAACACCCTGAAGATAAAATTTATACTTGATATGTGAAGGGCTGTACCTTTTACGCCAGCCTGTCACCAGATCTCCAGATTTAAGGATTCTACATGGATGTATGTGACTCTGTGTGAAAATCTCAACCTGTTGCCTAGAGGTGAGTATTCCCACAGTTTCTGTACGAAGGAAGAGGAAGCAGCCTCAGGGACAAAGATAACAAATAGATAAAGAGCTTGCTGCATAAGTATGAGAACTTGAGTTTAGATACCCAGCATTCAGAGAAAATCTGGACCCCGTGGTAGTGGCACTTACAACCCTAACACTGGAAAAGGGGCAGAGACATGGATCCTTGGGCCTTGCTAGGCAGCCAGTCTAACCAAAATGATGACGACCAGATTCAGTGATTCTCCCTCAGAAAAACAAGATGGAGAGCAATAGCAGAAGACATGCAATGGGAATCTCTAGTCTCTACCTGTACACAAATGGATGAGCACAAACACACATGCTTGTACACAGATGCATATACCATACACAGACACATGCACACACACACACACACACACACACACACACACACACACACACACCCCACACATAACTGATGCTAGGATGGAGTGATTTGTTAGCAGCTACAGAGAAAGGCATGGAGGCCCTCTTTGGGCTAGCAGTGAGGCACAGTGGCAACGCTCCAGACCCAGTGGGTGGGGCCTTATGAGCACAGAGCCAAGCTGCTCAATGCCTAGGCTAGAGTACACCATGCCCACTGTGCACCTGACTCTATGCCATGTGGGAGAGACACTAGGAGAGTATTTTTAAACCCATTAATTACCATCTGGAGCTGTGGTTTAACCGGAAAATAAGAGATAGAACCTGAAATCAGTAGATGGGACATAGGGCTCAGATTGTGTTCTGTGGACTAACTGTATCTTTGTAGTTCTTGGCCAGCTATTTCATGGATGTGATAGGATCCACTGGCCCTTTGAGACTGACATGTGCCTATGAGTTCTCAGAAGGAACACTGTAGGCTGCAAAAAGAACTGGATGAAGGTCTGCCCTAGTG
The DNA here is from genome assembly GCA_035773235.1 of Eospalax fontanierii. NCBI lineage: Eukaryota > Metazoa > Chordata > Mammalia > Rodentia > Spalacidae > Eospalax > Eospalax fontanierii. Next base: position 64,188,402 of record CM069529.1, on the reverse strand, counting down.
AACTTTAACTGTCAGCTCGACACAACCTAGAGTGACCGGAGAAGGGAGTCTCAAGTGAGGGATTTCCTAAATCAGATTGGCCTGTGGACCTATCTGTGTGGGGTTACCTTGATTGTTAATTGAGCTGGGAGAACCCATCCTTCTGTGGGCAGCACCATTCCATAGTCAGGTGCTTCTGGGGTGCATAACAAAGCTAGCTAAGCACACGTCTAAGCCAGCTTTCAGCAGCACGCTATGATTTCTGCTTCAGCTCCTGCTTGAGTTCCTGTCCTGACTTCTTTCAGTGATGGACAGTGATCTATAAACTGAAAAAAATCGATCCTCTCCTAAGTTGCTTTTGGTCATGGTGCTTTTCACAATAGTATAATGAAACTAGAACAAGGTCATGATGAAGAGGGAAGAGTGAGGACGGAGTTTCCTCCGAACCTAGAGCAGAGGACACAGTGCAGAAGTTATTTGGAGTGCTCTGAGGTAGACAGACTTCAACCTGGCACCAATGAATGATTAACCTGTACTGTCTGGAATAGTACAAGGTACGTCAGCTCCTTATCATTTTCCATCTCATGAGCTAAGTGCTGGGTCAGAGTGAGGTTCAGTGAGAAGGTGGCTTAGCCAGGTAACCTGGGGGCAGGACAGCTGAGCGGTGCCTGAGCAGAAGACAAGAGCTGAGACTCCACAGCCAGGCGTCAGGTCCAAGTTGCAGCTCTGTCTCTAGCATGAGATCCCAGAAGGACTGGCCATCTTGATGCTTCTGTTTAGTCCCCTGTGAAAGGGAGATGGGTCACAGCTCCCACAGCAGCATCTGCTCTCAACCCTAAGGAACTGGAATACCTGAACCTGTGACCTAAAGCTAATTTAAACTTCTTTAACCTAAATCTTCTAAAGTATGTTAAGATGCAGGCTTGGAAGATGGCTCAGTGATAAAGCACTTGCCTTGCAACTTTGAGGACCTGAGTTTGACTCTCAGAACTCATACAAAAAAGATGCACTTTGTGGCACAGGTGTATGATTCCAGAGCAATCTTAATGACCGGATTTTGATCCCTGGAACCCAAATAAAAATGGGAGGAGAGAACTGACTCTGCAAAGATTTAGACCTCCACATGTGTGCTGTGGCAATCCTTCCCATACACATTTGTAGAAATAAAACTTGAAATTTTTGGAGGTTACTATAAGAGTCAATCAAAATGGACCTGTCAGTCACTTAGAGGAAAATGCCCCTCAGAAGGTTGCCTCTTCTAGAGACTGTAGTGATACTGTATTAAGCTGCCTGAACTGTAGATCAGACCACTGTCCATGCTCACCCCTGAGAGTGTGATCCCTCACTGTGTAGTAAAGTCTCCTGTCTTCCACAAAGTTCTCTGCACGTCTCATCAGAGTTCTTTCAAGACTGGGGCACCTATGAGGGTTCAGAGCAAGATCGAGGACTGGGGCACCTATGAGGGTTCAGAGCAAGATCGAGATGGACAGAACTGGGACAGAAGAGGAGCTATGAGCACACACCCTACACTTTTCCACATCGGAAGTGGCAGAGAGAGGGAGACAACTCTGAGGCCATGATTCCCCCGCATTTGAGACTGCTACCTGCACCCAGGCAGCTAAAGCTTTGCTCCCACTGATGTAACCATAAGCATGCATGTTCTTTCAGGCTCTGCTCTCAGAACCGAATCCAGCTTTGATAACAAACTAAGTCTTGTTTTGTCTGTTGAACCATTTGGCTGCAATTCTGCAGGAAACCGAGTTCAAACAGAAGGAACAGGTATGGCCAGGCTGGAAAGGGCAAAGCTGTTTGTGCTCAGTTCAAAGGAAGTGGAGTAAAGAGGTGAACAGGAGAGTCCATACACATGGGTGGACATGGGACATGTGTGAGTTCACCTGTCCGATAAAACAGCAAGGTTTACTAGTGATTTTTAGTTTTGTTTTAAAATATTTTTATTCGATTTTATTTATATGAATGTATGTGTGTATATGTGTATGTGTTTATGTATACATACATGTGTAGAGGTCAGAGAATAACTTTTGGTAATCTGTTTCTCCTTCTACCATGTGGGTCCAAGTCATTAGGCGTGGTGGACATCTTCCTGACACTTGTTTTGTTTTTGAGACTTTGAGACTTTGAGACAGGCTGCCCTGGGGCTTCCAGCAACCCTCCTCCCTCAAGCATCCGCCATTAATCCCAGTCTTACTAGGTAATATAATCATGTAAGTTATTGTACATATTTAAGACCTAATATTTTAGTATAGGCATATTTTAAAATTATTTTTAGAGAAATGAACCAAATTATTTATTGATCTTATGTAAAAAATAAAAACTGTCTTTGAAGGGGTTTTAAATTTTTTACAGAAAGTTGTGGTTTCAGTTTATCTCCCAGGTTTTGTTTCTTAGGAGGCTTTTGCCAACTTGACCTTTCAGGTATTTGGAATTTATGTAGTAGCCACAAGGTCATCCATGATACATCTCTTCCAACTGTTGAGCTTCTGTTTTCTTTTTAAAAATCACATTTATTTATTTATTTATTTATTTATATGTAGGGGGTGCATGTATGCTATGGTGTGTGTGTGTGTGTGTGTGTGTGTGTGTGTAGGTCAGAAGACAGCTTTCAGGAGTTGTTGCTTTTCTTCTACCTTGTGGGTCCTGAGAATCGAACTTAGATCCTCAGGCTTGGTGACAAGCACCTTTACCTGCATAGCCATCTCATTGGCCCCAGGCTTCTGTTTTCTGACACAAAATCATCCTCAGCCTCTCATCCACATATTTACTTCTCAGAATTAAGTGACAGGTCTTTGCAGAACTGATTCTAGCTTCCATGCATGCAGAGGCTGCCAAGTGGGTTTTGGCCATGGTGAAAAACCCATACTGAAAAGCCTTCTGAATGGAATAATTGAATAGACATAATTACAAGGCTTGGTGCCATGTGAAATTGTAAATAGCATTGACAATGTAATTTACACTCATTTATGATACAGTAGCTCATTAAGGCTCCAATTTTCATCTCCATCATTAACAAGCTCATCTGTTTCTCCAGCAAGGCCCCTTTGTGTGAGACGCAGCTCTATGCTCATAGTGATGCCCAGGCATGTGCAGTGGCAGGGGGAAGTGATCTCGTTGGGGAGCTGGCACAGTAAGTGGCCGACCCAAAGAGAAGCAGGTGTCCAGATGGCAGAGAAATTTTAAATATAAACCACAGGAACATATATTCCCACCATAATAATAGTCCCAGTTCCATGATTTGGTTGAGAGAATTAAATGAAGGATCAACCTGCATGTTAAGTGCTGGGCATGGCACTTGACAAGGTGGCACTTCCTATTTGAGTATCACACTCCATCTATAGTTATACCTTCACTTGCAGGAATAGAATAGCGGGAAGTGGTGTTGGGCTGGAAAATGTGTCTATATGTCCAGGACTGGCAGCTGTAAGCAAAGAAGGAATCAACAGACAGGTAAGCCCCAGCTCATGGCTTCTGTTTCCTCTGGATAAACTGCACACATGTCCCCACTTTTCCACTGCCAGGCTCCACCTCTTCACCCAAGTGAAGCAGAGCATCTGGTCACCACTGCAACACATTACCTGCTTATTGTTTGTGTTGGCCTCAAGTTAGACACATGATTAAAATAAGAGGACCTGGAGAGATGGTGCAGTGCCTAAAATGTACTTGCTGCCAAGTCTGACAACCTGAGTTTGATCCCTGGGGCCCACATAGTGGAAGGAGAGAAATGACTCTTACAAGTTGTCTTCTGACCTCAACATGCTCCCTGTAGCACAAACACATAAAAATAAATGTAATAAAGAAAGAACCAACAAGAGAAACTGTTTAACATATTGAATTTTATCTTTCTCTTTCTGTTATGCATCCAGTACTGTCTTGTCTTCTCTGCAGCTGAGGACCAGCGTTCATCTCTCTTTGCTTCCTGATTGTGAACTCAGTGTGATCTGTTGCCTCAGGCCCCTGTCACCATGACTTTTCTGCTGTGGTGGATGATACCCTCAAACTGTGAGCGAAGAGAAACCTTCCTTTCCTTAAGTTGCTTTTTTCAGGTATTTTGTCACAGCAATGAGGCAGTAACTAATACATCCTTCCTGTCACTGTGCTTCCTTCCCAAGTGTCCTGTGTGTCTTTTCTGATTTTGCCTGAGGCCCTGTTGGCACTGATATTTTTTTCATTTTCATTTGATGCCCTGTCTCTCACAACTTGAGGTAAGTTTGATTTGGGCATTAGTGTTTTATTTAGCCCCCTGAATTATTTGAAACAGTTTATTCATCATTTACCACGTGTTGAATGCTGGATAAACATTAAGTCCCAAATAAGCCCCTAACAATCATGACCATGTTTCGTCTTTCCACACATGGGGAAACTGAGGTTTGGGTATGTTAAATAACCAGCTACCAGTCGCATACCAGTGAACTCAGAGTTTGGATTCAAAGCTGGGACTGTCTCACTGAAGGCCTCATTCTGTTAGATGATTCTGCTGTATTAGTGCTACTGGCCACATTATGTGAAACTCTACTTTCACAGCATTTAAGTTGCTATGTGTTCTACTATTAGGATAATGACAGCAGACCACCTGCTTTATTTTAACTGTATCTGTCATTAAAACAGATTTTATATTTTTTTAAATGGGAAAGAATAGGAAACTTGCATAAAGTCTGCACCAGAGGAGCGTCAGGATGGGGCTGACAGCACTTGCTTTGAAGTCAGATGGTGTACACTCCAGTTTTAACTCTGCTGTTCATTAGTTTTGTGGTCACTGATAATTTATGAAACTCTCCAGGCTTTTCTCTTTATCTGATGTGCAATAGGAAAAACCATAGTCCACACTTCATAAGTTGACAAAAATTAGATGAAACAATGGATACAGAATACCTCACACCACATCTGGCACACGATGAGTATCTAAGTGTGTGAATGGATGGATGCTTGTTGCAAACAATATCTCATGACGTTCCTACTTCATGGAACTGGGAGGGTTATCTAGAAAGAAATGGTTGAGGTGTAAGGAATGGAAATTTCCAGGCAAGGCTGACAGCTCAGAAGTGACTATCCAGAAATACAAACAAATGGCTGCTTTAGACAGACAGTAACTCAAGACAGGATGGCAAGAGTTACTTTACATGAATCTGCGTCAGTTATCCACACACACTCATGCACTCTGTAGACATAGACTCCGCCCTCTTGTAAATGATAGGTCAACACAGAGAAGCTTGGGGCTGAGATGGAACTCAGTTTGTACAGCGCTTATCTGGTGCACATGAAGCCCTCGATTTGATCCACAGAATCCCAGAAAAAAGTCATGATGGCACAAGACTATTAATCCCAGCTATTGGAAGGTAGAGGAAAGAGGATCAGAAGTTCAAAATCAGCCTAGACTCCCTAGGAAGTTCAAGGCCATTTGGGTTTTGGAGCATCCTGTCTCAAAAACAAGCAAAACAAAGGAACATAGGAAAAACATAGGAACAGGAAGAAGCTTGTCTGTAGGTTCTCCATAGCCACTGGTAGAAGAGAGACTTCACAAGTTAATCTAAACACCTAAAACCAATTGTTACAAAGCCTTAAGTCAAATTCAAATAAATCAGTCTCTTATAACTTAAAAATCATTTCTATTAATTATCTGAAATTTTTATCATACATACAATATATTTTGATCATCCTCTCATTTCTCCCTGTAACTCTTCATAGATTCCACACCCCATCTCCCTCAAATTAATAAAAATATTATATTAAAAAAGAGTTTGAGACCAGCCTAGGATACATAGTGAAACTCTATCTCACAACATCCCTTACCTCTGGAAAACAAAGTTAAAAATAATCTTTGAGAAGCTAGAGAGGTAGGTCAGGGGTTGTGAACATTGCTCACGTAAAGGACAGGAATTTGGTTCCTAGAACCCCATTGGGCAGCTCACAACTGCTTGCAACTCCAGCTTCAGGTGATCTGATGCCCTCTTCTGGCCTCTTAGGGCTGCTATCACATGGCACACAAACATACATACATATACTCCACAGACATTCACACTCTCGCACACAGACATATGAATTTTCTAAAGTCTTAAAGAAAAAGAACCTTTGAAATAAAGGATATGGTTTCACAGTAAAGGAACTTACAAACAAAACAAGCAAACAAACAAAAATCATTATTTCTTCACTCTAGAATTTAAGATTTGTGAGGAGTGAGATTTTCATCCATCCTGTATACCAAGATATTGTCAGCATTTAGAAAAGAGTCTGCATGGTAGATATTCTAAACATATGTATTAAATGAATAAATGGGAAGTATGGGGAACTGAAGTAATATGAATTTACTGAAATATATTGGAGAATGACAGTACCTTGCTGTGGTAACTGTAGCAGAATCCTCCAAAGAATGTAACTGCTGACAGGGACTGTATGCTCATATGTAGGATAGATATACCATCCATTCCAGATAAACAGAGCTGAGAGTGAGCCATGCCTCTGTGGTCACTTATGTTCTGCCTGCATGCATGCAATCTGATATTGTTTGCTTGCAGGTGAACTTGGCCAACACTGCACATGAGTGGTGAGAATCATCAGCTGCTTCATACTCAAAACTCATGGTAACCATGACCGCATGCACAAGACCTGCACACGATCAAGCCAGCCAAAAATCCCATCATAGTTTGGCGAAGGACTACAAAGTCCCATCCCCAGGTGAGGAGCTATTGACAATTGCTCGCTACTGGGTGGGACATCGTTTTTTTCAGGGTTGCTGTTCCTGAGAGTCAACCTGTGCTCTAGGAGATGGTCCTACACCAAGGCACACACAGGCAGAGCTTAGTGGGCTCAGTGGGTTTAAAAAAATATTCATGAAGTTGAGAGAAAAAAGTGGGAGGATATGGGTAGAGTGCAAGGAGAGTCCTTGGGGGTGTATTTGATCCAAACACATTGTCTGTGTATGTGTTGTGTAGGACTGTCCTCTGAGTGGCAGATTATGGACAGATGCCTTCTTCCCAAGCTTGCACCTGCTTGCCTGGGATCATCACAGTCAAGCTTGTGGACTGTTATGTTCCACCAGAAAGGAGAGGCAGGAGAGTCAGCAATGCCTCCCAACCAATCCGTGGGCCGAGCTGCATGAGGAGGTGGGGCTAAGGGCATGTAAATTAAGGAAGTGGTGAGGAGGCTCTCACAGCACTTTGTGAGGCTGTGGGGAAGACACTGTTTATGCCTGGGTAGAGACTGTCCTGTGCAGCCGTAGGAGGGGAGCACCCACACTCTTGTAAGTAAACTCTCACCCACTGCTCTGGAAGTCCAGTAAACTCACTGTTTTCCTAGACAGTAGTTTGGCGGAAATTTACCTCCGTTTGTCATGGGGACCAAGGGAAGAAAAGGCTGGACTTCATTCGAGTCTCCCAGAAGGAATTTTAGCTACAGTATGAAATCCTCAACAATAAAAAAGGAAGTTTTCTTTTTTTTTACATTTTCCTATTCAAATTTATTTTGTGTGTACATGTGTAGGCACATGCGTGCCACTGTGCACATGGAGGTCAAAAGAGAACTAAAGGCATGTATTCTGGCCTTTTACCAGATGGCGACTGAACAAAAATCCTGTCTTGAGAGCTGGTGCAGCCATTAAAGACGCAGGCTCACAACCAAATCAAACCCTCGGTCTCGGTAGTAGGAGCCTTTACCCACTGAGCTGTCTCATAGGTTCCTTCATTTGGCTCTTAATTTCTTTTTCCTGATATAAAACAGTTTGAGCTAGTTTAAGGATAAAGAGAGAGGTCCTTACACATTTGCGCTTATCAGTTTGACGTTTACCATAACGCTCCTTTGCAAAGCAAAGGCTTGGAGTTTCTTTGATGCCCTTCTCTCTTTCCATGTCTGCTTCACTTGACTCTTCTCTGTGGCCCTCCCAGTGGCCACCCCTACCCTAGAACTGCAGTCCAGTGAGACCCAGGACATAGCTGTCTTAACTGGGCTCCCCAGACGCAGGGAACCAGGACAGTTAAGTTGAAGAAGGAAAGGCTGCAGGAGAGGGTGCAGGAGACTCATGCAATGAAGCAAGAAAAGGAAAACAAACAAGCGGTGACCACATGGACATCCGCATGGAAGCACCAGGGAGATGGAACAGCCGGCAGGGAGTGTTCCAGAAGCGGCGCGCAGATGCTGGCGGCGGGAAGGGGCTCTGTGTCCGTGTGGGGCAGGTGAGTGAAGTGACCGGCTCTGAATACAGAAGCCTGCTCCAAGCCTGCTCATAGTTGTACCTGATACATTTTTATTTCCTCTCTATTAAAGAACAATGTTTGCTTTTAATCCTAGGCATGATTTGAGCCTGCGTTGAAAATAAAAAATGAAAACCTATTTGTTTACAAGGCAAGTTTTAAAAAAATCGATTCTAATTTGATGCTTGCGTTCATGCACGAACTCCTTGTGGGGACATTCAGAGCGAAGTTCAGGTTGCAGGGAAGCACTTCATTCTGTATAACAGGGAGGAGGTTGTGCGTGCACTGGGCATGTAAGTTAGGGGACAGATCAGCACAGGCTTGGGGCCCTCCTCACCTGCCTTGCTGCCAAATCACTACGGGTGGAGTGTCTGGCTCATCTCCCAGTGGCTCTGAGAAAACGGTTTTCTTTTCAAAATGAACTTAGAGTGTCCTGTGCTGTGTTAAACTTCTTCTCATTCTAGCCCAATTACTACCCTCTGACACAGGTCACCTTCCTTCCTTCCATTTGTCCCTCATCCTGCTCTGCACACACACATAGACCCCCGAGACATCCACAGAAATACTGGATCATGGCATAACTTGATTAAATCTTTCCATGACTGTTACTGGTGTTTTATAAGGTCAAACCTGGGCTCTGAAAGTTTTAACAAGCTTGGCTAGCTGTCTATTCTCAGTAGATCAATTAAACAGACAAGTAAAAGTGACCCCCAAGTTCATCTTCAGGGTCTTGACATGAGGTTTAATTTAAGTAGAAACAAGAAGTCTGTGTAACTAAGCCGTCCTGGTCAAGGTGTGTTCCTGCCTATCACAGACCCATTATTGTCTGGAGGTTTGGTCTCTCCTGCAAGATAGTCAGACAGTTGTCAGAACTGTACGAAAGCTCTTCCTAGGAGACAAGTTCCTCCTCGGACTGGCATGGGGGGCTTCATCCTTCCTTTTCCCCAACATAAGTTTCCAGGGAAATTCCAATTCCTTGGGGATCATTTCAATAGTATGATAGTCAAAGTCGTTGTTTCAAGGTCTGATGTCTCTCTTTAGAGTGTATTTTCTCTTGCTAGGATGGTTACATGGCTGCTTATTTCTATCAGCCCCAGTCCTTTGGTTCTGCCTCCGCAGGCACGCTCTCCCATCACTTCTGCCCTTCCTAGGACACAATCCACTTACAGTCCCTACCTTGCCCTGAACATATCTCTTTCCTAAGAATGTACCACTCTTCACTGTGATCATTTATTTACAGATTGGTTTGGTAGAAACTAACACACAAAAAAATCCCAGCAACTAATCTTGAAACTTTTGCACAACTATGGTGTCTGATTTAACTATGGGGCTCCAGTACTAAGTTCAATGCCTGGGCATGAAATAAGTTCAGCAATGCAAACATTGGAAAACCCAGTGAGAGATCTTTCCAGATTAACTGACTCAGGCTCACAACCCTGCCCTGAACACAAAATCGATCAGGAGCTTGTATAGAGTAATAGCAGATAGAAACATAAACCCACAGAGACCTGGGGGATCACATCAAAATAATTAATTGATTTTCACCTTTCTGCAAAGCTAACATTTCTTTCAAATGAACATGTGGCAGGAAAGGAAACTTCTGGATATAAAATCACTCACTGCTCATGGCACCCTTAGAGCTAAGAGAGAAACATCAACGTCTCCCAGTGACAAAGGAGCTTCTCACCTCTGCTTTGTGAGTTCCGCAGGTATCTGCTGTGATAGAGAGTCTGTTTCCAAGCCATCGAACACTATAGAAAAACATTTATGTCTCTGTGATGTTGGTTATCTGAGGCTATTTCATCATTAATGGAAGAGAAAATAAAATGTAACTTCCTTGTTTTATAGGAAAGTTCAACACACATGGAAATAAGAAACACAGAGATAAATGAAGTCTCATGTACCCCATCACTCACTTTCAGCAATGATCAACAGTACACTAACCTTGTTACTTTGTGTTCATTCTACCTAGAGTGAAAAAGATATGCAAGAACATTCTAGAAACCAAGTCAGAGATGGTGGTCCACACCTGGAGCCCCAGTACCTGGCTGGGGAGGGAGGAGAAGGGAAGGCCACCTAGGAGTTCACAGTCTGTCTTTTCTGCTTGGTGAGTTCCAGGTTAGCAGGGCTACTTCAGGAGCCACTGTCTCATGGAAGTAAAATGTAAAATATTAATAAATAAATGAAATTCCAAAAACCAAGGCATTTCATGGATAAATAGTTTAGGGTGTAACACATAACAAAAGTACTTCTTGAGTATAATCATCAAACGTTGTTACATGCAATAAATGAACAATGCTTTAAAATATTTACTGATATTCTGAGTTCCAATTCCTTGACTGTTTCAGTAATGATCTTTAACTCATTGATAAGCTTGAATTGGATTTTAAAGAGGAAACAATATATCTCCTTGGATCTGTCAGTCTCCTACCCCTGAACTCTCTCTCTCTCTTTTTGTACTATTTATTTGGTGAAGAAATCAAGCAATTTCTCTGGTGGAACTTTCTTAATTTAAGATTTGATTCGGGGCTGGAGAGATAGCTCAGTATGTAAGACTGCTTGCTGCTATTGCATAGAATGGGCTCCATTCTCAGTACCCATGTTGGAAAGCTCACAAACACCCATAACTCCAGCTCCAGGTGATTTGACACCCTCTTCTGGCTTCTGCAGGCACATGTACACAAATGGCATACACATAAATATTCATGCACATAAATATAAATAAAAGTAAATATTAAAAAAAATTTCAGACAGCAATTTTAATATAACTTTTGTGGTCTTTCCTCATTTATGTTTCCTCTAAGCTCTTGATGAAAACTAAAGTTGACTGGACTGAAAACATCTTTTAAGAGGATTTCTGTGTGTGCATGTGTGTTCATACATGTGCATATGTGTGTGTGGTTGTATGTGGAGGCCAGACGACAGCCTTAGGTGTCATTCTTTAGGTTCTGTGCACCTTTTTGTTTGAAGCAGGGTTTCTCATTGGCCTGTAGCTTGCTGATTAATACAGCCTGGCTGAGCATTCAGCCCCAGGGAGCCACCTGTCTCCACCTTACAGTACTAGCATAACAAATATGTGCCACGATGCTGCCTTTAAAACTTAAAAAAAGAGTATGTGGATGAGTGTTTTGCCTACATGTATGTAAGTGCACTTAGGAATGTAATAACCACAGAGGCCAGAAGGAGGTCCTCTGGAACTCGAGTTACGGACAGTTGTTAGCCACCAGGGGGTGCTGGGAACTGAATCTGGACCCTCTGCAAGCCAGTGCTCTTAAACGCTGAGTCATCAGGGCAGAGCAAAGCTCTTTTGATTTCAGACTTAGAGCTCAGAAGTTACTTTCATTTTTGGATTCATTACTTTGTAGTGGTCATTCTTATGGACTCACTCATTTTGGTCATTTAAAAAATATATCTTGAATGTTGATCATAGAGAAAGAGACTCTTAAGTTCATCTTTAGAGCTCAGGAGTAGGTGCTTTTCTGCAGAAAGAGGAGAGTGTGCACTTTGGAGCCACCAAACCTTAAGCTTAAACCTTGCAGTCACTTCTAAGTGTCCCTGGATGGGACCCTTCTCTTTCCTAACCTCACAAGTTCATGAATCATTAATCAGACATTGCACAAGGTCTTAGCATCAATAAGACAGTCTCCAACACACAGCAGGCAGCCTGCAAATGTTATCTCCCCTTCCCAGAGCAAAATGCTGGGATAGTTCTCCTGAGACCAGCCTATGCCACTCTCAGAGGCTCTGAAGGATGTTTCTGTAATCAGATCCTAAAGACAAAGACATCCGCATGCCAAAGAAAACAGCTCTGTTGATGATTCCACTAAGGACTGTCTCTATCCCTCTCTCTTCATGGACCGAGAAACAGGCTCAGACTCCCTACAGATGCCGCTGAATTTACTAATAGTGAAGAGTGGCCTTCCATTCCGAAGACGCTACATGGGAAAGAAGTCGAATTATGACAAGGGAACTGCACTGCTTGTTGGTGACAAAAGTCACGGAAAATGTTTTGGTAACATATAATTCCAATTCCCTCCACCACTGATTCTGTCGCTCTCTCCTTCTCTCTTCTAGATTATATAGAATGTTCTTGCCTTGTTGTAGTAGGTGGTTGTAGTAGGTGGTTGGGGGCACATGACTTCATAAAATTTCAAGCTGGTTTACGCCAGCTTCCTCTGAGGCAGGCCCCTAAGTTTTGTTCTGTACATTGTATGGTCTCTTTCCTTGGGGTACAGTTTATTTTTTTGTGGTACTATAGGGTAACAATAGGAGCACTGTGATGATGGGAACTCATTTCCTGCCAGAATCAAGTCCACTAATATGCTTACTTGTGGTGACAAGGGAGGCTTCCTTTATTCAGATATCCTGGACAATCCTGAAAAGAGCACTGTGTTTGGGAGTTATCCAGATGAGGACCAGACTTCTCCAAAAATATCTCCATTAAAGCCATGACTGAACAGATGTCTGGTTGTTGCTGTTGCTGCCTGTACCTTTCCTGGAAATATTTTAGAGCCTAGAACGCCGTGGATTCCTCATCTTCAAAGATGCAGGGGGGAGACACGTGGATTCTGTCACCAGAATTCCTAGAAATCTTACTAAACTGTGTGAGTTTCACTTTATTAGGCTCTGTGAATAAGAGACACGGAGAGTCATTTGGGCCCCTTCTCTGTAAGTTCTTGTTTTTGTTGAACATGACATCTGCTGGTGACCCATCTTGAGATACTGTCAATTCTGTGTTACCTGACCAAACCCCAGTTAATCTAGCATTCTTTGAGCGTGGACCAAATAGAACATACAGGCAAAGAAGATGTGAGCGCTGCTATGCTTTGGAATGCAGTCCTTGATACCCAATTGTATTCTGGTTACATGGGTTTGAGAGTAAGAAAGAACATCCCATTCATGTGGCTTGGAAGAGAGAGAGAGACTTTAGGGGGAATCTCAGAGAGTGAGGGTCTCTCATTCATCTTGTTTCTCCCAATTAGTCCCATCCCATCTCTCCAGAGCATATGTTGATTTTTAGATGCTGTTGAGTTAGGATGAGTTAGTGATGAAAACTACTGTGTTGAGCACTGTATCCTGCTAGCAGATCCTGAGTAGAGAGCCTGTGCTTCTGCCTCACTAAACTATAGGACAGTGGTACAACCCTCTTGATCATGGCTCTACCAGAGAATGTGAGCAGTGACTGAGAACTTTGCTCTGCTCAGTGGTAACAGGATCCTTGTACCCCATGGTACAAGTCAAGTCATACATGAGGTTGGATTTCCTCCCCAGCCAGAAGGTAATGAGTTTCTTTGCCTTTGTTAAGGGGCAGTATCACTAGGACTAACTGGGGGCTCTGCCCCTCTAATAGAGAACATTATAAGTAAGAGCTTAGTGCGCAGCTTGAATACTTACTCTGCTCCAACAGTAATGAGGCTGTATGAGAAGACTGGCTTTCCTCTTCTGTCAACCACGAGGCACCACTTTCTACTCCCACAGGAGGGATGTCAGATGAGGCCAGCTGACACAGAATTAAGTGAAACCGTTAATAACAATAGCTGGTGTTCAGTTTTCATTTGAAAATCATTTGTGTTACTAGAACCAGGAACCAGGTATCAATAGCCGCAGGGCATGGGCATTAGAATAATCGGACACAGATCTTAAAGTGAGCATCCTTAAAATGCTTCCAAGACCAACCTGAAGCAAACTTAGGAATAGCTGAGAATAAATAGATATTTCAGGATAGAAAAATAAAGTAGATATTAAAGCAATCAAGAAGAACCAAGGGGACCCATAAAGCAAACAAAACAGACCACAAGTAAGCAAGCAAACAAACAAATCAAAAACTACTTCTAGAAAAATAAAGTGAGGAATTGTGATGTCCAAGCTCCAAAGTTAAAAGAGGAGGAGGATCCCCAGAGGTCAGAAGATTAAAGAGAATGTGAGGAGCCGTGGGCAGATAAGACATCCTTTATTCACCTGTCCACAGGCTGCTAGGCAAGCAGATGCTGGCAGGCACCCAGCACACTGCAGCATGTATGCACTCCATGCAGGCGGGCCTAGGCACACACATGGACAGGCACACATTCTGCAGGTGGGTGCATACAGGTCTGTACAAGTTGCCTGCAAAGATAAAAGGCAAAGTACACAAAGCAAAGGCACTGACCTCTGATCTCAAGGTCATATTTACATGAAATAACATAAAAATGGCATTTTAGAAAGAATAGCTATAAAATAGATGACCTCACTGCCTACTTTGGGTTTCCTTAGACATCCATGTCTGCCAGTTTTTGCTGACTCATAGTTTTCCAGATGTCCAGTATCAGCCATCTTGGCTCATGGTGTATATCCATATCAGGTCCTTGCTGTGTAAACATAAGCTGTTCCTTACTCTTACCTTATGGCTTTCTGTCCCTTCAGGGATGCCTCTAACAGCAGGAAGCAGGGACCAGGGAAGAATCAGTGAACATGAGGAAAGAGCAGTGGGAATTCCCCCTGTGCTGGACATCTTTGTCAACTTGACACAACCTAGAATCATCTGAGAAGAATCTCTCTCAATGGAAGATCGTCTACATTGGGCTTTCCTTTGGGCATGTCTATGGGGATTGTCTTATATGATGTGGTAAGGCCTAGCTCATTGTAGGCAACACCATTCCCTAGGCAGTGGGTCCTAAACTGTATAGGAGTGGAGAAATTGAGATGGTCACAAACAAACAAGTGAGCATACGTGCATTCATTCTCTCTGTGCTCATCTGTGGATGTGACAGGATGTGACCAGCTCTTTGAAGTTCCTGCCTTGACTTCCCCCCATGATAGACAGTGACATGGGGCTGTGAGCTGAAATACAGCCTTCCTCCCATAAGTTACTTTAAGTTCTTATCACAGCATCAGAAATGAAACTAGGACACCTTGTGTGAACATCCCTCATAAACATGCTGAAAACAACAATAACAACAACAACAACAACAACAGCAGCAGCAGCAGCAGCAGCAGCAGCAAAGACTGGTCATAGAAGACATAGCCCTTACCACATGGAGATTAGAGAGAGGGTGGTTTGAAAAAACTTTCTAAAATCAGTGGCTGAGTTTTCTCCAAATTTGCCCCCCGCAAAAAAAAAAAAACAGACAAACCAATGAAGAAGCAAGCTACCCAGGTAGAGAGTAAAAAGAAAGCAAGAAAACCCTAAGCAGGAGAAAACCAAGGAAGTATACACCAAACAGTCCAGCCTGCTTTCGGAAGCAACTGTCAGACTGAGAGAAAGAGAACTGAACCAGAGTGGACAGAGCAGCGCTTTACCTGGGGAAGAGCAGTTGAATGACATCAGGTTTCTCTGAAGAGGAAGGAAGCAGCTGCACATTCTTAAGTGCTGAAGGCAAAGAAGGACCCAAAGGGAACTCTAACCGGAGAAAATAACCACCAAGCTTGAAGTGGAGTCTCTACCTTCTCAGTGACTGGAAACTTATCAAAAGTTTCCCAAGCAGAGCTGCTGACCTGAAGAAGAGGGAAGGAAAGCCCTCTAAACAAACAGGAAATGGCAAAAGAAGATGTTTTGCAATATCAGAAAGAAAAACTAAAAAGGATGAATAGATAAATACAAACCACATTCCACCGCTTGAGTTTTCTAAATTAAGTTTGATCATTGAAGCCAAAACACCAGCTCTGTCTAATGTGGTTTCCAGTGTATGTAAGTAAAGTATTTTAGATAATATGCTACACATGAGGTAGAATAAAGGGATATGTGATTTCTATATTTCATTCACAGTGGTAAAATACAAATAGGCTGTGCTAAGTCTTGTATACACACATAAAATAATCACTATGGTTACATAAAAAATACTTTGAAAAACAGCGTAGATACAGCCAAAGAAAATCTTAAAATCTAGAAGTCACCTGCAGGAAAGCAGACACATGAAAACTGGAAAGACTGATGGGAACACGGTAAAGTAAGGTAAATCAGTAGACTTGAACCCTGACGTTATTAGACGAATGTTGGCATAGTGGACTCTTTAAAGACTGGCCTCTGTGCTGTTAGAAACACATGATTTCACAGCAACTCTTTTGAAGTTTCTCTTTGCGTTATCTATTCATTTATTTTGCGTGTGTGTGGGCATGTGTGTGCTATAGTGCCTGTGTGGAGGTCAGAGGACAATTCAATAGAGCCACTTCTCTCCGCGATTCATGTGTGTCCTGGGGACTGAACTCAAGTCCTTGAACTTGGTGGTAAAAGGCTTTACCCATTGAACCATCTCCATAGCCTCCAAAGCAAAGTTAAAAAAAAACCCTAGGGACACAGGTAAATGGAAAGTAAAAGGTTTTCTTTTAAATAGCTAAATAGACATCAATAGGTGAGTGGATTAGCATCTTGTGGTGTTCCTTTATAAGTGAATACCACTCAGAACAAAGGAATAAACTATTCACAGAGGCAACAACTGGATGCACTTAGTGCTACTATCCGGATGAAAGAAGTTAGCAAAAATGGAAGCAACCTTATTTATCTCTTTACACTCAGGTCGGAAGCTGCTGTCTAGTGACATGTATGGAAATCATGTCTGTTTTCCCATGGATACATGAAGAACTATGTATGGATCATCAAGATGCAGGAGGACTTTGAATCTTAAGGGTACTGATGGCTTTACTGATACACACACATACCACATTTAGTATGGTGAAATATATATAGATTATGTTTCTGAATTAAACCTCAATAATTCCTTAGAACTTGCTGGGTTTAAAATAAGAATGCATGTAGATTCTAGATGGGAAATGAGGCTGTGGGGGCATATACTAAATCAGTGAAACCAGTGTGTACTAAAGAGCTGGTTTTCACTATCACTGCTTTCTAGAATATCCCCTGTAGTTTCACCTCATGTTCCTGTGAATTATAGGCATTTTTGCTTCTCTCCCTCCCTCCCCCACCCTCTTTCTTTATTTATTTCACCCTGCTTTTGTTTATTTGGGAGGTGATTTTTAAATAGGGTCTCATTCAGCCCAGTCCTTAAACTCACTATGTAACTGATATTAGTCTTGAGCTCCTGATCCTCCTTCCTCTGTCTCCTGCATACTGGGATCACAGTCATATACCACTATGTCCAGCAATGGTTATTTTTCAATATACTATTTTTGTGACAGTCTTTACAATTATTTGTTTAATGTAGAAATTCTCTGTTTACTAAATATTTTAAATATAGTTCTGCCTTCTCTTTCTATTCTGCTAAATGATTACATTTTGGGGCCCACACATTCTGTTCCTATTCCCTATTCCTGATCCCTTCCCAATAAGGATGCTTGAGAGTGCCTGACTTGCCTGCAGCCCACCTGGATGGGTTGCCCAAATCCCACCATGTCCCTTCCCCTGTTTGGGGGCCATCTCTAGTCCCTCCCACTGCTCTGGGTTCAGGCCCTAACTTCTGTGTAGGGGCCAGCATATGAAGTTCCCATTCTCTCTCCTTGGGTCTTGACTCCATCCCATTGAGGCTGGCAGAGAGTGCCTAATTAGTTAAGGTTCCTTTGCCCCCTTGGAGAGCTCCTGAGGAGACTTCCTGGATCCATCCAGTCTCTTCCATTAAAAAAAACCTGAAAGCAACTAACTTTTCACATTTGATCAGAAGACAACTAAGCTATATCTACAATACAAATAGAATCAAACATCAACTCAACAAAGTCAGATGTGAGTTTCATACCAGACACACAAACAGCAACAACAACAAAATCCAAATGCCCAAACCACAATGAAAAATAAAAATAATATGAAAAATCAAAATATATGTCACTCCCAAACCCCACCAGTCCTAAGGAAATGGTCTACAATGAGAACGACCTAGAGGAACCCACAGAGAATTCAGAATGTAAAAGAACAATCATAAACCTGATCAAAGAATTCAATGAATTAAAGAACACACAAACAACTCAAAGAACTCAAAGAGGATAAGGATAAAGTTTTGACTGATGTTCAAGAAAATACAAATACACAGACAAATGAAATGACAAAGACAAATCAGGATATAAAAGGGGGTCCATGAAACAGATAGAAACAGGGCTGAAATGAAGAGGTAGTTGAAAAAATCAAAAAGTCAATTTGAAACCACAGGGGAAAAAATCCTCACTAAAACAATGAACAAAATGAGAAACAGAATATCAAGACTGGACAATAAAGTTAAATAATTGGACCGATAAAGCAAATAATACAAAATTAAGAACAACAAAAACACAAGAATGGAATGTGCAGGAAATGTGAGACATCATGAAACTTTGTGCATCATATTCATAGAGGAAGGAGAAGAATCCTAGGTCAATGCATGGACCAGATATTTATTAGGATTATAAAATAAATTTTCCATGAATTAAGGAAACACAGACTCATACAGATACAAGAAACACACAGAACACCAAATAAACAGAACCAGAACAAAAACTCCCACAACATAGTAAAAACACCAAATGTAAGGAACAAAGAGAGAATACTGAAAGTTGCAAGAGAAAAACAACAAAACACATATAAAGGAAAACCCATCAGAATTACAACTGACTTTTCAATGCAAACTTTGGGGATCCCCAGGGGTCTTAACTCCTGTCCAGCAGGTCAGCTCCCAAAGGGGTTCCCACATGGGGGGCGGGGGAAAGGTGAGTGCACTGTCTGCCCATTCCTCAGCCTCTCATTCCCGGAGACAATCAGACAAGACAGGGAGTTTAGTTAAGCAGGGATTCGTTTAATGGGAGTTGCATAGTATCTTATAAAGGCAAAAACCACAAGGGGATTTCCAAAGCAGGAGCCAGGCAACCAGTCATCCTAAATGTCAGCTCAGCACACAGGCTGTAAGCATTTAAGGTTACATGAGCTTCTATAGGTAGAATGAGCATAGCACAAACTGTCCACGAGGAAGGAAGTTCTAAGACCCAATCAAAATTTTGTCAAAACAAGTCAAGTCATACCCAAGCCACACACTTTGCACTTCCTCTAAGCGCAATCTTTATTATCATGGGGCCCCTCAGCAAACCATGAAAGCCAGAAGAGCCTGGACCAAAGTATTCCAAATTCTAAGTGATCATGGATACCAACCCAGAATGCTTTATCCAACAAACTTTCCCATCATAGTTGAAGGGGAAAGAAAAATCTTCCATGACATGAATAGACTGAAAGAACTCATGTCCACCAAATCAGGCCTGCAGAGAATATCTGAAGCAATACAAGGGACTGAAGAAAGAAATGACTTGTATGCAGGAAGCTCCAGAAAGAAGACAAATGAAGGGATAATTCTGAAATACAAAGTAAGACCAAGAATACAAACAGAAACGAATAGTAACCAATACACATTTTTATACGATAACTCTAAATATCAATGGACTCAACTCTCCAATCAGACAACACAGGCTAGATGAATGGATTAAGAAAGAAAATTCATCCTTTTGCTGTCTTCACCTTGAAGGGTAGGCAGTATCTTAGGGTGAAAGGATGGACAAAATACTCCAAGCAAATGGCACTAAGAAATGAAATCCTAATGTCTGACAAGATAGACTTAAAATCAAAACGAATCAGAAGAGACCAAGAAGGTCACTTTCTTTTGATCAAAGGAATAACTGATTAAGAAGACATTATAACCATAAACATATATGAACCAAACGCTGGTGCACCCAATTTCATAAAAATCACATTGCCATTGGATGTTAAGACACAGATTAGCCCCAACTCAGGAACAGTAGGTGACACTTCAGTAATCCCTTATCTCCAATAGATAGGCCAACTGGACAAAGAATAAACAGAGAGACACCTGAAGTAAATGATATTACGTAGTAAACGGATCCAACAGATGTCTACAGAATATTCCAAATGGATCAAAGACCTCAATACAAAATCTGAAACTCTGAAACTACTGGAAAAAAACACAGGCAGAACCCTGTCAGGTATAGGTGTAGTAAAGGTCTTTCTAAATTGGATATCAGTTGCTCAGGAATTAAGGTCAATAATCGACAAGTGGGACCTTGTTAAACTGAAAAACTTCTGTACGGCAAAAGAAACAACCCAGGAAGTGAAGAGGAAACCCACAAAGTAGAAGAAAATCTCAATGTTACTCATCTGACAGAGGATTAATATGCAGAATATATAAAGAACTAAAAATAAATCATAAAAACAAATGACCTAATTAAAAGGTGGACTTTGGATCTGAACAGAGAGTTCTTAAAAGAAGAAATGAGGAGCTAGAAAGATGGCTCAGTAGTTAAGAGCACTGACTGCTGTTGCAGAGGACCCAGGTTTGGTTCCTAGCACTAACATAGTGGCTAACAACTGTCTATAATCCAGTTCCAGGGGATCTGACACCTTCTTCTGATCTCCATGGGTACTGCACAACAAGAATGCAGTTACATATATACAGGCAGTACACTTATACACATAAAAATAATGAATAAAATAATTTTTTAAAAAATGAAGAAATAAAAATGGTTAAGAAAGACCTTTAAAAGTGTTCAACATCTTTAGAAATTAAGGAAATGCAAATCAAACTATGTTAATATTTCACCTTACTCCAGTTAGTCTTGCTAATATCAAGAGCACAAATGACACCAAAAGCCAGTGAGGATGTGGAGAAAGGTGAGCCCTCGTTCACTGCTGGTGAGACTGCAAACTCATGCAGCCACTATGGCTATGGAATGCTGTGTGTGTGGAGAATGCTTAAAAAAAAAAAAACGAATGTACCATATGATCCGGCTATACCACGCCTTGGAATGTAACAGAAGGACTCATCCTACTGCAGAGAGATATTTGTGCATCCATTTTTGCTGTTGTTCTCATAATAGTTAAGAGATGGAAGCAATCTAACTGTCCCCCAGCTGATGAATGGATAACGAAAATGTGATATATTTACACAATGAAGTTCTACTCAGGAAGAAAAAGACAAAATTAGGAAATTTCCAGGTAAATGGATGGAACTAGAAACTGTTATTCTAAGTGAAGTAACACAGACTCAGAAAAACAAGCAACATATGTTTTCTCTCATTTGTGAATCTTAGTACCAAATTCCTATATATGAGTATATATCCTGATGTAACTGCAGGATTCAGGAAGGAGGAAAGGAACCACAGAGGTAAAGGGAAAGAAAGAATGAGCCCAAGAGAGAGGGCTGGTAGGAGACAGGTGTCGCCGAGGGAGTAATTGGGAAAAAAGGGGCCATTTAACTGGAAGGGAGGATGGAAGGATATTTAAAGAACCACAGAGATAAAGTGGAAGAAGGAGTTTAAGTGAGGGAGGATGACAGTTGACCCGTATTATCAAGGGGAAAATGGGGGTGATTTTATTGGGGGGGGGGAAGCATTAGACCACGAGAGAGAGAGAGATAAATCATGCTTAGTTGACGTGAAAAACCAGAGGGAAATTGATTACTTCAAAAGCCTACTGAAAAATACATATACAACATCTACATAAGTGCATCTCTATGGCTGAAGACTACGTAACAAGAGACACAGTGCCAGGCAGGAGAAACCTCCTTCTGAGTTGTTGCCAGGGTAGTCCAAGAGACTCCCCAAATAACACTGGTTATTGCCACAGCCCTTGGTCACCTCCCAGAACTTGAAGGCAAGACCCCATTGCTGAAGACAGAGCATATTTTAAACACTGGACTTGGAGCAATGGAGCCAGAATTGACTGGGAAGCTACCTCCCTGAAGACTAACTCTCATAGTTTTGAAGGACACCATGCAAACTGCTAAGGAGAAAATCAATCAATGGTCCAACCCCAGCTTTAAAGCCTAATAACTACAACAGTGACCATGCAGCAAACTATAGGTGCAGTGGTGGAACTTTTACCTTGGGGATAATCCACAGCTATCTAATTGGACTTAAAGCCAGCTCAATAGGTAGGAAATTATTTGTGACACTGTAAACATAGCCAAATACACATGGCTGGAGAGGTCCTAGAGCCTAGAGAAAACCCTATGATATCTGTTATACCCCTAGACAAACGTAATGTCTTAGTTTGTGCTAAATATCTATCCTTACAGTTCAGACGATTATACCAGTCACTACTCATCAAAGAAGCTTCTTTTTGTAACAGATGTAGACTGCTACAGAATTCCACAACTGGTCACACACAGAGAATGTCTGAGAGATGTCCAGCCCTAAGGGACACATCTACAATGGAATCTCTACACCTAAGGCTCACAGAACACAATGGAACAGGGAATAGAAAGAATAATAATGCCTCTTTCATCTCTCACCACTGAAGCATCCTCATGCAACAGAGGGGGATGAACACAGAGACCACAACTGACCAAAGTGTAGAGAATAAGAGACCGCAGAATATGTGTCCCTGGGTAGGACTCTTATATTAAACTTCACCCACCCAGGACTCAGAGACCATTGCAGGGGCCAGAAAGATTGTAAAGATTGTAAGAGTGAGGGATGGTGCCTAAACATAAGGAAACAGAGTCCCCCAGGCTCCTGGGACCTTGATTATATGAACCCACAGCAATGGTGAGAGCATGCACAAGACCCATACCAACTCAATCAGACAAAAACAAACATAGAGCTGGGGAAATGAACAGGAGGCCCAGCCTTAGCCAAGGAACTATTGGCAGCTGATCACTGCTGTGTGAGGGAGAGTCAGTGTTCTTTAAGGAGCGACTCTCGATAGGCTAGCCAGGCTTCAGTGGATGAACTCATACTAGGAACATCTGGTCACATAAACTTGACTTGATAGGCCTTAACATATAAGACAGAATGAATAAAGTCCTATAGGTGGGCTTTTGGAGGGTGCAGATAGGGGAAGGGTCTAAATGTGATTATGATCTATTAAGAAAAAAAAATTAAAAAATGAAGTCACTGTGCATTCTGAAACTGAACTTTCTAAAGTCAAGGTCCAGTTCTAGGTGACCCAAGCACCAGCCTATGTTTTGCCTTAATTACCAACCAAACCTAGGGTTTGGGGCTTAAAAATTAAATTGTTTTTGTGTGTCCTGGAAGAAAAAATGGTTACATTTGTTCTGAAATTTTATTATCTGGCTTGATTCTGTCTCAATGCAATCCATGTAGGACTGAGAAGCATACGACACATTTTGGATCTAGAATCCCATGGGACTCTTTTCTCTGCACTCTTGGCACCCACCTTCAGACCCACATTCCCATTTATGCCTGCCCATCATCCAAACATCTTTCATTGTGGAGTGCATCACTTAGAGCCAGAACAGTAGACAAGCAGGAGGATGAGTCGATCAGGATGCTTTCAGAATAACTAAGCG
Organism: Eospalax fontanierii; assembly: GCA_035773235.1. Taxonomy (NCBI): domain Eukaryota; kingdom Metazoa; phylum Chordata; class Mammalia; order Rodentia; family Spalacidae; genus Eospalax; species Eospalax fontanierii. Next base: position 64,165,025 of record CM069529.1, on the reverse strand, counting down.
AGTAAAATATGCTGTCCATAATAAGAAGCGGTTTTTGTCACATGACACCAGGTTTGGGAAGTGTTCAGGAGCAAAGGGAAATTAAGATGCTCAACACAGTTTGGGAAGAAAGCAACCCTAATGTTAGAGCATACATATACACACATGTATGTGTGTTTATGCATACATACATCCACACAAACACACATATTCTACATATACTGAGAGGCATGCACAATTAATCTATAAGCACACACATAAAGATAAATACATATAGATCTATATATCCACATGGGGAGAGAGAGAGAGAGAGAGAATGCAAGAGAGTCAGGGAGAGAGTATTGAGCCTACTTTGGGCCTGAATATTATTTTCCCTCCTTTTTTCCTCCAGTCATTTGTCCACATTGAAGATTGTGGGACAAATATAAATGCAAATTTTATTTTAAATTTTTTACCTTTTAAATTATTTTATGTGTATGAATGTGTTGCCTGCATGTGAGTGCACCTGTGTCCTGCAATAATCAGAAGAGGGTGTTGGATAACCTGGAACTGGAGTTACGGACAGTTGTTACCTGCCACGTGGGTGCTGGGAATTGAACTCCTCTGCAAGAGCGACCAGTGCTCTTAACCACTGAACCATTTCTCCAGCCCCTATTTAAAACTTTTTTATAAGAATGATTTTTATATGACTCTCTTGGGTTAGCTCAGATGATATTTGCTAAAGAATAATAAAATAGTTTATTTTTTAATCATAAATAGTTTGAAGGAAACATTTTAAAAAATGAGAACATGAAACAAAGTCAAATTCTTATTTACATGTAACAAAATCACAATACTTCAGGCCTGCTTCCTCACAGCAAGATTTATGCAATGTATCTTTTCAAAAAGTTTACACAAAAATAGAATGAAAACACAAATAGCTCGGAAGATAAACTGTAAAACAACCGGGGCAGAAAAGTCTTAAAATCATGAAATGCCAAAGGCTAAAGTTTATTACACAATTCAGGATGGATTTAGTTTGTGTGAGTTCCTGAATACTCCAAGATTTCATTTCAAGGCTCAAGTATTTGCCCAGCCACCTGGGACAGAGTTTATGGGAAAGTTTGTAGAAGATAAAAAAGAGTTCAAAGATTCTATAACTCCCACACTCTGTCTCCATCTCTGTCTTTCAGGTCCTCTTTAACTGTTCTCTCTGTTTTTCAAGGGTGCCAGCACTGACACGGTGGATACCCCATTAATCGCTGAGGAGGACAGTCATGCTGGGACCCTCAGGAAGGGGCTGAGCAGTGCCCCTGTCCCCAGAGTGCTGCTCTTTCCTTCTAGGAACGTCTTGCTCCACCCACGAAGGCAGAGATGAGGTGGAGGTGCTCTCTCTGCTGCAGGCTCTCTGGGAGCCTTTCACATCACCCCCCACCCCAGTAGGGTCTCTTTTTCCACCTTTTCTCTTTTTGAAGGGATGATGGTGGTGAGAGACAAGAGGAATATTAGCTTACGACCTAATAAAATGTTACTGATCCCAGTAAAACTGGTTCTAGTTTCATGGTAATACATTCTTTTTCATAGCAAATATTCATGGATATTGTGGACAGAACTTTTCCTCTGCTTCTTTGTGCTACTCTGATCCTGGAACTGACCTCTGGCATTGCGTTATCAATGAGATGGGAGATGAACAGAAACTTCTAGGGTGGCTTCTGAGATGGCGTGACTCCAGGGGAGACCTGGTTATGTGATGCACAATTGCACTTGCATTCTGACATCATGGTCAGACGAAGTGGAAGAAGGAGGTACCAAGAACAGCTCATAGCACCTGTCACCAAGGCTGACAGAACAGAGAGAGCAGGAATATGATGCAAACTGTGTCATCTGCTCCTCCGGGATACATGATTCCAAGGACCTGTGACCGGCTGTTGTGTGACACGATTTCTGAGGAGATGTGAATAAATGTGTACTCGCTCCAGATAGGGAACTGACAAGAGACCAAAGTAAGGATATCACCAAAGTCCAACTTGGGAAACCAATGATGTTACTTATGGGAGCACAGATGATTCCAAGACAAGTACATCACCAAAATACCAGCCCAGCATGGGTGATGGCTCATGAATGCTGGAAAGTTAGCATTGTCCACACGATTTCAAGGCAGCACTTCCAGAAAACTCAACTGGTCCTTACTGCGTATATAAGCAGGAAGGGCCCTTATGTATCTGGTCAGTTTCAGGGACTCAGTGAGACTTGTCAGTTGTTTGCTCCCTGAATCTGAAGGAGGCTCCCAACTGGATGAAACGTTTCAACTCCAGGAAATTGCTGTACAGCACAGGCCATCTTCAAGAGCTGGAGATGAGGAAGATGACTTTAGAGTAGTCTGTCCTCATGAGGCTCATACTTGAGTTTTGAGTTCAGGATTAAAGCAAGTATAAGTGAACATAAACTAAAAGATCGGCGGTGACTTAGCTCTGAAAGACAAAGAAGACAAAGAGATAGAGGGCCAGAGGATGTGGTCAAGACATCCTAGCTGACAGAACAATACTGTAGCAAGACCCAACTCAATGTCATGGGTGGGCTGGCAGTGATCTAGTTTAAATGTACCTGGGGGTGAGGAAAGGAATGGCAGGTCTTCCCTGGGTAAGGAACATGGGACTCCAGTGAGAGAGGTCTCTCATTTTTTACAACAAATGCACCAGTGTTGGTTGAATCTTTAACAATAAGCATATCTTATTTTTAATTTATAATCATTCTAATTTTTTATTTGTATGTGTTTGGTGGTAGTGGTGGTGGTGTGTGTGTGTGTGTGTGTGTGTGTGTGTATGTGCATGATACATGTGTGTGTTGCCAGCAGAAGTCAGTAGAGGGCATCAGAACTACTGGAGCTTGAGTTATAAGCAGTTGTGGGCTGCCCAAAGGGCCGTCTCTCCAGCTCCTATCATATCTTATTTTTAAACATAGTCAATTATTTATTTTGTAAATGTATTTTATGTCTAAAAGATACAAAACAATTGTTCTAGTTATGTCTAAGTTCATTTTAAAAGAAAGAAGACATGCAGTCTATGAGGCCCATCTAAGCTTGTGCCTGGATCACTGCTGTGGTTAAAACCACCTAAGGCAAAGAGACCCTGAATCAGTGGTCTTGCTCTGGTGTGGGTGCATTCCTGTGGAACTGGTGATGCTTCTCTGAAAATCTAGTAAGTGTGACAGAGCTTAAAGTCCCTGGTGAGGAAAGAGACATGAATGAGTTTCACAAACCACACTTGAGTACTGGTTCTGTGAGCATTTCTTTCATCACAAAATGGGTTTGAGTGGATGGCTGTGGAGGTTGTAACTTCCTCAGTGCCATCTGCCAAGGACATGTGGGGGTGTTGAGAAGCTGGTAATAGGCTTGTTCCAGAAATGCTCTTGAGCAGTTGTGGTCCTTGCAGAATGATCCAGATAGAGTAGAAGTGTTTTATGCAAGATGGCGCATAATTTTTTTTTTCTTTAGAAACAACAGCAACACACATACACACACACACACACACACACGCACACACACACACACACCATCTGGGTACACATGCTTTACTGAATAGGACTTAACATGCATGACAGAATGCATGAAATCCAGTGGGGGGTGGCTATGGAGGTCACGAATGGAGGAGGGGGGTCTAAATTTGATTAAGATCTATTATATGGAATGCACAAAATTAATAAAAATATACATAAAAAGAAAGTCACAAAAATTCAATAAAAAATATTTTTAAAGGAAAAACACACACCAAAAAGTTAATGCTAAAGTTAATTTTGGGATTGAACTTGGAGGACAGTACCAAGCTAATGTAAACAAAAGAAATGCTTATTCATGGGATTCAATGAAATGTTATCCACTAACCTTTAAGGATCCTTATTTTTAATATTTTAAAACTTTTCTGGTAACCAAACTGATGTAGCACAGTTATAGAAATAAAATCAACTGACAGATGTGCTCTTCGTTACAGCAGCTAATGATGTGAATAAAGTTTTAAAAATGTTATTTTTAGGGCTGGAGAGGTGGCTCAGTAAGTAAGAGCACTCACTAGCTTCTCTTGTAGGGGACCACTGTTTGAATCCCAGCACCCACATGGCGTCTGACAACCATTTGTAACTCCAGTTTCAGGGGATCTGATGCCCTCTTTTGACCTCTGCGGGCACTGCACAACACAGGTGTACAACACAGGTGCACTGTCCACCCTAGCCTGCCCTCCAGGGGAGATCCCTGCTTTGTTTCTGACTCTCTGGCCCATCACCCACAGTTTAAGGACAGAAAGGAATGGGTAACACAAACCCCGAGAGGTCTTGCTTGGATTTAATCATGCTATAGTCGGAGCTTCTTTAAATTACATGAGTTAGCATGATTTGTTGTCTAAGCCAACTTGAGCTACCTTTAAACAAATTCACCAAACAAAAGATTTTGCTGAATGATGTATACCATAGAATTTCCCCTGAAATTCATGCATTTTAGGCTCCAGTAGTTGGTGAGGACCTATGAGGTCAGTGCTACAGAGACAAGCTTGGGAACAAGGTAAAACTTAATCAGTAAGGAATACATTTTTTTTTTATTTCCTTCTCGGAGTCTGACGTAGGACTTACATCTGAAACTTCCTTGAGATCTCATGAACTTGTGTGGTTCAGGGCCAGCTTGCCACTGAGATCAATAGCTCCCCACTTCACCTTCTTAGATTTTTCCATTTTTTCCTATTTTATCCCAAGTCACTAGAATAAACATGTATGTGCCACCTGAATCTAATTTATGAGAATATCAACTAGTCAAAATATCTTATTTTACTTGTGATAGATGAAACATAGAATCAAAACCAAACACAATTAAATGTAATTGTTAAAATTAATAAAATTCTATACAGTAGAGCATAATTACTGAAAATTACAATTAGTCAATTCACTTATTCAACTGTGAACAAAAGTTCCCAGAAAAACTGCATCTTGAAATTGAGCATTCTACAAAGGCTGATCACTGATAAGAACTTCAGTGACTGTGGAGAGTTTGGAGTGCTGCAGGTCCAGAGCCTAACTACCATTTATCTTGGGCCATCTTTAGCCCCTAATAGCCACTCCTTGCCCACTTTTGTTTCTAACTTAACATCCCATGACTAACAGATAAAAACCTTTCAGGGTGTCTTAACTTAGCAGACCACCAACTTCCACCAACTGAAAGGCCGTCATCAGAGAGCATCTGAGATTTCTCTTTTGCTAAAGGAAATATCCTGTTTCCAGCCATGTATTTGAAGAATGTCTTGATTTATGACTTTTCTTTGATCTATTACTATAAAAGCTTTATGAAACGGTTACCATGCTGGAACTTAGAATTTAGGGTAAATGAATCTGTGTTCCCAGGCCTTGGTCCATCAAATTTGGCTCCAGAATAATTTATCTCTTATCCCCTTTGAGGTGAGAGTTATGCTTTTGAGTCGACACAACATTTCTCAAGCAGGAAGTATGTATCATCCCTTGCTTCAAGAGATAAGAGTAGCCAGGAGTAGTGGTACACACCTTTGGTCTCAGCCCTTGGGAGACAGAGGCAGGTGGATCTGTAAGATTGAGGCCAGCCTGTTCTACATAGCAAGGTCTAGAGCTGCTGGGACTACAGAGGAACCCTGTTTCCAAAAAACAGCTAGAGAGAGATAAAAAAGAATGTATTCTCTCATTCTAATTAAAAAAAAACCTATGGAAAGATTAATGAATTAGTGTGTCATCTTGTGCCGGGGTCATGCTAACCTTCTCTGTGTGGTTCTTGTGCCGGGGTCATGCTAACCTTCTCTGTGTGGTTCTTGTGCCGGGGTCATGCTAACCTTCTCTGTGTGGTTCTTGTGCCGGGGTCATGCTAACCTTCTCTGTGTGGTTCTTGTGCCGGGGTCATGCTAACCTTCTCTGTGTGGTTCTTGTGCCGGGGTCATGCTAACCTTCTCTGTGTGGTTCTTGTGCCGGGGTCATGCTAACCTTCTCTGTGTGGTTCTTGTGCCGGGGTCATGCTAACCTTCTCTGTGTGGTTCCAGTTTTAGTACACGTGCTGCATGGGATTCCTGGGGAAATTTTAACTTGTGGGGGTGGAGGGTGGGGATTCGTTGTTTCAGTAGTCAGATAGCCAAAGGTCAGGGCACCAGTGGTTCAGTTTAGGGTATCCCCTCTCCTGCCAGGGTTACTATAGTGACGAGTGTACAACTCTCCACATATACTAAAAACCATTGAGTTAAATACTTTAAGAAGGAGAGCTTTACATATGGGAATTATGTCTCAATAGAGTGTACTCCAAGGAGAAAGAAACATACCCCATATCACAGATTTTGGAATGACAGTCCCTGGGTTTGGAGCAGACATTGATCTGGCTGCTAGGTGTAGAACAGATGTCAGACTGCAGTCCCCATTCCTTGCACATTATATGTCACTCATTCTTTATGACTCCTGGAGGGGCCCTGTTGCACGGACTTGTCCTCTGCCTACCAAGTTGGGCTAGCAAGCTATGGACAAAGCATTCATTCCGAGCCTGGGAGCACCTGCTTTCCCAGGCTTATAAACTCATTGATCATCCACAAGGAAAGGAGGAGCCAGGAGAGTCAGCTACCCCTCTCAAACAACTAGTGTCCTGAGTTGTATGTGGGGGAGGGACTAAGAGGATGAGCAGAGGAAGCTGGGGTGAGACTAGCCCTTTGCTATCTTGGGCAGCTGGTACAGGTCACAGGGTCGCTGTCAGAATGTAGAATTTGCTGAATGGCCTCAGTAAGGGACGCCCCCTCCCCCTTTGCCCATTGCTCTGTAAGTAAACCCAAATAAACTTTTATTTTCCAAACTGTAGTTTGGTGAAATTATACCTCACTTTGTTGCTAGGGGTCTATAGAAGAGGGCAAGGCCTGTGCCTCCCAGAAAGAATTTTAACAACAGGCCTGGTCACCCTATGGGGAGAATTGATCCGTTCCTCTGGAAATCAAAACTGTGGTATTGCATGAATGTTTCCCAAATTAATTTAAACAATGCAGCTGGTTGGAAACTCATGGAGGATGCTATTTGCGTTGCTCTTGTCTAATATTAGCATTCCTGAGCAGATTTTATAGTTTCTTACATGAACAAATTGTGAGGAACATTAATTAGGAACTATAAAGATGGATTAAAAATTCATATTTCAAAATACATGTGTAAGGCTAGAGAGATGGCTCAGCAGTTATGAATGTTGACGGCTCTTACAGAGGACAAGAATTTGGTTCCTGGTGTTTATATCAGGAGGCTCACTTGCCTGTAAGATCCAGGGGATCCGGCATCTGCTTCTGGTCTCTGTAGGTACTGATATACGTGTGTAAATGCACACACATATACATAGACACATGATCAAAAAAACAACTTCAAAACACATGTGCATTCATCATGCGCCCACATAGACTACATATTTCTTGGTTTATAACTTTAAAGGCACACAACATGCATTTAAGACAGAATGTCCACACACATGTTGTAAGAGAAAGACACCATAGGTTACTCTTGCATTAATAAAAGCAACTGGGTTCAAGGAATCTGAAATTGTTCTCATCATCTTCCACTGACAAGTCTTCAATGTTGGGGAAACTCTAATCTTTCTCTCAGTTTCCTTTTTGGAAAAGACTGGTATTTAATGCTAATTAGGTATACCCAGTTGTTTAAAACTTACTGACCTCAAATGACCATCTATTATCTGTTAGATTATGTGATTGACTGGGCTTAGGCAGATTCTCAGCTCTTTCTCATGCAGCTGCACCTGGGTAGTAAGACACCACCAGCTGAGGTCTGGTTTGGCATCCAAGGTGGCTCACAGCTATGGCAGACAGTGCTGACCAGGGTACCCACTCAGGCTAGTCCCTTAGGGCTAAGTTTTTAAAACCTTGTTTGGGGTTGGGGAGAGGGCTTAGTTGGTACAGTGCTTGCCATGCAAGCACAAGGACCTGAGTTTGATCCCTCAGAATCCATACAAAAAAGCTTGGTATGGTGCATGCATTAATTCTGGAGTCGGGGGGAAGGGTGGAGACAGGAGGATTCCCGAGACTTGTTGGCCAGCCAGCCCAGCCTAATTGGCAAGCTACAGGCTAATGGCAGTTTTAGTGTGCTTTCTGTTGCTGTAATAAAACACTGACCGAAATCAACTTGGGGAGGAAAGGGTTATTTGACTCACACTTCTACATCACACTCCATCATCCAGGGAAGCCAGGACAGGAACTCAGTGAGGGAACCTGGAAGCAAGACCTTAAGCAAAGTCAGTGGAGGAGCACTGCTTACTAGATCACTTCTTCTGGCTTGCTCAACTACTTTTCTTATACTTCCGAGGCCCACCTGCCCAGAGATGGTCCCTGCCTGCAGTGAGCTGGACCTTTCTTCATCAAGTAGCAATCAAGAAAACATCCCATACACATGCTCACAGGTCAGTCTGATGAGTTGAATTCTTTGTCTTTTCAGATGACTCTAGTTTGTATCAAGTTGACAAAAAACAAATCAGCACAGAGACCTTGTATCAAAATAAAGTGGTCAGTGTTCTGGAGGAATGACAGCTGATGTTGTCTTCTGGCCTGCACACATGCATGGGCAGCTTAAAACACATGTGCATATGTGAACATGCACACACACAGACATACAAGAGCCTGTTTGATTTGGGGAAAGTTGTTTTCTGAAGTAAGTAGTAGAATTAAGTTAATAAGCGGTGGGGACTGGAGGGATGGCTTAGCAATCAAGAACACGGGTTGTTTTTGCAGAGGACCTGAGTTCAGTTCCCAGCACTCATATGACAGCTAACAGGCATCTGTAAATCCAGTTTTAGGGGATCTGATACCTTCTTCTGACCTCCATGGACATTGCGTGTATGTGGTGCATTTACATACATGCGGTCCAAACACGCATACACATAAAATAAAAATAAATTTAAAAAAATTAAATGAGCAGTCAGGGCAAGAAGAGTTCTAACTCCTAGTGACTAATTGGAATAAGCCAGGTGTTATCTGTGAGGCCATGCCTGACCAAACTAAGCTCTTAAGAAGGTTAGCTGTTATTATGTTTATTATAACCATAATGAGATAATATATGCAAAGTGCACCTTTCTGTGCCTCACACTTGGAAGTTGTTTAACAGATTATTGTTGAGAGAGCAGCATTGGTGTGTGACCCAAAAGATCACAGCTTGCCGTGGGGAGACTGAAGGTAAGACCATCATCCTTACTCCTGTGTTTTATAAAGGATGGTTAAAAGAGAGCTTAACTTAGCTGAAAAGCAACTGTGGCCTGAGATTTTATGGAAGATGAAGTAATTCTATGAGTGCTCTAAAATCCGTCTATTCAGGATAGAATAAAAGGCATGGCAGATTTATCCTGATGTGCACATCCCTGACCTTGAGATAACTCTCCTGAAAGCTGCAGGTGCTTTCTTTCCTTGAGACATTTAAACGTGTCTTCTTTATATCAATAATAAGTGCATTAATGGACCTGGTCAGGGCATGCAGGGGCCATGCTGAAAGGCACAAGATCTGGCCTTCTGAAATGGCTATCACTCTATAAAAACACAGTGTAATTTGTTGAATGTCAAGTAGATTAATATGTCAGACCTGGGAACATTTGCCTTGTAGCACTGTCACGTTTAGATAATTGAATACTGTAATAGCTTAGCAACTTGCTCAAAGTTAAAATATCAGGATTGACATCATTCTTAGTCACAGGATGTTTTTTTTGTCAGGCTTTGAAATACAATAACTAGAAGGTCTTATCTGACTCATGTACACAGAGCTCTTGAAGCAGACCAGCTTCTTGTAACAGATGTAGTTAGCCACAATTATATGCATATTACCAAGCAAAGATGAATAGTTATTTAATGGGGCTTGAAATGCTTTCCATCTGGATTGCTCAGAGTGGATCAGAGGGTTTATCTGCCCAGCCTGTCGGGCCACACGCTTGCAAACATGACTGTAGGTGTCTCCAGGGTTGGAACCTGAGACTCCTTGGGTGGGATCCTTTCACTCCATGATTTCAAACTCTCCTTCTGTCACATGATCTTCGGAAGTAAATAAATAAATTTGTCCAAGTGCTTTTTCCCTTCAGAAAGAGCCATAAGTATATTATCTAAAAAGGTGAATGAATGAAAACAGAACCACCTTTTACCTGAAACAGCTGGTAGTCCACGCAGCAACACCACCCCACTTGATTAATCCTCTGTATTTCAAGAGGTCAAGGGAAATTATATATTTATGTGCAGTATTCTGAGTTTTTAGAGGACCTAAGACCCAGCAAGACACAGGATTTTGGCTCAGTTAACAGTAGCAGGCATGAGCTCCATCTTGTGGAGTTGGGTTTAAATCCGGTCCGGAAGTGGTTGAGTACTCCTCAAAATTCGTGTTACTATTGCACCAGTGGGAATAATTTGCTAGGCTAGATTGTAGATCAAAGGTTCCACAGCTGGGTAAGATCATTCAGCACTCTCCTCCCCCAGTAGCATAAATAGATTTTTCCACATGTTCCTATACTCCTGCACATATAAGCTGCACTAAGCAGACTAATTGTTTGTTTTTTTTTTTTTTTTTTTGAGAAAGCCTATGAAGTTGGGAAACATGGAGGGGAGCAGGGAAGACTTAGAGGACCGGGGGTGGGTTTCAGCAACACATGTACTATGCATGCATGAAATTCTCTATACATAGAAGCTCCAGACTTTTAAAATCAATTTTGGGGCTGGAGAGATGGCTTAGCGGTTAAGAACATTGACCTTGCAGAAGACCCAGGTTTGAATCCCAGTACCCACATGACAGCTAACAACTGTCTGTAACTCTACCTCCTGGGGATCTGATGCTGCCTTCTGTCCTCTGTGGGCACTGCATGACATGCATACACTTACATACATATAGGTAATACATTCACACACATAAAATAAGAACAAATAAATTTTTAAAAAGAGGAAAATAAAGATCAATCCCAATTTTTCCTCATGTTACTGAGGACTGAAATGATGGTTTGTACATCTTAGGCAAGTATTCTACTAGTGATTATGCCCTTGCTCTATTTTTATACTTAATTTTGAGACAGGGTCTCCCTAAATGTCCCAGGCCGGCTTTGAAATTATAATCCACCTGATTTAGCCCCTAGAGTACTTGGAATTACACACCTGTTAAGGCCTACCTGATATTCTGATGTTTAAACATGGGGAATGAATTCAATTTAAAAATGTATCCTGATCAGAGCAAACATGGATTTGGCCCTGTCTTGTTACTTTGCAGATGACAAATAACTGGCTTCTATTTGTCTCCAAGGTTGATGTTGGAGTCAAAGGGGAAAAATCTCTGCTTGTGCTGCCTTCTGTGCCTGCAGACCCTGGCCCAGTCTGCATTTTATTAAGCAGATGAATTGACTAATAAAAACTATGACTAGTCGGCACTCTTAGCCAGGGAATATTTATTCTAGGCAAAGAGTGTGAAAGATGCCGTTTATTTCCTGGCTGGGCTGCTTACAGTTATTTTTGAGCTATTTCAAGTTTGGTTTGACTTCTTGGTATGAAACAGAATGAACAAGTGTGTGGCTGGCAGGTGGCAGATTTCAAGAGGGTTCGCTTGGTTTTCAAAGCTGCATGCTTAGAGAGGTGACTGGAGGGTTTGTGGTCAATCTCTGCAGTTTCAAGTTTAGAGAGAAAGGATCATTGTCTTGTTTTGGTTCCCATGAATCAAGACATTACTAAGTAGCTTGAAAAAAAAAAAAAAACCTTTAACTTCTACGACCCTGGGATGAGTGTAGCTTGTCTTGAAATCTGCACGAAAATGATGTCGAACTAACAACAAGAATGTCATTAGTGTCATTTGTCTCCCAGCCCTCTGTAAATGTCAGTGCTTCAGCTCCCCTAGACACCATCTCTTCTTAGCAAAATGAGATCAAGGAAAGTGGGAAGAGACACCGACGCTCAGAAGTGTGTGAGGGTGTGTGAGGGTGACCCCGCGAATGGCCGGCTCCTGCAGGGCCGTGCAGGTGGCGGGGACAGGCTTCCATGCCTCTCTCCCCTCTCTTCTCCCTGCACTCTTTTCTTGGCTTCTCCCCCTCCTAGCTCGCCCTTTCTCTCTCTCTCCCTGTCTCTATCTGTGTCTTGTCTCCTCCCGCCTCATCTCTGTCCTCTTCTCGTTCTTCTTTTCCATCCCTCTCTATCTTTCCTTCTCCATCTACCTCTGTTTCTCTTTCCTTCTCACTTTTCTCTATATCTCCCCTTCCCCCCCTCTCACCCCTCTTTCCACTCTTTCCCTCCCTGTCTCTCTATCTCTCTCTTCTTCTATCCTCTCTCTTCCCTCTGTATCTTTCTCTTTGTCTCTTCCTTTCTTGCCCTGTCTCTCCCTTTGTCTCTTTTTCTCTTTCCTTCTCTTTACTTTTTCTCCCTGTCTTTCTCTCTCCCTCTCCCACTCTGTCTGTCTCTCTGTCTCTGTCTCTCTCTTTGGCTGCTTCTCTAAGCAAACACATCAGCAAACCATCTTTGCAGTGATCCTGCTGCTGCCAGCATCCTCTTGCGGATGCATCCGCTGTCTCCTTGTGAGCCCTGTGTCAGTAGAGCCAGAGCCTGCATGGCTGTGCCTTCATCCTAGGGTTAGAAAGTTACAGGCAGTTGGCTACATGACTAAGAACAGATATCAGAAAAGGAGGGGATCTAGAGTCCCAGGATCTACTTCAGAGAAGACTCTGTATTCTGAACCAGTAGGATGGGGATATGAGGAAACATTACACAGGGGAAGGTTGTAACTCCCTAAAGAACTCAGCCAATGAGAAACAAAGGGGACAAGGAAATGCAATTGGGAATATTGACGCCACTGCTTTGCACCAGATGGACTCACTAACCATTTGTGCTCTTTCTCGAGGCTGATGTTGACTTTGCAAGGTTGTAAAATAAACTGCTTCATTTTTGCTAGACTGAGTCTCCAGCACTCTTATTATGAAGTGAGGATCACATCTGTACAATCAGACACCAGGGCCTGGATTTCCCGGAAAGATAGAGAAAGAAGGTAGAGGGAAGGCTAAGTAGTTGGTCACCAGTAGCTCTGGTTTCAAATCACACAGATCAGACCCATGAAGACAAAACTCCTCAGTGCTGGGGAAATAAAATAGATAGAGGATGGGTGGAGCCACCTCCACTCATGTTTTGTGGAGGTATTCACTCCAGTGCCAGCTAGGGGAGACAGGGGCCTAGTGCCTTGTGCTCACCCGCGATTCCCTGATGAGCTCTAAACACACTTCATTCTGAAAATGGATCATGGGGATGTATTTCTTACATACCGCCAGCTGTGTGACCTTGGTCTGTCCTCCCTCAGCTTTCATATTCTCACACATCCTGTTCATCTTGCACCTTGCTTCTGAATTTAGAGACAGACAAACAGGATGCCTAAGCAGGCAACTGCTTACAAAATCCTCGATGATCATTTATGTGCAAGGGAAGGGGAGGTGAAGCACAGTTTCCCCAAGCCATTTCAGAAGCTGTGTCAGGATCTTTGTTATGGATGCCTTAACATGGTGCAATGACCTGCTTTCTTCTTTGCTTATAGCACTTTCCCTTATTCTTTGAGACAGGGTCTCTTGTAGTCCAGGTTTGTCTCCAACCTCTGATCTTCCTGCCTCTACCTCCTGAGGGTTGGGCTTACAGGTGTGCATCCCTCATGCCCAGCTTTGTTAATGGGACCCAGATAAATATATTCTTACAGGAAGCTTGTATCATGACTGGGAAATGGGAAAACCACCAGTTTCCCAAATCATAAAATATAGATGGTATTGATACAAAAGCACTATTATCACTTCAAAGGGCAGATGAGATAGTTTATTCTGGAGTCAAATATGAGTGACCAGAGCCTGAGAACACAGATTCATGTTACCCCAAATTGCATGTTTTGCAACATGGAAGCAGTTTCATGAAATCATGAAGTTGTTTTTTTTTCAGTAATGCAACAAGGATAAAGAAAATTCATAAATCAAGACATGTTTCAAGTACCTTAATGGAAACATTAAGTAGACAGGTACAGCAAATCAGAAATCTCAGCTGCAGGCTTCAGATACTGTCTGATGACACTCAGTCTTTTAATTGGTGGAAGCTAATGCTTTGTTAATATATTCTAAAAGGGTTTTTATTTGTTAGTCCTAAGACCTTAAGTCAGGCACAGAGCTGGGCAAGGAGTGGTTATTTAGGGGTCTAAAAATGGCCCAAGATAAATGAGGCTCCGGCCCTGCAACATTCCAATCTCGCCACAATCTGTGGAGTGCTCAGCCTTGCAAGACGCTCAGTCCCAGTTTTTCTGGGAACCGTCATTCACCACAGGTTGGAAACAAAATGATTCTGTTCAATTTCAAACAGCAAAACATAATGCAACACTGTATGATGTTCTTTCTTCAGAAGCAATGGCTGTGGATGGGGTCAGCATTTATTCGCAGGCGAGGAGCTGGTCTCTGAGGGAGAGTGTGGAATTGTTGAGAGAACTGGTGACTAGGACTTAGGTAGAGCGCTCCTGCATGAGTCAAGAGAATCCACTGCAATATATAAAGGGAAGAGAGAATACAATCTTGACTTTGGCCTTGTTTAATAGTTGGCAGGCTTTGGAAGGTAGAGGTGAAAGTTTGGCAAGCAAGGCCCAGTGTTCTGTGCGACTCTTAGAGAGAGAGAAGTGTAAAACTCCCTTAGTCTCTGATGCAGCCACCAGTTGGAGTACTTGCCATAGGTACAATGGGGGACAGGGAGTCTGAGCTGGTCTCCACCCCTCCTACTGACCCCGTCTGCAAAGGTCCCTTGAGCACATAATTGACTCAACTTCTCCTATTTCTCAGTCTTCAGGAGGCTGCAAGAAAACCAAGGTAACTGGACTCCTGCTTGCATACTCTGATAGTGCAGTTCCTGGAGGCAGGGCTCCCCCCAATACAGTCTCCAAAAGAGGCTGTCTCTTTCGGGGCTTCAGTAGTGGGAACCATCCACAGTCATGCCCTGCCTCAAGCAGAGTCTGGAGGGTCAGGATTTGCATTGCTGGTGTCTCCTGGGACCCTGGAGGCAGGAGTCATCAGGAGGGAGCAGAACCACTTTTGTACTGGGCTTTGCCCATTTCAAGATGACCCGGTCTATGGGTCCTTGCCTCACAAGTTTTGATGATGATGTTTCTATTTTAAATTAAAATAATGCTCAATATATCAAAGTACTATTTCATGGATTTATAGATTAGAATGGAGTCAGTGTTAAGAGGCAACTGATGGAATTAAAATAGCAAATAATTAACAGTGCAGATATAAGTGCAACAGAAACAATTTAAAAATATGACCTAATTCTCAATGTTGAAAATAAATGAAGAGATCCTCCTCTCTTTCCCTAGAGAGCATTTACTCTAGAAAATTTGTAATTGTATATTTTACCTCCTATATGTGTGATACACACACATACACACACACACACACACAACCACTTTAAAAAGGCCTCTTGTTAGCTTTGTTACCTGGGATTTCTTTTTGCAAGGGTCCTGAGGTTATGTCTTGAAAGTTTCCTCACCAAGGATTGGTAGTAGGGCAAGAACCCAACTTCTGCCAGTGCCTCATGCCAAAACCATCTCTTGTTGTGAAGGTAGGCTAGGCTAGGCACACTTTTCCTGTCAATAAAGTTACTTAGGAAACAAAGATGGCCCCTGCCCCTTCCGGTGGGCTTTAGCTGTGCTTGGCAAATCGCTGTTTGTTGCTCTCACTTGGGGATTAGTTACCCTGTGTCTTGAGAATACTGATGTTGTGTGATTTATCTGTTTCAGTAAGGTTTCTTTCTGTTTTGTGACCCCTCAGCAGATTGCCTGTGATGCTCTCCATATTGTGGTTTACTGCTGGCATAACAATAAAACTTTCTCTTCTCTTTTTGAAGAAAGGATTTCTGGGATGGCAAGAGATTTTTAATTTTTAAATTTTAGGGGCTAGAGAGATGGCTCAGCGGTTAAGAGCATTGACTGTTCTTGTAGAGGATCCAGGTTCAATTCCTAGCATCCACATAGTGGCTAACTGACTTAACTCCAGTCCCAGGGTATCCAACACCCTCTTCTGACCTCCTTAAGCACTGCATGATATAGGTGCACTTATACACATGTAGGCAATATACTCACAGACATTAAAAAAAAATTAAGAGAATTTAAAAAATTTGAATTAAATTTCCTCAACACTAGCAATCCACAACTACCAAGAGTATTCCGCAGGCAGGACACAGATTATCAGTGTTTGGGAAATTCTTAGTTACAGCATGTCAAAATAGCCAGAAGTGTAAACATGGCAGTGTCTGGTGATTTACTGCTTGGCCCGTGGCTGTCAGAGCACACTACCATGCAGAATGTGTTCTGACGCAATGATCCTTTCCTTGGTGTAAGCTGTGGTGAAGGCCGAGATACAAACGCTGGTTCACTGACTCTCTGTTTTCTGGAATCCAGAGTTGAGACAGGGGTGTGTGCCTTTAACACCCATCCTTCAGAGAGCTCGTCTTGAGAGTTGTCAGGAAGGGTGGTGGAGGGAAGTGGTGTTCTTTTTGCTTCTCGGAGACTGAAGAGAAGCGCTCACCTACTTTATATCAGAAATATTGATTTGTGCTTATCAAAGGAGATGTGAAATGTCTTAAACATCTGTGTCACAAACTGATCCTTCAGGAAGTTGTGACGGGTTTCCTCTCCAATCCTGATTGCCATCTTCACAGTGAAGTCCATAGGCTTTTTAGTCTGGGACATTCATCTGGGCAGATCTCTGTAATAGTTTTGCCTGGGACCAAAACCTCATTCACCATCAAGCAGTCACCTTACAAGGACATGGCAATGTTGAGGAGCCACTGAAAGTTCCCATTCCAGGAGTTATTGGTCCAGACATTACCGTCCTCAGGCAACTGTCTCAGTCTCTAGAGCCAGAGAGGAATAGCATCTGCAGTCTAGTCTACTTGCTAATTGCAGACCCAATTTTTGTATCTGTGAAAAGGGAAGAGCTGTCTAAAGGTCAAGATCAATGTATGTGAAAGCTCTCAAGCACCCCGCACGGAGCAGGCCATTGATCCACATGCGGCTTTGGTTGGTTTTCTGAGTGGACGTTTACATCTAGATTCTCCTGACATTTAGTACTAAACCTGTTTTCTTCAGGTGTTCCTTTAACCCTGTGGATACTCTACCAACTCTTAATATTTCATTCATTAATATAGAGGAAAAATTCAAACTACAGGGCATCTTAGCTCTTCCAGTGGTTTGGTGATAGAAGAATATTAGAGATATTAAAGAAATGGCCTGGCTATTTATAGGTTTGCTTGCATTGTCCGTATTGAGGGCTCTCCTCAAAGGCACAACTGACAATTGTTTGTTCTATGAATTCACTTCAAAAATAGCAAGAATATTTACTCCCAGGAACTGAATGTTTCAAGCAGAGGAATGGACATTTAGATCATTTTAAAAATGAATGTAGGGGCTGGGATGATAGATAGTCATTAAAGTGTTAGTCTAGCAAGAGACCTTGGGTTCTTGTTAGAACTCAAGAGGACCTGTACCACATACACTCACACATATACACATGCACACTCACATATAGAGATTAGCTTAGACTCCTGTTTCATAACAGCATTTTCTGTCATAGACCAGATATCATGGTTATATTTGCATCAGCTGAGAGATGACAGAAGGGTTAAAATATTTCTGGATTTGTTCATCATAAATCAATGCCATATAGAAAGAAGCAAGTCTCAGAAGAGGAGATAAAACCCATTCTCAAACAAATGAAGAGTCATTTATCATTCACCCCCAAATCAATGGAGCTAAATAAAAGAATAATGAAGAGCTTTTACTTTACATCAGAGCAGGTTAGGTAATTATAGGATGATTCTAGAATAATTCATCCTTCTGCTAAGGACAACAAAGAATGGGTGCAGATAGCAGCCGATCATTTCTCAATGAAAAACTCCAGAAGCATTATCTGGGATGCTGGGATAAGCAGAGCACATTGTAGAACTGGAAGGGGCTTGAGGAACCCCTACTGACTGCATTTTGTGTCTCCAGAGGAGAGTAAGTATGGAGCCCATAACACTGCACCTCATTTAAAATCACCAGACTGCATAAACAGGATACAGCTCACCCTCGGTTGTGAGAGCCCACAGATGACTTGCAGCAGGGTGTGTGATTGCTCTCTAGAAGAACACAGTATTATCTTAACAGTTTCACTGATAATTTTGCATTTGCACATAGCCTATCACAAATTTAAAACAAACAAATAAGCAGACACAAAAGGAAACAAATTGCAAATAGTAAAGCAGTCAAAATCTCCATAGAACAAAACCAGATCCAATCCACAATACCTCCCCAGACCAGCATTACTAGACACCACTGTGACCGCACAATGTGTTTACAGTCAGTGAGATAAAAGATGAAATTGGGAATTGCAGTGAGGAATAGAAACTATAAAAAGGAGAAAAATCAGATTTTTTTAAAGAACTAAAAACTAACAAAAATAATGCAAAATTTAAAAACCCAGTGGATTTATTTAAGAGAAGATTAATCACTAAAGATAGTCTGGTGGGTTAGAAGATGCACCAAGGTCGGGATGGAGAGATAGTTCAGGGGTTAAGAGCACTGGCTTCTAATGCAGAGGGCCCAGGTTTAATTCCCAGCACCCACATGGTGACTAACAACTATCTATAATTCCAGTTCCAGGGGATTCGACCCCTTCTTCTGGCCTCCATGGGCAGTGCCTGACATGGGTACATGTAGGCAATACACTCATACACATAAAATAAAAAAAATTTAAAAAGATGTACCAAAGTAAAAATATAAATCAAAGAGCCAAGAATACCAGCTGAAAGTGTATGTGGAGAAACGAGGCCTAGAGAGGGTCCAGTTAGAAGGCTCAGGGCTTGAGTATTCATAACCAAGGGACAAAGATAAAACCTGAATTGGATCTAAAGAGATAATGGCTGAGAATTTCCCCAAGTTGATGAAAGATATCAAGAAAATTAAGGAAGTCCTATGAACTCTAGGAAAAGAAATCATTAGAAACATGTGACTAAGAAGTTAGAATAGTATGAAGAAGCTACTTTTAAAGACACATTTATTTTTATCTTATGTGTATGAGTGTATGTATATATGTATGTATGTATGTAGTGTCTGTGGGGACTAGAAGAAGACATTGAATTCACTGGAACTGGAGCTACAGATGGTTGTTAGCTATCATGTAGGTGCTGGGAACCAAACCCAGGTCCTCTGCAAGAGCAGTCAGTGCTCTTAACCTCAACCACAGAACCATCTTTCCAGTCTGAAAGAAGTTATTTTTAAAAGAACAAAAAAGAGCCAAGAGTGGTGGCACATACCCCCAGTCCCACCGTAATCCCAGCATTCAGGAGGCAGAAGCAGAGGCAGGCAGATCTCTCTGAGATCAAGATATGTGTGGTTGTGGTGTACATAAAGAGATCCAGGCCAGCTGGGGCTACAGGGGATTCTGAGAAAGAGAGAAAGAGAGAGACAGAGAGAGAGAGAGAGAGAGAGAGAGAGAGAGAGAGAGAGAGATACAAAGAGACAGAGACAGAGAGAGACAGAGAAACAAAATAGAAAGTATTCTTGTCCCTACAGAATTTTCTGCTTCTGTCTCAGTTTCCTCTTCTGAGCAAAGCTAAGTCTAGACCTGGGTATTCCTTCTCTGACTTGATGACTGGATCTGTTGATATCAGGAATAAATCTTCTTTGGCTATTCAGAGAACACCTGAAGAAAGGAAATTGGAGATAGAAGTCCCCTACCTCCCAGAATTCATTACTTCCAGGACTCTGCTTGATAAGTGTCTTTACACCTGAAGATACATGTTTGTCTTGCCCAAGAGCCCGGGAAGTTTCTCTCACAGTGGTGCCATCTGCAGAAGAGGACTGTCATGGCACCTTACTGTCCCCTGTGGATGCTTCGAGGCACTTGGGAGTTTGAATGTGACTTTCTGGTTGGCAGTCATGTAAGCATTCTAGAGGCTGATTCCAGATGTCCTCCCTTCCTCATCTCTGGGCTTTGTTTTCTTTTTCCATTTTGTTTGATAATTAGTAGGAGGAGACATATCAAAGGATGCTTGGCTTGCTGAATAAAATGTACTTTATAATCACGTATCTATCTGGGACGCTGAATCTAATACCTCAGGGATCTGTCCAGAAGTCCAGTAACAGGGACTCTAGGGAAGCACAAGGACTTTGTTGTTGATTATTTTTCTTCAAGTTGAGGTTGAGCTGTTGGCCAACTGGGAGAGTTTCTCTCCCTGAACATAAGCAAGTTCATAATATAACCAGGAGCCAGTGAGTCCAGGGTCTGTGAATCAAGACAAATGGGAAATCAAGAGGGAGAGTGGCAGGGCCGAACCGGGACGTGAGCTCTACGTTGGAATCAGAGCTCCAGGTTATTTGAGTTAAGTAATCTCCTCATGCCTGGCTTTCCTTGTCTATTAAGTGGGTCTGCCAAGGACACCTGTCACACAGGGGTGGGATGAGTATTAAATGAGTTAAGATATACAATGCTTCAGGGCATTTTACCAATGCCAGGCAGGGAGTTCCCTCTGGGATAACAAAGGATCACTGCATTTGTGTCTTGGTAGCTGTGTCTTCTGACTGCAGCATGTTCCTACTGTGCCAGAAACTAAGGGACTACGACACCTTCCCACACATGTGTACCCTCAAAAGACTGGTCTTCTTTATAATATTCCTTGAATTGTGGCTTTAAAATCCCAACCCCAGGCTAGGTATGGTAGCCCACACCTTTAATTCCAGCAGAGGCAGGCAGATCTCTGTGGGATAGAGACCAGTCTAGTATGTAGGAGTTCAAGGCAACTGGAGCTACTACTGCAGGAGATAGTGTCTCAAACACACAAATGAACATCTTGTAGTTTTTTTCTAGAGGATCATGGGATAAATACCCTAAAAGAAAGAACTTAATTGGGGAATGGAGAAAGTCACCTTACCTCATAAATGTACCAACCAGTTCATAAATATTCATAAACTTCCTTTAAAATCCACAACACAGAACTCACAGGTCAGCTCCTCACTTTGGGGAAACCCATTCCTTTCTCTCTTTGGGCATTCACTTAGCTTTTCTTTGTTTAAACTTAAACTGTCTGTGTCTCTTGATGAAATTCTTTCAAGTCAAGAAGAGAAGAAGGAAGAAAGCCCTGTACCACCACTACCTGTAGCAAGCCCTGGTAACGAGATGCTCACTACCAAAATGAGCACGTCCAGCTTAGGGAACTGGCTGCTTTCTGTTCACACTTTGTCATCTTTTAACCACCTCCCAGATTCCATGCAGGCCGACTTCAGCTAGCCTTTGACGGGGATGAATGTGAGCTGTGACTTTGCACCTTTAGAAAGGTGGCAATGTAGTGAAATACTTTATTAGCCTCCTCCCCCAGCTTGAAAATGAGCTTTTGCAACCAGTCTGGTTCTATGTAAATCATTCCTGCCCCTGCCTGCTTTGGCACTGTCAGGAGGAGAAGCAACTGGGCATTTCACATTAACAAATTATCAACAGCAGACTGGATATGGTAAGGGCAGCTGTCTGCTGGATAATTGAAAGCATCACCTGGTGATGGGAGGGCATCTGCTAATGACTTTGAGGGTGAACTTTCTGCAATTAATAGTGACTAATGAAAAGTAAATAGGACAATAAATCCCAAAGTTTCATTGTGATAGGAAAAGAATGTGGATGCAGTGCAATGAGAGGTTTACAGGTTGAGGTAAGAAAACAGGAATAAAAGCTTTTATTGAGTAGTCAAATGGCCTGAGTCATGCGTCCAACTGTGTGACCTTGCCTAGTGACTACACTTCACTGGGCCATGGATTGAGTTCTTAACTCACACAACCACTAGCAGGCTAAGTGCTGGTGTTACTGGGAAGGATGTGTCAGTCAGGGTTCTAGGGATAACACTCAAAGGGGATCACAGGTGCAAGTTAATGTAGGATACTTGAGCAGGTTTGGTCAAAAAGAAGGGAACCAATAAGACGGAAGCACTGAGCTCTGCTTCCTGGAGCCACTTCCAACTTCAGGCTGTAAGAGAAGAGGGAGTTATTCCCACACCAGGTGAGAGCTTTGGACTTGGGGCAGTGTCCATCCTAGAGGAGCAGAGATGTTGGCAAAATGTTTCCAGCAGAGAGGGAGAAAAAGCCAGGAATAAACACCCTGTCCTCCTCCTTGCCCTTCACAGTTCTTCCCGAGTCCCCATTGACTCAGTCCCATCATGTGTCAGAGGGGAAAGGAGAGCTCAGGTGCTGTGAGAAGCATAGCTAAGTCATCCTCTGAACACAGAGCAAGGGAGGGTGGGGAAGGGAAGGAGGTAGGGCGGCTGAGAGCTGTCTGTTCTGGGGGACAGTTAAAGTTCATTTCTTCTAAACAGACCCACAATGAACACCAGGAAAGAGAGTTTCACTAATTCAGTGGCATAGCTCTCTGGAGAGAATTGCTCAGTGGGCTAGAATAACTTGTGCATCTCTCCAAACTTGGCAGTGTGGCAGATGCCTGTAGTGTAGCTAGAATTAAGAAACAATGGTGAGGGTTCCAGCAAGAGTCATCTGAACAAGAACAGAACCTGCCACAGGAAGTTCTGGGAAGCACTGTGATTCACAGGCTGCTGTTGCATGTTGAGTTCCAACTGGACAACATAGCAACCATGTTTTATGTGAGCTCTTTAGAAACGTTTGACATGAAGAAACAAGCAGGGGGCTTACTCGGCTAGGGCCAGGACTACTGTACAGTTGTTTCTTTTTTATTTATGATGTCTGTGTGTATGATGTGTGTATAAGTGGTGTACACATGTCATGACATTAACGTTAGATTAGAGGATCAGCTCAGGTGTTGGTTATCACAGCCCATTGTAAGACAGGAACTGGCTTTTATATGTGCCAGGGGAGAGCTTCCAGGGATTCTTCTGTCTCTTCCTCCAGTTTTGCCATGCACACCGAGATTACAGATGTGCACTACTCTTCTGGCTTTACATGGATTTGAGGGTTCCAAACCCAGGTCCTTATGCCTTCAGGGCAAGCACTTTACCTAGTGTCCAATCCTTGAGCAGTTCTTTATTCTTTAATTGAGGTGCAGTTCCTGTAAAATAAAATAAACCACTTGGGGATGAGCCTTCTCATGGTGTTAAGTACTTTCAGAGTTGTGCAATGATCCCTTGTCCCGGAAGTACTTGCATCTCCCCAAAGTACAGGCTGCACCCAGTAAGCAGTCTTTCCTGGTTTGTTCCCACCCTTTTGCACCTCTGTCTCTGTGGATTAGCCATTTGGAACACTTCAGATAAATGCACTCAAACGCTATGGCCTGTTGCATGGACATTTTTTTCTTGGCGTAATGCTTCAAAGTTCATTCACTTTATAGTAAAGACCAGGGCTTAGTTCTTCTATGTAGCTGAGCAGTATTCCATTGTCTCGAGGAGCCACACACTGTTAATCTGTCCATCTGTAGACTGATATTTGGGTTGTTTCCATATTGTGACTGTTGTGTATAGTGCTGCCGCAACCTACTGAGAATTTGTGTGTGTATATGTTCACATGTGTGAGTGCACATGTGTGCACAAGTACATGTGCATGTAGAGACTGGAGCTTGACATCAGCTATCTTCTTCCTCCCTTGCTCTCCACCTTGTATTCTGAGGCAGAGCCTCTCACTGAATCCAGACCATTTCTGCTGCTCTAGCTAGCCAGCTTGCTCTGGAGAGTTCCTATCTCTGCCTTCTGATTATGAAAGTATCCCTTGTATCTAGTTCTGAAACTATCCAGTCCTGAGCACAGGTGGTTGTCGTCCCCACCTGGCATTTATGTGGGTCCTAGGGATTCGAACTCTGGTCCTGAGTCTTGGGCAGGTTCTTTACCAGCTGAGCCATGTCCCTACTCATCTTAACTGAATAATAATCTGTGGGATTTCAAAAAGAGTTTGACATTTATTCATTTTTTAATGTGTGTATGTGTTCATGTGTGTGCGAGTGCACGTGCATGCTCTTGCATGCCTCAGTATGTGTGTGAAAGTCAGAGGACAACTTGTGCAAATCTGTTCTCTCCTTCTACCATGTGGGATTTGGGGATCAAACTCACGTAGTTAGGCTTGGCAGCAAGTGTCTTTACCCCCAATGTAGCATTACAGAACACGACCTAGAATTTATTCCTTCACCCTTCAGTTATCAGAATGCTCATGGGAATAACAGGGACAAACTCTGTGTAAGTCACTGACACATAGTAAAGAAAAAGCCTTGTCTGGTGAGGCAAGGGTCAGGGAATGTTGACCAATAAAGACCCAGACTGTCAGGAGGTATTAAGTGCTGTAGAGAGGCCAAGTCAGAGAAGTGAGCCCCGAGCAGTCCCATGGGTCAAGAAGCCTGGCTGTGCTACCTACACTGCTCACAAGGGGCCTTTCAAATGGGTGATATTTGCTCTTTAGCTTTAAAGAAGCAAAGGAGGCAGAATTTTTAGGAGCAGAGTCCTTTCTGAGAAACAAACCCAGATTCAAATCTCAGTTCAGATAGGTGGTAGCTGAGTGGCCTGGATCCAGGGACAGTCTTTGTCACTCAGACAGTGAGATAAAATACTGTCCAAGAGTTGCTAAAAGGAGTAAGTATTGAATGTAAATATCTTGGTACTTTTACCCTCTCGACCAATAATGGCTTATTACCGCTGAGCATCTTCTAAAAATACTTGTTTTCTGATCATCCTAAATATATACCCTCCCTTGCCTTAACACTCAAGGATTTTATCTTATAAGGATATAAGGCTTTTATCTTATAAGGATATCTTATAACAGATCGTGTGGTTGCAATCTTCCTGGATTCTATTTATTCTCAGAATATAATGAGATGGAAAGTTGTAATCCTCCTACTTGAGTATTTATTTGTTCCCAACCTCTTGCCCACCCATCTGCACTCTGTTTCAGTGGATTTAGTTGAAGGGAAATCATTGCTTAGAAGGTCCTGGAAGTGGAGTTGGAGAGATGGCTTAGTGGTTAAGACTCCTTGCTGCTCTTGTAGAGAGCTAAAGTTTGGTTCCTAGCACCTCTGTCAGGTGGTTCACAGTCACCTGTAACTACAGCTCCAAGGGATCTGACACCTTCTTGATCTGACACCTTCTTCTGGCCTCCATCTACCCTGCAATCATGTGCTCATACATATGTACATGTAAATAAATAGTAAAACGAATCCATTTTTTTAAGAAGAAGTTTCTAGAAGTGCTCTTGGAGTAAAAAAAAATACATATACTTTAAAACAAAGACTCGGGGATTTGGAAGTGGTGACGTAGTTCAACAGTTAGGAGCTCTGACTTCTCTTGTGGAGGGTCTGGATCTGGTTTCTCTCACCCACATGGCAGCTTCCAAGTCTGTGACTCCAGTTCCAAGGGATCTTATGGTCTCTTCTGGCTTCCACGGGCCATAGATACACAATGTACATATATACATGCCAGCAAAACACTCATACACATAAATAAAAAGATAAATAAACATCCTTATAAAAAGAATCAGGGGGGATGTTTTATTACAGAATGAAAGTATGAAATCAAGAAGGCAGGTAGGCCTCTCAAAAGAGAGTTACAAGCATACCTTAACACTAATTTATATAATCTCTAAATCTAATTGTCTCCCAGAATTATCTTTGGTGTGAATTCAATAAAGGATAGGTGAGAATAAACCTCTACAGCAGGTCAGAAATGAGTAAAATTCATTATGTATACCATCACATAAAATATGAAAACAAATAACCCCTCTCTGCGCCCATGGATCTGTTGTATTTTAGGTTCTGAGGCTATAAATCTTGTCTAATTTTGAGAAAATGGTTTCACAGTTTATATTATTTAGATCTTTTTAAACCAAGTATCTATTATTTTCTCTTAGAGAATTTAGAAATTTATTAATGGCAAGCAATTGTCAACTGTTAATGGAATATCATCATCTCTTAAGCACAGTGTTTAATGTTCTGAACCTGAAGAAAAATGAGCACATTATAGTTTCTCCCCTTCACAGAAGGCTATAGCCGAAGCTGAACAACTTTGTGATTATACAGCATCATGCCATTGGCCTTCAGGGAAGATACACTGGAGGAACCCTTGACCAAAACATGTTGTGAAGCCACTTTTTCTCTCTTTCCAAATTCACAGCCACAATGGGGTAAATTAACTAATTTCCATAAGTTATCTTATGTGAGTAATTTACTTATTGATTAAGTTGCCAAATGAAAAGAATACCAACCCTCTAGCTTATTTATCTTAACCAATGGGACATATTTATAATCCATAAATGCTTATTTGGACAATAAACTAAAGAACCCAGGAGAGTTAGCTCTGAATGAAGGTAATGAAGGTAATGATTTTTCTTTCCCTGTTTCTTGTGTGTGTGTGTGTGTGTGTGTGTGTGTGTGTGTGTGTGTGTGTAGGTGCATGTTGAGGCTAGAGGACAATGATGGGTGTCTTCCTCAATTGCTCTTCACCTCATTCTTTGAAGTAGAGTCTCTAACTGAACCTGGAGTTCACCAGTTCAGCTAGATGGCTAGCCAGTGAGCCCCAGGGCAGCCTCCTGTCCCTGCCTCCCCCATGCTGGGATTATAGGAGTGCTGCAATACTCAACTTTTTATGTGGATTTTGGGGGCTCCAAAATCAGGTGCTTGTGCTTTCATGGCAAGCACCTTTCCAACTGAATTATCTTCCCAACCCTACAATTATTCTTTATTGAATGTAAACATCTTCGATCATTGAAAATCTTTTACTAATGCATCATAGACATATGAAAATGAGAGACAACCATTTAAATCAGAGTAGTAGAAGCAAGGAGTGAGGTCAGTGCTGCTCGGGCCTCTGCACTGACTACAGGTGTTCAGAGTCGTATCTCCCACTTTTTAATTCACTTGTAAAGTAAGGCTTGGAATTCCCACCAACCACTCTCTGCCAGAAAACCACAAAGCAGCATGGTTAATCCTTTCACAAGTTACTTTCACAGGACCTTTTGATAGCATCTGTTCTTGAGATGGCTACTGAAGACCTGGGTGAAGCAGGAACCATAAAAATGCTATTTAGGGATGTGCGGATAAAATATTCTTCAAGAATGACCCCAAAATCCTCCAATAAAAATTAAGCCGAGCAAATCCAAGTTAGAATGGCATTTAACCTAAGAAGCTGGGGGTACTGCAAAATGGACACAGAAATGCTTAGGGTGATAGGGCTGGACACACCTGGTCCTGTACCTCAGAGCAGCTCCGGGGGACCAAACCCAATTACTATATCCCAGGTTCTGTGTGTGACAAACATCTCCAACTCTTTTTAGTTGTTTTTGGGGTCCATATTTAATTTCTTAGATGATGCTCTGGCACAAATCTAGGCTGGGTTGCCTTCTATCCCGAGTTTTTTTTTTTTTTAAACCTCCCTAGCCCTTCGGGAATGCTCTAATCCTGTCTGTATTTTATCAGCTTTCTGATTTGGTTCATCAGGTTGCCCTCCCTTTGCTCTTTAATACCAGGTGAGGAGGCTCTGAGAACAGTTTGGAAAGCAGTGTTCATTTCTTGACTGCCTCAACTCTCCTTAGGATTAAGACCCCTCAGCTCCTTTTTCTCTTTCTTTCTTTCTTTCTCTTTTTTTTTTTGGCAGCTGTGAACCTAAATTTTGCCTTCCTATCTGTATGGCTGGCTGAAAACTCTGCTGGATTCTTATGGTAGTTAATTCAAAATATTCTTGAAACACATGCCTCACCATACCAAAGCCAATTTGGCAGGTGCTTCTCTAAGCAGGCATGCCAGAAGAGCAAGAGCGATGGCCAGTTCCAGGTAGTCTGGAATGGCACCAGAATTAGAAACCATTGCACTGTTGAGGAATTTTTGTCAAAAGGGCTGTCTGTTCCGCTTCCTCTCAAATGTTCTTTCCAGGCTCTGCCTTAAATTGAGAAGCTGGGAAGGGATGTCAGCATAAAAGAAGTTAGATTCTCGGGTCAGATAGGCGTTTATCTAGTGGGTGGCAGAGAATTCACCACCCTGTACCCGAAATGCTGTTTGGGAATGTTCACCTTGCAAAGAATTAGGATGTGTGAACAGAAAGAAGGCAGAAAAGACTCTAGTCCAATGGCTCCCCATTATGTGCTGTTGAGTCGTTTCTAATTATCAGCATGCTGCTCTCTGCTTCTGAGGATGACTCTGCCTGTGTATGCCTCTGCCTGCTGCTCAGGTATCTTGTTATAGAGTTTCCAGGGCAGGGCCGGCCTTGGCCAGATGTGGAACAGGAACTCACCCAGAGATGAGTACTTGCAAGACAAAGGCTGCCACAGAGTTCTGAAATCGTTCTTTGTTCTGCTCCATTTTGGGAGTTTTTTGGTTTTCTTATAGTATTCCCACATGAAGAATATGGTTCCCTGCGTGATGATCAGACAGGAAGCCTCACTGGTCGAGAAAGGATTCATGACCTCTTCCTGTAATCAGAATGTTTTATTTAACAAGGATGCATTATCCCTCTTCTGTTGGTCTGCTGATCTTTGTGTGTTTGAGTATGTATGTCTGTATGTCTGCACACATCTATATGTAAGTATGTATGCACACATGTGCATGTGCATATGGAGGCTGGAGGTCAACATCAGATGTCTAATTCAGTCCACTTTATTTTTTTGAGATAGGGCCTGTCACTGAACCTGGAACTTGCTGATTTGACCAGCCAGCCTCAGGGATCCTCCTGTCTCAGCCTCTCTAGCACTAGGATTGTAGGCATGAACAGTCCCATATTTTACATGGGTTCTGCAGGATCAACCTCAGATCCTCATGCTTACACAGCAAGTGTTTTACCAACGGAACCATCTGCCATCCTGTCTGCTGATCCAATACTATGGCTATTCTTACCTTCTTCAATCGCAGACCCATTGCAAGCCAGGCTTGTTATGAGAGATTGGAAACAGGTGGGCACCGTGGGAATAACCAGCGACTGGATGAAGATATCTGAAACTGATGGACTGGAAGGAGAGGTTGGCCATCCCCAGATTATCAGGTGATTGGGTAGACTTGGAGGTGGTGTCTGAATTCAACTGAGACCTCCATCAGTTATGAGAAAGTTAGTAAACCCATGGGCCACTCACTTTCTCTCCTTTTCCATCTAAGAAACAAGGATGATTGAAATGCCAGTTACATGAGATTGCTAGAAGTAGTAAACGGGGACAGTCTTTGGTGGCAAGTTCATGGTCTTTTGCCTCTGAGACCCCTCTGCAGTGGTCATGAAGGCAGGAGCGCTATCCAGAATTCTGCTCTTCTGACCCCACAGCTGAGCTGCTCTGCCTTCAGATCTTCATACCGCTGTCTCCAGGTTTTACTTTCATAACATTTCTGGGCACGTAAGGTGTTGTACGTGTGTCAATTTGCTTCTCTGTCCTTGCTAGAATGCACCTGCCTGATGATGATGGTTTGGCATCCCACCTACTTACCTCAAGAACCTCGGTATTTATGGGATACTGTAAATACCTCATACTCAGAAACCATTCACAGATGGGTGGGCAAGAGGATGGATGCTTACGTTTATGGGCCAAAGCAGCGGTGTTTTCAGTGGGTTATAATGGTCCGAGTAAGCACACAGAGGAGAAAATTACATCCTGAAGCCCTTCTTTCCCCTCCGTTTGCCTTTTTCAGAGTTCACTTCTAGTTTCTGCCCTTTGCCACTTCTGAAGTTTGAGTTAGTATCTACCCCTTATATTAGTCCAGCAGTCATGATCAAATCTATTTTAAAATCTAGTTTATATAGGGTATATATTCTTGTGTGTAGGGTACATGTGTGTGTGTGTGTGTGTGCATGCATGCATGTATGTGGAAGGCAGAGGTCAACCTCAGGAGTCATTTCTCAGAAACCACCTGTGGTAGATTGAATGAGAATATCTCCCATAGGCTCCAAGTATTTGGACATTTTGTCCCTAGTTGGTAGCTCTGTTTTGGGAGGTCTTAGAGGGTGTGGTCATGCTGGAGGAGTCGGTCACTGGTGGGTGTGTTTAGAGAGTTCTTAAGCCTTGCTGGATCTCCAGTCCCCTCTGCTTCCTGTGTCTGCTTGAAGATGTGAAATTTTAGCTTCTGCTCCGACTCCAGTCACCTCTGCCGCCATGCTCCCTGCCATGAAGAACTCTTCCCCCTTTGGAACTGTAAGCTAAATGAACTCTTCCTTTTATAATTCCCTTGATCATGGTGTTTCTATCACAGCTACAGAAAAGTGATCAATACACCACCAACCTTACTTTTTGAGACAGTCTCTCTTACTGTGACCTGAGGCTTGCTCTGAGTAGGCTAAGCTGGCCAGTAAGCCCTGGGGATTGAATTTAGGTCCTTAAATTTGCTCAGCAGGGACACCACAGACTGAGCTATGTCCCCAGCCCCATATTTTTCTTATTTTAATTAAGAAAGCTTCTTATTTAGGCCATTTTTAGTTTCAAAGAAAAATTCAGTGGAAAGTACAGAGAGTTCACATTGCCCTTGTATGTACGGATGGACACACACACACACACAGTGCCCGTTTTCACCATCCCTCACTCAGGTGAGTGTTGTTGCAGTTGATGAACTTGCATGGTATGTCTTCCTCACCCAGTGTCCATGCATTTTTCCACATGGGTATTTGTACTGGCCCCTTTAGGAAGGGCTTATCACTTGAGCTTCTTTTATCTGATGTCTAGACCCAAATGTCTGACCATGAGAAGAATGGGCAGAGGAGACTCCATCAGAAGACTCAGAAGGAGGCACTCATCGATGTATTTGATGTTGACTTATTGTAAGAAAGGACTGACATGAGATGAGGAAATAATTGGATCTCTATTCAAAATCCTGGTCTTTGGAATTCAGGGGCAAACATGCTGTGTACAATAGATTAGTCACATGTAAGAGAGAGGTCGTTGCTGAGAGAAGGAAAAGAAATTGGCTGAAATTTAAGGTGAATTTCAAGAGCTCTGTGTGTCCTCATCTTCCTTTATAATTCGCTGTGATCAAGTGCTCTCAGCATAAAAATCCTATTTATAGCATTCTCCTTATACTGAATCTTCAATCACTTGGTCTCAGTTGATAATGAACTCTTTCATAGGAGCAAATGCATTTTTAATCATTTTTTATTTATCTATATTGAAATGCACTTCTGTTTGCCAATGTCTCTTGGAACCTGCCTGGCATGCAGTCGAGATGCAGCAAATGGTTCTGGTTTGCTGAAGTGCCATCCACTTCCGAGTTCCCCAAGTGGAGGAAGAAAGATGATGAACGCAACCTTTTGCTTTATGGTGAAGTTTTCAAAAGCCAATTTGACTGGCACATCATGAATATTCAATAGATCTTAGCTGATTGAATTGGGTAATTGAATTTTGTGAAATAATCCCTCTACTCTTCTAGGGGCAGAAATATAACAACGCTAGTTTTCTTTTGCATGTGCTTTTCTCGCTTAAAATGTAGCAAGCATTTGATCCTCCCTCCTCCTTCCTCCCCCTCCTTCCTCCTTCCTCCCCCTCCTTCCTCCTTCCTCCTCCTCCTTCCTCCTTCCTCCTCCTCCTTCCTCCTTCCTCCCCCTCCTTCCTCTTTCCTCCCCCTCCTTCCTTTTTCCTCCTTCCTCCCCCTCCTTCCTCCTTCGTCTCCCTCCTTCCTCCTTCCTCTTTCCTTCCCC
This sequence comes from Eospalax fontanierii, assembly GCA_035773235.1. NCBI lineage: Eukaryota > Metazoa > Chordata > Mammalia > Rodentia > Spalacidae > Eospalax > Eospalax fontanierii. The sequence continues at coordinate 64,133,484 of CM069529.1, read as the reverse complement.
TCCTTCCTCCTTCCTCCCCCTCCTTCCTCCTTCCTCCCTGCTTTCCTTTCCCACCTTCTTCCCCTCCTTCCCGCTCCCTCTTCCTTCTCAGTTTTCAAGGCTGGGGACTGACATCAAGGCCTCAGCCATCTCAGGTATGCTTTCTATCCCCAAGGTATGCTTCCAGCCCTTCACTATTTTGACTATTTAAAACTCAGAAAAGAGACATTTGCTGAGAAATTTGCAAATAAACAGTACAACTGGCAACTTTATAACTTTGGGAGGGACCATGCCTGACTATGAGAAGAACTGGGACTTCAACGACTTATCTCACTGTCAAATTTCAACAATCTTCTTCATGTCCACAGTGAGAAGAACGGGCTACTTGTCACAGCCCACTGCTCCATATTTCCTGAAGCCATCCCTCTCCCCGTACACATGTGACCTGAGGGTTCAAATTCACCCTCACTGAATCTGATTGCTACCTAGCTAACCCCAAATCCTGACTCAACTCTGATTTTGTTGTTTATTTAATTATTTTAAATTATCAGTATGTGTGTACTTTTGTGCACTTGAATATAGATGCTTACAGAGACCAGAAGAAGGCATCAGATGTTATAGAGCTGGAGTAACATAACTGTGGGCTTGATGTTGGTACTGGGAACCAGATTAGGTCCTCTGGAAGAGGAGGAAGAGCCTTCAACCACTGGGTCATCTTTCTAGCTCTCTGTTTTGTGATGTTTTTTAAAAAAAGATTTATTATATTTTTAAATTGTGTGTGTGTGTGTGATACATTCATCCAAGTACCTGCCCAATCCCTTGGAGCTGGAGTTACAGGCATCTGTGAGCTGTCCACGTCGGTGATGTGAAACAAACTTGGGTCCTCTGCAAGAGTAACACTCACTCTTAGCCAGTGAGCCATCTCTCCAGCCCCTGTTATTTTTGAGGCAGATTCTTAGGTTGCCCTCAAGCTCACCTGTACTTGATCTTCCTGCCTCCACCTCTCAAGTGTTGGGATTACAGGTTGATACCACCATGCCATGAATTCTGATTAAAGAGGTGTGCTGGCAATTCTCTTGTATATTAAGGGAATTTTCCTCTCTAAGGAACAAGTCTTGGAAGAGGATAACAGTTTTCTGGATAAAGATGGTGCTTGTTTAGAACATCTGGAAACTGCAGCTCTCTAGGAACTAGCCTGCAGATGTGCCATTGCCAGGCACAGCAAAGTTGGGGGTCAAGAAGCCCTTGCTGTCTGGGGGTACGAATTAGCCCCTTCCTCTCCTCACCTACTGCCCCGCTAGACTTTCCTGTGGATGTAATAAACCTTGTGGATTGTGGACTTTCAGCACCTAAAAGCAGTTGCTTGGCTAATGCATTACCGTGCGTTTTTCAAGTCTTTATGGCAGTGTTCACTGTCCTGTTTTTCAGATACTTTTTGTACCTCCAAGATACTGAGGTTCTGGGAAGTAGGAACAATGCTTGATTCTCTTGTGTCCAGAACAAGACACAATAATTGATAAAGGTTTACAAATGCTTATTGAACTGGATTCCTGGGGCAATTTTCAGAATCCTTGTAGATCCTCAATCCATGTGAATAGTTCTTACTGAATTAAAAATCAGAACAGGGGGCCAGGAGATGACTCAGTGGATAAAAGCGCTTTCCCTCAAGCCTGACAAGCTGAGTTTGATCCCTGGAATCCGCATGGTAGAAGGAGAAAACTAAACAGACTGCCAGAAGTTGACCTCTGACCTTCACGGGCATGTGCACACACACACATATGTGTTAAATTAATTAATTAATTAATTAAAAAATTAAAAGTCAGAACAGATCCTGTGCTTGAGGTTTGGAGGTAGAAGCACCCTTGGGACGTAGAGTCGGGGGAAGAGACAAGCTTGTACACTACTGCTCACCACGCTTGCAGGATGTTGTGTAACTATCTTGCCATAATTTAGCACAAATAAATGCTCTTTTCATGTACCAAGGAATCAAGAGATTGCTGACTTGATTTTAGCAACTCAGTTCAAGTCCAAACAAATGTCTTTTGGCTCTTTGGCGTTTTTCTCATAGTTACAAATGGCTGCAGAAACTCTGGCCTTCACATCCAAATCTTCAGTGGCCATAACTGAAAAGACAAATGCAAAAGTAGCAACAAAAGCCATACCTTTCCTGTTATTAGGTCAGGAAGATCATTATTATGATAGGGTCTCCTGGGGTAGAATGGGATCCAATGAGATAATAGAATCGGACCTGCATATCACTTGAGTTAGGCATGCTGATGGCTAGAAGAAGATCTTGATTAACAGTGACTGTCAACTTGGTTGGACTGAGAGATGCCTAGGAGGTAAGTACAGCACATCTGTGAGTGTGCCTGTGAGGGTGTTGCCAAAGAGGGCGAATTACCGAATGTGGACAGCTCATCCCACAGGTTAGGGTCCAAAGAGATGAAGAAAACGGGGCTTCACCCCTCCCTGCTGGGCTGGTCGATGCTGAAGGATCCTGGGAAATGGGCAGTCACTGTCTTCAGGTGCCTGCCACTGGTGAGCACAGAAGGCTCCATCGGATGACTCTACACCCACAGTCTCACAGATAGCCCTGGTTAAATTTGGTGGCTCACAAAACAGAACAGAAAGCGTGAAGATGGAAGAGACCCATGGGGAGAAAGGGGGGATTGGCAGGGGTGGGAGGGGGACAGAGGAGAGTGGACGTGACAGAATCTAGCACACACATAGCCAAAAAACAAATTAAATTAATAAAAAAGAGGGAATAAGAATAAGAAAAATATCCAGCCCCCATGTGGGTCCCTTATCCTCTCCCATCCTCTCCCAGCCCGACATGGTGGACTGTATTGTCGGACACCATGAGCCCCGAGAAATGTTTCCATCCTTATGTTATTTGGGATTGTTTGAATCAGGTATTGTGTCACAGCAATGAAACTGAACAGACAAAGAAGGGATATTGAGGGGGAGGCATTTTAAAGAGTCTGTTTCTAGCTGGGCAGGGTGGTGTAAGCCTTTAATCCCAGAACTCTGGAGGCAGAGGCAGGCAGATCTTTGTGAAATCAAGGTCAAAAATCAACAAAAAGTCTGATGTACAACATGCTATAAAGCCTTTGTTAAAGAAGGCGGTGGTTTTATTATGCCCCAGTTACTTGGCCAAAAAAATAAATAAACCTTTAAATAAATAAAACCTTTAATCTCAACACAGGTCAGTGGCCATGAATTTGCTGTGTGTAAGGTTGGCATCTCTTCCTCTTGTCCTAGCTTCCCATAGGTGCTCTAACCAATTATCATAGCCTTGGTGAGTTAAGGCAGTGCCCCATTATCACCTCAGAGTTCTGAAAGTCAGGGTCTGTGCAGATGTATCAGGCTGCAGTCAATGTCTCTGTCTCCTACTGGGCATTGGAGGGGAGGCTATAGTTTCTACCCCCTTCTACTTGTAAAGACCCTTGTGATTACATTAGGATCACACAAATCATCTTGGGTAATCCTGGAAAAATCATTTCCCATGTCAAGACCTTAATTCCATGTGCAGCCTTGATCTCTTTCCATATAAGGTAGCATTATCTCAAGTTTCAGTTCAATCTCTAGGGATTGGTCCTCTTCAGTGGCCCACCATGGAGCCCAGGTGTTAACAGGGCGAGCTGTCAGCCGAGGAAAGAATGAGAAAAAAAGAATCATTTTTTCAGAAGAAAGTCATGTTGAATAAGATTGGTCTCTTTAGAACAAACTCAGAACTAAGCTGCATAGTCTAAAGTTGTCAGTGACTAAAAAAGAGCTGTTTCTGGGGCGTGGGGGGGAATCCCAGCAAAGCAGTGATCTTCTCATCAATTGTCCAAAATACCAGCACTGGCCACATAATTCAGTGCCCCTAACCTGCTGTGTGGAAAATGAAATTAACATTACAAATGAATCTGGGTGATTTGTGTGACAAAGAGCGCCACCTTGGGACTTCAGAGAATGCCACTGGATTAACTGAATATTAATCAGCCTGTGCCAACTGTTCCTTCTGTCCCCTGTTTACTGGTCCTTGGCTCTCTGCAGGGTCTCCAGGACACAGGAATGTTGGAAACCTTACTTGGTTCCTGCCCTGACATGAGGGAGAGAAAAGCAAAGTTTCATCAGGGGGAAGTCGTCCTGGGGAGAGGCACAGGCTCGGTGCCACAGCTGGACTGAAATGTGTTCCTGTCAGGAGCCAGAGAGGCCTCTGTGTGAGTGTGAGTGAGTGTGTGTGTATGCGTGTGGAGGCCAGAGAAGCCTCTGTGTGAGTGTGAGTGAGTGTGTGTGTATGCATGTGGAGGCCAGAGAAGCCTCTGTGTGAGTGTGAGTGAGTGTGTGTGTATGCATGTGGAGGCCAGAGAAGCCTCTGTGGGAGTGTGAGTGAGTGTGTGTGTGTATGCATGTGGAGGCCAGAGAAGCCTCTGTGGGAGTGTGTGTGTGTGTGTGTGTGTGTGTGTGTGTGTGTGTTCACCGCATGCATGTAGAAGCCATACAGGCTTCTGTGGGAGTGTGTGTGTGTGTGTGTGTGTGTGCGTGTGTATTCATTTGCAAGCATGCAGAGGTCAGAAAGGCCTCTGTGGGAGTGCATGTGTGTGTGGCCTGGAGCTCACCAGTTAGACTCGGCTGTCTGGCTAGCAAGGCTCCAGGTCCTCCTGTCTCTTCCTCCTCAACGCTGGATTGCAAGCCTACTCTTCTACACCAAGCTTTTTTTTTCACTTTATTTTTAAAAATTATTTATTGGATCATTGTGTAGTTCATACAGAACATCTCAGTCAATCTTAGTCATCCTATACCCTCATCCCCACTGGCATCCCCTACCCCTAGCTGGAGTCCATACATTCTGTCATCTGTGTTAAGGTCTATTGTATCAAGTTAGTGTCCTCTAACTTGATATGACCTCAGTGCAGATTCACTGCACTGGCCTCAGTTTCACAGAGATCTGGATGCCTCTGCCTCCCTAGTGTGGGATTAAAAGTGTTTTAGTCCTGGCTAAGTATTTGGGTTTATACCCATAGATTCATGCGGCTTTTAGCTTTGGTTAGATACTCTGTTTTTTTTGAGATGTCAGAAATATGGAATTTGGTTGAAACATCAGGAAGGCAATTCATTTGGTGTCATATGTTTGGAAACCTTTTCAGGGTAAGCCCAACTCAGCCTCAGCAGAAAAAATGTAAGTTGATATTTTTCTAACATTCATTTTCATTGAATCTCTTTAGTGATGAAGCATATTTTCTATCAAACAGGACAACTCATAAATATGATGGACAAATATTAATCAAATGTATCTACTCTGACCCACCAGAATCTTCCCTTCTGGAGATTTTCATTTTGGAGAAGAAAATGATAGTAATGTCTAGATCAGTTCTCCAGTAAAATTTGAATTTGTTAGTCACAAACAATATGGATATTTGGGGATATGGGTCTGTAGTGATGATTCAGAGCATATGAATGCTACCTGCTCTTGCAGAGGACCTAAGTTCAATTTCTAGAACCCACTTATTCAGGTGGCTCACAAATGCCGGTAACTGTAGCTCCAGGGGATCCAACACCCTCTTCTGGCTTTCATGACTACACACACACACACACACACACACACACACACACACACACACACACATTAAAAAAGCAAATATGAATATTCTTAGGATAAGAAAGCTATGGGATATGCTGAGTTCAAGCTTCTAAAAGTTGGGAAAGATAGGTAGGACTCTGATTTAAAGTGACACGGAAGCAGTGAATCCACATAACAATAGGATCTAGGGGAGAAAGTGTGAGTGAAGGGAGCTTGTTAGGATGCTCTAGAACTTTCTAGCATGTATCTTTACCTGTGGACCATGGGCTGCATGTGAACTAAGACAGTTATGAATGCAGCCAAGCACCAATTCAAAAACTTACTTAAAACATTTTATATATATATATATATATATATATATATATATATATAGAGAGAGAGAGAGAGAGAGAGAGAGAGAGAAGTGGGGGGAGGGAGAGAGAGAGACCCATTGCACAGTTCTTGAACATGAACACCAGAGAACATCTTGCTGCAATGTTGAAAGGTTGGACACACATGAAAAAGATAGTGGGGAGAACAGGGAAACTTATTCTGTCTAAAAAGCAACATCTGGGTTAAGCCTTGACCATTGTTTCCATGTGGAAATGGCCCTTGGTGTGCTGAAGTAATGTTCCAGTTCTAAAAGGCACGTCTGTGAACCACCACTAGACATGGGCCAAATGTTTTTAAACTGGCTACCTATGAACTAGAAGATAATTGGAGATATCAAGGAAAAGAAGGACAGGATGTAAGTCAGAGTTTTAAAAAAGGGAAAAAGTGTTAGAATCCCATTTTTCAATTTATCTCCTCTCGAGAATTCAATCTAACAACCAGAACGAGGGCTAGATTGAAGCCTAAGAAAAAAGATAAGATAAAGGATTAGATGGTATCCTTCCAGCTAAAAAAATTCTACCAGCAGATAATGCAATTTCATTGCCGTCATTCACCACCATCTTATTTAAAGATTTCATTCCTGGTCTTTTTCCTTCCTCTCTGTCCCTCGATAGATTGAAGACAGAAAAACTAAATGTGACTCCTAGTTCAGGCCCTAATGACCTATCATGGGGAGGAGGAGCATCTTAGATTATTTTTCATAAATGCCCAGTGATCGATTTTATGTGATCAAATAATTGCAACTAAAGTCATATAATCCCCAATCAAATTTTCTTGAACGAGGAGTGACCTTGCTTAATGACAGGAATCCCCATGGCACTGAGACACAGAGTCAGTTGATTTTGAACTTCAGGGAATCCTTGAGGCCAATATCCATTTCTTTGGTCCACTGATCTGGGTATTTCCTGCACCCTCACCTAGGTAGCAGCCTGCTTGATATAGCAGTATCAGATATCATGTGTAGGTATAGCAGCCACAGGAACAAAGCGTCTCTAACTTTCTGTGGAAAGATTTCCATACCACAAATTTCCCAGCAACATTTCCTTCTATCTGGAAATATTAATTTAGGAAAAAAGGTGGTTTTTGAGACTCGCATTCTAGAACTCAATTCTACTGGAAGGAAGATGAAACGGGAGGGAAATATGATCTTTCCACCTCTTGAAATGACTGACAAGTAACCCAGTGTTTTGTTGCATGATGGCCCTCCAGCTGTTGGACATCAAGCCACAGGAAGAGTGATGTGTAAGACAAGAGACAAGTGAAAGGAGGCCTGGGATTGCTCCAGCTGGTGCCTGCTGGAAGCTTGCCCATTGTGGGGTAGAGAGTTGAGGTCTGGGGAAGTCAGTTGGGATCTGGAGGGCTTGCAGAAAACCAGAACATAAAGAGGCAGACAGAGAGAGGATGTTTGGGATTTGAAAGTTATTATTTTAGAGAGGATGGCTGGGTACTAGTGAGCACCTGGATGAGAGGGCACACCATTCACTTTAAAGGCCAATATTCAGCTTGGTACTAGAATGTCTCTCCTATCTGCAAGAATACTTACACCAAAGTGTAAGTACATCAAAATTCAGTAACATAATGAATATATCATGGCAAAGGGGAGTTTTATTACTCTTCTGGAAGTTTTAGTTATAATAAATAAAATAAAATAAATTCAGATTGGAAAATTGTCTATTTTAGATGTGATTGTTTTGGTGTAAAATTATGTGAGGTCTACCTCCCGAAAATCTGTTAAAACTAAAAATAAGTGAACGGAACAAAATTTTCGCCTATGAGACTGTATCGGTTGCTTTTCTGTCACTGTGATAAAACACCATAACCAAAGGCAGCTTATACAAGGAAGGGTTTATTTTGGTTTACTTGTTCTGGAGAAGTGAAAGTCCATCATGGAGTGGGAGGGCATAGCAGCAAGCAGTATTATGGTGGCAGAAACTGGAAATCATGCACTCATGTCTTGAACTGAGAGCAAAGAGTGTAACACACTGGAAGTGGGGTGAAGCCCACTTCTCAAAGCCCACCCCCAGTGACACACTTCCTCCAGCAAGGCTACACCTCTGAAAGAACTGCATGACCTCCTAAACAGTCCCAGCAACTGGGGACACAATGTTCAAATACATGAGACATCGCTCATTTAAACCACTACAGAGGTCAATATGCACAAATCAATCACATGACTATATAACAGCCTTCCTTAGAGACTTTGATTATTATGCCCATTTCCCCAAATTCTCATGAAAGAAATTCTCAGTGTAGACTTCTGGGGGGCAGAGAGGGATAGGTGTCTCTTTCCTATGATGTCAAACAGTAAATAAAAACATCCAAATAGTTTCTTCTCTAGCAATAAATCCCTATGTGAAAACATAAAGTGTTCTTTAAAACTTTTTTAGTTATTTATGTGTCCATGTATGTCTGTGTGCATGAGCATGCGCAAAAAGGTGCTCACAGGGGCCAGAAGAAGGTGTCAGATTCCTTCATGCTGGAGTTACAGGTGGTTGTGAGTTGCTTGACCTTGGTGCTCAGTACAGAACTATAGTCATCTACAAGAGCAGCAAGCACCCCTAATCACTGAGCAATCTCTCCAGCCCTTTTAAAGTTTTATTTTAGAGAAAACAGAGTGATGTCTGCCCAGAGACATGGTTACAGGAATGCTGCCCAGAGACATGGTTACAGGAATGTCTGGTGGGACCACCTGGCTACTGTCCCTCCCTGACAAACTGAGCTGGTTCATATAGATCTCGTCCATAAAGTATCATAATGACAGGATCTATGTTTGTTTGTCCCTATTTCTTCTTTAAGCCTGGGATGGAGCAGAGCTCGGTCAAGGTCTAATGGATGAACTAGTCAATGTAATCTGGGTCATCTGGAAAGGACACAGTGTTCAAAGCATGTTGCTAAACTTGGGAACCATTACTTCTGGTGACATTAGTTAGTCTCTATTGAGAGCATTCCTATAATTTGAATCAATTTTAAGACAGGAAAGAAAGAAAAAACCCACAGGTAGCAATCATGTAAAATGTGTTTGGATGTAAATGACACAAGATATGCCAAAAGCACACTTAAGTGCTAACCTGTAAGTTCTGTGGGTTGTTCACAGAGCTGTGATGAGTCAGAATCCACTCAGCAAGTTCACGCATAGCCTTAATTATCACACTTCTCACATCTTATGATGGGCTAAGGTTAAGAGAAAACATTTTCCAAAGTCACTTAGATGCTAAGTTATGGAGCCAAAACAGGAACAAAACTTAGTCTTATCACAGACTTCTCTGCCTTTGATCTCTGCTGTGTTGGATGGAATGCTGCTTGGATATGTGTCCCCTCTTGGTGGAGGAAGGGTGAGACTCACATGCCTTATTCAGGCCCTTTGAATGTTCCTTGGGGGCAACTGTCCTTTCTTCTCCTGTATCAGATAGGTCCAAGCTCTGGATGGTCCTTTGCTATCTATCTTCAACTCAAATTAAATTAAATTCACCAATACTACAAGATACTAAATATTCTCCATTTTTCTCTGTCAAACTGAAAATTATACCAGGTATTTTCTGAGGGGAACCTCTGAGACTAATTGAGAGTTATTATTTTTGAAGTTTTAAAATTTCATTGTTATTTACCTTTTCTATATGTGTGGTGTGTATGTTGTGTATGTGTACATATTGGTGCATGTATTATGTGTGTAGTATATGTAGAGTACTTGTGTGTATAGGATATACGTGCATTTGTGTGTACAGACACAGAGAAGAATGTCCCCTCTCCTGTTCTATCACTTTCCCCATTACTCCCTTGACATAGGGAACCTGGAGTTGGGCTGACATCCAGCATGTCCCAGCTGTTCTGTCTCCACCCGCACAGCACTGCGGTTCCAGTTGTAGGACTCACAACCATGCTTATCTGTTTATGTTGGTACGTGAGATTTGAGTTCAAGTTCTTAAGTTTGCAGCAAGCATTCTTATCCATGCAGTCATTTTCCCAAGCCCTGTATTCAACTTTTTAATATGCTTTTTGTTAAATGATGAAGTATTATTTGCTCTCTTGATTCTTTCATCCATTCTAGGAAAATTGCACCACAATCATAGGTCTTTTAGGTTACTCTGATAATTCAACAGTGTGAGCACATCTGCATGTATGTCAGAGAGAAGACAATTAAGACAGAGAATGTATTTGATAAAACAGGGGAGGTTGACTTTAACCTGTGTACCTTGTTGACTTGACTCTGAAACTTTATTGCACTGTAAATGATATGGTTTTAATCAGAAAGCACAAATCGCTTCTTCCATGGTTTATGCTTTTTCTTGTAGCTCTACATTTAAGTTTTTGGATCTCAGACAAGTTCATTTCTAAAAAGCAGGCAAAAGTAGACAAAAATCAGCGAGCAACCTTAGACTGGAGAGATAGCAGGTAAAGGCGCTTGTTGCCAATCTTGATGACCTGAGTTTGAGCCCAAGATCTCATGTGGTGGAAGGACAGAACCCCAACTTCTGCAATTTGTCTCTGATCAATGCATGTCACATGTACACACACACACACACACACACACACACACACACACACACGAGCCTAAAAGCACTGTCCTTGATCTGTAGGCGTCCATATGACATCTGTCCAGGAGGGTCATAGAGGTACAAAACAAGGAAAAACTTTCCCAAGAGGCCACTGGAGAGATGCACTCAAATGAGAAGCTCCTACTGAGCCCTTTGCACATGGTGATTCATTGGACAGAATACAAAAAAATAGGTGGGATTGACTATACATGATTGTTATTAATTAGAGGCACGTTGAATACTGCATTAGGTTTCCCTCAAGCTGTCTTTTGCTGTGCTCTTTGTAAGTTGCCACAGTAAGCCATTTGCCTGCACAGGGCATTCATGCATCAAGAGCACAGCTTGCTGCCCCCTCAATCCCGCCCCCAGTGAAGTTCTCTGAAGTGACCAGGTACAGGTGGGTGCTGAAGAACTCCTCACCCAGTCAAACAATTGCAGGGCTAACAAGGCAACTCACAATGGCCCTTCAGGTGTCTTTTCTTCCCTGGAGCTATTTCTGGGAGTTGATGCTGCCATAACTTTCCCTGCAGTAATCCGAAAAGAGAAGCCAGAATGACCTCTGAGCCTAGCTCCTGCTTTCCACCATCATTCCTGGTTCACAATCACTGTAGGAGCAAGGATATTTTCTTAGCAGCATTGCCTGATAATTCTTGGAAAAGTTCTTAAATACCTAGTATGCATACAGCCTTATTCTGTTGTCATGGATGCAACTCAGTGGGTGAATCTCTGTGCAGAACCCATTTTAATGAGATGCTTTCTGGATCATGACTAAAGAGATGTGATCAGCATTGCTTCTCTAGAGCTGGTTATGGATGTGTCAAGCCAAGAGTACATTTGTATAAAAACTGCATGAATCAAAGGGGATAAATACAATTAGTATTGGGAAGGGCAAGGACATCTGAAAAAAAACTTCATCTTTTATTAATTACATGCATTTTGTATAAGGAGATTAATTTTCCTGGTTTGGGCAGGCATCACAGAATTATTGTACATAATTTTGAGAACAGTTGGCCTGTGGCAATTTAATGGAATTTTGCAAAACCCTCATTTTGCGAGCTGTTTGCTGCAGCCTACTTCCTCCCCTTGTTTTATAACCGCAAATCACTTCTGAAGATCATGGACTCTGGACCGCAAACAGCGGCTGAGTCTTGCTAATTCCTGAGTAGTAACTGCATTGCACCGTCCAGTGTCCGTGGAGCTGCTGCAGTGAGAGGGAGTGCTCTTCCAGCAACAGGCAGCATCCCTGGGATCGTCCTTGGCATGTGACCCTGGGGATCTTCTCATCTCACACCCAGGTTCATGTCTTCACTGGTGTGTGAGCAGCCCAGGACTCCCAACACAAAATACCACAACCCATGGCTTCAGACATCAGAGTCTTGTCACCCTCGGGTCCTGGAGGGCTTCAAATTCAAGGTCAAGGGGTGGGCCAGACTGGGCCGGACTAAACAAGTTCCTTCTTAGGTTTGAGGAAGAATCTGTTCCAGCCTCTCTCCTGGCTTCTTGTGGTTTATCTTTGACAAACTTGTCTTGTAAAAACATTGCTCTGTCTCTGTCCTCCACTTCCTGTGATACTGTGTGTGTGCACATGTACAGTAACATGCATGTGTACGCACACTCATATACGGGTATATTTCTGAATTCTCCCCTCTTTTAAAACAATATTTTACTTATTCTTTAACAATTTTATATGTGTATACAATATACTTTTATCATGTTCACCTTCATTCCCCCTTCCAACTCTCCCCAGAGCCCTCCAACACCCCCTCCCAACTTCATGTCCTCTTTTTCTTTTGTTTTAATAATCCACAGAGTCTAATCAGTGTTAAACATATGCACATGGATGTGGGTCCATCCCCTGGAAGCGGTCTACTTGCCAGAGGCCATACCCCAGAGAAAATTGACAGAGGTGGTACGGAGGGGGATGGGAGGGAAGAGCAGAGGAGGGGTAGGAATGATTAGCACTAAGGATGTTTGAAAAAGTCATATACAAATCTATTTTATAAGCTTCCTATATACAGTCATTCATATATATATATGTATGTATATATATGTATGAAAGCAAGTTTAAAAGGAGTTTCCATTCATGGAGGTTAATGCTCCTCTCACATTTCCCCTTCTTATAAGGATTATATTGGATTCTGACCCGCCCTAAAGATCTCATTTTAACTAAATACATCCATAATATGACTTTCCCAATATGTAAGCACATTCTAAGATACTGGAGTAAGGCTTCATTTGAGCCATCACAGATGTTCATTGAAACTTTTTGCATCCAGATCCCTGAGGACTTGGAAGGGGAGTAACATTTGGGAGACTCAGACTTTTAGCCATGCTTGCTGTCTACACTGAATAAGACTTCAAATGACTTTACAGGTAACTCACTGTCCTCCACAGGTGACTGACAAATGCTACAAGGAAACACACAGCTGAAAGGCACTGATTCTGCTAAGTGTCATGAATTGTAGACTGTTCACTTTGAAAATAAAACTGTCTTTTTAATTTACTCTGAAAACTCTCTTGATTTCTGGTGAAATATTCCTTTAGCAATGAAGTAATGTTTGGTAGTGCACACATTTAGTCTGAGTACTCCAGAGGTGGAGGTAGGTGCATCTCTGTGAGACTGAGGCCAGCCTGGTCTACATAGCAAGCCTCAGGTTAGCTGAGGCTACAAGAAGACCCTGTCTCAAAAAAAACCAAAATAAAACAAAACAACAACTTTCAATAAGAAAGGGCAGCTGTGGATCAGAGGCGTTCACAGGCCAGTATTCTTTGACCTTCTGTTTCTTAGCCTCCTCTCTTTTCAACAATTACATGTGATATATCTGAAGACTGCTTTCTGGAGCATCTTAGGTCTTTCTGGTTTATGGAAGAGGAATCAGGTGCAGGCTCTCAATCAGGTCTCCTGAGGCTAAGAGATGGACTCAGGATTGGTACAGCTCTGCTATGGAAGAGGCCTTCTTTCTGTCAGCTGCTAAGCTGGAAGGATGTGAGTTTCTGTGCTAATATATGTGGTGTACTCATAAGATGGGGACATTGATTGGCAGACACACATACAAACCCACACACAAACACTGTCACTACTATTACTACCATGTGAAGACAAAAGCAGAGATGCTTCCACAAGACAAGGAATGACAAGTTCCAGACATCCCTAGATGCTGGGAGGCAGGTGTGGAACAGGCTGGCTTCCTCAAAGTCTAAGAAAGAAGCCTACCCAGAGTGACTGGAGCTCACTATGTGCAGCACACCTGCCTCAGAGCATATCCAACAAGGGAAATGGAGCTAAGCAACAGAGAGAACCAGAGACCATTTTCTATGACTTGGCTCAGGCCCCAGCCATGACTGAAACAGTGCCTGCATTTTCCTGATGACACAACACATGGGCTGTTGCCTCCCATTTCACCAAGGCTGTTTTAAGACTGGCTTGCCGTTTCCAAGGACAGACCTGACTAGGCTGAATAGCGTGAGGTTCTCAGACAAGAAGACCCTGAGCCTGAGTGGAAGTCCACTTGGACGTGCACAGCATTTTATTTAGCTTTATTGTTGGTGTGTACTGTTACACCTATTTGTGAATTACAACAAAATGTTTTCATTTGTGCACACATTACAAAGTGGTCAACTCAGGGTCCTAGCATATTTACTACCTTAATCATTTGACCCTGATACCAAAACCAGATAAGAACATACACACATGCACACGCACACACACACACAGGGACATAGAGAAAATGAACATGAAGATGGGGAAGTAGGAAAATCAGGAAAAAATAGAAAAGCGGAGGGGAAAGAAGGAAGAGGTGGAGAAAAAGGAAGAGGAGAAGGAGGACGAGGAAGGGAGAGGAGTCAGCTACAAGCCAACATCCCTAAAGAGTTCATTTTCAAAAGGCCTCATACAATGCTATCAAACTGAATCCAGCAATGTGCATTGTGACGGTCATTCAGTTCGCACAGTATTCGTTTTTGAGTGTGAGTCTCAGCGCCTGAGGAATGCTTACTTCCTGTATTTGGGACTGGTTACTTGCTCCCTATTTCTATACTGAACAGATTATTTTCTTTGCACTGTTACTATACCAACAGCCTGTTCCAAGTGTCCATTCAAGATCTGAACTGGAAATCCCCACAACATAAGGCAGCCCTATCATTGCACTCTAAATCCTGGGGCCTTTGCTATTCTTCTACTTTTCTGGTTTCCTAGGGAATTAGGGGTGATGGTTAGTTTCATTTCTTAATTTGACACAATCTAGAATCTCTTGGGAAGGTTGCCTCAATAAGGAATTGTCTAGATCACGTTGTCCTATGGTCATGTCTGTGGGACTAGTCTTAATCACATTAATCGAGGTGGGAAGATCTGACCGCTATGGGCAGAATCTTTGGATTCAGGGCAGAGGACCCTGGACTGTGTAAGAATGGAGAAAGTGAGCTCAACACTAGCATGCTTGCGTGAATTCATTGCTCGCTGCTCTTGACTGGGTGTGACATACTCAGTTCCTTCCGTCTTGACTTCTCTGCAATAGTAGCCTATAAGCTGGAATTGTGTGCCAAATAAACCTTTCTTCCTTAGGTTGTTTCTGTCAGGATATTTTGTCTGAACAACAGGAAAGAAAACTAGGATCGTAGTAGTGCTCAGTTCTCATTGATGGCTCTCCTAACCCTTGACTGATTAGACCTGTTCAGAGTCCTGGGTCTCCTACCCATATGTGTCAATATGTGTAGATGTATGCATACCTGTATGCGTCCTGTATGTTCTTCATGAGCTAGGAGACAGTGGTTCACAGCCCTGATTATATGCTGTAATTAACGGGCATCTCTTATAAACTGAGTTGCTGGAACCAACTCAGTCCAAGTGTACCAGAATCTTCGGGAAAAGAGATCAGGGGCTGGCAGTTTTAAAATGTTATTTTTCCAGACTAGTGCTATATGAAGTATCCTCTGTGGCCCAGCAGTAAACATCACTTTGAAGCTTGTTGAAAATGCAAATTCAGAGCCCGCCACCCCAGATCCACTGTTTGTTTCAGAGGCATATACTGGGGAAGGTCAAGGAACCGTTTGACTCTGGGTTTGAACATATGAGGTGTCCTTCCTACCCTGTTCTCCCGTATCTCTCTCCTATCAGAACTGTAGGCAAAATGGCTAGCTTCCTGACCAACAGCTGATATATCTACAAAGTAACCTCAATATCTAAGACTCAGAAAACATCACAGAAGAGGGGGAGAGATTGTGAGAGTCAGAGGATTAGGATGCCTGCTGCTAGTACTGTCTTCTAGACATGACATGGAAGCCGAACCCATGAAATCTCCACAATATAGTTGGCTGTATAAGGTGTGGTGGTTTGAATGACAGTGTCCCCCTGATGCCCCCTAGAATCTAGCTACCTGGACATTTTGTCATCAGTTGATGGTGCTGTTTTGGGAAGTTTTAGGAGGTGTGGTCTTGTTGGAGGAAGCATGTCACTGGGGCAGGCTTTGGGAGTTCTTGAGTCTTGCCAGATTTCTAGGTCTCCCTTGCTTCTTGTGCCTGCTTAAAGATGTGAGTGCTCAGCATTCTGTTGCAGTCTCCTCTGCCAGCATGCCTCCTCCAGCATTACGAACTGTAATCCCTCTGGAACGGTAAGTCAAATAAACTCTTCCTTCTATAAGTTTCCATGATCATGATGTCTCATCACAGCAACAGAAAAGTAGCTAATACAGAAGTTGGTACCAGGAGAGTGGGGTATTGTGAAGAACCTGACCTTATTGGGGTTTGGAGGAATGTGGAAGACATTGGACCTTTGGACTAGAAAATGATGTAAGCAGAGTTTAATGGCTCGTTTTAGTAGAAGCCTGGAACAAAGTAGTGCTGAGAGCAAGGTAGTTCTAGAGAGAATTGAATTGAGGACTTAAGCAGCAACTGAGATGTTTTGTCAAAGCATCTGTCTGGAGTCTGCACACACTGAGTTTACCATGTCTGGAATTCTGTAGTATCTGCCTCAAGACTCTGTAGAACACAAATGTTCAAAAATGAATTTACATTAAAAATGTATGATATTATTTAGGTCTATTGAAGAATCTTTTCTTATAGTAGGTTTCCAACACATTTTTCATAAACAAAGTCAAGTCAAGGTAAAAAGCACAAAAATATGCAATTATGATTTCCTGTATCCCTATTCCAAATCATATCTCATAATTAAGAGAGTCACTATAGACTTGGGTCATACAACTTTCAATATATTAAAGTAGGTTCTCAGGTCTATGAGTTGGCTCAATATGTAAGGGTGCTTGCCACCAAATGTGACAACCTGCGTTTGATCCCTGGGACTGACATGATGGAAGGAGAGAAGAGACGCCTGCATGTTGTCCTCTGACCTCTTATACGTGGTCACAGACAGACACACATATAAATGCAATAAAAACATATAAAGAGGGGCCTCTCAATTATTCTTTGACAACAGCCCTTTGAATAGGACACAGTTGCTTGAGCAATCCCTCTGAACTACAAACATTGTTTGAATACATTGTTCTAATAAAGCTGGAAGAGAAAGGTGATATTTTGAAATTGTTATTGCTTTTAATCATCTTATTTCCATATATGCATTCAATTAAATTAGTAAGTTAAGAGATAACAGTAAAACTTTAGGTATTTCATTTATAATCAGACACGATTTTAAGAGTTCTAATTAGAAAGCTGTTTTATCTAGTTAATAACGCTCCAAAATGTTTCTCTGTAGAATATTTGTAGAGGTTCTGCAAGAAAAACCCACATTTGATGCTTTTAGCAAATGCTGGATTAGGTAAAATTAAACTCATTTTTAAAACAAGATTTTCTTTTTTTAAAAGGATTATTTTATTTTTATTTTATGTATATGAATATATTGCCTGCATGTATGTAAGTGCAGCTATGTCTTGCAGTGAGTGCCTGCAGAGGTCAGAAGAGGGTGTTGGATCCCCTGGAACTGGAGTTATGAACAATTGTTAGGTGCCATGTGGGGCCTGGGAATTAATCCCGGATCCCCTGCAAGAGTACCTAGTGCTCTTAACTGCTGAACCATCTCTCTAGACTCTAAAACAAGATTTTCAAAGTAGTTGCCCATGGATTTGCAGAAAAGCTTAAGGGAGTCCACAGTTTTTATCCATTTGGACCTAAACAGGGAAACCCCTTACTTCTTATGGCCTTGAGCTCCTGACCTGTGAAATGGTAATTAATATAGAGAGGAAGTTTCACTGACCAAAGGTAACAGCAGCAAGAATCTACAGGTATAAACAAATATTTAGAGGACAATTTGATAACATTTCAATTAAAAGAAAGTAATAGTTTTGTTAGAGCCTATGACCTTCTCAGTTGTGGGCTTTTGACCAGCTTTACAGTACCAGGCATGAATTCTCTCCTGTGGAGCAGGGCTCATATCTAACCAGAACGTTGTGTTTTTAAAGCAATGTACAAACCCAAATGACTGTGTTACACATGGGTTCCATACTTCACTATGTTCTTTCAGTAACTGCGTGATGGACCTCCCTGTGGATTTCTCCTGTTCAGAGTTCAGGCATCATTGCTAGGATGCTGGCGTCTCATTAAATAATGGTTAGCAGTCAGGGTTATGATCCATAATGTCCTGGAGGGTCATGTGTGAGGGACACTAAGGTTGTTGACTTCCTGTTGCTGTCGTAAGAGATCACAACTTAGTGGCTTGAGACATTTGCCTTATTTTGTGCATGTCACATGCCAACTCATTGAGAAGCACAGCAGCTTAGACAGTGGGGCCAATGCCCCATCCCTAGGTGTGCAACACACATACAAGCCTTTTGGACTGTCTTCAGGGAAAACACCCACTACAACAGGGAGGAAGAAAGGAGTGCATCGTAGAAATCATGTTAGTTGTCATGAATATTTATCAGCCATATGACCGGATCTAGCCTGGTGGAAGTGTTTTCCCAAGACTTTGGCTAAACGCTCTTCTGCCTGTGAGCATAAGTACATTCTATGCATCAGTAGCTAAAGCACAACTTATGAATAATATATTGAAACAAATCTTGAATCATTTTTCTCTGTTTCTCAGGGCTTACATCTTACCCGTGTTAAAACAGAGACTTAGCAGGAAGCTCTGCCATGACTTAGACTATGGAAAACGCAGCCATAAATGGTTTACATTCCCGTGCACGAGATCTAGTTACCATTTTCTCTTTTTACATTCATTTCAACTTTCACTTTCTTCTCTTTTCTGCACTTTTTTCTCTTATTGATTTCTGTTAAAATAAGTGCTATGATCCTTGGAATTTTGAGCCTAATGAAAAATGATCATACATAAATCAAAATTCTTGCCAGCATGATTTCTATCTATTGACTGTTGTACAAATTCCTACAGCTCTATGTGCAAGTAGCTGCTCTAACATCACCCTGGCATCCTGTATATGATTCATGATGACCTATCTACTCTCACTGCTCTGGTATGACTGGAAATGGATATTTTGGTAGGTCAGCACGATGCCTTTCCAGGCAGGTAACATCAACCTTTCCTCTAATAGGAAAAACAGGTATGCCGACGTGGGGAGATGGCTCAGTTGGTAAAGTGCTTGCTGTGTAAGCATGAGGACTTGAATCTGATCTGCAAACCCTGTGTTAAAATGCTTGGTATGCTGGGGAAATGGGACAAGTAGATCCTTAGAACTCACTGGCTTGTTAGCCTAGTCTACTTGGTAAGCTCTAGGCCAGTGAGAGACCCTGTCTCAAAAACCAGGGTAGAACATGTCAGGTTCAGGGTTCAAGAGACGCAGCAGACAGAAGGGACCGGACTCCGCTGGCAGCTAACAGGACCCGACTTTATTGAGAGAAGACCAGATGGAACTAGCTCCTCCGCACCCACGAGTGGAGAAACGCTAGCCTCCCTTGGCGGCTAGCCTCCCCGAAGAGATGGGGGAGGCTAGCCCCTCACCCCCATCTTGGGGCTGGGGCTCCGGGGAACCAGGCTGGCTGCGCAGCACCAGCAGCACCAGCAGCAGCAGAAGCACAAGCAGCAGAAGCAGAAGCACGTTGAAGCAGAAGCAGAAGCATGTTGTCCAAGTCCCCAAAACCTTTTAAACCTTCAGTCCCCTCCTGGCTTTTAGGGGAGGGGGGTTGCCATGACATCTGATTGATGTTTCAGGCAAGCTTCTGTCCAGGAAGTAGTCCTTTTCCAGAGCTGTTCATGAATTCCTTGCTTATCTGCCAAGGAATTTGGGATCTGGAGCGGTTTGCAAGGCTTAGATAAGCTCTGGCTCCAGGTTTCTTCCAGAGTCCGAAACTGTTGGGGGTCTCATTCACACCTTACAGAACACACATGAAGAATACCAGAGGTTGTCCTCTGGCCTCCACGTGCAGGCCCACACAGGTGTATCCCCACACATGAATATGCACACACATCCACACACAAGCACATTAGAAATAAGACAATAAAATAAAATAATTTTGAAATGCATGCTATTTAGGACTTGCAAAATTGGAACATTCTAATATTTACACATTAATTACTCACTCTGGCATTAGAGTAGCTTAGAAAGGAATCATAAAATACCTTTTAACATATGAAGCTGCAGATAGTATGATAAAACACGGATTTTACAGACGAGCCCTGACTTTTCCAGATCTCTTTGTGAGAGTGGAATCGTATAAATCCATTTAGGTTATGTCCTAGTTAGCTTTAACTGTAAACCTGATAGCCCAGAGTCATCTGGGAAAGGATCCTCATCTGAGGGACTGCCCAGATCAGAATAGCTTGTGGGCATCTCTGTGGGGGTTATCTTGATTGTGAATTGATATAGGAGGACCCGGCCTGCTGTGGATTGCACTATTCCCTAGGCAGGTAGTCCTGGGCTGTATGAGAAAGGTAACTCAGCATGGATCTGCAAGCCAGTCACCAAGCAGCATTCCTTCATGGATTCTGCTTCAAGCTGCAGCTTGAGTTCCTGCTCTGACTTCCCTCAGTGATGGACTGTGACCTGTGAGACAATCCTTGTCCTCCCCTAAGTTTGGTCATGGTGTTTATCACAGAAACAGAAAAGAGCCTAAAACAGGTTCTACCTGTGAAAGGAGAACGACCAGCACCACCTCCAGGCTAGGAAGATCACATGACTTTAAAGACAGAACAGCCAGTCCAGAGGGCCTCCTTCGCAGCTGCTGTTCCAGCAATGTGATGCTAAGAATACCATCTCTCTGTAGACCTGAGGAGGTGGCTGGCTCAAAGTGAAGATGCCTAGTGTCTACCAAGCAGCGGGATCCAAAAGAATCATGCCCCAGCTCTTCCCTCATGCCAGTGGCATGATGATTCCATGTCCAACGACACAGTTATTAAAGGAACTATGATGCTGATGGAATCAGCTCCACGTCACCAGAAAGCTTTAAGCAGTTCTGAGGTTGGCCAGGTAAAACGCTGAGCAGGAAAAGAATACTTTCCCAAGGAAACCCTATTAACTCCAAGGTCCCTGACTGTCCCTAGCTCGAGCTATTCCACAAGACCAAGAATAACGTTTTTTACAGCTTGGGATTCACTCTGCAATTTCATGGAGTGTGTATTAACAGCTATTACTAGTTATCACCACCTGGAAATTGGCTCTGTGGAGATTTAAGAAAATCTCTACCCGGTGGCCTGGAGATAAGACAGGCAGAGAGCAGTTCAGCGTCCAGCTTTGCTCAGAGTCAAGGAAATAATGATCCTCCTTCTCCTCCTTCTGTTACCAAGCTCAGGCAGCACTGCGGCTCGAGTGACGTGAGGAGCCATAAAAGGACAGCTTGAACTTAACGATGGTGCAAGGTGCAGACAGGGCAAGCAGGCCATGTCCAGGGAGCAAGGTTTACTAAGGCATTGATTGTCACGCTGCTGCCATGACCCCTGGGTGTGCGTCCTTACATTTTGAGCCCTGGTTGTCTCACTACACTCTCAGCCCTGGGAGGTAAGCAACATGATGTAAAACATTCAAAAAGAGAAGGTAACTTCACTTTACGTTTTTCTTCGATTTCATTGTTCTTCCTTGTCCTCATCCTCAACTTCTTCCTCCTCTATTATTATTATTATTTGCTTCTTCATCTCCTTCTCCTCCTCCTCTTCCTGCTTTTCCTTCTCCTCCAGGCGCTTCTTTTATGAAAGTGGTCATCCCCCCTTCCTTAGTCTCCTCCTCCTTCCCGCCCCTCCTCCTTGTTCAAGAAAACAGAGTGATTTTACTCTAGGTGTCTTTCAGTTGAACTCTTCATCTCCTCTTCCTCTTCCTCCTCCTTTCCTTCCTCTCCCTCTTCTTCCTCTGCTTCTTCCTTCTCTTCCTCTTTCCCTTCCCTATCCCTCAGAGTCTAGGCATAGATGGAGATTTTCCCTATGTTATCACCATATCTTTTCTTTATAACTGGTTATGAAACAAATTATTGTTGCTATTTTAGATATAAGAGCAACATTGAGGCTGAGAGATTCGCCCAGGATTAAGCAGTTAAAGTGTGGCATAGACAGGTTTGAAATTCAAGTTTATTTTATGAGCTCTTAATCTCCATTATTTAAAAAAATAGTTTTAAAATAATTACATTTATTTTAAATGATACATAAAAACAGAAATGTACATATTATCTTACCTGTTGTGAGGAAAATCTAACATGAAATGGAAGGTCACATTTTCATTAAAAATTAGCCATTAACAGAGTCAAGGCTTACGTAATCACTTCTACTCCCAACCTAGGGAGTACTGGTTCACTTAATGGAATAGTGATTCTACAAAAACAAAACTGAATTTATTGATGTTCAGAATTAGGACTGGGTCTTCAATCCAGTGAGTGGCCTATCTGAGAGGCAGAGACCCTGAGATCTGGTTGAGCCCTGACCTTCTTAACTTCTGTGTATTCTTAGACAATGCATTGTAATAAATCACATTCTGGCTGCTTATTGATAGATTTTTCTTCTCATACAACGCGCTGTGGACCCTTTGGGAGAGATTCGCTAAATCAGAGAGGACAGTAGTGATGTTGACTGATGTTTACCAGTCCTGAATTCTATTTAGCATGGATATTATGCAACAAAGGTTCTCTTATATTTGAGAATGATAATACCAAATCTAGAATAAATGGACCCAGATTTCAGAGCCCTTATACCTTATCATGGTTCTGGAAGGTCTTCTAAGGATCTGGCCTCTACCTAGACTCCAGTCTTATCCTCACTCCTTTTGAATCTCTCTCTTTGCTTCATGTCCACCATATAGTGAACAGCTGTCCTTCTACCACAATGTTCTGCCTCTCCACTGCCCAGGAAAAATGGAGCCAGTCAACCCTAGAACAAAACATCCGAGACCATGACCTGAAATAAATCTCTGCTCCATTTGGCCGTTTCTCTCAGGTATTTGTCATAGTGGGGGGAAAAATGCATGACACACCTGGTAATATCTTTTTATAACTCTGCCTGCTGCACTAATCAGAACAGATGTATCCTCATTTCGTTCCTGGAATATTTTAGCAGTCCCATAGTAGGTTCATGGCTGGTGGATCTCTACCCCATGCCTAGAAGATGTCTTCTCAAACATGATGTAGTAGTTACTTTTCTGTTGCTGTGACAAGATACCTGACTGAGAATTGCCGTTTACTTTGACTCACTGTTCAGGAGATCACAGTCTGTCATGATGGAGAGGGGAAGTGCAGCGTCTGTCTATGCAGCAGGAGCAAGAGGCAGTAGCTCTTCACACTACAGCCAACCAAGAAGCAGAGAGACTAGGCTGGAACCAGAGATAGCGGGAGAGGCTATTCCTTTCAAAGCCTGCTCCAGTGATCCTCCTTCTTCCCAGGAGGCTTCACCCCTTACAGGCTCCACAGCCTCCCAAACAGTACCACCAGCTGGAACAAATGCTCAGAACATGAACCCGAGGGAAGCACTTCATATTCAAACCATAGCAGATGGTCTGTCTGTCCTTGCCTTGAGTTAGATCTTCTGAGATGCCTTATATCGAACTTCAGATAAAATTCTAACTTGGAGTGTGTTCAGTTGTAAAAGTTGTGAGCCTGTGTGCATGTGTGCATGGAAGCCAAAGGCTAACTTTCCATATTGTTCCTCAGGTACTGTCCACTTGCTCGTTGAGACAGGATCTATCACTGCTCTGAATCTTGTGGATTAGATTAGGCTGACTGGCCAGTGAGCCCCAGAGATCTACCTGTTTCTGCCTTTACAGATGACAAGCACATGCCGTCATTCTAAGCTTTTGTATGTGGGTGCTGGGAGTTGAAATCAGATCACCATGCTTGCATAGAAAGCACTTTACTAATGGAGCCATCTTTCCAGTTCCTAAACTTTCATTTGTAGTGTGAATCTTATGATCCCTTCCCACGTTGTCTCTAGATTCCTAGAATCTAAGCTTGTTTCTCTGCTTTTCCTGGCCTTGAAGCCTTGGCACACGCTCTCTGAGCAACCCCTCAGCTTTCCTGTCTTACCAAAGTAGCAGCCAGCATGCTTGTTAGGGAGAGAGTTTGTGCTGAGTATGCAGAAGGCTCTGAATTCAACCCCTTGCACTCTGAAATAAAATGAAATAAAATAAAAGCGTAAAACTATTAATGACAAGAGGGAAAGTATACCAGACTGTTGTAGAACATGGACACAGATAATCTATAGTAAACATCACTCCTAAGGGCAAAGCATTGAAAGTTATCTTTCAGTGTTTGGAAATGAGACATACTGTGCACATTGTATGGAACAAAAAATCAAAATATTTAAAGATTGAGAAGAAAGAAACAAAACCATCCATGTTTGCAGATGGTATAATTATATATTCAGGAAATATTAAAAAGTAAAGATAATTTTTAAAACAACGAGTAAGCTTAGCAAGGAGACTTGGACACAAAATCATCATAAAATTAACTGAACTTTTTGTACCCCAGCAACAGACACAAAATTAAATTAAGCAATACCGTCACTTGCAATACAGTGAAAGGCGCAAACACTGAAGACCGAATTTAATGAAAGATATTCATGACTTCTACAGAGGGTGCTATAAAGCCTCATTCTGACAAATTAAAGGGGACGTGTATAACTGGATACACTGCTGTTCACAAATTGAAAATTTCACAGTGTAAACCTGCTAATACAGTAGCACTGATCCCAATCGAGGCCTCAGAGGATGTTGAAATTGATTCTAAAATTTCTATGAAAATACAAAGGTTAGGAGTAGCCAAGAGGATGTGGAGAACTACTTGTGATCTGATGAAAGGATGCAGTTATCTCAGCAGGGGCAGCCAGGGTGAGTGGAGAGATAAACAGGCAATGCATTGGAATACCAGACACAGGTCTGCATGGATGCATGCGCCTGATCTGTGGTGTGAGTGGCCTCAAGTGTGGTGACCAGCAACTCTGCTTCATGTAGTGACGTACAGGAGAAAAATATGATTTGACATCATCCACAAAAGTGCATTTCACACAACATTTGTATTCAGAAGATAGGATATAAACTCTTAGGGAAAAATGTTGGAACAAGCAAAGACTTATTATGCAAGACACAAAAAACAATAGACACAGACTCAAACACCAATAAATTAGATTTTGTGAAGTTAGGAACATCTATTCATCAAAACATCGCATTAGAATGTGGAATAGCAGACCACAGAACAGAAGAAAGGATTTTACATATGACCAATACAAGTCTTTTATCCAGAAAACTGCACAAGAAGCATGCTGTGTGTACCTTTCTCTCAGGAGGTTGAAGCAGAGGGTTATTGAGTTTGAGGCGAGTTTGAGCTATGCAGAAAGACTCTATCTCATAAATATTCTTTTCCTACAAAGCCACAAGCAAAGAAATGCATATCTGTCAGAAAAAAAAAAACCTGCAAAATTCTGGAACAGGCACTTTTAAAAGTAGGAGATTGAGTGGTTGAATTTCAAAGAATCAACAAATACATCAAAATGTTTTCAACCTCATTAGTCATCGAAGAACAAATTAAAACCATAATGAGATGTCTACATACCCACCAAAAATGGCTAATCATTTGTGAGCCTGACAAATTCCTCTTGTTGGTGAACATTTTGACTAAGTGGAAATTGTTATTCACTGCTCGTGGGAATCAAAACCACAAACTATCCACTGTGGAATATGATTATCATTGTCCCTTAAACTGAAATATAATGAAACTCTGTGATCCAGCAATTCTATATATGTACATACATATTCACATATATAACACACATATACAAGGAAGTGACTTGGGGCTAGAATTGTATAATTTGGTGACAGAGTACATGGTTGGCTTCTGTCAGGCATGGGGCTCAATTTTTAACATCAAAAAGAAGGAGGAGGATGAAGAAGAAAAAGGAAAAGAAGTAGAAAAGAGAGAAGGAAGAAGTGGAGAGGAGGGGGAGGAAGAGGGACAAGAAGATCAGGAAGAGAGAAGAGGAGCATGGGAAGAAAGAGGAAGAGGAAGGAGGGAGGAAGGAAAGAAGGCTGGGAGACGCCTGAGTGGGCAGAGCACTTGCCGTGTAAGTACCACCCTGAGATCTGGGATACCCAGCTCCTGTGTAAATTCTGAGCAGACTTGGTAGTAGCCCACCCATGATCCCGGTGCTCTGGTTGTAGAGACCGGATCTTTGGAGGCTAGCTGAATCAGGGAACTATGGGTGCAAGTGAAAAATCCTGCTTCCATATCGGTAGGAACATGTGAGGAAGACCCCCAACATCAGCCTCTGACCCACAAACATGCAAATAGACATGCATGGATGCCCACTACACACACACACGCACGCACACACACACACACACAAATAAAGTTTTTAAAAAGAAGAAAAGAACAAAATTATTAACCACATTTATTAAAGTAACTTTGTGAGAGACAATGATCCTCACTTCAGAATAAGAGCACTGGAGACTCAGAACATTGAAAGGGACACAATTTATTTTATCACCTTGTGAAGTCAGGTTACAGCCCAGGGAAAAGGCAAAAAATGGCTGGTGAGTCCACATGGAGAAATTCCTAATGGCATATCTCTGCCCCTTCCATTTCCCTTTGGCTGAGTTCTTCAGAAAGGTGAGATTTTCCTGTGTCTACTGCTGACCTCTCCCTAAATTCCCCATTTTATTGGTTCAGTACACAAAGCCTTATCTAATGTACACCTTGGGGCCCAAGGTTCCCTCCTTTTCCGACTGGTGGACTCAGTCACATAGCAGACTGCCTGCAGCTTTTGAACACTAGGATGAGCTGAAAGTGTCTACACAAGCAGGTGCCGTCTGCCAGCTAGAAAAGACAGGGGTCTAGGACCCCCTGATCATCTGTGAGTCTCTGATGCTGTTACATGCGT
The DNA here is from genome assembly GCA_035773235.1 of Eospalax fontanierii. Taxonomy (NCBI): domain Eukaryota; kingdom Metazoa; phylum Chordata; class Mammalia; order Rodentia; family Spalacidae; genus Eospalax; species Eospalax fontanierii. Next base: position 64,106,789 of record CM069529.1, on the reverse strand, counting down.
CTCATACTGAAAATGGACCGTAATAATTTATTTCTGACAACTGCAACTCAATCACAGCCCAAATGTGCATGATTAGTCTCTCACATAGACAGACTGTACCAGGAGGGAGAATGTAGCAAGCACATGCAACAAGCAGATAGACAGATCCATTTATGAAACAGAGCAACATGGTCCCACGTTCCTGAGATTCAGTGCAGATGGAACCCACATAGTGTGTGAGTTGTGGAGTCCTGGGGGAAGATAATGGGGTTCTCAGGAGGCACACTGGGGCTATGGGGGACATCCCTTGACCCAGGTGAAATCTGTGCCATGTGTCACTTCTGGCATGTGGACCTTCTGTTGTACCCACACTGTTGTTAAAAATTTTTAGGAAATAATATTCAGGTTTGTCAACTTCCTGTTTTTTTTTTAATGAAGAAAATAACAGACAACATTGTGCTTTTCATGCAGTGCTCTGGATTTTGCCATAAATATTAATGACTTTTATTGTTTATTTGGGAGAATGCTACAGAGGGTATTGTCTTCCCAGAATGTGCACTATCGGAAAGAAGTCTCAAATCCAATCTCAAATGTCAGGAGCTTCCTTCTTTCCAGAGTCCTGGTGCAAGTGTGCTCTTTTGTGTGAAATTTGCATTGTGCTAATCTAGGCCCCATAACAGTGGGTGAGAAGAAATTAGAAAGCATTCGATATTTTTCCCAGATCTGAGAGTATTTGTACTTATGGTGATCTATCCTTCAGTTCATCCCCTCCGCCATGAAATTCAGATCCATAAAGATGAGACTGCTAAAAAGCAGACCCATTGGTCGAAATCACACTTGGCTATCGACCCGGAAAATGCAGAGATGCTGGGCTGAAGTTATGAATTGGATGTGCTTTTAAGGACAAAATATGTCTCATTTATTTAGAATTCCAGTGCACCTTATCTCTGTAAAGAAATTTAAGAGAGGTGTGATCTCTAATGCTGAACTGCTGCCTCCTGCCGTTTATTCAGTTTTGATGCACACATTCTGTTACTTGGGTGCAGAAATAGATAGTTCTTTTTAGTTCTTTGTAGTATAGTGGGGGTAGGGCGGTTACTGTGATGGAGAAGACTGATCAGCATTAGAATAAAACATTTATTTAATTGCCTGAGATTTCTCTTTGGGAGAAGGAATGTTTCCATTAGCAAATGAAGTGCATACATATCATATTATCTTGCAGGCATTCATACTAAGCTGTTGGAATCGGCTTCCACTATGAACACATAATTCAGTGAATAGCAAGCATGATATATGCAAATAATTTCCCGTTATAAATACAGATTATTTTCTTTTTCCATAAACTACAGCAATCACAATAAAAATGATGAACTGTGGTAGGAAGAAAGACCCAGAAATTGGGAAGCTGAGGGAGGGTATTTATGTTTGGTTTATCAAATTATTCACCTTTTATCTTCTTAGTTAATTTATTGTACTCATAAGCTTTTTGTGTTCTAATTTATTTCCTCAGACTGCAAATCTTTTTCTTTGTGCCCATCCAGCTTTTTGAAGGCGTAGTGTATGGTAAAGCCTTGTTATGAGTTTCATCCTCAGTGTGTTAGGATGGGTGGGGTTATAGGTCTAGGCTCACCTTGTAGACCTTGATTTTCACTGTCCATGGAGTAGGCTGCTCCTGCCTGTTCTGCTCGGATTTACTTGTGTAGGGGGCATGGAGGGATGTCACCTATCACTAGGTCTTACAAGCTCAAGGGCTCTAGTTTAAGCAAAGCTGAAGAAAAAGAGATCCTAAATATTGTGTCAGTAGACTGACCATACTGTACAAACTTTGTCGTGAGACCACAACCAATGTAGGCCCTGAAATAAGGTAGGAGCTGGCTTTCAAAGTGTCATACAGAATCAAGCTATATTCAATTTCTGAAAACTATTCGGATGCTGAGGATGTAGTTCAGTATGACAGTGCCTAAGAGGTGTACTGTCCTGGGTTCCATCCCCAGCACCACAGAAACAAACCAAAAAGAAACAGAATAACTTAGCAACACTATCTTTCAGAAAAGTATTGGACAAAGTTGTCTACCCAAGGGAGTGAAAGAAAAGGGTGTAGGGATTTCCAGGGTGGTGGTGAAGGGAGCCTGGGGCCAGCTGGGGCTAGATCATGTGTGGACAGGCCAACGGAAGCAGGGAACATTCAGGACAATGGCAGGTGGATCTGGTATGGTCAGTTTTCCCCCTCTGTAAAGTGGGTGTGATTTAATAAGCTTTCAGGAGTATTCCCAGGAAAAAAAAAAAAAAATATATATATATATATATATATGATTGATGGTTTTGTATTCTTCTTTCTTTAAAAAATAATTCCATTTTACATGTGTAGTTTCCAATAACAGAATCTTTCCAAACACACAGAAGCAGGAAGTATTTTCTTTTCATTGCAAGTATGTGCTAATGAGTAACATAATTTTTAAACTGTTTTATTTTAATAGAGATAGTATGTATGAGAAACAGACATAACTCAACATAACAGGAGTGATGTAGTTGTGAACTCACAGGAGCTGTGGTAGCCCACATAAGACCTGCACAAGATCAAGCCAGGCAACACTGGCGCATGGAGCTGAGGAGCTATTGAGAGTTGGCGGCTCTCAGAGAAGGGAGAATCAGGATTCTTTCAGGGTGTGGCTACTGGCAGGTTGCCCATGCACGTGTGGATGGCCCCACAGCCGTGCACATATGGTAGCACTAACTGGACCCAGTAGGGTATTTAAGGAAAAAAGAACTATGAAATTGGTAGGGGTTTGTGGAATTGGTGGGTAGATCCAGGAGGAGTTAGCGGGGAGTAAAGATTGAATATGAACAAAATATATTGTACACATGTCTGTACATTTCATGCAAATATGGAATAAAATTATTAGAGAACTAACTATAATTCAAATATGTACTATTAGATGAAATGTTCTCCATTGCGATTACTGGCTTAAATGTTGGCAATTGTGTGAAACATGGCACCTGCAAGCAAGTATCTGACAGTACATGACCCTCTATATCCTGCTTTTAAAAGCCAAAGCAGAAACATATATTATCCCAATTCAAAAAAAGCTCAGAAAATGTCCTTCCTGTAGCTTCAGATGATTTAAAGCTGAGCTCCTATAGCTTGTCCCACTTCTGTATTCTTAGCCACAGATAAAATAGTCCCCCGATTGTGAGGCAAACCGCTTTGAGGGCTCAGGGTTCGGTTGTGTTGCTATTCTGGGGGTGATTCCTGCTGTTTTCGTATCTTTCCTTTGTAATCTCATTACAGAGGAAAGAAATGCCTCACGACTTTCATTTAAACTCCAGTTGCAGGCATAAGCTCTTCCCATTCTGGTGATCAAATGTACTTCAGCAAGCAGACTCCCTTGCCAAAGTACTCACGAATGCACACACGCACCTGTGCTCCTTTTCCTGTGCTTATTTATAGTACACAAAGGCATGATGACTTTAAATACTTTATTTTTAGAGATGTCAGGTTCATATAAAATCAAGAGGAAGAGACAAAGAGTTCCCATGTAACCTATAACTCCACAAAACAGCTTTCTGTGTTATCAGTGTACCTGTTGGAGAGTGCATCCTTTACATTTGATGAGTTCACACTGAGACATCATTATAATCCAAAGTCTGTAGTCCACATTAGGACTTTTTTGGGGGTGTGCATCATATTATCATATGGGTTAGACAGATGTGTGTGATGTGGACCTGTCATGACAGCATGGCAGAAAATAACTTCCTTGTCTCTAAAGTCCTTTGTATTCCTATATCTATTCCTCCATCCCCTGTAAACCTAGGAAACTACTGATCTTTGTCCCCATACTTTTGTGTTTTTCAAACTGCCGAACTATTGGAATCTTCCAGAATGTAGCATTTTCAGATGGCTAGCTTTTTTCTTATTCATTCATTCATTCATTCATTCATTCACTTATTTTATGAGTGTTTGGCTACATGTATGTAAGTGCACCATGTGCATGCAGTGTCCACAGAGGCCAGAAGAGGGTGGAAGATCTCCTGGAACTGGAGTCACCAAGAGTTGTTAACTTCTATGTGGATTCTGGGAATGGAACCCAGGTCCTCTGTATGAGACAGCCAATGTTATTAATCTGCGGAGCCATCTCTCCAGCCATTTTATAGCCCAAGAGTTCATCTATTTCATTTTGAGGTAAAAAATGGGAGTCAGGCAGGGAGAGAAGATTGCACAGATTTCCCTGATAGACATGAAAATTTATTTTCAGCAAAATTTCCAGGCAGACTAAACAAAGGGAGCCACATCCCCTGGAAAGTAGGTGGTTTACTCACTTCCTCATTTCAGCTGATCGTGGATATGTAGAAATGTGGCCATCACTGCTATGTGGAAGTGAGATTCCAGTTACCATGGGCTTAATGTAAAATATCCAAGCATTTTAAAGTCAAAGGAAATCACTTATAAGAGTGAAAGCCAATTCCTGGATCACTCTCAGAATCTGGACATGGACCATATTTTCACCTGCTCTACCTGCTTGCCTCATTTGACATCCTGCAGCATACTGGGACATTTCTCCCATCCAAAGGTTGAGAACCAAATATCTGAGAACCAAATCACTACTCTTAGACCACCTCAAACCTAACATGACTGGCTAGTTTCACTGTGAAATGCTTTTTATGGGGTTTGATTGGGCTCTAACATCCCAGAGAGACACTTGCACATCCCTATTATTGATTACAGCAGTGTTCACAATAGCCAAGCTACAGATCATCTAGGGTTCCCGCAGGATGGCTAAAGAAAATGCGGTGGACATCTGCATGATCATACGATGCACCCCCAGAATAAGCCCTAATGTGTACTACAGACTTTGGATAAGCAGAGTTTTATTCAGCAGTGTATAATATGCTGTAGAATGGATGTAACTGGAGGTCATCAATTAAACAGACAGTCAGAAGTGGGAAGACAAATATTGCTTGGATTCTTTCTGTTGTGGTTCTAATTTTTTTTTTTAAGTCTTCTTGAGATAGGGTTTACCTGTAGTCCCAGCTGTCCTGGAACTCATTGTGTAGACCAGGATGGCCTTGAACTCACAGAGATCCACCTACCTCTGCCTCCCAAGCACTGGGATTAAAGCTGTGCACCACCATGCCCAACCTGGTTCCTAAATTTTTTACAGATACATAAAACCGTTTGTACATGCATGTAGACACTGGACATGAAAGCAGAAGGGAGACTGGGGAAGAAAGGAGCTGGGGGAGAGGAAAAGGTGGAGAGGGAACTAACGAGAGAGGAAGGCAACAAGGTGGGCATGGTCAAAGAGCGTGGTACACTGAAAGGGTTTATGAAACCCTATACCATGTACAATGAATATGTGACAAGAAAAAGGCACATTTAAAACTGATTTTAGGGGCTAGACAGATGAATCAGCAGTTAAGACCACTGACTGCTCTTTCAGAGGACCCAGGTTTGATTCCCAGCACCACACGTTGGCTAACAACTGTTTGTAACTCCAGTTCTGGGGGATCCTACGCCCTCTTCTGACCCCCGAGGGCATTGCATGATATGGATGCACTTACACATATGCAGGCAATATACTCATACACATCAAATGAAAACCACAAAATACAATAAGTAAAATATTTAAAATTGTTTTTGAGGTCTCTAGGATATCCTTGACCAACCACTCGAGAGGAGGTATGCCATACCTGACAATGGGCTTTTTATTTGGCCACCTATGGCTTATAGGAAGAGCGTTATCACTGTCCTGTGTAAAGTAATTCCAACTAAACTCTTCTGTATATATTTAGGAAGCTGATACAGTAGTTGTTTCCATATGACGGCTTCAAACATCCTTAGTGTGACTTATTACTCCCCCGAAGCACCCTCTTTCCCCCATCTCTCCGACTAAACCCCCTCCCCATTATTCCTGTTTCCCCCTCATATCTCCTGTATTCTACCATCCCCACTCCTTTGATATCTTTTGTCCCTGATCACCAGGGACCCCTTCTAGTTTGTATCTGTGGCTTTAATGTATACTTGCATAATTTATTTATTTAATGTAGACCTTAAAGCCACATATACAAAATATACATTTCATATCTGAATCCATAAATATTCTTATGTATGTCTTTAATGCTATCTTCATTATCAGCCTTGCACTGGTCTAAGCTGAGTTTTTAAAGTGTCCTTTTGACATCTGAGCAACAGCAGTCGACTGTGCAGTGACCGAGAATGTGGACACAGCTGTAATATGAACTAATGTTCTTTAGGGTGGTGGACATGGTCATTTTGTGTCTGGGAGTAAATATTGATAACTGGACCCTTTGGCAGATGGTATTGTCAAAGGATGCCCCAAATGCAGGTTCACATACCCGCTCAAAGTCTGGTGCTGTGAGGTCAGACCTTTAGGGTTGATCTCAAAGGACACAAACGCTTACTGTCTTTGTCTGTCTTGAATCATTTCACCGACTTTGTACCTTTCCACTCAGTGCCAACTGAGTTTGAGTTAGGCTTGCGTGCCTTCCCCAGACCCTGCGCATTCCTTGAAATAGTGTCATTATAATGGTTCCCACACCCCAGGTATATCTTAAGCCATGCTAAAGAGAGAGGTAGAATAAGTATCCCTTTCATGAGATAATGCGCATTTTCTTCCTAGAATCTCCTTCCCCCAGTGCAGTCTCTTATACTTACAAGGTACGGACATGTACCCACTTTTCTGAATTACACAAACAAGCATAGCTTTTCCTTTTCTTCCTTTTTTTCTCTCTTTTGCACATTCCTTCCCTAACATGTGGGGTTTCCCCAATTCTTGGAGCTTTCTTATTCTTTCCCTTAAGATCCCTCCCTACCTCCTGACCTCATGGCTGACTCAACTCACACAGCACGGTTGCTTCCTTCTCTTCCCTGTTCTCCTTCTCCAGATAGCTGCTGAGAGTTAAAGCCTGCTTCTCCTGGGGTTTTTATTTTAAACTCTATAAAACTGTTCTCAAACTAAAACCAAAACAAACAAACAAGCAAAGGAAGCAATGGTGCCCTCTGTAGTAACTCTTTCCCTCTATGATATCAGGACATGCATGAGGTTGGATCGCACAATTCCCTGGGTCTATGAATGTCACTCAGATAACATATGGAAGTAGAAAAAGATGCTTAGAAAATTTGGGCTGTTGGAAGATCTCCTTCCAGTGTCAGGAAAAGGCCACTCACTCACAGGTGCCATATGGCCATGGTGAGTTGCTTCTTACGGTACCTGGCTGATGTGCTCTGACAAGTGCTGTGCCACCATAAGGCACATTCATGCTTCTAGCAGGGTATTTGGGAATCTGTAGCAGGGGAATCTGGGTTTCCTGGGGATCCATAAAACATATCAATCCATTTAATTTCCTGGGAAATGCTTGACTACTCAAAACCTTTGTCTTCACTCTCTGGTGTCGACGGAAGAAGACTGTGTCTTGTTAGAGTTCTGAATACTAAGTTCTTTCCTCCCACTGCCTATGAGCAGGAATCTGCCACACTTAAAATATTAATGAGGGAAGTGTTGTTTGATGTGGGTGGGTGGGAACCACCTAGGAGGTGCCTTTGCATATATTCTGGTGCTTGTGTTTAAATCATTGGACGAAAGTTATTGGGTAAGTTCATTCTCCTGAATCTCCTATCCTACTAAATTCCATTCTTCAAGTTGTGAGTCCAAACACAGGGATATTGTGCCTCTTGCATTACCATGTATGTTTCTGAGTGCAATCCTGCATAACACAGAGATCTATGGCCCTTGTTTCCTGCCAAAGCCCCTCCCAGAATCCCTGTAGCCAGATGGTTCTGTTGAACTGGTACAGTAGGGGAGCTTTAAATAAAGAAATCCAAGCAGACACCATGTGAAAGGGTCCCAGGGTTGACGGATAATGAGGAAGCAAATTCTTCCTCATGCAAAGACAAAAGTGCCATCTTCTTAAAATGCTTAATTCAATTTGAAGGGAGAAATAATTACCTCCTCTGGCCATCATGTAGAAATGTCCATAGAGAGGAAAATGGACTTCACCCTCGTTAACACCATGGGTCAGAGCCAAGAGCTGCATTAGCCAAAAAGCCTTCTTCAAGGGCACAGCTCCCCTTGATCAAAACATGTGCTGGAAGGAATCAGAGCACAGTGTTCTTGTGGGTGACTCTATGAGCATCAGATGTGGACTTTTGTTTTCAGTGACTCTCTCTTATGCTGTGTGTATGTGGGTTTGTGGCCAGAAGCAGAGTAAAGCAGGATTATGGAATCCAGAAATGATTTTCTAAGTTACCTTTCTCTCGTGCTTGTGCGAGTGGCATGAAGCTCTTCTGCCTTTATTCCGGGAAGCCATTCACGATATTGGGTCCTACAGCACTGGACAACTTTATATTTTCTCTGTCCAGGACACCACAACATGAGCTCTCATTCCTTTAAGGCCACAGGTAATAACCAAGTTCAAATACAAAGTTAAATGCTTCCCTCCACAATAGAAACAGCCCATCTAGAAATGCTTCACGGTGTTAATGAGCCACCAGAGCCACATTTTCAGGATGCTGTTGTAGACAGCATTAAAACTCTCCTTCAAAAGAACTCAGTGTTCTGTAGGGCATAAGGGGGATATCGTTTTATTTTCTAAACACTAGAAAGCAAGCATCCTTTCCTGATAATAACAGTTTGGGAATGATTGACAGTGATTTGGCTCACAGCGAAAGCAGGAGAAAAAAGAAAAAAAAGAAGTCTAAATAAACCTTGTATTGGTTTCAAGGAAGCTTTTTTCTGGCAGCTGGTGTGCTCTGCTTTGCATGTACCAAATCTGAAAATAATGAAGGAGTTGATGTAAATAAATGCTCGAAGCGATGCTGAACTGATAGCTGCGTACTGACAGAAAGCCACAGAAAAGGAGCCTTCCACCTGTGCATTCTTCATGCACAACACAGACTCACAGTGAACAGGGAGTTCCAAGCAGCAAGATGTGCAAGGAAATCATGGGGTGCATGAGAGGCAGGGTAGGGTGGGGAGCTCTGGGCCTTTAATCTTGGTTTTCTGATTAACCCACCCCTTCCCACAGCATCACACCATCCCCTCTGAGATCCTTTTGGGTCCTTAATCAAATGCTAAGCTTCCTCCTGTGACCAGAGAGGCTCTGACTCCCTGTGAAGCTCAGGGCAGGCATCCATGTGTCTGTGTTAGGCATTCTGAGCTGCTCTCATTTAGGAAATGCTATTCTGTCTCTGCCCAAAGTCACACAGGCGGCCTGCAGTTCTTATTGATTCAGTAAGAAAGCATCCATTAAGGACTGATTGTATGAATTTGACCCATGGACATTTGGACAGAGATTTCAGGGTAACAATGGCCAAAGATTTTCACTTGGTGGTAGGGGGGACACCTAGCTTGGAACAACAGACAGGGCTTTGTGAAGAGCACAGATTAGTAAAATAAGAGATATCCATTGACTCCCGCATGTCGCTGCATCAACCAAGCCTTGCTGTGTGCAATGGGACAATGAGATACCATTCCCTTTAAGGGCAATGATGGTTACAGGTTCTCACTGGAGGACATTCTAATGAGCTGTGGCGAGTTCCAGAGATTTCAGGGTTAATATGGGAAACGTATCTGACCAGGAGGTGGCAGCAGGACACAGGGACCTTATTCAGCAACACTGGGGCAATTTACTTGCAGGGGATGTCTCTCCCTGCGTGAGGTTGTCTTGAGGTTGGGATAGGTCTAGGACACAACTAGAAATGGCCAGGGAAGAGAGCTCCAGGGGAGGTGGATTTAGGACCCAGATACAGGAGCATGATGGGAATCACTGGGTCAGAAAGCTCTAAAGGGCAGCATGGAATCGTTAACAGCTACCAGTTTTACTGTATTCAATGGTGGAGGATATTGTGTGCACACTGGGGATTTATATAAAGGAAAAAGGGCTCTGGATAAATAAAAGTTAGCTTCTTGGGCTATGCTCAAAGCCTTTAAATGTACAAAAACTTGTTTGATGCCAATAGGCCTTTAAACTAACCATCCCAACCAGCTATGATGAAGATGTCAGCAACCTGAATACTCATAAACAGGGACAATCTCTGCCTTCATTGTTCACAAGGCAACAACTCTCAGTCTCTTGGTGGTAATAAACCAGTGAGTGAAATACACATGTCTATGCGTGAATCATGCGTGTGTATACGTCCATTCATGCATCCAGTTGTCTCGCCATCCATCCAACATTAGCTGAAAGTTCATTTCATCTCTGGCATTGTTTTGGGTGTGCAAGACAGAGAGACAAAGGCCATGCCTTGTGTTCTTAGTAAATCATGCTCCGTTCATGAGATGTTCAGAATCTAGCCTGTGTACTGACACCAGAAGTCATTCCAGAGGGGCAGTGCTGAATGACAAGGCCCTTTGTCTACTGGAAGAGTGGGTGGGGTAGTGGGACTGTCATGGCTAATCTTCTAGAGGAATGGCAAAGAAGCTGACAGAGAACCTACAGGGTGCACTGCAAAAAGCATCTGCAACTGAAAGATCATCATGTGACAAGGCTCAGAGGCTGGAGGATGCCACGTGTGCTTGTTGAAGTGCTGGATGGAAGGGTATGAAAAATAAGGCACCAGTGTACAGGCAAGAGCCAGATAAAGCAAGATCTGTGGGCCACACTAAGAAATGGAACTGCGAAAGCTTTAAATCACGAAAGCATAGAAAGCCCTGCTCCCCGCCCCACCACCCTGACCATGGAGCAGGAAAGGAAGGCTGCTAGGACTTCGGGGAAGCACATTCTGGGGAGGACCAGACGTCATATTGCACAGACACCACACAGAGAAGGGTTCTAAGTAGGAGCTGGTGAGGAGGTGGGGTCAGAATCCTGTTCATATTCAGGCTGGTCTCTGGCCCTGTCTTGTGAATGAAACATGATTTACTACAGGAAAGCGGACATGGTCTTCGTCTCTCTCTCCTGTAGTTGTGCCCAGCACAACACCAGAGATGAAGTAAGCATTCGGTTGAGGTTTAATGGATGAGTGCACAGACACAGAAGCACGAATGGATGCGTAATGGATGGATGGGTGCATGGGGAGATGGATGTGCATGCCTTGCTCACTATTCCATGGTCTCCAAGATGCTGGGATCTGTTGCCTTATGGCAAGGCCAAGTGGATCCAGTTGGTGACTTGCTTTAGGGGTGAGATTATGCACCCTTCTGTGGAACCTCACTAGTGCCTAGGATAGCATCCTGTAGGTTATTGATTCCCAGTGATGCCTGATGGTATAGTAAATGTTTTCTATTTGCTGAAAAAAAGTACTTGATGAGTATCTACAGTGTAGCAGGTACTATTTAAGGGGATAAAGTCTTTGTCTTTGTGGAGAGACAGACAGTAAGGAGGTACACAATATTAAGCGGTTATGATCACACAAGAAAAAGTTGAATCTTGGTGGACAGTGTTGAGCTTACTACTTTAGACAGTAGAGAAGGAAAAGCATTGCCTCTAGAAATGCTGCTTCCAAAGAGAAAATCTTTGACCATCTTATCACCTTTGTGACTTCTTATCACTTAGGATAAATGATAATTATTTTCTGTACTTTATGTCTTTGGGGAAATTAAATGTGAAAGTTGATCTTGCTTGTCAAAGTGACTGAGTAGGGAAAGCTTCTGTGTCTGTGGGATGTTTCCGGGGAGTACTGACTTGTGGGACAGGAATGGGGAGTGAGGAAGACATACTTTCAATGTGGGTACCATCTTCCCACAGTCAGAGGAAAGGAGCTGAGTATCATACCAGCCTCTTTCTTTTCTGAGTGAGGGTATCCACCAGAGATACCATGGTCTGCTGATGTCAGTCTCCATCTTAATTTTGAACTTGAAGTCAGTATCAACAGTTCTCCAGTACCTTTCTAAAGTTTCCACTCTAGATTGGGATTGCTGAGAAGTCCAGCTTCCTGGACTGGGAATCTCGTCCTCTGCTTCCCTTGTATGTGCACAGACGTTGTTGGACTACTCAGCCCCTCTCATGGAAATCAGACCAATAAATCCTCTTCTATAGTATATTTTCTTGGTTCTGTTTCTCTAGAGAACTCTGCCTATGATAGTAGGTATTTTAATAAGTCACAGACTATACATATCTTGTAAGAATATACAGGAAAAAGAGAATGGTTTTGATTTGTTGAATCTGGGAAAGTTTTATAGTGTATGTGAGACATATGGCCTACAGGAGGAAGCTGGATTGGAATAGAGCTGCGCAGTATTAGCAGAATTCTAAGAAAAGCAAGGCAGAGGGGAAACACAACCCATAATAAACAAGGAAAGGAATTGCCACACAGCAAACAGGAAGTGCTGTGGTTAAGAGCACTGGCTGTTCTTGCAGAGGACCGGGGTTCTGTTCTCAGCACACACAGTGGCTAACAACGCTCCTTAAGTCCTATTCAAGGATATCTGATGCCCTTTTCTAGTCTCCATGGGCATTGCATGACATAGGCACACATGGAGGCATAACCCTCATACACATACAATAAAAATAAATAATTTTTAGAAAAGAATTACTGTGTGAGAGACTTAGGTAACAGAGTTTGATGTTCCCGGTCAGCTTGTCTGGGCTTTAAGAATGTTGATTTTTTTTCCCCATGATGGGTGGTGACAAGATGTCTGGAGGATAGAAAGGAAATGTCTTGAGTTCTTTTTCTTTCCATTATGTGTGCATGCACGTATGTGTAGTGTATATGTGTGAACACATGTGCATGTGAAGGTCCAGGATTGATGCCAGGTATCATCTTTATCCATCTTTCATCTTATTCATGGAGGCAGAATCTCTCAATCAAACCCAGCTCGCGGGTACTGCTCATCTAGCCAGTTTGCTCTGAAGATCTGTCTCTGCTTTCTGCAGCTGAATTTACAGGCCATCCACCCAGCCCTCCGAGTATTTATGTGGGTTCCAGGGATCTGAATTCCAGTCCTCATGCTTACATGGCAAGCACTTTAACCATGGAGTCATCTCCTCAGCCTTGTCTTGAATTCTTTAGGAAAATCATTGCGTCCACACTTTGGAAAATTATTTTCCAGTCTCCACGTCTCACTCTTCCCATCTGTAAAATGAATGGATTGAAGGTTCTGATTCTAGTACCTCTGAGGACTCAACATCCTATGACAGGACCATGCTCACCTTGAGTGTGGAGGAGCCACCTTCCCTCTCTCACTATGTGTCAGTGGGCTCTGGCCTCACTGCCTCTTCAGGATTCTTATGAGGTGCATTCATTGGCTAGACTTGGATATCATCTGATGTGACCCTCAGTGTAGCCCAGGTGAAAGTCCCTGCTCTAGTTTTATTTCTCTTGCTGGGATAAACACGGTAACCAAAAGCAACTTTGCGGAGGAAACATTTTATTTCAGCTTACAGTTCCAGATCATAGTCCATCATTGAGGGAGGTCAAGGGAGGAACTCAAGGCAGGAACCTGAATGTAGGACTCCTTGCTAGTCCACACAGTATTACTTCTGACCAAGGAACTCACTTGACAGCCATGGAAATACAGAAGGAACCATGGAGGCTGCTGCTTGCTGCTGCTAAGGCTGGATTATACTCATCTAACTATTTTATATCATTTAGGACCATCTGCTCAGGAAATGGTGCTGCCCACAGTGGACTGGGCCCTCCTACATCAGTTATAGACAGGAACAATCTCCCACTGTCATGGCCACAGGCCAGTTTGATCTAGACAGTCCCTAAATTGAGGATTTTCTCTTGACTCTAGGCTGTGTCAAGTTGACAGCCAGGACAGTCCCCAACACACATACATCTCTCTGGGCTCTTTGTCCTTATCCTCACAGATGCTGAACTTAGGGGTGGCTTGCACTTCATACAGTGTTGAAGAATGAGCATCTGGGTAGAGAGACGGGTTAGGGATGAAGGGTGGCTTAGATGTTCAAGGACTAGGTAGACATCAACATAGTGAGAGTGACCTGAAAAGGTCTGGGAGGGCCTGGCTGAGCAGGGCCACCAGGAGGGCTGCTCTGAAGGAGGGTATGATCTGACTTCCCTTTTCAAGCGATGACACTGTCTGAGAGAGGACAGAGTGGGGAACAGAAACAACAGACTCTGGAACGAAAGCATGGCCTGCTTGATGCAATACCATGTCTCGCTTGCTCGCTGTCTAATAGAAACACAATTTCCATCTGCAGGACTCAGAAAGAATATTGGAATGAGGATGCTACTGAAATGAACCACTTCTATGTTAGATGCTAGAAATTCTCCTGGGATCCTTACAAATGGATTTAATTCTTTGCTGAATTTCAGATGTGGTCAAGATAAGCACCTATGGAAGGAAAGAAAATGATCAAGTCACTGCAGTGTTCTCCTGTGTTTAAACAGAAACCTCTAAGCAGCCAGAATCTGCCCCTTGGGCATAATTTAAAATGCATAAATGATACACAGTGCATTGTGCCAACTCCTGTCAGGTTGGCCCCAGCAGCTTTCCATAGTTAGCAAGTTTTGTCCCGTGGAATATAGTATAAACTGAACATACTGCCATGAGACGGAGCTCTGACTCTACAACCCTGCTGCAGACACATAGTTCACAGACTGCCTTCTTTTGGAAGAGCATGAACCATTAGTGGGGTGTCTGAAAACACATTTGAATTATTGAGATAGAAAACAAGTCTTTATAGCACAAGCCTCTCTCCTCTCAGCCCCCAATGCTGACATGAAGTTGGCTCCTCCCTGCTGTCCCTTCCGTTCTGTTGTCCTCTCACAGTGGCCTTCACCATACTCACCTCCCCTTCCTCCCCATCCATCAGTGAGTTGCTGGCATTGCTTTCCCTCTAAGGCTTCCGATTTGTAACAGGTGCGGGCATCAGCTAGACTTGGACATCATCTAACATGACCCTCAGTGCAGCTCAGCTGAAAGTTCCCAATACACATGTCTCTCCTAACTGTTGTCCAAGGGAATAGCTGTCCCCACACTCACTACATGATGGCAAAGTGTAGGTAGGACTGTCTTCACTTTCTTCCTTTGCACATCCCATCTCCCTTTGCCCTTACCTCTTTGGGTAAGGCTCTAGCCTTGGGTTTTATAGTTTAGATAAACCATTCTTCCTAGTGAGTCTTGATGGTCAACCTTTTTTGTCTTTTTCAGGTGGATTCAGGGTTTGTGAGGTCTGATACATTTGCAATAGTGAGAATTCTAAGAAAACTAACTGCACAGAATATTAAACAGGGGGCTCTTAGGGAGCTCAGTGAGGCACAGCCCTTAAGTTTCATTATCTCCAGGGTGAAGCCACCTGTTCATTCTTGTCCACAAGGCCTTGAGCCCTTACATTATACAGGGTTTCCCACAGAGACAGAACTGAAGGGAACTATGTGAGAACATGCTAAGAGAATTGGTGACTCAAATATAGGGGATTAAGAAATCGCTAAATGTGCCATCTGCAAGCTACGAAACAGGGACATCAAAAGCCTCAACACCCAGGAAGCCAGTGATGCACCTCTCTAGTCAAGGCTTCAGGTATGAGAGCCCGAGGTGCTGCTGGAGTGAGTCCTAGTATTCAAAAGCAAAAGAACTCGGAGTCCTGATGTTCAAAAATAAGAGAAGCTGAAAGGGTGAGAATTCTCTTTTTACCTTTTAACTACATTCATCCCTGTCCTGGATGGCTGGACAGATAGCGTCCCTTTTCATCAAGGCAAATCTGTCCTGTCACTCATCCCTAGAGTCCCCTGAGACAGCTCAGTCCTTTTAATCAAATGCCAAACCACATGTGTTTCCTTCCAGCAGAGGATCAGGCTCTGTCCTGCTGAGCATGAATGCTTACTGAATCAGGAACTATCTGAGCATCCCTTAATCCTGTCAAATTGATGTTCAAATCAACTATCTTGGACATGCATCCTCCTTCCCCCGTCGGGGAAGCACCTCCTAATTCTCTTAGTCTGGTCAAGCTCCTTTTCCCTTAGACCTCAGCTCATGTTCCATTTCCTCAAGGAAGACAAAGGACACCAGAGGGAAAGTGCATTAATGAGAGCCCAGAGCCCCTGCCAGCCAGGTGAGCTGTGGTGTTCAGGTGAGCAGGGACAGTCACTGCTCACAGTGCTGTGAAGATCAGGAACAGGGGGCTCTGGGTGTCACTGTCCACTGTCCTTGGCTGTCTAGTCCACCAGCCCCGGGGATCAGCTGTCACTCTTAGGGCTCTCACAGGGCTTTGTGATGCTCCTCCCTCATGTGTGGCAAGTTGTCTTTACATCTTTTCCAGCAGTTCTTGGGTTACTATCTTTCCACCACTAGCTCATCAGCTGTGCCTTGTGGAGCTTTGCGTTTTCACAGTCCATCCTCCCAGTGCCTGGCACATAGCGGACACTCAATGCCTGTGAAGAATGCTTGGATGAACCCAGACTCTGTCTCATTAATACTCTCAGAATTCTAAATTGGTTTGAGAAGTGTCTTCTGGTTTTGTTAAATCTGGGTAGGCATGAGAAGTGAGCTACACTGATGGCTGTTGTCACCCAGCCCCCATTCTCAGGTTACCTATGGCTGTTCCTGGGTAGCAGAAACAGCCTGCACCTAGAGATAATTTCCCTTTTCTGGGAGGTCATTGTCAATGCTGCTTTTGTTAAGAACATGCTTCAAAAGGCTTATTATTCCTCATTGTCTAATCCTAGCAGAACTGCCCTGGGAATGTTTGCAGAAATGACTACAAATGAAGTCACAGTCAAATGACCCAGAAATTAAGTCTACCTGAAGAACTCAGGTGTAACAGCCATGAAATGGATGTGCTGTAATTTATACCATAGGCTTAATGTCCATTAAATGTCACACTTTTCCCAACTTCTCCCAGACAGCTTCCTCACTCCAGCTGTGAATCTTGACTTCCTGCCTTGAAGGTGGTCATGGAAATGCATTTGTTTACCTGGGACAAATTTCTGCAACTTCTTGCATCAAAGTAGTCATTATTTATTGAGTTTGAATTAAAATGTGTTAATATGGGATGGAGAATGTAAGGTAAGAATCCCGTAGAATTACAAAATCCTTGCACTCTGTTCATGGTCATAACACATTGTCATTTTAGAGCTGAGACTATCAAATCTCAGCCATGAATACAAACTCACTCACAGATGTCACTTTACAAGTGAACTAAGCTGGTAATCGTGTGTGTGTGTGTGTGTGTGTCTACGCGTGCATGCGTGCATGCGTTCATCTGTGTGTACACATGTGGAGGCTAGATGTCAACTTCAAATGTTTTTCTTTGTAGCTCTCCACCTGTTTTTTTGAGATAGGGTCTCTCTTTGAACCTAGAGCTTGGCATTTTAGCTAGAGTGGCTTGCCAGCGAGTTCAGTGCATCAGCTCTGGGGATCTACCTGTCTCTGCCCTCAGGTGGGGACTTAGGTGCTGGCTGCCATAACAAGTTTTAAATTTTTTTATGTGCATGCTGTGGGTCTGAACTCAATTCATACTCTTGCACAGCAAGTTCTTCATCTACAGAGCCATTTCCCCAGATGCCTAGTCATCATTTCTACAGGGCAGTGTGGTTGGCTCTAGCTCACAGCTGCTTTGAAAGATTCTACTTGAAGTTCAAAAGGACACAGATTCCCTCAAGCTCTGGTGATGCCTTGTAGTATCAGGATCAAATGGAGTGTTGGCTCTCAACTATAGTTCAAATCTGCCCTTTAATTGTACAATTAGTGAGATTTGGGGCAAGCAAACATCTAGGAACATGAGATTCTCCATCCCTAACATCCTTCATTGATACTTTCCCTACAGGATCTAGAGAATTAACTGAAATAATGAATTATCAGTAAAGTTTGTTTCCCATGACACTAGAGAAGTACTAACGACTTTTCGTATTTCTGTTATTCCTGGTGCAATCATCTGTTCTGTAAAGCTACAAATCTTCCCTGAAATCTGTTCTGGAGAGAATCGTCTTCCCCAGAATTGGAGTGTGGGTTTTCTTTTATTGTTCATGCAAAACACTAGCATACGTCATTCCTTCCTATCACCAGCAGAAAGACTGACATTTTGTAAGACACATGTCCGCACTGGGATTCTTCAGGGTGACCCAATGAAAAATTCGAAATGAGAAGTCCTCATGAAAAATTAATTAGAGGAGGGTTGACAAGATGGCCCAGCAGGTGAAAGCACTTACTTCCAAGCCTGGTGACCTGAATTTGGTCCCTGGGACTCATAGAGTGGAAGGAGAGAACTAACCCCATCACAGGTGTCCTCTGACCTATACACATGTGTGCACATGCTGACATGCGTGCATACAAAATAGATGTTTTAAAATGTAGTGTAGCATTTGGGGACTGAAGAGATGGTTCAGCAGGTAAGATTGCTTGTTGTTCTTGCAGAGAACATGCATTTGGTTCCCAGCTCCCACAGGGCTCTGCCTGTACTTTCAGTTACAAGGGATCTAATATCCTCTTTTAACCTCCTTGGACACTATACATATTTGATGCAGAAACAGATAAGCAGGTACACACACACAAACACATACACAAAATAAGGAAAATAGAGAAAATTCAATCAAAAAGAAAAGCTTATTTTACTAGAGGTTTCTGTGGCTGTTAATCTCACAAGTTTTTTATTGGTTTTCCTTCATGTAATTTCATATCCCAAGAGTCTTAAGTCTGGAAACACTGTACTCCATAGTTGAACTTCTAAGCCAGTGAATTCTCAGGAAAGGACAGCAATATTTCCGATATGCACAACCAGCCCTCCCCTTAATGAAGAGCAAGTCTACTTGCAATGATGGTGTTGGGGGATAAAAACAAGCCAGCTGATAAACCTCTTCCAGCCCCAGCGGAGAACTCATCCCATTGTTTAAATTGAAAGCAAGCTGCAACATTAGCTGAAGTTGCCAGAGATTCCCTGGCTGGGGCAAGTTTTACTAAATTGCACAGCTGCCGAGACAGGTCTCCAAGACATCTCTACTGCTCTGCTAAAATCTCAGAGGAAAATATGCTTTCTTTTTGCATGTGTATATGTGTTGTGTGCACATATGCATTCTTGTTCACATGTGTGTGGGCACATATGAGTGTGTGTGCACATGTGAAGACCCAGAGTGCGTGTGGGCAGTGCCATTTCAAGGACTGGGTCCTGGACTGTGTGAGTGGAGGAAGCCAGCTGATCAGGGGCGGCAGTTGGGAGGCATTTCTTCTCTCTCTGCTCTTTTCACTGTGGATGTATGTGAGTAACTGTTTGAGTTCCTGCCCTGACATCCCCACAATAATGGACTATAACTTGTAATTGAAAGTCAAATCAACCCTTTCCCTCCCAGGTTGTTTTCAGTCAGATTTTTTTATCACAGCAACAAAAATGAAACTACAATGATATACCTTGTATCTCATTTGACATTAAAATAGGCTCATAGCGGGCTGACGAGATTGCTCAGCAGTTAAGAGCACTGGCTATTCTTGCAGAAGTCTCAGGTTTGAATCCCAGCACCCACACAGTGGCTAACAACCATCCATAACTCAAGTTCCAGGGGATCTGATGCCCTCTTCTGTCCTCTGTGGGTATTGTATGACACGAATGCACTTATATACATGCAGGTAATACACAGAAAATAAAAATTAATTAATTAATTAAAAAATAGTCTCGTAGGTAAGTCCTTTACTGTTCAGAAAAGGTGACCTGTGGCCCCAAATTTGTATATGCTATAATTGGGACTTGAACCCAACTCTGCTCCTTCCAATCCATATTCTGTAATGTCATATCATCTATGATTCATATTATGAAAAACTTGTGAGGTTTAAGTGACCAGCCCTGGAACGAAGGTTGAAAAATTCATACACTTACTTCTATTCATCTTTCCTATTTATTTCTGTTTGAAGAGCAGTGATACAGGATTGCATTGTATTGAGCTCTGCCTTACCAGTTCCCACTGAATATGATCTTTCTTCTTTGCTTCTCTTCAGACTGGCTTCTGCCTTTTCTAGCCTCACTTATTCTGGAAGGGCTGATCCTGTGGGCCACACCTCAGAGTGGTGTATAAATGTTTCCTCGAAACTGCAGCATTCCTTTCTGATGGAAGGGGGAATTGTCGGGAGAGAGGGCACTGCAGTGAAATTGCCTGAATACGCAGTGATTCCAGGGATGCAGGTTCTGTGACTCTTCATCCAGGCTGGCATGGGCTCTGTGTTGATGCAGCTGCTTTTGTACCATCCATGATCCTATAGGAAACAACAATAAGCTCATTTGTTTACCAAGCTTGACTTAGGTGGAATCATTTCTTTGTTTTGCCCTGGGCTTTCTATTTGAGGTAAATAGATATCTGTTTGCATTTTCCTGGGAACTGTCATATAGTTCCAGGCTTCCTTGCTGGTTGGCTTCCTGTTAGATTTGGCCATTGGAGCTTGTTTTCAGATGATGGGCTGGTGGGAGAAGGCAGGCATCTTCCTTGCCCTTTCCTAGACCCTAGCCTGTCAGGGTTCCATGGCCCAGCCATCACCAAGACTAACAACACCCTTCCTCTTCCCTTTGTTCTCACAGGCTAAAAGTTGGCAATAAATTCCTTTGGCAACTGGTCTCTGGGTGCCTCTTCTTCCCTGTGCTGTCTCTATAATGTGTCCATGTCTGGGGATTATTATAGTCTTCAGAACATGGTTATGTGGCATCTGAAGTAGCCTCTGTGCCTGCTGAGACTTTTATGGAAGGTGCTCACCTTACAGAAAGAGGCTCCTCTCTCACACTGGGATGGAAGGCTTCAGCAGAGACTTCCTTCTGGCTGTGAGCCAAATGAGTTGGTTCGAACAAAGAACATCACATTTCTCTGGTGAGAAGGGCTTGGAGCTGAGATGGCACAGATGGAGAGGACCAACCACATAGAGACTCAAGCTAATCTTCAGGTATCAGCTGCTGATGGTACATATGCAATTCCAAGAATTCAACAGACTTAAGATGTAGAGCTTCAATCAGGGGTGATGGTGCATACATTTAATCCCAGTACATGGGAGGGAGAGACAGGTGAATCTCTGTGAGTTCAAGACCAGTCTGGTTTCCATAGTGAGTTTCAGGACAGCTAGAGCTACACAGTGAGAACTTGTCTCAAAAAACAAAACAAGATATAGAGCTTCAAATCTCTAGAACAGAACCCTGGCCTAAGCGTGGACTTCACTAAGGGATGCAAACCCATAAGAAGATAGAGATAATGAAGTTCTAATGGTCTTGAGGTAACCCCTGGATAAGACCACACCAGGGCCAATGAATTCATAAACTGGATGTTTCCAGGCACTGTTATAGTTACTTGCTTTACTCGGGGGGTGGGGTGGAGAGCTTTTATACTATGTATATTGTAAAGAAGTTTGTGTATATACAGAAGAATACACTTCTTTTCTACTTGTTTTGTTTTTCTTTATTTATTTATATAGCCCAGGATGACCTTGAACTCACAGAGATCTACTAGACTCTCCTGAGAGCTGAAATTAAAGGCATATATGCACCACTGTGTCCAGTGGAATAGACCTCTTTAACATGTAAATAATAGAGCAGTTATGCGCTGTGAAAATGAATCAAACCACTTTCCCCATGTTTTCAGAGGTTTGACCTGGAACCTCTCTAGTGGGAAGTCTGTGTCCTTCACAGATCTTCCTGAAACCCAGAGCATAAGGTCAGATGGACTCGATGATTGTGTGAGGGATTACAGGCTAGGCTTTCCTCTTGTTTCTCTAAAGTAACTGCTATAGCAGACTATGCCCCACCCACTCTGCCTCATGACCTGCTGTCTGCACACAGCTGAGGAGGTGGACTGAAAGCATGTGTTTAGAAAATGTAATTATCAAAAAACATGTCAGGACATATTTTTGTCTCTTTTATGACTCCAGACCAGCATGCTTCTTATCCAGAACATAAAAATTTAGAGGATGAAAAAGAATTTAGGGTTCTAAGTGTTATCTGGTGGATGCCACTGAGCTGATGTGCAAAGCAGAAACCCTGTAGCCAGCATTTTTCTGGGGATGGGATGCAAATCCATGGGAATTCCTGTGCTAAATACAGCATCAAACATCTTGAATACTGCAGAGTGAGATACAGACGTGCTCGGAATATACCTGTGGTCTTTGAGGATCTGAATAGACCTGCCTCTTCCTGAATTCTCTGCAGGTGCTGCCATCTATTCCAAGCATGCCACCATTTTCACAGTAGTAGAGTTATAATTGTCCTTTTCTAACTGAGAATGTTTAGATTTTCTGTCTGTGATTGTATTTAAATGCAGAAATTAAGTACACACACACACACACAGACACACACATTCATATTGTATAGGTACAAACCAGAACCCAGAACCAGCTGAAAACACACACAAAGAACCATGTTGTGGACAGGCAAGCTTGTTTCAGGTGGTAAAGGCGCTTGCTGCTAAGACTGGAGACTTGGTTTGATCTTTAGAACCCACAAGGTAGAAGGACGGAACTGACTTCCATAAGTAGTGCCCCGACTACTTGTCCCACAGTGTGGAACACACATGCACACATACTCGTAGACAATAAATTAAATGAATGAATAAATAAAACGTACTGAGCAGAATCAGCTTGTGCAGTTACGAGAGTGACTAAGAAAATCAGACATCCTTAGGCAGGGAGAATTTCTGTTCTCTGGAATCTTCAGCTCTTCTCCTAAGACTTTTTAAGTGTTTGGGTCAGTCCCACCTGGGTTATCTATCCCATATCCCATGCTGAGAGTCAACCAGTTCTGTATTGTAATCACACCTATAAACTCTCTTCACAGCAAGTTCTAGGTTAGATCAGTATTTGGATAATGTTAGCTAAGTGTATGAATGGAGACCACAGCTCTGTGGGATACAGAAATAGGCTCAATTGTATCAACAGTGGCTTGTGAATGTGGATTTGGGAACAAGTTAGTCTGTCTAGGGAAGGAGGTGAAGAAGGAAGACATAAGATCACCTAGAAAGCTAGTGGGTGTATGAAGCCATTGGATTTAGAATCCGATCCGGATTTCTTTTTATGCACTGTTTGCTGTGGATTCTGGACTCCAAGATATGAGTAAGAGAAAGGTGACTGTCACTGACGAAAGGGGGACAATGCCACTACCACAGGCTGCTGAAAGTGTTCACATCTTAAAGCTGTTTTCCCAAGCCACACAGAATCTCTATTGTTTTTTTGTTTCTTAAATTCCCTGCCTATGACAAATATGGACATCATTTCCCACAGACCCTAAAGAGTCTCAGAGAATTCAGAAAGTCAACCTAAAATCACATCATCAGTAGATTGGGATATAAACTGAGCCTTAGGGCAGATCCAGAAGACAAGACAGGCCAGGACCTTCTTTGCCCATGCAAAAGAATAACTGGGCCACAAACGACAACTCCCCAATATTAATTGCTTGTATCAAACCATAGAACTTTCTATAACAAGTAACATTATAATGCTGGTACTTCTTACCTTCCAATGGCACCACAAACACAACCTTCCCAATCCCAAGTCTTCTATAAATACCATCTTCTGCATTAAGACCCTGCAGCATGACAAATAACTGGTCAACAGCCTGAACCATTTTGAAGTCTTGTTTTCTCAATTCACAGTAAATTTTCTTAAAATATTTTATTTATTATTTTTAATTTATGTGTATGAGTGTACTGCCCACATGTGTGTAAGTACACCACTGTCACGCAATGCCTTCAGAGGTCAGAAGAAGGCTTTGGATCCTCTGGAACTGGGGTTATGGATGATTGAATCCAGGTCCTCTGCAAGAGCAACCAGTGCTCTTAACTGCTGAGCTGTCTCTCTAGAACCTACAGTAAATTTTCTAATCTACAGTGGATTGAGTGGCTAATTGTTTTTTAAATTGGACATTTTCACAAGAAAATGTAGATTTTAAGAATCTTTTGTAATTGGAAGGTCTATTTTCATGTGGCAGCAAACTACCAGGTCTCTGGGTTTATATGTATGATAATCTATAGTGGAGCTCATGTTCGAACATTTGATCCGGCCTCTTCATGTGAACCTGAGGCCCCAGTAAAAGGAGGGTGCATGAGATACCTTGCTGTTCATCTTTTGGTTAGATAAGTTTTTGGGTTCCTGGCAATACTCACTCCTGGTTAATGATCTCTGCTGTTTGAGGTCATAGAACCCAGCGTGTTGGCCATGATGAGCCAGCTCCCGCATAACTCTCTGGCCTCCTTCCTTCTTATAGGTGACACTCAGGAAGATTACTGCTTCCTTTAGAAAATTTAGGCCTTAAATTTTGTCCCATTCCGGAATAACTGCCTGGATTTTGTTCTACTAGAGTAAACCTAATCCAAGTTCTCAAAACATCTGTGAAGTCAATTCATCCCTGTCACCTAGTATTTTGAACCAAACCTAAAATGAAATAAAGAAAAAAATACATGCAAATCTTTAATTTATAACAAAGCAGCAGAGCATGAATTTCATTAAATCAAATGGGACTGGAAGACAGACTCTGCTTTTACCCTAAGATGTATTTGGTGAGACTCACTCACTATCAAATTTGTTCAGGGGCTTGAATAAAACTAGCTGCTCTGTTTGCTACTGAGGGCATTAAATACATACATAGCCTTCTCACGCCACTGCACTCTCTTATTTCTCAGTGAGGAAAAACATTCCATGTCAAAACGAATTATTTAATTCAGGGAGTCTCTACCCTGGCAAACAGATGGATTAAAAATTCTCTTATATTACTGACCAGTCATATGCAATTTCCATATGGTAATGGTTGTGCCTGCACGTCCAAATGAAGGCAGGGGAATGGGAATCTAATTATTACCATGAACTGTTAGCTATCTTATCAAGAAAAATGCACTTCCTTGTAGGCAATTCATTTCGTGAACGAGTTGCCCTTCTCCTCAATTAACTTTGCGTGAGGAAGCCAGACAGGCTGAAGTCAAAATCTCGGCGTCGATCAATTCTCCCTTACCAGGACTGCTCTGGAATGAGGACTCTGAGGTTCGGATGACTCTCTAGCCAACCAACTACTTCAAACTCTTGTGTCCACTGTTCCAAGTGGCAAAAGTTCCTGTTGTTTGCTCTTTTAGTGTCGACCCAGGAAGGTAGCATCCAACTGGCCAGCTCAGGAGGTCAGCAGTACACTTGAGAGAACGTTGAATTCCCGAAGTGCATTTCTGATGGAAAAGCAAATAGTGGCCGCCTCACTTGAGTCTGACTCAGATTTCAGTGTCTGTGTGAATCTTGGTGCGGGGGTGTGAGACGGAACAGAGGGCAGCGGTGTAATTTAGGGGAATTTACACTGTGTAAAAGTAAAGGCGGCAAGGCCCAGCACTCCCAGGAATGGTACCCGAGTCGGTTCTCACCGCCTCAGAGACCAAGTGCTGGTGCAGAAGTGCCCTATAGAGTCTAAACTGAAGAACGGAAGGGTCCAAACTGAGCTCAAGTAACTAAACCGCATCCTGGAGCAAGGTCTAAGAAGACATAGGCATACAAAACACCCAGCAGCCAAAATGGCAAAATTCATAATGTCACTCATCCAGCTGGAAATTACAAAACACACAGAGAGGCTCGAGTTCCAGGCTAGCCAGGGCTACATAGTGAGACCCCATTTCAAACTAAAATAAAACAAAAAACAAGCTACCTGAGTAGGGATATAGAAGTTCTAAATACCTACCCTGTGGTCGATGGCAGAAGAGCTAATGAAGAAACAGGACATCCCAATAGTAACGAGACTTGGCTCTTTCGGTAGTGGGGTTGTTTTTAGTGTTTTTTCTCTCTCTCTCTCTCTCCACACAAAGATATATATATATATATATATATATTTTTTTTTTTTTTTTTTTAGAAAAAAAACAAAAAGAGAAAAGAAGGGAAACATTGCAACTTCAAAATTAAATTAAAAGTGGACTCTGGAGCACCAACCTTGCCATCCCTGGTCCCTGGCAGCTTTGACTTCTTTTATTAATTACATTTGTTCTTTCATAATTCCATTCATGTATATAGTGCATTCTGATTGCTCTTAGCCCCGCCTTCCCTTATCTCTCTCCCACCTCTGTCAACAACCCCCCAACTTCCTATAGTCCTTTCCTACGTTCATGTCTTTTTGCCTTTTGACTTAATTAATTTAACTGGGGCTGTCTGTGTGACCAGATGTTTGAAAGTATCCACTGGAGCTTGGTGGACACAGCACTGGACAACAGCTGAAGAAAATAATTGTCCCTCCCCCAGAATCCATCAGTGGCCAATAGTTAGCAAGGAGGACTGGGCCCTCCGAGCACCTCCCCATGTGTGCTGACTATTGACAGGCCTAATCCTTGTGCAGGGCCAGTGTGAGCAGCAGCTGCTGCTGTGAGATCATGACCAAGTGGCTGTGTCATACCCTGGGTATGACACTCCTGCTTTTCCCTGTCTCCGTCTTTCTGCTCCCTTTCTTCATTGTTTTCTGAGCTTTGGAGGGGATGATAAACCTGTTGTTTAGGGCTCAGCACTCAACCATCATTTATTTTCTGGTCCTGAGCAGCTATGATTCTCTGCCTTCACTGGTGTTTACTGGGAAAAGAAGCTTGCCTGATTAAAGCTCCATCTCTGCAGAGAGTAGCCTTCTTGTTTAATTTCAGATCATACAAATCTATGAGTTTTCCTCTCTACTATAGATACTGTAAACTTCACATTTCTGCCTCCAGTTGGATCTGGCTTTCTTTCCCTGTGACAGAAGCCTCAGTCCATTCTTGGTGAGGGTATGGCCTTAAAGATGGCTTTGAGGGGCTAGAGCGATGGCTCAGTGGTTGAGAGCACTTGCTATTCTTGCTGAAGATCCAGGTTCAGTTCCTAACACCCATATGGCAGCTCACAATTGTCTGCAGCTCCAGTTCCAGGGGATCCAACACTCTTCTGGCTTCTGTGAGCATTGCATGCTTGTGGTACGCATATAGACAAGTAGGCACACATGTACACACACAAATAAAAAGAAATTTTAAAAAATTAAAAAATGGCTTTGAGTCAAAGATGGACCTGTTAGGGGATGATTGCTTTTTAAATTTCTAAACAAACATTAAGTAAATAAATTCATCAGAACACAAGACTTTCCATAATCCTTTAAGTTAAACTTAAAAATCCAAAAATTCTACTTATATTTCTAACACTTGAAAGAGTTCTTTTAAAACATTAAGTAGTTAAATTTATTTAGGTATCTTAAAGTGTATTTGTAAATTTAATGTATCTTTTACCTTATTCAGCAATTCATATGTGACCTAGAAGCAAAAACTGTTTCTAATATTTAAATAGAATCCATAAGTCTGATAAACAAACATGTTATTCTTTAATATTCCAGCATTGTTTCTATTTTTAGATTCATTTTTAACTTGAAATCACAAGTGAAAATTGATTTCTAAATAGCAATTTCACTCGAAAAGAAAGGTGATGTTAATGTAATGGATAATCTCCACAACTGCAAACAGTTTAAATGAAATAATTCAGTTATATTACTTTAACACGAAATAAAATGTTTCCACTTGGCAAGATCCTTCATTTCTTTGATTGACTCTAAAGTTTTCTGGGCTTAAAGACCATGTAAGAGGGCCGGAGAGATGTGTGGCAGTCAAGAGTGAACTCTGGGGGCTGGAGAGATGGCTCAGTGCTTAAGAGCACTAGCTGCTTTTGCAGAGGACCTGGGTTTAGTTCCCAGGACCCACACAGTGTCTCATCTATCTGTAACTCCAGTTCCAGAGAATCTGTCACCCTCTTCCTGCCTTTGGGGGCACCAAGCATACATACAGTGCACATGTATGCATGTAGACAAAACACATACACATAAATAAAAAATAGTAAATATAATAAAGACTAAAATAGTAAGGATCAATTTAACTTGAAGAAAAAAACCTAGTAAGGAAATCATTTTAATATTTCTGGAACATCAAGACTACAACTCCAAGCAGACTGGGATTCACTCTTCATACATTGCTGAGATTACTTCAGGTGTGTGAAATCACTTAATGATTCTAGATTTGCAATCAAGACTATGGTTTAGAGAAATTGATAAACTGGTGATTTCAGCACAACATGGACAGCTTCACTATGTCCTTTTCAATGTTCAGTTGTCCCCACTTTCATTAAGGGTGACTTTATCGTCAGGGCTCAGGATACAAGTGCCTCAACAGTTAGCCCTGAAGGAGCCTTGCAATTCCCCAGGATTATGTTTGGTGAGATTTATCCATGGGATACCCCATATTCCTCCTCCTGGCAGGGCCTATGATTTCTCAGTCCATGATATGCGCATCCCCTAAGTCTGTGCACACCCTGCTTACACCTTGCTTTACATTCTTCCAGTTGGGTACCACCCTATCGCAGTCCCTGGTTCACCTTCCTGCCTCAGGGTTCAATCAGCCGACAGCTCTGCTGACCACAGCCTGGTCCATGTGTACTGGCAGATAAGATGAACCTTCTCTGTCCATTGTGGGCACTGTCAAATCTGTACTTCTATTAGTCCAGACTCCCTGGGGAAAAATACGTTATACAATTAATTTTAATTTTCATACACAGACATATGGTGGTTGGAATAAGCGATATTTTTTTCAAGGTTTCAGGAGCAGGGAAGGAGAAACTTCCACAATAGAATGTGCTGATTTAATTTATATATGCATGGAGACTTAAAGAATGTTCAGCCATTGAACATTCAGTACCAAAATCATTAAATTTTCTTAGAGAAGTTAAATGACATTTTAAAATGGATTTTCTTTTCTCCTTATGTAATAACAGACTCTAAACACCAGACAGAATGCATAAAAGTTATGGAGACTGTAAGGCATCTTACTGTACTCACTTCTCAGGGTTTATTAAAGTTATGGTGACTGTAAGGCATCTTACTGTACTCACTTCTCAGGGTTTATTAAAGCGTCGAACAATTGCTGCTGTTCATTTCACTCATAAATATGTAATTAATGGGGAACTGAAGCTTCCTCATGCATACACAGATATATGTATTAATTTAAATAAAAGATCAGTTACGGCCTCCTTTTTGAATCAACATTTCTCTCTTAATATAATTAACACACTATTTTTCATAAGTTCAACCCATCTTGATAACCTATTGCTATAATTTTTGATATTTAAATAATAGTCTTTGACTTCTGACAACATCAACAAATTGCTGTGATGGCTAATCTTGTCAACTTGATAGAATTTAGAATCACTTAAGAGACACACCTCTAGGTGGCGCCCATCAGGGTGTGCTGAGGAAGGTTTAACTGCAGAAGAAAGAATGTGGGCAGCACCATCCCATAGGCTGAATCCTGGACTGCAGCCAAAGGAAAAAGAGAGGAGGAGAAAGAGGAGAAGGATGATCGGAAGGGGCGGAGGAAGGAGTGGGCTGAGCACCAGCATTCACCTCTCTGTTTCCTGCCTGTGAACGCAATGTGACCAGCCACATCGCTCTCCTGTCACTCCTTCCCGCCATGACACTGCTCTTCTCAACTTGCACAGTCTCCCTCCATACCTAACCCTCTCTTATTTTGTTTTTCAACTACTCTCTGTACATTGATGACTTCCAAGTCTAGGCCCCCAGGCTAACAGTTGCCTGGGAGACTGAAGAGCTTGACACCATAGGATAGCCTTAAACTCAAAATCCAGCTTTCAATAACTAAAGCTCTTAAGGTACCCATTAGCTAATTTTGAAACAGATTTTAACTACGTGTCAGAGGTTGGCCTGGAACTCCCCGAGCAGCCCAATCTGGCCTTTGATTTCGTCTTCCTTCCTTCACCAATAATCATTGAGGCTAGAGGCATGGGCCACCATGTGACTCAAGTAGAGAAAGAGCATCTCCTGGAAAGAAATCTTTTGTTTATGCAAGTCTTCGCTTTCTAGAAGGAAATCTAAAGAATAAGAGAAAAAAATTAAGGTCATGAGGAAGATGAAGAAGGCCAGACTGGAGGAAGGGAGGGAGGAAAAGAAAGGAAAGAAAGAAGGAGGGAGGGGATAAAGGGAAGGAGGAAGGGAAGGGAGAAGGAAGAAGTGAAGGAAGTGGGGAGGGAGGGATGCAGAGAGGGATGAAGGAAGTAAGGGGAGGAAGGAAGGAAAGGAGAAAGAAGGGAGGGAGGAAGGGAAGGAGGGAGGGAGGGAGGAAGGGAAGGAGGGAGGGAGGGAGGAAGGGAAGGAGAGAGAGAGGGAGGGAGGGAGGAAACAGGCAGCACATGAGGCTTCATTTCTGTGTCTTCTCAATGGAAAAAGTTGCAGCTGGAAATATAGGTGTTTGATGGCAGAGGAAAACACAGGTTCTGGCTAAACGTTTTAAGTATCCCTGGGTTAACTAAATAAGTATGTAAAACAAATACCTTGTCTTAAGATAACACTGAATCCACCAACATCATGGAGAGAGAGAGAGAGGGAATGAGAGACCGGGGCGGGGGGTGAATGCTAGAATTCTAGAAGGTGGGCTACATGCTAAATCTTGCTTTTTCCAGCTCCAATCCTTAGATGGCAGTTAAGATTTAGAAAGAGACATGTAATTAAGTGTGAATTCCACTTTCTGTAGACCAAAATGTGAAGGCCTCATTACTTTGATTAGCTCAAAATAGTATCTTTAACCTGAATGCACTTTAGTCCCTTAGATACTATGGCTACAAAATTATTTTCTTTATATATGCTTATAAGGTTAAATACTATATTCAATGGTTTTAGAAATTAGTTTATTCCATAAAATGAAATAATTTCCATTATTCCGTTCAGGAACATATAGCAGTTTGGACTCTAGCAGATGACTGAAATAAGAATTAAACATTGCCACAATTAGAATCTGTGGTTTTTATTCCCATTACCTTTTAAAGGACCTCATTCAGGGACAAGTGAGAGGAAAAGCCACTTTTCCCAGAGGGTCTTGAAATTTTTTTTGTGAGGAAGTCAATCTCCCAGGATCCCCAGTTCCTTATATGTTTAGTCATGGCAGTTCTCACTAGGATGTTAGGTAGATGTAACTGCTTACTCTTAATGGAACAGACACTTAGCAATGCATGTCAATTAATATTATTATTAAGAATATATTTAACAGTGAGTGTACTTTCATTATTTGGGCGTTACCATTGATCCACCAACAATGTCATTTCCTGCTACTCAGGGTTGACCCCTTCTTTTAAGATTTAAAATTTTAAGAACAAATGTAAGTAATAACAAAAGTGATTCAATGTTAAGTAACTGTACATTTAAATGCATTAAAAGATATCTTGGTAGGTGGTGGGACTAGAAAGATAGCTCAGCAGTTAAGAGCACTGATTATTCATGCAGAGGACCAGGGTTCAGTTCTCAGCACTCACATGGAGGCTAACATCCTTAACCTCAGGTCCAGTTCCAGGATCCACTGCCCTCTTCTGGCCTCCTCAGGCATTGCATGCACATCATGCACTGACATACATGCAGAGCAAATGCTCATATATATATATATATATAATATATATATATACTATATATATATAATAAAATAAAAATAATTTAAAAAATATTTTAGGGTCTGGGGAATGACTCAGTGGCTAAGAGTACTTGCTACTCTTGGAGAGGCTCCAGGTTCAATCCCCAGCACCTATTTGGCAACTCATAAACACTTGTAACTCCAGTCCTGGATATTACTATATTCTGGCTCTGAGGGCACTGCACACACATAGTACACATACATACATGCAGGCAAACACTGTATACATTAAATGAAAATAATAATAAAAAGATATCTGGAGCAGTATATATAAACCCATCTTGTCCCTCTCCAAGCATCTGTCCATGCACCTGGTGACTGAAAACCTAGATGAGATTAACCCTGGTCTGTATAGACAAACTAACTTTATTGACTGCTGTATATATAGCCTGTACATGGATGACATTCTTTGCAAGCTTCTTTTTTCATTTCTGTTGCTGTGATATAATACACCAACAAAGAGTAACTCTGAAAAGAAAAAGTTTGTGTTTGCTCACAGTAGCCATCACTGTGGGGAAGTCACAACTGCCAGGACTTACACACCTTATCATGCATACAGTCAAGACCAGGGAGAAATGAATGTATGTTTGCTTTTAATACTTAGTTCTTTTCTACTCTTACACAGTCTGGGACCCCACATCAATGAACTATAATCAGTGTAATCTCCTGCAGACATGGCCCACAGACCAGCTTAATCTAGACAATCCTTTATTGAGACTCTCTTCCTATGTGATTCTAGGCTTTATCAAACTGACAATTAAAACTAACCACCACAGAGTACAAGGACTGCTTTGTACCTAGACCTGAGGATAGAACTAGTCTCCCCGTTTGTTCATTCTTCTTCCACAAGGAATAAATCTCTTTTAGTCCATCTCCTTGATATCTTATTATGTGGTCTTCCATTGCACCAACCTTCTAGAAGAGCTGTGCTTGTTTTCAATCAGAAAACTGGAAGAAATGCTTAGTCTAAAGATCTTGATGTGGAATTCAGGCAGATGTAAGTCTTAGTGTAATGCTGAGGCCGGAAGGAGATGCTGCATGGGGGGGACCTCTGCACATGATTGGTTGATGAATATAGACTGAAAGGAAGTACTTCTCTCCCCCACTGTCTCTTATTTCTTTTTCCCCTACAGTCTTTGAAAGGGAACACGTTTCCCCATAGGACTTCCTCCCACAGGGAGGCTCTCTCATTTCTCTTGGGAACTGAATGTTTGTGATTCTTACCCAGAAGCAATGATTTTTTCTGCAGAAGATGCTTCAGACCATATACCAGTAACAAAAAGCTACTTTTCACTAAAGGGGTTTCTGTGGATTCAAAATTAGCAAGTAGTTAACATGCATTCAGAATATTGTAGATGCTGGCATTCTGATGACTGTAGTTATTGGTCTGTAACTGCATAGAATAGATGGAGCTCTGGGATGTAGAACTGTGGGATGTATGAAAAGCTGAGAGATTAGATTCAGAACCCAAATGCTTCATGTTCTGTTCCATAAGGATACTGTCCTTCATGAAAAACCAGGGAATGGTAATGTCATGGGATTGTCAGCCTCCAAAGTCTGCCTCTGTATTTTGTAGGGAATATCAACCTTGTTCAAAGTCCCCTGTGTATCAGTCAAGAAAGAAGGCTTATTGATCTAGACAGCAGCTAATCCAGCATACATTATTTTAAGGGCTCTACACAAGGACAGGAAGTACTGGAAAAGACAAGGCTGACATTCTTTCATTTGTCCACTCATAAAGAATCTATGCTTTCTTACCTTATAGATAAAATCCTGAAAATCAGGAGCTGGAGAGACGGCTCAGAAGTTATGAGCAGACACTGCTTGGGCAGAGGACCCGAGTTCTGTTGCCAACACTCATATCTGGTGGCTTGCAAATGCCTGTAAGTCCAGTTTCAGGGGATCTGATGTACTCCTCTGGACTCTGCTGGCACCTACACACATATGACATATTTACACAGGCACCTGCACTACACATAATTTAAAATAAATACAAATCTTTAAAAAATCTTGAAATGGACAGAGTTGCAACTTGTCCACCTATAGGATGTGGATTTTGATTAACAACAGCTCATTCTGGTCATCTGGATTCCTTTGTTTTCCATGTCATAGTGGAGGACATCTGCTTGGGAATCCTCAAGATGAAAACCACTTAGTCAACAGCTTTCTTCCTGCCTGGGACATATGTAATGCCTGGAGTTGGTCCAGCTGTCTTGTGACCAAGAAATAAAAGCCAAGAGAAGGGGAGTCAACACAGAGTGAAGACAAAGAGAATGGTATGGATGTGATACCCAGTGACATCTGGATGTCACATGACCACCAGCCTCCAAAGCTTGCCTTTGCCAAAAAAAGAGATTGCCATCCTTTGGCTTCGAAACTGCTGTTGGTTGGGTA
This sequence comes from Eospalax fontanierii, assembly GCA_035773235.1. Classification (NCBI taxonomy): domain Eukaryota; kingdom Metazoa; phylum Chordata; class Mammalia; order Rodentia; family Spalacidae; genus Eospalax; species Eospalax fontanierii. The sequence goes on along the minus strand of CM069529.1, from coordinate 64,073,119 downwards.
CTTACATTACCTGAGCTTAAGCATCCTAAATAACATGGGGATTGATTCACCTTCATTCTATTTTAATCACTCAAGTACTAGTTAACTATTGGTAGAGAAGGGAAAGGGAGAAAGAAAAACAGCAGTCAGCCCTATTCCTATCACATTTAACTGTTGCTTCTTTCCCATCCTGTTTATAATTCATGTTTTTCCAATCCCACTTCTCCCAAGACAAAGCAAGAAATGCACTTAATGTTTGCTGTGTGATCCATTCCCTTCCTCGCAGTTCTCCAGCCCACACGCCTCGTGCTCTCGATGCAGACCTTAGTTTCTCATTTTCATTCATGTCTATGTATATGTGGGGTGAGTGGGTGAAGGTAGACACCAGAAAACTAGAAAGGGGTCTCTGAGAGGGGAAAAAGAGACTTTAAAGAGCAGGGCTAGGAGGGTAATAGAACATATGTGATATGAAAATGGAAAGGAAGTACTGGGGTGAAAGGGAAGAGGCAGGAAGGCGGGGGCAGGGAGACGAGGTGTGGGTAGGGTGAACAGACCCAGACTAAGTATGTATGAAATGTTGTAAGGAGGCCTGCCATTTTTTGTGCGCATTAAAAATAAAATAAAGGGCTTGAGAGATGCCTCAGTGGTTAAGAGTGACTACTGCTTTTGCAGATTACCAAAGTTCAGAAACTAGCAACCATGTTGGGTTGCTCACAACTTCTGGTAATTCCAGCTTGAGGCGATTTAACACTCTCTTCTAACCTGTATACCTATGTGCACATAACTAAGAAAATCTCGAGTAAATGTCTATATATAAAACACAAGAATACAAATCTACTTAAACCGAACAGCTGAAGTCTAAGAATCCCCTTCTTGAGGCACCTGGCACCGTACTAATGTTCTGGGAATGTCCGGCAAAGAGGGGCGTCGGGGGTTGTTTGCAGATTAAATCCATACCATGTTGGGCTGTGAGGAGGAAGGCTGCCATCTGCTCATGCCTATTTATACTCACAGAAATTCCCCTGCCTACTTATCTCTCAGGTTTCCAGTGTGGTGTCTTCAGAGTGTGGGCATGCTGAAGAGACCTCGGTTGAATTGTCAGGTAATCCAGTCCTGATGACAGGCAAGCCTCCAGAAAGGCGAAATCTCTAGGCACTGAGGACTTAGCTCTGAATAGCAATTAAAGCCCTTGTGGAAGGCTTTTCAGTGGTGTTCTGGCCACACAAAGGTGTCTGCTTCTGCATTGAAAGGAGGGAACTTTGCAGTCAATGCCTCTGATAATTAAGTGGACTTGTCAGAAAGCCAAGATGAAAAATGAATGCGATAGGGAATATTTGATTTTTTAAAAAGATACAAACAAATGCTGAAAAATAAAGAAGGATTTTAAAGAATTGTGCTCATGACTCTTTTGGTGCCAGTCAAACTTGAAATAGGTTGTTACCCAAAGATACCCAATCTTTTATTTGGAACTACTATTATGAAAATGTAGCCAGGCTTGACAAAAGCTTAAATTTTGCTTTGTATACTTCTTAAAATTGATGTACAAAGCACTGTTGACTTTTCAGTTCATGTTCAGTAAGTACAGAGCCTGCTTCTCTAGTGAATGTAATATTGGAAAAGTCATGACAGTTACAATACAGAAAAGCACACTTGGCCAAGATGGGTCCAAGTTATTGTAGGAATCGCTTTCTCATTAGATAAGTTTTGAGGACAATCACAAGCAAGGTCAATATAAACATTTCATTGTGTGTAAGTGTATGTGTATAAGTGTGTGTCTGTGTGTGTAAATGTGTCTATGTGTGTTTGTGCCTATGTGAGTGGGTCTGAGCATGTATGCTCCTGTGTGAGTATATGCGTGTGTATGTGTCTGTGTGTCTCTGTGAGTACGTGCATGTGCTTATGTGTGTTTGTGAGTGTGAATGTATATGTGTGTAAGAGAGAGTATGGGTATGCTTGCTTGTCTGAGTGCACATGTTTATGTGTTTGTGTGTGTGTGTGTGTGTGTGTGTGAGCATCTCTGTATGTGTTTATCTAGTTATGTATGGATGCGTGTGTGCATATGTGTGTATGACATAGGTGTATGTGTGTGTGTATGTGTGCGTCTGGGTACAGGTGCATATGTGTGTGCTTGTGGACGGCAGAGTTGAACCTTCACTGTTGTTCCTCAGGAACCACGCAGCATTTTAAAAAAAAGATTTATCTTATTTTATTATATTTATTATATATATTTAAGTGTATATGAATGTGTGTATATGTATGAATGCATGTGTGTCTATGCACACAGTGTGCCTGTGGAGACCAAAAGAGGGCATCAGATCCCCTGGAGCTGGACTGACAGGTGGTTGTGTGCTTCCTGAAGTGGGTACTGGGGACTGAACTCTGGTCCTGCGAAATATCAGCAAGCACTCTTAACCACTGAGCCATCACTCTAGCCCTTCATGTACTTGCTTTTTGAGACAGATTTTCTAACTGGTCTGGGGCTCACCATTTAGGTGAGACTGACTGGCCAAACGGATGCTGGTTCCCTCCAATCTCTACTTCCCCAGCTCTGGGATTATAAGTGGGCACAACCAAACCTGATTTTGTCAAAAATTTGCATAGCAGAAATACAGTTTTCAGAATATATCTTAGTATAAGTGATAAAACCTGTCTTATTTTAACATTTAATTTGACTATCATAATTTGTACAAATGGATACATTGCTACCTTATTGATGATTTTGAACATTACGAAAGATTCACACTACTCTTACCAAAGACAAGAAAACTATACTTATGTACAGGCATGTGTCCACACACATGTCGATATATATTCTCCACATTTATATCTATCAGTCAGCAGATATGCATGCATACTTATTGTCTATTTCTGATTAATATTTAAATAATAGCATATGTTTATGATTAGTCCTCTTGGGTGGCCATGAGAAAATACCATCCACTGTATGGCTTAAAAACCAGAAATTTTCTCACTGTTCTGGAGGTCAGAAGTCTCTATTCAGAGTCCAGTGGGTCAGCTCTGATGAGTGTGTTCCTGCACTGTGTGCTGCCCCTTCCTGTGCCATCACATTGCTTTCCTTGGTATATGCCACCAAGAGAGAATGAGCAAGCTCTGTTGTGCCTCCCCTCTTGAGAACAGTCTATTAGCTGAGGGGTGAACCTTGCAACTTCATTTAACCTTAATTATTTCTCCCTATATCCCATCTCCAAATGTGATCATGCTAGGCAGTGAACATTTGATATGTAAATTGTGGGAAGACTTATACATTCATTTATAATACAAGATTATAGGAAACTGGTTCTTGACTGGACATTAGCAAGAGCCAAATCTTCCACTAATTCATATATTATTTATTTGTGTGTGTGTGCGTGCGTGCGTGTGTGTGTGTGTGTGTGTGTGTATGTGTTTGTCTAGGGTCTAAACCCAGGACCCTTTGCATTCCAAGCCAGTGCCCTTCACACTAAAACACCTCCCAACCCAATTCTACTCACAGTTTTACCTCTGATAATTCGAAGAATATCTGCAGGAAAGTTTTTCCTCTGTTTATTTCAAACCTCCTCTTCTTCTACTACACAGGCAGAACTTAATTCTAGGACAAGGGCATATTAGGAACTATACCCTGCTCCTGTGCCTTTGTGTGAGGTGACACTGTGTGACAAGAACATCCCAGAACTCTTTTTATACCAAGATGGTTAGCAGTGACTCCACTGAGAATCAAATTCAACCCAAATTACTCCATTAAATCCAATGTACATATACATCTAATTCCACATACCTGTAGCCAGATTTTTGATGTGCCCAAAGCATCACTTGCTTGGGAAATTTTAAGAGTCAGAAAAAGAATGCCAAGGTCTTGATGCATCAGGACAAAGTGTGTTGTTCCGTCACACATTATGACAGCGAGAGACGTATGTCAGGGCTTGATCATGTTTCAGAGCACCAGGAATCAGAGATTAGAGCCAGAATAAGAGCCTCTAGTCTTTGCCTGATGGTCACATGTCTGCCAGCTATGCTCCAGGTACCAAAGTTCCTACAACCTCCTAAAACCCTGAGGACCAAGTTTTCAAGCACATGAGCCTGTGGGAGACACTTTGCATTCAAACTACACACACAATAGTACAGAGACACAGGGACATTTCCTTCTCTGGGACCAGGAGGAATATACAATGAAAATGCTGCAGACCAAGCTTCATGAAAAATCTGCTTCTGTCTTAATGGTCACACTTCTGACAGCTGTGCCAAAACATCTTCATCTCTGAAGACCTGCTTCCTCTTCCTCCACAGCCTCTTGGTGCCCCTTGTTCTTCAATCCTCTTCCAACGCAGTCACTCGAAGTGAGGCACTGTTTCAGAGCTTGCAAGTCTTACTGTCCTTATGTTGATGAGCAAAAAGCCTTCAAAGCTGGACACTATTAGTTCTATTTGAGAAATAGTCTTTCAGCTTAGTAAGGCATCCTACCCCTGATAAAGCCTGCAGTGGGGTGGCCCAGGCATTGAACTGAGGAGCTGTTCTGCCTGTGTTCAAACCTTGCCTCTGTCCGCTTTGCTAGTTGTATAAGACTGGGCAGCTTTCTCAGCCTCTATGTCATTCACTTTCTGGTTCTGAAATGTAAGGATGGTAATGGAGCTGTCGCATATGTTGAATGAGTTAATGCATGCAAAGAACCAAAAGAAGTGTGGGAGTGTATGCCCATAGCTTCCAGTATCTTCTAAGAACCATCCTTCTGCAAATCAAAGGAGCATTTCCATTTTCCACTCTGGAGACAAGAAAGGCAGTGAGCCAAGAGTTAATCCTGCTATGCAGGAACACGAAGAACATACTATTTGGGACAAAGACAGGTAATGAAAGTCCAAATTTTCATTTTCTCCTCACATATCACCACCCTTTAAACCCATTGCTATGTGAAAAATTACTTACAAGGCTTATTTTTCCATACAGAGAAAAGGAGTGAACAAATCCACTGATTAACTACTTAGAGGATCTAGAGTCTGCTGGCACCTCCGAGGGTTCCTTATATCGGATATTTGTTCCCGTTTCCTCCCGCTGTCCTCTCTCCCTCCTTTCTTCTCTCCCTGTCTCCCTCCTTCTGTTCCTTTCTCCCTCCTTTCCTTCCCCGCTTTTCTCGCTGTCTCCTTTGTTTTCTTTGCTATGACTTGATATTCATCAAGAAGCAGCAGTGTTGTTAGGGATGCACAAAACAAGTTCTTCCAAATGTCTCCCCTGCCCTAAAAGATGATAGATTGCTTTTCTATCATTGGTGCAAGCAGAAATTGAAGCAGATGAGCCCTGTTTGGAGAACAGTGATGGTGATGGGTTGTGTGTGTGTGTGTGTGTGTGTGTGTGTGTGTGTGTGTGTGTGTAGGTGCATCTACCTCTGGAAAAAATACAGGCAGAATGATCTCAGTTCTATACAGATAGACACTGTCTGAGTTTACTTGTGCGTCCCAAGCACCCAAAGAGCACGTGACATACAGTGGGGGTAAATACTCAGGGGTGCAGTGTTGTGCCTGCTCTTTTCACTCTACTTGACTTTCTGAAGTTTTCATATCTATCCATTCATGCTTTATTTTATTTTTACCAATTTTATTATCTTTTAAGTATTTTATTTTAATTAAAACTAATAATTGTATGCATTTTGGTACATGATTACATTGTGACATGATCAAATCACTCTAGAATTTCCACCAATATTAATATCAATTAGTTTCTATTTTGTGGCATCAACAATTTGGAGGGATACAAAAAAGTGCATTATTTTCATGTGGTCTGAATTACTTGGTGTTTGCAAACACAGCCACTCTTTTGGTGGTATGATTTAGATTATACGTTTGCAAGGTCACCTACTTGCTAGCATAAATTTGCAGCTCTATTATGGTTTGAATAAAGCCCCCTTCCTACTCCCCCAAAGGCTCAAGTGTTAAAGGTTTGGTCTTTAGCTGGTGGATCTAATTCTTATGGCTGTTAGATCTCAAAGGGAAGGCTCTGACCTAATGAGTGGGTTAATCCTCAGAGAGATTCATAATTCGACAGCATTTGGGGAGGAGGTCGAAACTTTGGTGATGGGGCCTAGCTGAAAGATGTAGACTAGGGGATGTAGCCATGGGGCTCTGACTTGTCCTGGGCCCTGTCCTTTGTCACTCTCTGCTGACTACTGTGAAGTGAGCAGCTCTGCTCTCATCAAGCCCTTCTTTCCACGGCACTCTGCATAGGCATGGAGCCCAGAGATAAGCAGTTGAAACCTCTAAACCCATGAAGAAAATTCAGTCTTTTTTCCCCTTTATATTGCTGTTGTGGGGCATTCTGTCACAGTGACAGAAAACTAACGGGACCCTCCCAAAGCCAACACTGCTGGAAGCTTGATGCTTTTGTGTGACAGGCACAAAGAGGCCCCAAATCTCCAGTCCTCTTATTTCTACTTCTCCACCCAAGATTAACTAGGATGGTTTTCTGTTTTCTGTTTGGGTCTTACAATATAAACAAGCATCATTTGCAGTCTATTTAAGTGCAATTTCTTTGCATTTCTAAACTTTTTTGTTCATGATTTTACTATTTAATATGGACTTCAAGGGTAAGGTTGGAATGTTGTTTAGCACAAGAAAGCAGTCCTGTGCCTTCTGACTAAAATACAGAGAAGCGTCATTCAGACATGGATTATAATGGTGTTGGCCATGGGTTCAATGTTAGTGAGTCAACAGGGTATATTAAATAAGATGACTTTAGATAGAAACTACATGAAACAAGATGGAATGTTGATGGATGCACATAGAAACCTGTACACAGATTTTCTCTAGAAAAATAAAGTAGTCATCATTTGCTAATTCATTGTCCAAGATGACTCTGTGGAGAAACTACTGTGGTGGACAGGGGCAAGAAGGACTGGAAAGGTGTTGGTCAAAAGATCCAATGTTTCAGTTAGAAGAAAGGAATAAATTCAATAGATCTGTTTTATGTTGCAATAACTATAGCTAACAGTAATGCATCATGCTATTGAAAGTTGTTAAGAAGGCTGGAAAGATGGCTCAGCAGTTAAGAGCACTTGCCACTCTTGCAGAGGACTAGAGTTCATTTCCCAACCTCTACATTGGATGCCTCACAACAGTCTGTAACTCCAGGCCGAGAAGAATCTGACCCCCTCTTCTGGCCTCCATGGACACTGTATTCATGCACATACACACACAACTGAAAATAAAAAATAAGTAAGGTGTTAAGCAAGAAGATTTTAAGTATTCTCTCCCTCCCCAATGACAGGTATGTGAGATGGTGCATATATGTTAATTGCCTAATTTAGAAAACTTACATGTTTCCAAATATCATGTTTTATACTACAAACATAGGCAATTATTCGTTATCAATTAAAAATCACTTTACAAATGAAAACAAACACTATATGGTATAAAATAATAAGTGCAAGTAAAAGTAAAGAGAAGGAAGATTCAACCTCGAATATAAACGAATTCCTCTGGGAAACAATGAGCTAGAATATTCCTGGTGTTTCTTCATTGCAGAGTTTTCAATGTAGTGACTCTGAAGCCTTTTCATAGTGAGATATGTCTCCAGTTTCCAGGGTGAATTTACTCCTTTCAATATGCTGGCGGCCGTTTGTTTCAGAGCTGGGTTACCTAAGATTGTAACAATGGGGCCATGAAAGGCAGGGCCATCATCAGGTTTGCGTGCAGGACAGCCTGCCTCCTTTTCCGCTGCTGGGGTATTTATTGTTCTTGGTCTGCTGGCATTTTTATGATGCAGTGACTCAAGCTTTATAGCAGTTTCACTGAGCTAATTTCCCATGTTGCCTTTCATCGACCCATCCCATCAAGTTTGCATCCCCTCTCTCTGTGACTTGCTGTTTGCATCTCCCCATCACCCGGAAAGTGCCCGGACACCCTGTGTGCTCTTGAGCCCTGTGGAAGCAGAAGTCAGAGGAGAGACACAAGCAACATAAAAACTTCCCCCAACTTTTTCTCACCCGATGACTGGAAGGTACAGAGAGCTCCCTCTCCTCTAGCATTTCTAACAGTCTCAGCTAGCATAAAGAAGGCCCATAAAGGGAGTGGGACCACCGTAATAAATTAACGTGGCCAAATTAATAGTCTCCCTTTCCTGATAAAGGTCTGTGGTAAATCTCACTTTGCTGTGATCCAGGCTGAACGGGGCCTCATTCTCAGCTAAGGACACAATGAAGGACCAGGCATTGAGTTTTCAAATATGTCTCCTGACTGGAAGGTTGTTGAGAGCACACCAGCCTCCATGACTGTAGCCTTAATGAATTAACTCAATTTATCACTTTTATTCTTTGTTGGTCTATATTTATTTTGCAAAACAGTGGCCTCATACTTTCTTATGTATAAATAAATGATGTTGATCACATTTACCTCCCCATGGCTACAGTTACCCCCTCAACCTCCCATGGTCCTGGTCCTATTCCCTAACGGTCCCCTTTCTGCTTTCCTGCCTAAAAACTCACTCGTGTCCACACAGGAAGGAAACCATGCACTGTTTGTATTTCTGAATCTGCATTATTTTATATAACACCTAAGCATGTGCTTATTTTCCTCTAAAGGAATAATTCCATTCTTCTTTATTTCCTGTAGGGTCTGGTGGGGAGGGTTGACTAAGAGGATAAAGTATTTGCTTCACCCGCAAGAAGACCTGAATCTGGACTCACAGGACTCATAGGAAAGGTAGGCCCCGCAGCATACGCCTAGACTTCCAATGTTGGCAAAGGGTAGGGTAGAGGCAAGAGGATCCTAGGGTCTTGCTGGTTGCCATTTTAGTTAATCAGTGAGCTTCAGGTTCAGTGAGAAACTCTATCTCAAGTAATGGTAATAATAGTAATAATAATAATGTTAACAAATGTGGAGAGCGATAGAGGAGAACACATCTGGCCCCCACAAGTGCAGGCAAGGGCATCCACATGCACATACCACATACACACACACAATAAATAATAAATAAATAAATAAATAAATTGTTTACACAGATCTCATTTTTATGCATTCACCTACTAATGGACAACTAGGCTAGCCTCATATCTTAGCTGCTGTGAATTGTGCAGTAAGCAGTGGTATGCAAGTGTCTCTTGGTTTGCTGACTTAGATTATTTTGTATCGATACCCAAGAGCTGAGAGTAGTAAGGCCAGCTCACTTAATAGTTTGATCTTTTAGCTTTTTGCAAATCACACTGATTTGCACAGAGGCTGCACAAACTTACATTCGCACCAGTACTGCTCAAAAGATCTTCTTTCCTTACTTGCTTGCTGACATTGGTTGCTGTCTGATTTGAGCTTGGGCTGTGGCTCTGTATAAATCACACAGGTTCTCCCTTCAAACGTCTCACACTCTGTTCTCTTGGTCTCAAATCGTAATAGTGCTGGACTATAAACAGTACGCCATATCTCCCCATTACTGGGTTTATGAAATCACACCTCAATATATTCTGAACTAAGACTGATAAACACTCTTGTGTGCCTAGGACTGTTTTTTTTTTTCCCGAGACAGCGGGCTTTTCAGCGTCCAAAGTGGGAAACCCCGTGAACTTGGACCTCTGTGAGTCATTCCCTTTGAGTGTGTCTGATTAAGGTACTCACCCTTCCCAAGCAAAGTAGAAGGAAGGAAATTTAAGGACATCAAATAACAGATTTTGGGTTTATTTTAAACTCAGCTCTTGGGGCAAAATCATAATGAGGCTAAAAGGAAGCAGGGCCGGACCTTACACAGCTCCGCCCTTAATGTAGAGTCTCTTTTCATTCTATACTTCTCTTTTAAATAATATTTTATTTACTATTTTTATTTTTTATCTGTATGAATATATTACCTGCATATGTGTAAGTGTACCTTTTCATGCAATGCCTGCAGAAGTCAGAAGAGAGCATAGATCTCCTGGAACTGGAGATATGGACAATTGTTAGCTGCTGTGTGGGTGCTCGGAATCAAACCCCTCTGCAAGGGGGTCCTCTGCAAGAGCAGCCAGTGCTCCTAACTGCTGATCCATCTCTCCAGCCCCTCATTCTACATTTTCCAATGAGCACTTATTGAGTAGTGCCTCCTGTGTGCTAGATAGAAGTCTATCTATCATCTATCTATTGATTGATCAATTGATCAGTCTACAAAATATCTGTTAATCAATCAGTTTATCAATCTATCACATATCTGTTGAATGATGGTCTATCATATCTCTGTCTATCATCTATCTTCCCATCTTTATCTACATCCCTATCTTTCTCTATGAATATGTTATCTGTGGTCTGGACTAGGCATTTCCAGGTTCTTGGCTTCTTGGTCAAGGAACTGAAATAAAAGTGCGCACAGAATTCAATGTGGCAGGAAAATTTTAGTCAAAAGGAAAGAATAGTGCATATCAGAAACACACTGTCAAGAGTGACAGCAGGCCACACGAGAAGACATGGAGGGAGGACATAAGAAGCTCTCAGCCTTTCTGTGTCTTGTACTGGTGCCCACAGAGGCGTTTTTCACGCCTGATCTTCCTTCACCTTCCCTGGTAAACTTGCATTTCCAAATGGCCCCACACATTACAATTCAGCCTCTCCTCACTCTTGTTGGCAAGCACAGGACTCTGCCCAGAATTAACCTAGCGCCAATTTTTCTCGACTCTCTTACTCCAAGGTAGAACGAGGGACTCTACGGTCATCAGTTGGGAGGAGGGACCCAGGTGATCCGCACCTCTCAAACCATTAGAGAGACTCTTCATCTCAGCATCACCTCTTGGAGTCAATATAAGAGGATGAGAAAGGCTGACCTGTGTTCCTCCCAGATGGCCTCTACCCTCCAGATGGAGAGAATCTATGCTTAAAGAAATTGAACTAAACATTTTTGTGGGGTATATTTTTGGTTTATTATAGAAGAACTAAATTGTCATGGCTTAAAAGGCCCAGTTTCTTGTGATTACAACTCTTTTTTGATTAAGAGCATTCAGGAGCTCTCTAAAATTTCAGCACTGTATTGTGAAATCCCAAAACTTGGGATTGGGCTCACTGATGGATTAGGTTTGGTCCCACCTTGGGATAACAAGATAGAAGTGGCCTAACTTATCGTGATAGAGGAGAATACAGATACAAAGAAGACTTTGGAAAATGCTCACATATCTAATATTCATAATATTATTTTGATACACAGCACATTTGAAGCTGAATTTAGATCTGGGGCTTATTGGTGGCAGAATGTTCTTTGTACTAATCTCCACTAGTAAGCTGTTTTGGTATGGTTAACCTCCAAGTGGCCCTCCTGGGACAGGAGATAGTGTGGTGTAAAAGATGATTAATCAGCCTAAAGAGAGGAAACCAAAGCCATTCTCAGTAAATCAGTCAGGCATAATTAAATAAGCTTCCTCTTTCCCTGGTGAATATAATATTTAAATATTTACTTCAAGCAAATACATTTAAATAAATTTTCTGCTAAACCTAAATCAATTCATTAAAACTTTCTTATGAATCTAGGCATGTAAAATCTGCCTCTCCAGGAGCCTCATTCATTCTGAGTCTGGAATTGAGCGAGTCAGGGAAATCAGACTGTTTAGCCAGCAAGTGACTCCTGTACACTAAGCTGAGGGACAGCACATGTTACATTAGTGAGCAGGGATGCACAGTTTCACAAATGCAAAGGGGGCACAGAAATGACTGCAGTGTGGGCAGAACTTCTCACAAAGTCACAATGTGCAAGAAAGAAGAATCAAAACCACTCTTCCTCAGACATGGGTGGATGCCCTAGTCTCATGTTTGTCTCCTTGTGTATTTATCTTATGAGGGACCCTTGCATAAATTCTGAATCTCAGTGCTCGCATTGATCATGGACTTGTGACCTTGTGTACAGGATCAATGTCAATATCGGATCTATTTTTTCAGTTCAGGAGATACCCTGAAGAGAACAGAGGAGGGAGGCACTTACTCCTCTCTCCTTTGCTAAAGAAAGAAGGCCCTCCTCATCCTTACACTTTGAAGACTTGATCACTGCCCTTGAAATTAGGTAAAAATTGTCCTAGGTTAAGCAAGTGTTCTTGCCCTTTGCACAGACAGGCCTTCACAGTCTGCAGGGCATTTTTCATATCCATTAACTTAAACAATCAGATCACATAGTGAGTGAGCAAAGCAGGAGCAATGACTTCTGCTTGAGATCAGGTAGGCAAGATTTGGAGTGTTCAGGGAGCAAGTGCTCCAGCCACTGGCCAGAGAGAGGGCAGGTGGTGTTACTTCATTCAGTTGCTCATTGAGGAGAGACTCATTTCCACGAGATTCCACAGGCCATCCTTTGACAGCTGAGCTTGAGAAACCAGCAGAGGCAGCCCCTCTGCTAATTGCTACCCAGAGCCTCCCTGGAACGAGGTGAGTGGAACCTGCATCTCTGGCTTCTGCACCCCGGTCTGGCAGTGGCCCCAGGACTGGGCTCTGGTACGACATGCTCACTCCTCTCTGGAAATGTAGCCACTGCTCTGGTGTTTTGTGCTTGGGCTCCAGGTGATAAATGAGATTGAATCACACATGGTGATATTTTCACACTGAGGCTGTAAGGCACTTCAATGTGCATTTTCTTTCCAGATGTCACTGTTCCTTAAGAAGGTATAAATTTAAAAATGGTTATGTTCTTTTGTTGTTTACTTAGTGCAATAGTATTGTAAATGAAACACAAATTTTCAAATTAGTGAAATTATTTCATTGCCCTACCCCAACATTCCAAATAAACTAAAGGGTTTATAATTTGATCTATACCCCTGAACTTGTGTGTGTGTGTTTGTGAGTGTGATGTGTACATACTTCTATTTATTATATGTAATTAGGTTAAAAAAACAATCTATTGGTAAGTGTATTTGACTACCACACACACACACACACACACACACACACACACACACATACACACACCCCACACACATTCATGTACACATGGTTTTGGGGGATAAGACCTTGCTTAGTAAGGCTAGCCTGGTACTCACTCTGTAGGGCAGGATTTCCAATACATGTCCTCAACCCCAGCTTTCTTGTTGTTTCTTATGAAGCCTCTCCTAGCTATTCACTAAACCCACACTGCTTATTCTAAAGACTGTAACCCCTCCCCTGTGCCTCTCCCATGGAAGATTTTAAAAAATATTTCATTTATTCTTTTTATTTTATGTGTATGAGTGTATTGTCTGAATGTGTGTAAGAGCGCCCATGTTGTGCAATGCTCATGGAGATCAGAAGAGGGCATCTGGAGTTGTAGATGGTTGTTAGCTGTCATGTGGGTGCGGAGAAGGGTATTCTGGAAGGGCAACTAGTGTTCTTAGCCACGGAGCCATCTCTCCAGACCTTCCCACAGAAGACATACCAACTCTAGTTGTGTGGATTTTCACTTTGTTGATTTTTCTGTTTGCAGCACACCTCTAGTAGAACTACCTTTACATTGGTCTTTGTGCAGATTTTTATTTGTAGGGGACACATTTTTAGATACTACAAAGATCATGAGTTCAAAGATTATAACTTGAAGTATTCATTTATGTATTCATATGTTGTGTGTGCATGCATATGCAATAACTATTGCCATTTTGACTTACAAGAATTATAACTACCCAGAGTTTTCGTAGCAGTGCCTCCCTGCCATTCCTGACGGATAATGAGCAGTTGAAGCCTTTTCTGCACACACTTCAGTCCATGACACTGTTCTCTACATGGCCCCCACAGCCTCCTGCACAGCCCACTCCTCCCATCTCCATCTACACCTTGCCCCTCCCCCTCACTGTGCAGCAGCCCCGACTTCCTGTACATTTCCCCCTCTCTTCTCACTTTCTTTTCTCCCCACCCTGGCCCACTTGAGCACCCACCTTCTACTCTTTGCAAAGTTGAATTCTTAGGAAGCTTCTAGAACAAGCAACATGCTCATATTGTGCCCTCACTGTTAGACCCAATGCGTCGGTGCCGAGTTCTTCTGAGAGGGAACAGAAGTAGCTTATCCTTCCCATCTGACCATACAGCCAGAGGGGAGCTCGACTCTTCCAGAGAAGGGACTCACCCTGAAAGAGGACAGTTGCTGAGTGACACCGAGGATCACGTGAACTCAACAAGCTCTTATTGCTTCCTATGTAGAGATTAACTTTTCTTTCCCTTGAATTTATAGATTGGGGACTTAGTGATTTCTGAAACTGACACTGAACTGGGAACCTAGTGTAGCTACAGTCCTTGACTGCCTTCTTTTGTAAGTGTCCACTCTGGGAACTATAGAAGGAATTCCAGAACATGGAGAGAAAGCCAAACCAGGATTTTGAAGCATGGAGTTACATCAACGAATCCCTCATTCTCAATCATGGTCCCATTTTCCTGAACACAGAGGCTGAGAGTCAGAAAGACTCTAATAAAAAAGGTTTTGACAACCTTTTTGCCCTCCCTGTCTCCTTGCCCTCCATTTAGCACCTTGTTGTTTTGTGTTTCATAATGTGCAACCAAAATTAGGACAAAGAACATTGCTGGCGCCATTTTGATTATGTGCGGACCCAGCTCCTCCCTTGGTCAGCCATTTGTCAGCCATAGGCAACTTCAGGTCCTCAGCAGTGTGATGTTAATCAAATGTCTGATGTTGCCATTGCACAGAGTGTGGATCACACAGGCTCGGGATGCTCTTACCCAGAGTGTGTGGGTGCTTGTACAGCATCCCAGTGGGAAAGCACAGTCAAGATACGGAGTTCTAATCAGTCCTGTGAGATGATTACTCACTGAGACTGAGAAATCGATTCTCTAAAGATCTGCCTTTGCCCATGCTTAGAAAGAGCTTAGTTTCTGCCCCACAAGTAGTTTTAACTTTCTCCTGGTGCAAGGACACATAGCAATGTTGGAAAGAGCTGGAACAGACTGAGACCTAGGCTGACCTGCCATTTTCTAGTAGTAACGTCTTGCAAAGGTCATGTAGCTTGACGTGTCTTACCTCTTGGAGACCGTTCATCAGGGTTCTGCTAGAGGTACAGAACCAATAAAAGAAAATTTATAAGGTTGGCTTACATTGTGGGTCATTCCACCAGTGGATGTCAGCATGCTGTATAGAGAGAATCCAGTAGCTATTAATTCTAAGAAACCAAAAGCTTCAGAATGGGGAGGGGGGTCAATAGGCAGCAATGCTGAAGGGATGAAAGGTCAGTGCTACTGAGTTCACATTGAAAGGCTGAAGGCGCTGGTTAGCCCGATGCGTGTAGGCCATCAGCATGGCAGTAAATGTATTTGATCATGGGAAGGAGGGGTTTGCATGCCTGCATTAGTTTCTTCCCCACAATCTTTTCCCATCCTGGCCCCCAGGCTGTTGGATGGAACCACACCACATTCACGGTGGACCTTTGTCCCTCAGTTGCTGCCCTGAATGTCAGACTGGTCTAGAAATACTCTCACAGAAACACCTGAGTGCCTTTCTCCATCTCTTAAGTTATTTTAAATCTGGTGAGATTGACAAAGAACATGAACCATCATAGAGACCCAGTTTCCTCATCCCCAAGAATGTCTGGCTAAGGAGTAACTGACTTAAAACTTTGTGTACCTCTGCATTTGAAGCAATTCGGATGAACACAATCGTATTAATGTTTTGATTTGCCTACTTTGTTTATAAATAATGCCTCATCTTGAACATTGCATAGTCAGTTTTATTTTGTATCATGTATTTTATACAGACTTCTTTATATCATTATTTAGAATTTAAAAGCCAGCAATTATGACATTTTACACCTTCTAATTTCCACACTCAGCAGTTCTTGCAATACTCCCATGTTTTTTACATTCACAATAGAAATAATAAAAATGAATACATATAAAATTTGGGCCACCTCTAGATCTTCTGGTACAACAAACATTCTAGTAATTAAAAAAATTCTTCCAGACAACTGTAACTATGTTCAAATAACGGAAACATGTTACACTTGAAATTGAGTCCACAGTAGTCATTTGAAAGCAATTGTATTTATGAATAGATGCTTCAGTATATGCACTTCTGTGTGCTGCCTACAGCTAACATAGCCAAATATAATTTCAAGAAGTTCTTTAGTGATTAAATATTGTCTGCTAAACTAAGGTTTAAGAGACTAGGAATTAAAAACAATTATAACTTCAGAAACCAGCCACTCTTATTTTATAGGCAGAAAGTTAATCCTGTGAGACAGATGCCATGCTTTGAGTCTACTGGCAAGAAATGAGCTGGGAGGCTAGAGAAATGGCTAAGTGGTTAAGAACATTTCTGTTCTTTTGAGGACCTGAGTTTCATTCCCAGTACCCACTTTAGGTGACTCACAAATGCTTACAATTCCAGCTCCTCTGGATCTGACCCCACCTTCTGGCTTCCATGGGAACCTGCATGCATGTGATCATATAGACACAAACACATACACATAAATAAAACTAAAATTAAAAAAAGACTTTTAAAACCAAGAGAAGAACAGCAGTTTCACTGGCTCCTGTGTGAAGATTAAATTTCTGTTTCAGGTGACATTTGAAACCTTTTAAGATTTTTCTCAGAGTTTTGAAAAATTATTAGTTGGTATCATAATGTAATAAGATATAACATTCCTAGTACCCACACGACAGCTAACAGTTGTCAGTAACTAGTTCCAGGGAGTCAAGGTTCTCATCTCACCTCCATGGGCACCGCATGCATATGGAGCACTTACATACACATAGGCAAAACACCCACAAGTATAAAGTGAAAAATATTTTTTTAAAGTCTGACTTTTTGTGAAAGTTACTGGATTTTCTTTTTAGAGAGGGAGGATTGGGACTGGAGAAATGGCTCTTGCAGAGGACCCCTGTCTGATTCCCAGCACCCACATGGTGGCTAACAACCATCTGTAACTCCAATTTGAGAGGAATCCAATGCCTTCTTCTGAGCTCTGTGGGCATAACAAGACCTGGGTGCACTTATATACATGCAAGCAATATATTCGTAGACATAAAATAAAAATAATAAATAATATTTATTTATTTACTTCAAGGGAAGGTCATGGAGAATCTTCAAGAGAAGTCCCAGTTTGGAAAACAACAGATAAGCTGTAGTAAGGGTAATTGCTGGCTACTAAATGAAGCCAGAACTTTAAGGGGGATGGGGAATTTGATATTAACATAACTTCAATATGTCTTTTTTTATCAGCTAAAACTTTATAACACAAACTGAACATGCCCAGAGATGATCTTGTTTGACATCTTTATATTGTAATCTGAGCATGGTCAGAAGTGTTCCTGTCTGACATTTTCACTTTTTAACATGTAACCTATGTGACTTCACATCAGATATGCTCATCTCTATAATTCTTTACCACGTAAACAGATACAGACTTCCTAAATATAATCCCCCAAACTTCCTCTGTTCAAGAAGGGTGCTGCTTTGCAAATGACTCATGAGCTCTCTGTGCCTGCTGCAGACCATCAGTCTGCCTCCATTCCTTTAGGTCCAGGCTATGCTTGTCCAGGCTTTGCATTCACTGAGATGTGGAACCTACTGGTTTCAGACACATATTCTACTCTCTGGATTGCCCAAGACTCAGGACTTCTTTGACTTTGACTTCTGTGTCAAATTCGACAGAGTCTTGAGCACGCTGGAATCCTAAGGGAGAGTGTCCTGAGGGCTGACAGCGGCAGGGGAGGTAGGAGAGACCTTGTCCCAGATAGAGCAACTTCCCTCTACCCCAGATTTGCCTATAGAATGGAACCAATATCTCTGAGTGGATCCTGTGTCTGGGAACACGTGGAAGCACTAGCCAGGACCAGAGAATTTCCTCATTTCTCATGAAAAAGACCAAGGATCTAGAAATTTCCATGACAGTCCCCTGAAAATTACCAGATTTAATTTCCTGTGTATTCAGATGGATGGAACAAAATAAGACTGGATAACCTGAAGACAAATATGTTTTGTGTTATGCTTTATGTGTAGCACATTCATGTTTAAATAAAGTCCTGCATTAGTTTAAATGAGGAAAGGAGGCAGATAAAGCCTGCTTAGAGAATGAAATGGAAAAGAAGAAGAATATACCTAAATCATTCTTCCCCCTGTGTTAAGTGATCCTGGGACCAAACACAAGTAAATTAGATTCTTGTTCCAGAAAATGCCTGTTCCTAAGAGATTAGACTGCAAACCAACTAAACAGCTTGCTTATCAGGACCAACAGCTTGCTTAGTGAGACTCTCTGCAAGACCTCTCATAGCTTTGCCCACCAATCTGAAGCAATTAGGCAAAGTCGCAGGTTTCTCTCAGGACTCTGGGGCCTGTGATCTGCTCATGCTTGATTCTTAGTAAGTCCCAAGCTGGAATTAGCAACAACTTTCTTTCCTCTCAAAAGCGTCCAAATAGCTTGCCATAACAAAGCTTAAAGATTTTCTTTAAGTCTGGGTGGAGCAAGTGCTGTGGTTTGGGGGTTGTCCCACAAGCAGCTGAATTCACATCAAACCAAGAATTAAACCCAATGAATATATCCCTGGCAGAAGACAAAATTACCGTATCCAGTCTAGGTAGAGACCAAACGAAAGCCATTTACCTACACCTTCCCGTTGATAATTAAATCACTGAGGCTACTGTGAGCGTACAACAGACAGGTATCAATATCAAATATCAAAAATCAAGTATCACAATGGCAGGAGTTCTGGGTGGGAGGAGGGGCTGGGCTTAGCTATCCTCTTGGCTTCTATAGAAGCCCTTCCAGTAAACCCTGCAGAGGGATCCCATGTTCATAACTTCAGGGGTGGTGAAGGTAGGCAGAGGGTTTCTTGTCTGGTGAGTGAAGCGCTTGGAGCTAGAGCTTTTAAGCTGTTGTTTGTTGAGTTTAGAGAGACTTAAGAGTATGGATTAGAACAGCTTTTAGTCCGGAACTTTGCCCCAGACTGCTTTCCCTTCTGGGTCCTTCTTCCTACCTCCTGATAAACTGAGAGGAAAGGGGCTGTTGGACTAAGTTCCATTGTGCTGAGATGCAGGAGTAAGATGTGTAAGTGCTGGGCCAGAACCACAAATCGGGGGAGAAGAAGGAAGAGGCAGCTGTTAAGGCACAAGTCTGTTTAGCTGCAGAACCAGTCTTCAGTATCTGAACTGTGCTCTGATACGTACAGAGACCTGCACTCTGTCTGGGGAACACTCATGCATGCCATTCGGTAGCCCCCTTTTCTGACTGGGTAGACCACCAAAAGGATTCATGATGCACAGCCTGGGAGCTCGAGCAGAGTGGGAAATGACACCTTCAGAATCATCATAAATGGATGCTATTCTGTTGCGTGAACACTCATGAACATGCATGACCAATTTAAAAGTCCTCCCCTTGGTCCAGAGGCTCTGGGGTGATTCTGTCAGATAAGGTGAGATATCTTTTCTTTCAAAGTCACCGAAAAGTACAGAAGAAACCTGACAGACAAGGTCAGGAGTCAGTCCACACAGTTGCTGCTTCTAAAGAGCAGCGTCAAGCTAGGCTGGTGCTGCTCAAGCTGCCAAACACAGCATTGCCCGTGTCCGAAAGCAGTGCCAGCAACCCAGGCTCAGCTCCTGTAGACACTGCACCTTACTAGAGGGCAGGCCTTCCTTCCCTGAGGGTGGCTAAGGGGCTCAGCTTTGAGTGAGCTGCACACTTTCCTGTCAGTCCTCTGTTCCCCTAGTGCAGAACCCAGGAACATAGCTCAAGGTTGTCAGCTGTACAGCCTGAGGAGTCCTCTCAGAGCCGCGGGGGCCTCTGCTCAAGTGGAGCTGGGATTCTATACTTTCACCAGAGAAGAACTTCAGGACCAGTCAAGCAAAGTCAGTAAACTTGTTGATTTGGAGAAAGGACAGACATGTTCAAGGACAGCCAGGTCTGGGAGTCAGGGAAGGCACTACATCAGTGAATCAGGAGCATCTCTGGACCACACTTTGCTTGCTTTGGGGGTTATATTGTTTAAAGGAGAAGACATAGCTAAGACTGAGAGAGAGACAAGGATGTGTTGGTCTATTCATTTCTCACCAAAAGAAGGATTATTTGTTTATAATAGAAACTATTGGGTCTGGCTAACTTTACATATGAGGAAGAAATACAATGAAGACAAAAACAGATTTAAACTTAAAAATCATATTATTTTTGTTATAGATAAGTCATTTGAAGAAGTTAAGCCGTGTATTTTAATTCTGAACATGCTCATTGGCCTTCTTGGTACCTAGTGGGTGATATTTTTAGGAAGGGAGTATGATTCCTGGATGTAGTTTTGGTGCAATGCTGTCTCCAGGTAGTTTTGTTGTAATTCTACTCTAAGTCAACAAGACATGTAAATCAGGAGCAGGTGGGTGAGGGTGAGGGTTTCTTTCCTTCCCTGTGCCTCCTTACACTTGTATAGCTCTCTCCTAGATACGTCCTTTTCCTGTCTTTCTATCCTGCCTCGATTCTGGTGCTTTGACATTTGTAGATAAGGAAACATTTCTAGGATTCAAAGTTCTTACCCTGCATGTGATATTGCAGCAGGGAACCTGGAGAAACACACTAAACAATGGACACAGTGCCCTACAGGGAGAAGGAGGGACAGGTGGACTCTTGGCAAACTTGATAACTAAATATGCACAGTGCTCACTGTGGAAACCCATAGAAACAGACGAGCCTCGTGAAGTCAAGAGATGGGAGATAATCGTTATTGATTTCTCTCTTCAATTGTCTGAAATTTGAGGACAAAGAGAATCTCACTGAGTTTAACTGCATCTTGTAAATATTTCTAGGATATAATGTGCTTCATTTTTATTTGAAAAGAAGCTACCAAAATTAAGCTCTGTTTTTCAGAATACTATGACAAGGACATTTATAAAGGTGACTTTACCAGGAATTATGTAAGAATGTTGAGATCATTTTTCTCTTTGTAGACAGGCTCTGAGTTCTTTTCTATTTATATGCAAATGTCAGATTTCTGATTTTATTATTTTTTTTCCACAATGCTGAAATCATATTTATTTCACAAAGTTTAGATGAGGGGAATCTGATTTGGTAGCAAGGCCATTTTGATACAAAGTTTAGAAAATTCATTTCTGAATCCAAATGTGCGTTTTGGCTCTTTGTCTTGCATAAATCACGTATCTTAATTATTATCTATAAATTACTCTTGTTTTGCACAAAAAATGTAGTGATTTATTAAGTCAGTGATAAATTTTAATTATCTGAAAGATTTATTTTATTTATATGTGCATGTGCTTTGGGTGCCTGTGGAGGCCAGAAGAGGGTGTTGGATCCCCGGGAGATAGAGTTACTCATGGTTTCCAGCCACCTGATACAGGTGTTGAGAACCAAACTCAGGTCTTCTACAAGAGCAGTTCACACTCTTAACCACTGAGCCATCTCTCCAGCCTTCAGCATTGAATTTTAAAGGAAGTGACAGTCTTTTGGATGTGCAGAAATGTCTAGTTTCTTTTAAAATATTTGACACCTACTATCTGTGTCATAACTTTGAGAGTCTTTCCTTAGTTAGCTTAAGCTTTCCTAGTGTTCTGTATCTGATCACCTCCTCCGTACCTGCGTTTTAAGTCCTTTCTGCAAGAGCGGCTTGTAATTAAAATGATTGCTAATTGTATTTTTAATCAGCTACTGCCTAATGAGAAATTGTAAAAACAATTTGGTCCCTGGTGGGAGGTGAGTGACCAGAAAATAATTGCTATTTAGTGATGATGCTCTTTACGTTTAAATTCTTTCCCACAGATAAAGGCTTCTGTGATTATGGCCCATTTAGAGTGGGACTTGGTACAAGTGGGAGAGAAATAAAGGGAGTGAGCTTTGGACCAATGGTTCTCTTCTGCTTCTGTCTTACTTTGCCTGTTTCATGATAAAATATTCTGACAAAAGCAACTTAAGAAAGGAAGTGTTTGGGGCTAGAGAGATGATTCAGTGATTAAGAACACTAACCGCTCTTGCAGGACCTTGGTTCAATTCCCAGCACCCACATGGTGGCTAACAACTGTCTTAACTCCAATTCCAGGGGATCTGATGCCCTCTCTGACCTCTGAAGGCATTGCATAACAGAGTTGTGCTTACATACATGCAGGCAATACACTCATACATGTAAGAAATAACTACAAAAAAAAGAAAGGAAGTGTTTAATTTGGCTCACAGTTTGAGGGTACAGCTCATGCTGGCAGGGAAGGCAAGCCTGCAGGATCTTCAGCCAGCTGGTCACATTGCATCTGCATTTACAACAGGGTGAGGTGAATGCTGCTGGTCAGTTCACTTCCTCCTTTTTGTGCAACACAGGACTCTAATCCATGGGATGGTGCCACCCACATTTAGGGTGGTGTGTCCCATTATAATTAACCTAATCAAGATAATCCCTCACAGACATGTCCAAAAGATTGGCTTCTAGATGAGCCTAGATCCTGTCAAGTTGACAGCCAATATATTAACTACCACAACTTCCAAATTTAAAAGGTCAGAAAATTCTGAGAAATGTCTGTGGCTTGCATTTAGGACCCAGTGGGTCAGCTGCATCTGAATACTCTTCAGAACTCTGGGGACAGTGCCATAAAGTTAAGCATCCTTTGAGAGATTGCTGTGGAAGCAGTTTCGTTCTGTTGGGTTTTAGGATTGTTATTAATATTGTTCAATGTTTGCTTAGCTTGCCTTCATTTTCTCCTTCCTGGCCAAGTCCATCCCTTATTATCAGAGGTCCTTCCAACAAAACGATAAACGAGAAGGGGATCTGTCTGAAAGGATTGGACATTATCAATACATGGTACCCAGTGATTTGACCATACCGTGTCTGCATTCATAGGCCATTCATGACTACAGGTGTTTTAATTTAATCAATGCACAAATCCACCTTTCAGATGAAATGCAGGAGGAGACCCCTGCGTCTGCAACACACCAGAGACCACAGGTGTGCTTAATTCCCCCATGGATGCCGTCTTCTTTACATTTAAGTATAATTGTTTTTGTTAGAGTGAAAGTTGAGTTCTGCTCTTTTAATTGCTGATTTCTGGTACAGCAATCAGTAGTTCTCAACCTCAAAGCCACTGGGGCCTTGTGAAAGTAAAGATTGCTCGGTTTCATCTCTGTTCCTGAGAATTTATGATCCAAGTGTTCCCACCAATGCTGCTGGGACAGAGATGACTCTATCACAGTGGGTAAAGGATGTTTCTGGAAGTTGCCAATAACTCCATTTGGTAGATATGGCAATCTCAAGCCTCCTTACCCCTGTCTATCATTGATATCTTCTACAAGGGTCTTCTCCAGCCCTGGTGAGTACAGTCTGCTTGCATGGAACATAAATAGGGGGAGTGAAAAGGTGGAAGACTGTTGTTTTTCAAACACCCTCAGATATAGAAAAAGCTACAGAGGTAACAGAGGGTTCACTGTCAATCAGAGAGAAAACTAAGTTCAAGGTGTTTTCCAGTGAGATCTTCTACTGAGTCAGGGCTTGTTTACCTGTCATAAGGAGAGGACTGGGGTCCCTGGAGACCCACAAGCCAGTTCTGAAGTTACAGATCCATTCAGGAGGTGAAGCTTTTCTTTGGGCAGGTGGAATGTGGACCAGGTTATAGGTCTTTCTGGTGTACTAGAAATGTTTATCTTGGACACATTGCATTGCTTATTTATGTACTGATTAATACCGGGGTGCATAGCACTAGACTGATGTCACTAACAGAACCCTCCGCTGATGACTGACCCTCATCAGGGCTCTCCATTCCTTGTGTCTTTGGGGTAGTTTTCTCTTTCCTCTACCCTCCAATTGAGGTCTATTCCATCTCCCGTTGTGGGGGTCCACACTGTAATACCCAGGTGCCCTCCCCCACTACCACAGAATGTGTGTAGCACACCTGTGTCTGTCAATAGTACAGGATACTCTGGAGATAGAGCTGTTTAATTTACAAAAGTAGTGTCATGCTGTTTTATTCTAACTTATTTCTTCTTTCAGCTATTTTATTTATCTGTGTCTATTTCTGTAGATCTAATTTATTCCTTTTTGGCTGATTATTAACACAGATTTGTAATCCATTTTCCAAGCCCCATAGGTCCAGATATGTTTCAGAATTTAAAAAATTGTTTTGAGTTTATACCAGTAACACATTTATCTACGGTGTCCTATTTAACATAGCCCATTGAGGTCTGGGCCAGGGCTTCACAATCAAACACATTAATTTTGGGAGCAGTGAGACATAAGGGAATTTATACTCGATGACTTATATAAACAGAATAAACAGCCTCATGCTAATTTAGATTAGGTGTTGCTGCCAAATGAGTTCTGGCATCAAGCAGAGCAACAACAACAAAAACCAAAGTTCTTTCAGTCTTCAGAGATTTTAAGATTTCAGCAGAGATGGGATGTGGACTTGGACATAATTCTGTGTTTGTCCCACTGTCTAGTGCACATTCTCTACCCTCTGTTGTGGTCCTGCTAGGCAGGGGCACAGGTAGGTCTCCCCTAGAATACACTCTAATGTGTGTCTCCTCCCAGAGTGTATTACTTAAGTAGAGCACCGATGTGGAGCTTTGATCTGAGTTTACATAATGCTCAAAATAACTTTCCACAATAAGGGGAAACAGCCTAGTACCTATATTTGTTAATACTGTAACGTCTATTAGAGAATTTCAGTGATATTTGCTTAACTGGGAACTTGAAGTTTTAATTTAATTTAATTTAATTTACATTTTAATGGAACAATTAGCATGTGAAGTAATGTGTAAAGTATTACAACACCCAGAAAAGAATAATAACCCTTGTCCTAGCCCTGTTTACCACTATTACCATAGCCCTGGCCCTTGTAGCTATCACTTTCTGACTTCCTCAACTTAACATTTGTTCAGAAAAAGCAAGACCCTATGAGTATATTCTGCATAGATGATGTGAAGCCTCCACGCTCCCCTCCTCCACTCTCCCCCTCCCCCTGCTGTTCTCCGCTCCTCCCCAGTGACCCCTTTCTACTTTCATGTCACATGTATTCTAGTTCCCTCCCCTCCTTCCTTAGGACCCGTTTTGTTTTTAACCTCTCATCACCCACACCTATACTCCCACATGCATATAATCACATGTAAAAATTTAAATTTGGGATCTGCATGTAAGAAAGAACAGGTTGTATTTGTCTTTCTAAGCCTGAGCTACTCCACTTAACATTATTTCCGGAGCCATCCATTTTCCTGCAAATTGTATAATTTCTTTTTCCTTTATGGCTGAATGAAATTACATTGTGTACATGCACACATTTTCTTTAGCCATTCATTTGTTGATATAGACTTCTAGACTGGTTCTATTTTCCTACTATTGTGAATAGTATAGAAATATACTATGGATATGCGAGTGTTTCTGTGGGAGGACTTCAAGTCCTTTGGGTAAATGTGGTATCCTTGGGTCACAAGATAATTTTAGGGGTTGTTTTTGTGTGTGTGTGTGTGTGTGTGTGTGTGTGTGAAACTTGCATACTAATTACATAGTAGCTAAGCCAGCTTGGATTCCTACTAACAGTGAATGAGTGTTCCTCTTTCTCCACAGCGTCACCAGCATTTGGCCATTTTGACTAGGCTAAGGATATTGGACACTTCTAAAAATATTTATTGACCAATCGTGCTTAGTCTTTTGTGAACCTTCTGTTCAGTTCATCACCACATTTATTTATTGGAATGTTGGCTTTTAGCATTTAAATTTTACAGCTCCAGACATTAACCCCTGTCCAGTATAGCTGACAAATTTTCCCTTTCCCATTGTGTACCCCTATGGTTTTATTCTGTTGATAATTTCCTTTACTATGCAGAAGCTCTTTGATTTTAGATAATCCATTTGTCAATTCCTGGAGTTATTTTCTGTGCTATTTCAAATAATTTCATCTAAATATGCATAAAGGGTCTAGAACACTTTGGGGATGAGGGAGTATACAAAATAAGAATAAACGGCAAAAGTAAAATTATTCCAAAATTGAAGAAAACCTTTCATTTCTTTTCTAAACCCGAAGTAAAAATTGTCTCCTTGAAACATGATTAATTGGACTGTAGAGGCGACTTCTGTCCTATTCAGTAAAAATTCAGGTGAATTTGAAATAACCTCTTGAGACCCAAAGTGAACACAAAGAGCTAAAGCAAGTTTGCCATTGAATCAATTATACCTTACTGTTAATGGCATACTGTTTCCCCTCTTAGAATCCACATTACACATTAAGATGTAACATCAAGAGAAAATGTTTTCATATTGACAGTGTTACAGGCATTACTTATTACTGATGCTGGTAACTGGTTCTGGGTAGCCCAGAAGACAAGAAGGTTCACCGACTCTTGAGTTCATCATATACAAGGGTGCATTGTTTTCCCAGAATGCATATAATCACCCAGTCCATTATAAACCACTACTAGTGACACCCAGTTCAGTGAAAATCCAGTTAATTGTTAGAATTCATTGTTTAAGAAATAATGTTAAGAAAACTATATACACACATATATATATATATATATATACATATATATATATATGTATATATCATTCAGTTTTTCAAATGTTTTTAATCCTTAATTTTTAGTGATGAGAACAGGAGATAGAAATGGTCAGGTCGGGTAGTTCCCAGAATGTCCTTGCTGGAGCCAAGGGAGTTCTGGTTTCTGGTTGTTTTCTATCTCTTACCCTACCTGAGGTAGGAATGCACAAGGAGGTGACAAAACTGAGAGGAGGCATCTGCAGACCCGCCTGGGCCAGCTGCACTGACCAGATCACCCCCTCCCCAGGCTTCACCGAAGTCTCTGCAATAAGTCCTTTAAAAAGCCCCAGACTAACAGCAGAGTGGCACCCCATGTCCAGAGACCCAATCCTGTTAGACAGGAACTTCACCCCCTCTTTCTTAAACTCCCACCTATGAATCTGTAGTAAACATTTCCCTAAAAGTTACTCTCTGTGATCCGTGAATTTTATTCTTTAAATTCACAAGAACCTGAAAACCCTTGACTCAGGGCAGTTTTCATAGCCATTAAGTTTTATGGGACCTTAGCACATCCCCAGGCCTGAGTTAAGTCCTCCTAAGGCAAGAGAGAAAAGGCCTTCACCAAAGTCAAAGACACCCTTAGACTTTCCCATGTCATAGAATGGATCAGAAGTGACAACTGTGGTTTCTGTGAACCACTAAAATAACTGGATTTTCTAGTATGATGGTGTAATGCTAGATTGTTTTGGAGGAACCTTCAGAAACCCTCAAGTCAATGGTCAAGTGACTACAACATAGGCTCTACTGAAAGAGAGGGCTCCCAAGCTGTCACCTGAATGGTCAGAACTGACCATTAAAACTGGGGTGGACACTACAGTAGGACTAGCCACAGTGAGAAGAAGAAAAGGGATGTTTGATGGACGGAACCGCAGCTAGCAAGGTCTGGGAAGAGGTGTCTGCTTTCTAAGTGCTGCAGACCATAGGGCTGGGGAGAAGAGGCAGGGGTAATCTGTGCAGGACAGTGCAAACAGATCCCCAAAGCACCCCATTCT
This sequence comes from Eospalax fontanierii, assembly GCA_035773235.1. Lineage (NCBI taxonomy): Eukaryota > Metazoa > Chordata > Mammalia > Rodentia > Spalacidae > Eospalax > Eospalax fontanierii. The sequence continues at coordinate 64,045,769 of CM069529.1, read as the reverse complement.
GTAGCTGAAGAAGAGGAGAGATGGTCTTTCATTGTATGTATCAACTAGCTTCAAGAGATGGTCTTTCATTGTATGTATCAACTAGCTTCACTCAATTTAGGATGTTCAGAGAGCTGGTGAAACACTATTTCTCTGTGTGAGGGTCTTTCTGGAAGAGATGGTGCTCTAAGTAAAGCACATGGCCCTCCCCTGGGTAGATGGGCATCTGGTTGATGGGGGAGGAGCCAGAGTGGAACACAGAGGCTGAAGAAACAGTTGCTTGCCTGCAAGCCCAACAGTTGGAAGGCCAAGATGGGAGAATCATGGTTGGCGTACTAAGGCCAGCCTTAGAAAACAAGATTTTGTCTCAAGTAAAGAAGCAGGATTTACAAAGAGAATGCAAATTAGTTGTGAGTGTGCTGAGTGAATCCTGAACTGAGTCACTGATCTTCAGCCTTCAGCACTTCTGCTTCTCAGGGTGTCAAACTCAGGGCAGAATTTATATGAGTTGCTTTCCGGCTCTCAGGTCTCAGAAATATACCTCCAGCCTTCTTGTGTGTTTATTTAGCTCCTGGAGGAAAGATCCTGGGACTTCTGAGTCTATACATTTGCATGATTCAATATCTTGTAATGAATCATTTTAATGCTTCCTATAGGCCCTGCTTCTCTGTAGAACCCTGCACAACACAGAGACACAGCATGACATCCAGCCTGGGCTTCACTGATGTCCTAGTTACTTCACACCCTTGATGATAGAGCACTGAGCCCCTGACGACAATGTGACACACAAAGCAAGTGGAGATAGAAAATGCTATATGCAGTGAATATGATGAAAAACCAGGGCTTTCATACATTCAGTAAACTCTGAATGACTTCTCAAAAATACACCTACCCTTCCAAAGGAGAAGCCTCACAGCTGAAGAACATGCGGTTTCTATCAGTCAGCATCCTAAAGAATGACATCTTGGCTAATTTAGTCAAAAGATCATCTACTGAAAGTGGGCAGCTCACAGACTGTCAGGAGGGCACGTGATGCAGGCTAGGAATAGATGTAGAACGTAGTCAATGCCAAATGTTTATGAAGGAAGGAGCCCGTTCTGTCTCTAGAGCCAGAAGACAGAAGATTGGGCTCAGCTGATAGGGCCACTCTCACTGCTGCCCTCAGACAATGGCTAGAACCATTGCAAGACCCACCAAGTCTACCAATACTTGTTCACTTCCCCATGGTCCTTTTCACACAAGCTCCCCAGTCATCACTAAAATTCCACCTTGAACTGATGGAGCTAAACAGCCCGTCTCCATGTGTCCCTAAGGCACCAGGGAAGGCAAGTGTCTGGAATTTTCAGGTAGTCTTTGCTTCCAACAAAGAGTTCCCAGTTGAGTCTTGACATAAGAGACTTGGAAAAGCAGCAGATACTCTTAACCATTAAGCAATCTCTCCAGCCCCCTATTAACATTTCTTACAATGTACTACGAAATACAAATGCGAATCACACACAGCTTTAGCTGAAAGTAGGAAAATTACTCTTAGAACTGAAGTAATTTCAGCATATTACTAAAAAGCTCTGCACAGATTCCTCTAAACTTCCAATGTTAAAAAAAACCCAAAAAACAAATGGTCGATAGAGTTTTCAGCAATCACTCATGTCTGATTGATTGCATATCTTTGACAGTGCAAAAGTACAAACAGGCTGAAAGGAAAAAATACACTGAGGGACTATTGATCGTATTTAACTATTCCAAGGGCAGGCAAGAAGTCTAAGCAAGTGTCGTTGGGGGAATTCCCTCTTCCTCTGGGGGCAAAGAGAATACATCCGGCATCTCACCCTTGCTCTGCTTTTATTTCATAGGTTTACTGAATAACCAGTAACCCAAACCACTGTCCAAGCAAGAACATTTGACAAACAGGGCATAAGTAACTCTCCTAAGTATAACCTATGCCCAAATGTGCCATCCTGAATAGATGGCTTCAGAGGAGGTATGGTCATGGTCATTGCCAATAGATTTCCAAGGTGGTGAATCCAAGACAGCTCCCCAATGCTGGAGCACCATCTCTCTGAAGGAAGGCAGAAGCTCGATGCGCTGAGAATGTCTTTGTAAGACTTTGACAACGGTGTTTTATAGCTTTCTCATCTAAGTTTCATTCTCCTGTGGGGAAACTGAGGCTTGTGGGACTTCTGTGAAGACTTGCTCAAGATTGCTTCAGTGATAAGAAATGGATAGACACGTGTGAGAACTCAGGAGTGTTCCATTCTGATCCTTACCCTTTATATGAAGAGGGGAAATCAACCTCAAATTCATGTGCTCTCAGAGAGGAGGCAGCGCCTCAGGATGCTGTCAGAATGCTTCCCGAGGAATGCCCAATCCTTGAAGAAAAGATGCTCATGACTGATTATTCTGTCTACTGTGGGCAAGAACAGGAGTGGTATTTGCTATACACAATTTAGACCCGAAATGAGTCAAATCAGTCACTTGCGAACCCAACATATTAAATGAATATTTCTGTTTACTGGTAAGACTGAACATCTGTTGTTATTAAAAGTTGACATCCATTCCCCTTGCCCAGGAAACAAGACCTGGAGTACCCTCCATAAGCGTGCAGGGAACCCAGGCCAAGAGAATCAAAGTGATTTATCTCATGACCATGGTGAGACAGTCCAAGCATTGGCCTATCACCACAAGAACAATCACAAATTGAAAGTGTATTCATTTTCGTGTTTTGGACAGTTACTATTACCTGGGATTGTACAGTATGTCATCATATGTTTGTCTTTCTCAGTTTACAGTAAGCCTGAGAGAAAAAGCCTCAGGTGATGGTGAAACTATGTGTTTGGAAGGTGTGTCAGGCCTGAGTGCACAGTTGGGAAAGTGAAATACGAAAGTGAGAAAGATCAATGGAAGCAAAGCAAGAGGCAACAAGATCTAACTCTGAAGTCTTTTGTAGGATAAAACAGAATTCCACCCCCACATAAATAAAAATGGAACTCCAGCTAACACTGCAACCATATACACACTATAAGAAAGCTAATACTGAGGGGACCGGAGAGATGGCTTAATGGTTGAGTATGTGCTGCTCTCACAGAGCTCAGGTCCCTGCACACATATTGGGAGACTCACAACCACCTGTAACTCTAGGTCCAGGAGACCTGATGCCCTCTTCTGGCCTCCATAGACACCTGTACTCATACAGCACACACACACACACACACACACACACACACACACACACACAAGTAAAAATAGTGTATAAAAGGGAAGTTAATTCTGAGATCATATCAGATAAAACCAGGAAGTCTTAGGATCATGGCTTGACCTTGCTTTTCCTGACAGTTGTTCTTCAAAAGAGGATTTTATAAACCAGTGAGACTGTGAACTAAATGTGTTTTGGATTAGGTTTTCTGAATCATTTGCAAATATGTTGAAGAAGATGACAACAACAGGGACCATTTTTCTTAAATTCAATATGCATATTGTTTTTTTATTTTCTTTCAACATAAGAAATAATTTTCTATTCACCTGTATGTATGTTTTCATCCTGCTTATCAAACTCTGAGACATTACTGGACACGAACTGATGTGTGCTGATGGCGAGGAGCACGGCAGGAATGATGTTCCCCTGTGATAATTGGTGCCTGCTCATCCACCCTGTACCTTTATGGTTTCAGCCCCAGTTACCGAGAGGGGTGAAGGAAGGTCCAGGTGGAAGAGACCAGCATAGTTTTCATCTTTTCTCAATTGCCTGCTGTGTGTCTTGGTGCCTTCGGGCTTCAGGTATTGCCTAAAGATATTAAAGCATACTCAGTTCTCATTTAAGGTGCATATGCGATACCTCTTCCATATACAGCCTTCCACTAATGAGGAGCATAAAGCAGTTAATCAGCAATATAGCCTCATGCCCTGTAGACCATCAGTTCTGGGAAGCATCCTCTGGTCCTCAAGGACCCTGCAGCACTGAGTCCCATTGCAAGGACCTTTGTACTTTGCTTCCATTGATCTTTCTCATCACTTTCATATTTCACTTTCCCAACTGTGCACTCAGGCCTGACACACCTTCCAAACTCACTTGGTTTCACCATCACCTGAAGCTTTTTCTCTCAGGCTTACTGTTAACTGAGAAATACAAACACATGATGACATATTGCCATATGATGACATACTGTACAATCCCAGGTATAGTAACTGTCAAAAACAGGAAAATGAATACACATTCAATTTGTGATCATTCTGATTTCTGGTGGTTTTATCAAACACATCACCATCATAATTGAAGGGAGAGCTGTGTGTTTCTTCTCAGTCATTCCTGAAATCCTTTACTGCTCTTGCTTATTTCAACTCAGCCCTTGTAGGAACGCAGTGTTTGGTAGACCGCTCAGCTTGTCCAATGGAAGCTTCCCATCAAGTATTTCTGGCTACAGTGAAAAGCACTCATCTTTCGGAAAATCATACTAACAGTACCCAGTGTCTCCCTTCTAGCCACTCACCCTGGATGAAGATGAGGATGAGCTTATTCTGGTGAAGGTACCAGAACCAACCTAGCCTTTTTCTGAACCCCAGGCCTCCATTTGTGAAACCTACACATCATTGAGACCAGCACCAATGTTTTCTTGTATAAAAGTCTGGCTATATCTGATATCTACAAAAGGAGATGATTTGAACGTGGTGAATTCCCAAGTATCACTGCTAGACAGTTGTTCGAATGCATCCTTGGAGGAAACCCTTCCAGATTATCTGCTGAGTGAGTTTCCTGCTTTGTGGATGACAACACTCCTGAGATCTGCTGGGACCAGTCTAGGTACCAGCTGAGGGAGATGGCTATGAGAGGTGGTGGTGTATCCTCTGACCCTCTAGGTACACACCTGTGTAATGAAGCAAATACATCTCATAGAGGAGCAAAGCCAATCTTAATGGAAGAGCCACTGGAAGCCAACAGCCTCTGTGTCCATGTGACCTGAGTTTCTTTACCACCGAATCAAGCAGTATGATGAAATAAATGTCTTTATTTTCACAAAACTGAATTTGTGCTCATAATTTCTCAGCTTTCTTTGCTAGATTTTCTTGAAAATACAGCAAATTTTCTTTGATTATACAGCAAGTTTGTGTCAAAATGTATATATTTATGGAAGCTTGCCTTCCACATCTCCTCCTCCTCCTCCTCCTCCTCCTCCTCCTCCTCCTCCTCCTCTTCTTCCTCTTCTTCTTCTTCTTCTTCTTCTTCTTCCTTTTCTTCTGTGTATGTGTGTAGGTGCTATATAGTTGTACATGCACACACATACATACCTATATATGTGGAGGCCAGAAGTTAACCTCAGATATCATTCCTCAGATGTCATCCATCTTGATTTTAGTCATCTAGTCTTTTATTGGCCGAGAATTCATACACTCAGTCTGTCTGGCCAAGAAGCCCCAGGGATTCTCATGTCTCTGATGGGTTTACAAGTATGTGCGTGGCCTTTTTTATGTGGGCTCTGAGGATCAAACTCAGGTTCCCATGCTTGTAGTGAAAGCACTTTGTCAAATAAGCCATGTGCCCATGTCAGTCCCTCTTCTTACAGATGAGTCCTTATTTTAAAGGCAGCTAATCAAATACAGGGTCCTGTATCTAATGTGTCCATAAATTCTAGGGTATTGAACCCTGGTGGTAGTCCATAGAAGTGCTTCTAAGATATCAGTTCTCTCAAAAAGTGGTGTTCATCATCTCTTAACAGAGCATCTGAATGGCAGTCAGATACACTCAGTGACTACCATGGTGAATAGGAATGTTCAAGACACTGACTGATCTTGAGGTCGTCGTGTTGTATGCACTCTTCAGAGGATGACCAGTTACTTACACTATCCAGACAAAGCAAGAGTCTGAGCCCACAGTTGTGCTTTTGAGGAACACCAAGGGAACTGGCAGATGGATGTCCTTACACTGAGGAATTGTTCAAGCACTTAACTGACCTCAGATTCAACCAATTAATTAGACAAAGTTGAGGAAAGCTTTTTTCCAGTGGCTCTGGGTCCAGGACGGGGCTATCTTTGGCAACTGTACATGTTATAAGTGTCTCCAGAAGGCTCTGTGTCTTTCAGAGAGAAGAGTCTGTTGCAATATGAAACAACAGAGGAGTGGCTGTGTCATCATCTTTATTCATGTTCTGATGCTACAACAAAGTGCCTGAGATTGGATAATTTATATTTTTAAAAACCCCAGAGATTTACTTCTTACAGTTTTGGAGCCTGGGAACCACAAGAGCATGGTGCACACATCTGGCGAGAGATTTCTTATGGGATCATAATATGCCAGAGGGCAGAAAAAACTGGACCAAATCCATCCTTCTGTCAGGAGTCCACATCTGAGATAACTAACCCACTCCTGTGATAATGACTTTAATGCACTCATGAGAGCAAAGCTTCCTGGACTCATCTTGAATCTTCTGACTCTTGACACTGTAACATGACAACTAAATATTTAGGCAGGATTTGGAGAGCAGTCTTAATAAGATGTACGATCACTCCTGGTCTAGGAAGCAGCATATGCAGGAACTTGTAGGACTTTTCTGAGATGGAGATTAATTTAAGATCTCACTCCATTGTATGACTGATGCCCAGCCCCCAAACCAAGCCATCACTCAGAGAGTTGGAGACCTCACTTCTTTATTCACACCATCAGACCCAGATAAGATAGTCCTCTGAAGTTGTGGGCCTGATATGGGTCTCCCCACATCATATATTAATTGATAAATCAAATTACATCCTACCTGACCCCAAACATAGATGTTTAAGTGTCCCAAGGCCGCTAAGAGGAAATTCCTTCTGCAGGTGCATTTACAGAGACAGATATTAAGGCAATGATTCAAACATTCCTTAAAACAAATTTGTTGCTAGCACCTTAGTAGGCAGGATAACTGAAAAGAGATGCTTTACCAGATAAGTGTGGCACTGGTTTCTCAAGATAGTTCTGAGGTCTTTCATAAAACCACTATAAAGTGACTACTATGTCCTAATGTATAAAATCGGTCATTAAATAATAGAAACACTATATTAGACATAACATTAAATGTTTGGGTATATTTTTATTCCTCTTACCACTTGGAAGTCTTTTGAGTAGACTCTCACCTGTGTCCCTTGTGAGCAGATGTAGTAAGGTTTTTTAGATGGGTCATTGACGTGTTAATGGTGTACATATTGAACTCTTCTAGTTTGGACTGCTCTGAACTGGCTGACTTGGCCATTCCTTGTGTATAGTCCAAAGTTTTGTTTTCTCTGATCTTGAACTCTGCAGGCAGCCCTGAGTTGTTAGTAAAGCCTAAACAATGGTCTTGGTCATTTAGACTCTTCATCTCCACTTTGAAGGGGAGGAAGTGTACACGGTGAGGAAGAAGTGAGATGCTGCCTTTTGTCCGAAGTCAGAATTCCCTCAGGTGGCAGCTAGACATGAGTTATGTACTTAACAGAGCTGGAGGAAATGGCTAAACAAGCATTTCACTCCTGAACCCTTTAGCTTTTAGTGTTTGCTTAATCATATAAGCAAAAGTCATTTAGGGTAAACCAGGTGACAGAGCTCAAGTTGGGGAACTGAAGTTTTCTTTAACGATTTATTTTTATTTATGTAAACATATGTGTCTGTGTGAATGTGTGCTGTGTGCTGTGTGTGTATGTGTGTGTGGGTGTGTGTGCGTGTGTGTCTATGGAGGTCAGAAAAGGGCACTGAATCCCTTGGAATTGAAGTTATAGGAGTTACACTGGGACCTGAACTCAGGTCTTATTAACACTTAATGCTTAACCACTGAGCCATCTCTTTAGGTCCTGGGGGAATTGATTCTTTAGAGTAAAGATGGGCTTGGTATGAGGGCACTTTTAACATATGCCTTGTGTGATTTCTGGGGTCAAATATGATTTGAATTATATCTAAAAACAGATTATGATATGGGTATGTGGGTGAGTTTCCACCTCCATCTCCAGCATGGCTGTTGTGCTCCAGCTGTCCCAGAAAATGTAGGAGATTGAACAGGTCCTCAGGGGGCTCAGAGTGCGACGGGAATAAACTCCCCAGGAGACTACAACAGTGGGCAGTTCATTTATTGAAACCAAAGAGGTGGTTTATATAGGGAGGCCTTTCTGGCCATTACAGAAGGCAGAAAAGTTAAAGGTGGGGTCTTTAGGTAGAGGCAGGAAGCTTGTAGGGCTGACATGGAAACTAGGAATGAGGAAATAAAACCCAAAAACCTGGTTCTGGTCTGGGGTGATCTTTTGTGGGGGAAAAGATGAAGCAACTGCTGAGCCTCCTGGGACTATGCTATTGCTTCAGGTAGAGCAGGCCAGACTCCTACCATCCCTTCAGGGTATCCGGGGTTGCTTGGCTTGCTCAATACCTTTTGCAATAGACCCAGACCCCACATGGGTAGACCTGAATATAACTTAAACCTGCAGCTCCCATGTGTGCAAATATGGTGAGAATCAAAGCAAAAATTCTACCCAGTAAAATAAAACAGATGGGAAAATCTTTACTCTAGGCTACTGTAACAGGAGGAGGAGGCTCAGTGCATTCTGGGTTCCACAGAAAGAAAAGCAAGAGAGATTTTTAAAAAATCTTTTTGGAGTTTCATTCATGAGAACTGTATTATCATTGTTTGCGTCTCTCCAGTCCCCCCGTCCACCTCAACGCCCCATCACTCCCTCTCAATTTCTTGTCCTCTTTATTTAAATATATATCTCACCAGTTCATTTAGTGGTACTCACATGCAATGTGTATAACTGTTTTGGGCAGCCCACTTGGGATTAGAACCTCTCAGGGAGGTAGTCCCTGGAGAACATGATCCTCTCTCCCTCAGCATCCATTGATTACCTGCAGCTCTTAATTTTGAGGTGAGGTCCTGTGACATTTCCCCCATCCACCTTGGCATGTCAACTGGTTTTGTCATTATGCAGATCTGGTTAGACTATACTGTGGAGACTGTGCCTTGGTGCAGCTTCCTGTCATGTCTCATTAACTAGCAGCAAATGTCTTGTTCCTCTGACTCTTTCATTCTTTCCACTCCTCTCCTGCAATGTTCCTGAGCCAGGTGTAAGGGTTGCATTGAGATGTGTCACTTAGGGTTGGTTGACCTCACAGTCACTTATTCTCTGTATTTGACCAACTGGGACTATTACTATTTGTAATAGTCCCAGTCTTGTACATAAAGATTCTTTGCTGAGTGGTGAGAGGCACACTTGTCTGTAAATATAAGGATGCATATTTAGAACATAGCAAGAAATTAGATAGGTCTAGGGAAGTGACAGAAATAGTTTCTTCTCTAGGTTCTGTAACCCCTCCAATCATGTGTACTTAGCTGTGTTTATAAGACCACACACGATTTCCTTCTCATTGAACAGCCTTAAATTCAAAGAAACAGCTGTTGATTACTCCCAGGATAAAAATGCTACTGTTGCACCAATAAAGATGCTTTTCTGTGCCAGTCATTATTGCAGTTGGTAGTCTTTGGATGGGACCATTGATGAGTTTTTCTCTTTTGGAAACTTTCATAGTATCTTCTGAGAGCTTGTCTTTAGAGAGGAGACTTCCAGGTCAGTTCCAGCTCCATTACCCCAAGTTATATGGCTGAATTCTGAGTTGTGTTCAGCAGTAGGATTTTACCTTCAAATTCAGGGGGAGGGCAATGGAGGCCCGAGGCAATAGCTTGTGTTATTTTGGGAATCTCTTGAATGACCCTGATCAACAACCTGATGGGAGGTTTCCCTTGCCAGGCACTGTGATTTTTGTTGTATAGTCATCAGCTATAGTCATGCTTGTACATCTATATTGTATGTGTATGTTTCAGTTGCCTTATTAAACACTACACAACTCTTTGGCTTTTCACATCACTTAAGCATTATAGTCACTCTCGCCTTACCTGAGAGAGTTCTAAAAAGCAGGGAAGGACCACAGACAGCATTCTCTGCCTCTAGGAAAAGAAGACATTTTTCAGGGTTTCCTGGTAATGGGATGCTTAACCCACAGAGCCTGGGTGTGGGGGCTGTGCTCCTACTAAGTTCCTAGAAGATCCATCTGAATAGATGGTTCACAGGTCCTTGGGAAACAAAGACCGAGGTTGTAAAGCTGAAAGGAAGCTTTTAAAATATTTACATTTCCAAGAGCAGAGGAGGTGTGTACAATGGTAGGTTTTCTAATTAAATGACTCTTAAAAAGGGGGTGGGAGGAGAGAGACCTCTGTGTTTTAGTTTGTGTTCTACAAAATCCAAGAGGTTAAGGACTCCAGGTAAGGCACCTCCGGCTACCTTTACCCAGAAACCAGGTTGCCTTGGCAACAGATGTAGCACCTCTGTGATCCTATAATAAGTGGAAGGTACCCTATGTACAGGCCAGAGTGAGTCTGTTCTGGGCACAGCTGCTCAAGGCCAGTCCTTCCCAAGGACTCTTACTCCCTCAAGGAAGTTCACAGATCCCAAGTAGCCAGACTCCTGGACACCCGAGGGCTCCTGATGGTATCACATCTTCCATCCATTTAACGAGCATCATAACTATATGTGCCCCTCTCCACATCCTCAGAACCTTACATTCCTTCTCTGAAGTTCTTTCCCTTCCCTTTTTCCGCCACCCAGAAACCAAGGACAGCCCGGCTCAGGCTGCTATAAACTACTCATCAACTTGTCATAGGAAATTAAGCACTTGAGAAGTCAGGCACTTACCCTGAGAGTTGGAGAACTCGCTTTTTTATACTAGCAGACCCAGACAAATTAACACTCTGAAGTTCTGGGACCTAATTACAGAAATCCACAGACCTTTAGAGGGTTTTTCACATTTATTAATAGTTATGACTGGCGGGTTTAGACTTTCAACACACAAAGAACAATATAAATGAATAGGAATGTTTCTTTTCCCTATCAAACCGAGTGGCTTGAAACCCTTGCCTTCCTCTGAGACCTGTAAGAAGGAACACCTTTGTGCTTTCTTGACTTGGACTCTCCTGGAGCCTCTGCCATGCTTCTGTCTGTCTGCCCATAATGTTAGTAGCTTTTAATCTTACCTCAAAGGGCAATCTGCCTCATTGTCCCCTTTAAACCTCCCCCAATCCTGAGACTGTCTTTCTTTTTCGGTCTTTTAGAGACAGGGACTCCTTCTAACCCCAGTTGTGCTGGAACTTACTATGTAGACCAAGCTGGCCTCGATCTCACAGAGATTCTCTTGCCTCTACCCCCCGAGTGCTGGGATTAAAGGTGTGTAGCATCATGCCTGGCCTGAGACTATCTAACAGCATTGGGTAGGTACAAAAGAGATCTGTGTTATTATATGACTTTTTACAGAGCACTTTGCCAATTTCAGGATTATGGAAACATACTGAAACACCAGTTTCTTTCTTTTTGAAAAATAATTTCCACCTCTCATTGATGTATTGATTCAATCAACAAGTGAGATTGTTTCTGATACTGTTCTCAGCAGCCATGTGCACGGCTCTATGAGAGTTACAGTCTGCAATCAGATGAATGAAAGACCAAGGTACAAGATTTGTTAGTATCCACTTTGCTGAAACTCTCCCTGTGGTTCACACTCATTTTACAGGACCATATCACCAGTTTTAATCCATTAGTCAATCTTCCTCAGAAAATTAGTGATTTTGTCACTTAGAGAAGATAAAATGTGAACAAGACAATATTTGCTTATGTAGAATTTGCTGTGATCTGGAAAGGCCAGGCTTACAAAACAGATTTGTGAGTAAGAACTTGGAATGACCAGGGATCACATAAAAGTATTAGAAGAATCAATAGCACCTGGGTTGGAAGTGTTCCTGGTGTGAGTCAGGAAATACTTGTGGCTTTCTGAAGGTACCATGTTCTTTGGCTTACTCCGTTCCTTTATCTTGTTACAAGTTGTTTGTCTATTTCTGGGACTACTTCTCATTTACCTAAGAATTTACCCCTGACCAACACAATCTACAATGAACTCACTCTGTTTAGCATGGCTTTTTACCTGTGATTCACATACTACTGTATTAGAGCTAGTTAAGTGCTAAACTTTATCCGTCATTTACTATGTTCATTGAAAAGACTGACGGCATTCTGCCCACTCTGCATTTCTAGGATGAAGCAGTGACTATAACATAATAGGTGCTTAAAGATTATTGACAAATGAATGGACAGTGGGCTCACACATCAGAATTTTAGGAAGGATCTATAACCTGCTTAACAGCAGCTGAGAAGCAGGAATGATGGACTTTTGCCAGGCTCTCCCTCTCTAGAGACTCACTGGTACTGTGTACACAGTCCCCCGGACCGCTCCTGTCCTCCTCATGTGGCACGTTCAAGATGTCTATTTAGTCCCAGAGACACTTCTTTTACCATTGGCCTGCTGAGTTCTCCAGCGTCATCCTGACCTCCCTCACCTGCCTCTTATCATCTTGAGTTTCACCTATAGCCCACTCACCACATTGCAAACATCCCTTGCTTTTTGCAGGTTAAGCATTTCCCCCACAACTTCCTTAGTCATGATTCCTTTTCTCTTTGTCTTTCCTTAGCTGTTTTCATCCATCTTTCTGCGCTGAGTTCCAGTATCACTTCCCATGAAAAACTTCAATGGCTTTCTTGAACCGAGGTTGTTTATTCTTGCCGTGCTCTCTGTCTATCTTTCTGTGACTTTGCACTGACTGTGTTGAGTGTAATTGGCTATGTGCATGACTGCTTGATTCTTGAGCTCTTTGGGGCCAATATCTCAGTATCCTCCAGAGAAGGAAGTGACAGTCTAAGACACGTGGATGGGATCTGCTACAACAAAGCTTTCTAGGAGGAGGTTAACTGAAGGAAGGAAGGTCCGCCATGAAATGGGTTGCACAATCCTATGGGCTATAGCCCCAGTCTGAATACTGAGAGTAAAAGGAGAAAGTGAACTGAGCACTGGTACTCCCTACCCTCTGCTTCCGGGTACATGGACCTATGAGTAAGCAACTTCCTGCTTGTGTTATCACAGTAGCAAGTCAGTGCTCCCACTGTGCTTTCCCCCCACGGATGGACTACACCCTCAGATCACGAGTCCTCGGCCCAAATCCTCTTTCTTAAGTTGCTTCTTGTCAGGTATCTTGTCGCAGCAATTAGAAGAGTAATGAGCACTGCCCCCAAGCCTGCTGTCCATATCCCAGGGAGACTGTTATAAACTTGATTCACGAGCTTTTTGAGGTCAGTATCTCAATACCCTGGGGAAGGGGCAAGCCCAGGCATGAGGGTGGGGCCTATTACAATGATGTCTGTACATATGTGCGTATGGAGAGATATATGGAAGAATAAAAGAATAAATTAAACAACTCTGTAGTGAATAAGTGTCAAAATTTGTTGCAGATTTACATTTTGAGTCACAAATAAGTTGACTTTTAAAAAGACAGGAGGCCTAATAATCTAAGTTCTAAGAACCTTTCAGCCAGGGCAGACTCTGTGGCCCAGCATTAGAGGAGCTCTTAATGTCAAAGGAGCCATTGAACCTAAACCAGCCACCGTACCCTGTGGAGTCCAATGGCACTTTTTCACTCGGCCTTCCCTGCTCTGGTTCCAGACAGCTGAGCAAAATTTGAAAGGATGTCACATAGGAAATGCTCAACTAGCAGGCCCAAATGCCTTTAAGGAAGCGCCTGAGATATTTCTTAAATAAAGGAAATGCTAATGGCCCTGTTGACTGGTGGCAATTGACTGGTGTCATTTATCTTCCTGAGCTAGTGGAAAGGGGATCTCATTTTAAGCCATCTTCTTGACTCCTAGTGCCCTCATCTATCTGCAGAGATATTAAAGTTCAAGCTGAGCTGAATTTTGAAAGGCCAGGATGTACGTTTGGTTTAATGGTGTGACACCAACCAAGGAAAACAAGGCTATAAAACAAAGAAGAATGCTGTCGGCTAACTATTGTCTGCAGGGTCAGGAATGAAAGGATCACGGAAGAGGAAGGAATTAGGGTGACAAGAGTGAGTTCAGTGTAGTCTTTCTGAGCTTGGTGAAATGGGTTTGCATTTCATCCAATTTGCATCCAGTGTCCTTTAGTTTGGATAGATTAGAACTCTTACTCCATGGAAGCCAAATGGTGATATTTTGTAATGTTATGGGTGTTTCAATTTGTTAACTTATTTGATCCTCACTATGACCTTATACCATGGAAAATATCACGATCATCCTCCTTTTGCAGATGGAAAAATTAATGCACAGATGGTCTAAATAATTTGCCTACCATCACCAAGCCAGTAGAAGGTCAGCAGAACAATTCCTAAAGACAGTCCATTACTTAGTAGCAGAGAAGACCCTACAGTGTCTAAAAATTCCTCATCTCTACGACACATACCTGAGAGAAACAGTTTATTGGAGGAAGGATTTATTTTGGCTGGTGGTTTGAGGAGACCATTCATGGCAGAGAAGGCACGGTGGTGCAGCTGCATGACAGAGGAGTGTAAGCAGTGGTGACTGTTTTCTACATCTGGGTAGGTGGATCAGGAAGTAGAAAGAATATGACACGAAGGAGTAGGGATCATATATATCGAGATCCCACTGAGCCTGGGGGCGCATTTCGCATTCAAACATTCAGATCATAGCAATGATTATCTGAGAATGAAGGTCTGGGAGAGGCAGAAAGTGTGACAGTCGCCAACTTCCTCTGTGCAGATATCACCCCTACTATGTGAGTTCCTATATGGCAGCCAGGCTCTTGCCTTCCTCTGTACCCTCCTGTCAGGCTGAGTGAGAATCTGTGAAAATGAACAAGCACAGGTGGAAAAGAAAACAAAAATCACTAAGTAATCCAGAAACCAGCCAGTCCAGCCATATCCCCCAGGACAGACAGGCAACAACAAGCCCTACCCAAGGACAGAGCTACAGCTCTGGGCAGCTTTTCAGTGGCTCACCTCAAAATATGCATGGGTAGGAAAGAGATCCCCAGTATCCTGCACAAAGATGACTCACAGGAAAGGCAGGAGGAGAAGTAAATTACAGAAGGAGAAAAGGAGGAAAGTCAGGATAAGAGAGGAGGCAGAAGCAAAGGGCTGTAAAGAAAACCTTCTCAGTGTTTAAAAAGTGAAATGCCAGCAAGTAAGGAGCACAGACACGCTCCTTGACAAGCTGTTGTTAGGAAGATCTGCATTTGTTCAGGATAGATGAGCAAGAAGGTAGGCCGAGCAGGAGTACCAGTGAGCAGGCGGCTGTCAGAATTCGAGAACATCATCATTACCAGTGTTATCACAGTCTGGCATATGGGTGAAGAAGAAATAAATACATTTTCCCACAATATCTGGCTGTGGTGACTGTTTGGGAAGATGGTCGTTGAAGAAGGAGTCATTGGGAGCAATCCCCAGGATATGGTCATGAGTAGTTGATATTCAAGGATTACCATCACACCAAAGAAAGACCCTTCTTACTGTGTCACAGAAAGGACTTGAATCATGGAGGAGGATTTCATGGGAGACATTTTTTTGTTTCACCCATCTGGTATCTATTCTCTTTTCTTTTAAGGTAACACTTCAGTTTTCCACCAGGGAATTGCACTCTCCATCAGCGAATACTTTTTTGGAGGACCTATCAATCAAAGTGTTCCGTTGTTTTAGATCAGGTCTGCCAAGAAAAACAAATGCAATTATTATCACATCAGCTGTTGATCATCTAGTCCATCAGTTGATCTGCCCTGTTAATATGCTCTCACAGAGGGAAAGGATGTGGAGGTCATTTGGACCCTCACCTGAAAATCCTGCTCCTGCTTCTCCTCCTAATCACCTGTATACAGTTCTGTCCTAATTGAATGTGGCTTCAGGGTCTCCAGAGATGTTAGTGTATAGGCTGGAGAAAGTTAACAAAAGGGGGATCCATCTATGATGCAGCCATGCAGAAGCCATCATCCATGCTGGTGAAGAACTTTGAGTATGCCTGCTTTGGAGCCACCCATGCCCCTGTCAGGAACCCCTCATGTATGCTCTGTAAGTAAGCCCAATAAACTCACTGGATCCCTAGAGAGAATTGTGATGGGATTATATTTTGGTTGGTCATTGGACCTTCTGAGGAGAGAAGAGACATTATTTATGGCTTCTCAACACCTTTCCTGGCCATGTGATCTAGTCTAGTCAATGGGACTCTGAGGAGGAGGATGAACAACATAGAGATGCAAGGGGAGGAGGCATGGAGCTGGTGCTACCTGAGCAGACTGCCCATGGGTTCTTGCTCAAGACATCTAAAGCTACCCGTTGGACTCCCATCTCTCTGAACGCCATTTTCTCAGACTTCCCTTCCATCCTTTAAGGAGTATAAGTCAGCAGTGCTCAGTGTTTGCTGTGAGAACACTGTGGCAGGAGCTTTCATCTGGATTTCATACCCTTCCTTCCAGTAGTATTCTGAACATGTACTGAGTGCTACTATGTGCTCAATAAACTAGATTCTGCCCTGTTGAGATCAACCTAGCTGGGCCTTGCTTTCAGGAAGTGCCAGTTCATAGGCAGCAAGACAAACTCTTCAACAGCCTCAACAGCAAGTAGAATGTGAACAGGTAGATAAACTACTTTCTCATTCACCAAATTCCTGAAAAGGAGCAACTTTCAGGAGTAAGATTTTATTTTAGTTTACAGATTAAGAAGGGATACAGTCCACCATGGCAGAGACCAGCAGTGTAAGGCAACCTGATTTTGAAGAGGAGGGAAGAGGACTACGAGCCCAGCTGTGATGACAGCCTTCAGAAGCTGATGATGACCCTCCGCTGATATTAGGGAGGAAGCAGAGGAATCTGAGTTCTACAATGAAAAGAACTAAGTTCCCTCAACAACCCTAATGCATGAGGAAGCATCCTTCCATGTAGCTTCAGATGGGATCACCATTTCATAGACACCTGAAGTCTAACTCAGTAGAACCAGGTCAGCATTTGACTTGTGAGACTGTGAGGCAGTGTGGTGCATCTGTGCTGTCTGATGGCTTCTCCCTCGCGGTCATCCCTTACAGCAGCTCCGCCCATGACCCTGGGATTCTCTCCTTTCTGTTCTTCATAGTTTATGAATCCTGTGCCAAGACCCAAGGATTACTACAGCTGAGTACTCTGTGCAGCATTCACCACCACTGAGGACCTGGAGCTTAGAAACTGACCCATGATGCCCCACACAGTGGTTGGGGGCAAGGCTCACACCCAGGTCTGTCTGACCCCAGCCTTTCTGAGCCTGTCACCACATCTAGAGGAACAAGGATGTCTCAGCTGCTCAGATGGTGGATATGAGACTTGCATAGGTTTGTGTAAAAGCTATGCATAGTGACAAAACATTGCACAAATGAGTTTTCATGATTGATCATGAACTGGAGGAGGAATGACAAATGAGTTAATCAACCCATTGTCTTCATCTAATGGGAACAGAAAACACATTTCATTTTTATTTGTTTTTTCACATTTGACTAATTTTACCTGATCAAACTACGAGTTTGACATTATTCACTCACTCAGCCTGCATAGTTTTGTTAATTACCCTTGTGGAATCCTGTGCTTGACACAAATTGGATCTAAAGTGACTCTTTACTTTCAGAAGTTCCTGATTTCTAGATGCTGGTCAGAGTTGTGGGGCTATCACTGTAGCCTGTATATGAAAACTGGCAAAGGAGTAGCGGCTGTCTGCAGATATAACGGGAGAATCAAGCCCACAATAGGGTGGTTGAAGAGAGACAGAAGAGAGACTGAGAAATCATAGTATCAGCCATGGCTTTGCAGTGTCTTAGCCCCAGCTGGCACCACTCTAACATGTGGCTTCATGACCCGTAAGTTCTTTCCTTAGTTCCATTTGATCTCTTCTCACTTGCAAACAAACAAGCCTTGGCACATCCATCCAGCTCCAAAAGACAGAGGGTGAGGAGAGGGAGGAGGTGACATCCTAGGACTGGGAAAGACATTTTCAAAGAAATGTATTGCCTTGCAAGAACCTGGAAACCAACCATGGACCTGGAACAGGACCATGGTGTAGACAGAAACTGCCTCAGTCATCAGCATGCACAGCTCAGACAAGAGGGGCTGAGAGCCCACCAGCAGAGGCTTGGTCTTCTGTGTGGATACAAGCCTCAGAACCATCCCCCAGGCTGTGTCTCCAGCAGGGAGATGAAAGAGCAGCCCGGGAGGTTTCTCTGAGAAAGGCTCTTCTGCCCTGGTCCAGTGGAGGAGCTTATATGTAAATGACCTGAATGTGGCATTTGAATCTTGAACACACATGGCTCAGTAGATTTCAGGAAATTAAAATATGCAAGAGAGATAATGATCATTTTCTAACGATTGACAAATAATCTGAACACTACTTTTGACCCTTGTGGCTGTTTCATAGGAAGGGCTGGTACAAGGTGCAGAAGGGTGAAGGTACTAAAGGAAAAGATAAACACAGAAACAGACAGAGACACAGACACACATATACATATACACACATACATAGACACACATAGACACACAGATACAGACACAGACACAGACACAGACACACAAACACACAGATACACACAGTACACTTAAAAGGTACAAAGATATTTGGGCATCTTCACCACAAATGTCGATTGTTAGTGAGAGTAATCTCACCACATGCTAGATTTGGCAGTGCCTGCTAGAGTTCTTTCCTGGCAAAGAAAATGATTACAAAGTTAGCTGCCGAAGGGACATGGAGAAACCAAACTTTTAGCCAACTCAAAACTAATGTCACACCGCTTTTTCCTTTTCCTCAGTTATTTTTTTTTAAAAATACTTAATTTTTATTCCTATCTTATGTGTCTGAGTTTATTGCCTGCATGTATATAAGTGTACCCGTGTCATGCAATGCTCACATAAGTCAGAAGAGGGCATCAGATTGCCCTGGAACTGGAGTTATGGATGGTTATAGTTGCCATGTGAGTGCTTGGAATGGACTAGGACCTGGGTCCTCTGCAAGAACAGCCAGAGCTCTTAACCTCTTAACTCCTGAGCCATCCATACAGTCCCCTGATTCAGTTATTTTGAATTGGGTTCTGTAACACCAATTGGACTGAAGCCAAGAAAATCAACACTGCAGTCAATACTGTAAGAACCAAAAGGGTGAAGCAAGTGGAAGACTAGCAGTGAAGGGACACAGGTGAGCTGGGCCTGGAAAACTTCCTGGAAGAGGTGGCAGTAAATACAGAAGTCAAAGGGGAGAAGAGGAGCTAAAAGCAGTCACAACTGTTCAGTTCCCACCACCTACATGGTGGCTAGCAACCATCTGTAACCCCAGTTCTGGGGGATCCAATGCCCTCATGTGACTCCACAGGCATTGCCTGACATAGATGCACTTACATACATGCAGGCAGACCACACATAGACATAAAAAAATAATCAGAATAAGCTAAGAATTCTCTCATTTTGAAAACAGTGGATGGGTATTTGTCTTCCTGGTGACAGTGGCACAATGCATGGAGAGTGGAAGGTTTATTGTAGACTGACAGTCTCATTCAGGATGACTTGTTTGCAAGCTGCATACTTGCCAGAATTTGCATCTTTGAGCTAATTATTGTCTGCCCATAAGTGACATGTACTTAGAAAAAAAAAAAAAAGGAAAGTAGTTCAAGGGCACATGTCAGGAACGGGGCAAGGAGCGTCCTACAGAAATCCATTTGTGTAGGTTTAGGAAGAATATTTTCTAATTCATGCCTAATCATGTTAGACATTTCAGAAACAGGGTTCTAAATGTCGTCTATGGGCCTTTAGGTTAAGTAGCATTTTTTGAGTAAAGTGAATTCCTGGAGCCCAGTTCAGAGCTCCAGGAAGGTGGAGAGAGGGGGCTGATGAGGAGGTGGTGGCGAAGGGGAGGAATTCTGTCTGTGTACCTGTCATTCTGTGCACATCCTTCTTTCCTAAACGGATATTGTACGGTATAGGACAAATTTGTAAAAACAAATTTTCCTGTAATGAATGGTATGCTGTGATACTAAGGACATTTAGAAGCTAGTTTCCGAAGA
The DNA here is from genome assembly GCA_035773235.1 of Eospalax fontanierii. Taxonomy (NCBI): domain Eukaryota; kingdom Metazoa; phylum Chordata; class Mammalia; order Rodentia; family Spalacidae; genus Eospalax; species Eospalax fontanierii. The sequence continues at coordinate 64,025,891 of CM069529.1, read as the reverse complement.
TTGGAAAGCACTCCTGAGAATTAAAAAATGCTTGCATGTTCCCTCCACAGTGTGTCATTGAAATGACCTTTTATTCTTCCCGGGAGTTCCACTTCCTGATCCTTGAAATAACTCCCTAATTATCACAGGGAGAGCAGCCCGAATCAGGCCTATCCAACCTTTTGCTATTGCAACACCACATTGCCATCTACAAAGTTTCTGTGCAAACCATGTGATTGTGTGGCAAACCGCCCTCCATATATCATAACATTAAGGTTGTGCTTTTGTATTGGGCCACATTCATAGCTATCTTTAGCCTCATGCATGGGCTGCAGGTTGGATACATCTAATAAATCATACAAACCCGCTCAGGGTGGACACATGGCCCAGGTCTGCGCAATCAGTGTGTGCATCTAATGGGCAGCAGTGAGAAGGGTTCAGATGCAGTAATGTGAGCCAGCCTAGCCCTGTTTACTTCTTTAACAAAAGAGAGACGTACAGGAAGTGCAGTATGTTTATTGCACAATCACATTTCCTGTGGTGATTCCAACTGGCCCTCTACAACTATAAGCTTTAAAACTTTGGGTCAAAAAAGCTAAATCCCATGGGGGAAGGAAACATGAAGGCCCAAGCATCTATAATGCACAGCTCTGTTTCTTCATGAAGGCTGGATTGTACCAACATTCCCAGCACTGAATTTCCTTACTTGGTATAAGCATATGAATGAACAAGTCCTTTCAAAGAATTTTCTTGCCCAGTACAAGTCCTTTCGAAGAATTTTGTTGCCCAGTACAACTGGCAGGCAGTGCAGTGCTTGAGGCGGTCTACTCTCTCTGGTCTGGAGGACTCTCACTAATCTTCCTGTGGGAGGGCATTCATTTGGTCAGGAGCAAAGAGGGATTGAAGTTTCTTTTGCTAAATAACTCTGTTTGGGCTGGTAAGATGGCTCAGTTGGTAAAGTGCTGTGCCAGCATGAAGAACTGTATGGGGATTCTCAGCACCCATGTAAAAAGCCGTGTGTGGAGGGTACCTTCCTATAGCCCTGTGCCAGAAAGGCAGAGACAGAAGGATACCTGGCTACTGAATGAACTTAGCAAAACTGTGAGACATACGGTAAGAGACCCTGTCTCAAAAGAGAAGGTGGAGTTCAGTCAAGCAGAGCAAATAAAGCTGACTTCCAACATCCTTACAACTGTAAGCACATGTGAAAAACTATCTATCTATCTATCTATCTATCTATCTATCTATCTATCTATCTATCTATCTGTCTATCCATCCATCCATCCATCCATCCATCCATCCATCTATCTTGTCTCTGTCTCTCTGGCTCACAGGACCTGACATCCCTCACATAGATTCTGAATGGGTCCTAAACATGCAGACAGAGACTGAAGCTGTTTCCTTTAGCTGGGCAAAGAAAAGGAGCTTGCTTCAGCCAGACCAGAGCAATCTAGTGAGCATCCCATTTCCAGTGGTGCGTGATGGGATGTGTGCGTGTATAGCTGTGTGCATGCCGTTGCACACTGTTGTAGGTGAGAGGATAGTCCCATATGTCCTTTCCTTCCACATTGGGTCCCCCTTGTCATGCATGGAAATATGTACCAGGCTAGCTGGCCTACAAGCTACAAGAGAGTCTCTTGTCTCCCGCTCCCACCTCCTCACAGGAGCACTGGGAATACAGGTATTTTGTCCTACTTCATCTGGCTTTCTACTTGGATTCTGAGGGTCCAGATTCAGGTCGTCAGGTTTGTTTGGAAGATGCTTTGCCCACTGAGCCATCTCCTCAGTCCTTTCTGTGGGTTTGTAATTGTAGAAGAAAGCAGTGTCTTGTAAAGTAGATGTCTAAAACTTATTGTATAACCGAAACTTTCTGCCTACTGAACTGCAAAATCTCATCTTCCTTATCCAGGCTCTGGAAACCAAGATTCAGCTTTATGCATCTCAGAATCTTACAAACACAGTGTTACTCATCCTGCATTAGGCTCATTTGCTGAACTTCAAGTTGGTTCAAGTTGTGGCATAATGACTGGCTAGAGAGACAACAGAGACAAAGCAGCCAGTGTGTGCGCCGTGGTAGAGCACAGTCTTTGGAGGAAATGGATTCCTCCCAGTGTGATGGGCAGAAACAGGGAGAGAGGGCTTTCCTTTAGAATCACCAGTCCCTCTGCCGGCTGGTTACTGGATGATTAAGGTTATTATAATTAGAGCATTCAGAGCATACATTGCATGCCAGACATTTCTTTACATGTTTTAGACACATTAGTGTGTTGAAACATATTAGAGCGAGTTAGTTAATTAGCCCAGGACCCCACAACCACCAAGAGATGGAGTCACAGGGATCCTCATACTAGCCCCAGCATTGGCTATGAACTGTATCAGAGAACCTTCATGAAGCCATGGGGGTGGGGAGCAGCATGCTGGATTGGAGGAAATTCCCATTGCATTGAACTGTCCCAGAGGAGAGAGTGTTGTGCCCAGGTTATAGAATCCTCTCAAAAGACCACCAAGGAGGTCAAATCCACAAAGGGTCTTTATTTACAAGCTCCAGCTCAGTCCACAGTCTAACACACCGACGGAAGTGGGTGATAAGACAGTGGCCCCAAGTGGAGGGTGAGGTGATCTTTTCTAGGCTTAAAACAAAGAGAGGAGGGACAAGGGTTGGGATTGGTTAAGGAAGCCCACTGGCGCGAAAAGCATCTTATTCATATTAAGGTTACAGGGCCCGTGGAATGTGCTGACCAAAGGATGTTACAAGGTCTTGTTTATGTCTCTGATTTTAGCCTTGGTCAACCTGACCGGATTTTGTGTTCTTCTTTTTGAGTCCTAAGTAGGGTGTTTTTACAAAACTGTCTGGTATTTGAAGGCTACGTCCTTACAGGTGTTTTCCTATGAGTGTGGGAAAGACTGTGTTTTTTTCTGGAGCTGGGAAATCAAGCTTACATAGCAGAGGTTTTTCTCTAACAAAATGGAGTCAGGTTTGCCGCAACCTTCACTTTTCAGTTCTGGGGGTCCTTACAAGAGGATCCCCCGAGACTGCTCTGCTCCTGGCATCCTGTGAGGGAGGAAATTACAAAACTCAGGCTGCTAATTTAAAGAGCAGAAGAGGTTGTTTTTACTCAGAATCCTTTATGTTAGGTAGAAGGCACAGCTTTCTTACATGAATTTACTCTTTAGATCCTTGCAACACATTCTGGGAGGCAGAGAAGGATTGTGTCCATTTTGCAGACAAGGGGACTGAAGTCCAGAGCAGTGAGGTAGTTTTGCTGAGGTTCAAAGTTACTAGAAGAGTGCAGAGTAGCTTCCCAAGGAAAGTTTTCTTTTTCTTTTTCTTTTTAAAAATTACATTTATGTGAGGGCTGGAGAGATGGTTCAGTGGTTAAGAGTACTGGCTGCTCTTGCAGAGGACCTAGATTTGATTCTCAGCACCCACCTGGCAGCTAACAGGCATCCATAACTCCAGTTCCAGAGGAATTTGATGCCCTCTTCTGGCCTCAGTAGGCATTGCACAGCACAAGTGCACTTACATACATGCAGACAATACACTCATACACATAGAAATAAAAATAAACAAATAAAATATTTTAAAATTAAAAAAATATGTATGTATATTATTCTCTCTATGTGTCTGTCTCTCTCTTTCTGTGGGGTGTGTGTGTGTGTGTGTGTGTGTGTGTGTGTGTGTGTGTTTGGGGACCCATGTGTCTTACTGCAAGTTTGGGGAGGTCAGAAGACAATTTGCAGGAGTTTGCAGGAGCTGGTTTTCTCCACCTACCATGTGGGTCCTGAGAATTGGAGTCAGGTCCTCAGGCTTGGCAGCAAACACCTTTATCCACTGAGCCATTTCAGGGGCCCAAGGGATTTTCTGATATCAGGAAGGAACAAGTGTCACATAAGAAGGACCAAGGAAAAGAAAGGTGAGTGTAAGTCTTTAACAATTCATCTCTGGGATCCTCTAGGAGGAGGACATGAGAAAACAGACTGACTTTATAAAGCAACATTTCAAAAGCTCGATGCCAGAGGGCACCTGAGTTCTTGGATTCTCATACTGGCTCCTTTCTCTGCTCCTCCACGACTACCTCCATTTGTCCTGTCCGACACAGCCACAGGTTTCAGAATCAGTGACGTCAAAGGCCCAGGGCCCACTGTCTCCTTGCTTTATGCCTTTGAGAGTCTCTCACTGATCATTGGGCAACCAGTACTTGTCACCTTATTCCAAGTGATCACCCTTGGACATAAAACAATATCACCTTCATGGATGCTCTGGTGAATACCATGCTAGAACAAAACACTTACAGGCATGTGGGGTGGAGTAGGAGAACTTTAATAATTCCATTGAAACCAGGAAAAATAGCATTGAGAAGTCATTCATAATGACTTGAAGACAACCTTCACTGGATCTGTAAAAAGAGATCTAAATCCTTTGCTTTCTTTTATAATTTCTAAGACTGGAAGATGGCTTAGTAGGTAAAAGGTACTTGTCACCAAGACTGAACTGACCCAAGTTCAGTCCCTGGGACCCACAAAGAGGAAGAATTCCTTATCTCCACACTCATGCAGTGGCTCACACATGCATGCACACACACATATACACACAATAATAATAGGAATGTAATTTGAAAATTCCTATAGATGTTTGCAAACTGTATTATTACTTTAAAGCAAACAATTTTTTTCACTTTCAATATAAGCTATAAGTAGCAAGTCTCCAGGACAGAAGCAGTATTACTGCTCTCAGTTTACCAACTAACCCCTCCCCCTTATCATCAGAGTAAAGTCAGACATCTTTCATTTTGGTGGCTTTCTCCACATTTACAAAAACCAAGAAACCCAGAAATTTTGGGGGAGAGTTAGTGCTGTTTACTTTATATTTATTACCACCATGATGTTTTCCAAACACTAATAGAATTTCTAATAAGTTCTCAAGTAAGGTAATTGTTTCCCAAGCTTTCTTTCATTTTCTTCCTTGTTTGGTTTATACCAAACGTTACTAAAATGTTTTGTTTCGTTTTTGGATCTATATTCGTTACTTCCTGTTGCCATGATAAAATACCATGACCGAAAGCGATTTAAGGAAGAAAGAGATTATTTGGGCTTACAGTTCCTGAAGGATAGAGTGCATAGTGGTGTGGTGCATAAGAGGACAAGCAGAAAGCTCTGAGATCACATTTCATCTGCCCTCAGGAAACAGAAAGGGAGAACAGACAGTGTGGTTATAAACCCTCAAAGCCTGCCCACAGTGACCTACTTCCTCCAGAAAGTCTCCACCCTTTACAGAGTCACCACCTGGGGACCATGTGTTTACATATGTGAGCCTATAGAAGACATTTCTCATTCAGACTACCACAGCATGTGTTCTCATGGAACTGGAATCTCATCAAAGGTTTGATTTCCCTTCATTGTTCTCTGCTGAGTTACTGAAATATCATTTTCTCTAGATGCAGATCACATATAACTTATCTACATTCCCTGAGTGAGAATTCAGTCAGAATTTATGTCTTTGTTGTTATTGTTGCTTGCTATATGTTGCCTGTGCATATAGGCTAGGAATTCATACTAATGCCATTTATTTATATTGCACCTTGCCTTTTAGTTACCAATACACTGTGAATATGTGCATGAATGTTTGTTTTCATAATGATGCCTATAAGGGCAGGCTCCATTTGTGAGCATATTGGTGGTATATCTCCCACACTGATTCAGTACTTCCTGGTGCATACATATTGCTTCTAGCTTTGTGATTTTATAATTTTGCAACATTAGTTGGGCAGCATTTCAAATCCAGAACCACACACACACACACACACACACACACACACAAACACACACATATGTGAATATATCTATATCAGCATATTGTACCTATATCAGCAACATTAAATATTTTCCCCACAAACTATTTTAAAGTCATTTTTCTTACATAAATGAAATGAGAGGGAATTTTCTTCTATTAATACTTTATTTAAAATTTTTGCTATATTGATTAATTGATTGATTGATTGTGGGGTAGGTGCCTCCCACTCTATGTGTGTGGTGGAGGTCATAGAACAATGTGCAAGAGTTGAATTCGGGTTATCAGCTTGGCAGCCAGTACCGTTACCTGCTGTGTCATCTCACTGGCCCCCATAAATATTTTGTTACAGAAACAGAAGTATGTTTTATGTTGTGTTGTATCATATAGACTAGGAAATAAACTACTCTTTTCTTCTCAAAGGGAAATAAAAAAAGTAAAAAGAAACCAGCATTTATTGAGCATAGCATCTCTATAACCTCTTTTAATTCAACTTCAAACAGAATTGACAAATAAAACACAAGACACCTATATATAAATTTGTATTTCAGATAAATAAGGTATATGTTTAGCATATTGCAAATAATGCGTGGACTATCTCATAGCAAAATTACTTATTTCTTCGAAATTTCTTTGACCTGAGTGTCCAGTATTTACTAAAATGTAGCCAACTGATTCTCAAGAGGCCATGCATGATACCAACATGCACAGTTTTCATTGTTGTATTTTCCTACATATACATATAAGAACTCTTTGGGAGACCATGAGAAACTTGAAATAGTTTCCAACATCAAGACAAAGCAGCTTAACATTTACAGTTTGGTCACACTGTTTTCTGTCTTTAAAAATATACCCAAATAAAGGCCATTCTCACTTTGTGCTGTATCTGTTACTGACTTACATATTGGAGCATTAGACCATCCATGCAAGAACCATCTTGGTTGTCTGTTTTGTCTAACTCCATGGAGCATAGACCATCCATACTAGGAACAATTTTGTTTGTCTATTCTATCTAACTCCATTTTATAAATGGAGACATGTCTCGGGTTCTGTTAGCAGTAGGACTAATTCACTAGCAGAGCCCCTTAAATATTCCCTACAAGGGTGGGGCACAGGACAGATTGTGTTTTTCAATTATGGTGAATGTAAAGTGTGTAAGATATTATTTAGGCAATGCTCAGACAAGAGAAAGCCACATGAACTGAGACACAGCAAAGGAAGAAGTATGGAAGGGGTGGAGGAGGAGGGCAGGGAAGGAGAGGAGGAGGGGGCAGGAAGGAGTGGAAGACCCCCCTTTATGTACCTTTGCAGGTCTGTGGTGCCTAGGTACCAGTGGAAGTCTTTCCAAACTAACTAGCCATCTCACTGTTCTTCCTGACACTCTTCTCCCCTTCCCCCCACAAAAAAAGAAAATCCCTTGGAGAAGACTTTTTTTAAATACCTATTTTCCTTCCAAATAGAAAGCGAAGACTGGCTTCTGACCCGGCCGCATCTTTAGCCTGTGAACTGCTCTTGAGAAATCTTCCTACTTTCCATATGAACAGGAAGTACCATTCTTTCTTCCTGATCTGCAATGCAAACCTAACATTTTGGCTTTACATTTCTCATGCTTGCACAACTCAGCTTTTCAATTCCCCTCCACTCCAGTAAAGAGCAGGCACAGAGCTCAAAGTCCACAGTCCATAAGCTGTAAGTAAACAGGACATTGTGGACCAGGAGTGCTAACATTTAAAGAAAGAGGATTATCTTCTGTGGACTGTGAATATCTATCACTGTATTTATTAATTTTCCAAATGTGAGCTTCTTCAGGTCTTTTCAAAGTTAGGTCTAATTAGGGAGTTAATTATTCCATTGCACAGAATCTGACTTATTCCATCCAGGTAAAATACTATCTATAGATCAAGGGTGCTTATGGCTGAACACTGAAGAGCACAGACCTCTCAGAAGGCAAAAGAAACAGCAAAGGCACATGCAAAGTCTTCTGAAAATAAAGTACACCAGTGAGGATGCTGAGTCAAGTGTCTTCCCAGCATACCCTCTGCTGTTAGTATCATTATCTTGGGTCTAATAGAGAGTCTCCCTTTTAGGGACCTGTGGATCTGATTATCAGTGGCTTTGTCAGAAAACTTTATTCTTTTCTTTTTTAAGAGCAGTAAGTGCAAAAATATTTTCTGACTGGCCATTTGCTTAAGACTGCTGAATTAAAATTCAAAATGCCAAAATATTTGGTGAAGAAACACTATATATACTGCAAAGAAACAGAGAAAGCACAGTGTCTATTCTCCAGAGAATATTTACAAAAATATTTCAGTTGATTAAACATATATATGTGTATGTATTCTATGTCTTTGTATATATTTATGTGTTTGTATATGTGTGTGGTTGAATATGTTGTGGGAATGACTTTTGCAATATGGATATATTCTGGACAAATGACTGCTATTTAACCTTACTACCAAAAAGTTAATCTTAGCTTGTATATAATGTTGACAAGCTTTTCTTGTCACCTTTAATCCCTCATGATCCTTCCTTGCCCTTGACCCAGAGTAATGTATGAATGCGTGTGTACGTTTACCGTTTTAAGCACTGTAACAGCACACATTTGTTGGGAGCAACAAAGGTTATCTCATTTGTGTGGCAAACAATAGATGGAATCAATAGCATCTGTGGTTGTGTGGGTGCTATTCTAGTCAGTAGGGATCACAAGGGACATAATTCTCTGATAAGGGTCAGACATTTACTTCCCCATTCCATGCTGGATATACTACTTCAATAAAAGAAAAACTGAGTCCTTGTTTGTGAGGGCAGTTCTGAGAGAATTCAGAAAGCACATGCTTTCACAATTTATTGGGTCCCTCTTAGCTAAATGTATGCTAAGAGTCAGGCCATCTTTAGTTAAGCATCACTAATGTGGCATCATTTAGTAAATACCACCGCGTGTGTGTGTCTGTGTGTGTGTGTGACTTCTGCCTTGTTTCAGGCAGTCTCCAGCTTTCCCTAGCACTCCTTCCTTAGACTTTTCTCTAATGTTCTCTTGATTCTTTGTTAAAAGTTGATCTTAATGTTTCATTTTCATTAGGATATCCAAATATTTACTTGAAATGTTCTTCAAAGACAGGAGAAGTCAGGTGTGCTGGTGCACGCCTTTAATCTCAGTGCTTGGGAGGCAGAGGCAGGTTCATCTCTGTGAGTTCAAGGCCAGCCTGTATGAATAGAAAGTTCTAGGCCCACTGTAGCTACAGGGAAACCTGTCTCAAAAGAAAAATCTAAAAGTTCCCAGAAAACAAAGACAGAATGGTGTCTTTGAGATTGTCTAAAATTGAGATTTTACTATATCTTATAAAGGGAGCATTTGAATATTTCAAAATCAATTTTTAAATATTTATTTATTTTTTAAATTATGTACTTGTGTGCACATGAATGTAGGTGCCCTTGGAGGCCAGAAGAGGTGTGTCAGAGACTCCTGGAGCTGGAGTTAAAGACAGTTGTCAACCACCTGTCTTGAGTACTGAGAACCTAACTTAGGTCCTCTGGAAGAACAAGAAGTGCTCATACCTCCCAAGCCATCTCTACATCCCCTCATTTAAAATCCGTCAATCAATCAAGCTAAAATATGTCAAATAATCTGAAGAAATTTGGGAAGAAATTGAAGACAAAGATTTGGTGGCATAATTTGACTATTAGTTTGTGAGTTGGGGGTGAGAGAGGAAAGTCAGAGCAGATCTGAGTTAAGATTCCAGTGGTCCCAGAGCATGTAGTGATGCTGTCCTTCATAGAGCCTAGTCTTTGTGCCATGGCCAGGAGAAGCAAGCACCCTCCGAATCTAAGGCTGCCTGGAAATCTGTCCAGCCTCCATATTACTGCAATGAATGCCTTCTCTTTCTAAAACATTCTATAAACTCCTAAATAAGAAAGAGTATATTGGTCTTTACCTTCTACTAGCTGTTGGCACACAGGTTCAGATTTGGAACATCCATCATGTAAGCAAATTCAGAGCCACCACGGAATGGATTTACAAAATAAATGCAGAAATAAAATGGCTGTGAATCACAGAGCACATGGCTTTCTGAGTCTTCTGATTGACACTTTGCGGTATTATGTCTTCCATCCTCCAACACATTTCCTTCCTTTGGAAGGATGAGTCTGTGAGCTATGCACCAACAACTAGGAACTTCCACAGCACTAAGTTGAAAATTTCATTTTTACCAGACTCCAGATAATGAAGACAGAGTGTGTGGATTTCCTCCAGGAGTAGAAGAAAATAATGAGATACAGCAGGAAGTCGGAGGAGCTCATCCAACCTCACAGCACAGCCAGGGCCATGGTCAGCAGCAATAACCAAACGAACACGGAAATCTTAATTAAACTTTTACTAGGGCCAGTATTCAGAAAACAGTTGAGCTATGTGTGTTTTAAATTCCTATTGTTTTGTATGTGTTTGTATATGCGTGTATGTGTTTGTGTGTGGGGTATACAAGTATGTAGAAATGTGTGTGCATTTCATGTTCTAGTTAGCATATAATCTATGATGTCATTCTTCAGATGCTTTCCATCATTTTGTTTTCAGACAAGTTCTCTCACTGGCCTGGAACTTGCCAAGTTGTAGAGTGGATCGATTCTCCGAAGGAAAAGCCTGATGAGCTATGGACAAACACCCCTCCCAGAGTGGTATCACCCAGGATCACCTTGAGCAGAAAGAGGAGGAGCTGGGAAAGTCCTATGCCCCACCCACCCTGTCCATTGGCCTTGGATGTTTGAAGAGGAAGGGCTACCAACTATTTAAACTGGGGGTCCTGGGAGGTCAGCCCTTTTTCCCCTCCCCCAGGGCCATTTGGATCTGTTCGCAAGATCCAAGACTCGTGGATTTACTAATCTGACTTGCAAAGGGGAGGGAGCGCGCCCATGCTCTGTAAGTAACCCCCTACCCACTGCTCTGTTAGTAGCCCAAGTAAACTAGCTAGAATTTGTTTAACTGTGAGTGGAGACATTTGTTGCAAGGCCTGGGGAGATTTTTGGGTTACAAGGCCCAGGGCCAGGGGAAGGTTAAGTTGGTCTGCCTCTCCCAAAGAGAAATTTTAATAACACAAGTTGTCTAGGCTATCTGGGAAACTTCACGGATCTGCCTGTCTTTGCCTCTCCAGTGCTGGGACATACTTCCACTCCTGGCCTCTTTTTTTGGTCTTTTTTTGAGACAGGATCTCCATTTATCCCTTTATCCTCAGTGGCCTGGAACTCACTATGTAGACCAGTCTGGGCTTGAACTCACAGCCTCCCTCTGCCTTCTGAGTGCTGGAATTAAAGGTGTGGGCCACCATGACCATGCCTGGCTTTTCAAACATGAGCTCTGTGGGTTAAACTCAGTTCATCATGCTTGGCAGTCAAGTACTTTACCAACTGAGGTATTTCCCCAATCATATATATACATATATATATATATATATATATATATATATAATTTATTAGTTTTATTTTATGTGTATGTGTATAGTGCCTTGCATGTATGCGAGTGCACCTGTGTTGTGCAATGTCCGTGGGGGACAATAGAGAGCATTGGATTCCCTGGAACTGGAGTTAAGGAAAGTTGTTAGCTGACATGTGGGTGCTGGGATTTGAACCCAGGTCTTCTGCAAGAAAATGAGTGCTCTTAACTGAAAGAACAATCAGTATTCTTAACAGCTGAGCCATCTCTCCAGCCCCGCATATGGCCTGTGGTTATTTTTTCTTGACCACACTAGGTTTATGAGCTTGGGAGGAAGGCACATGGGTAAAATGCTGTTCCCTTCACATTTCAAAGGAACATAATAGCCACAGATTGGAGTGAACTGCATAGAGTCAGGTCTGGCACCGAAACACAGGTCAGAGAATGAGACATGTCAATCCACCTCTCCTGTCTCTCCTTCCTATTGGTACTCTCATCTTTCTTGCAGTGTAGACACATTGTGCTAATTCTGATTCCATCATCATACAGCTATCTACACGTCACTTTTCCTCACTGTATGTCAGTCTGTGTCTAAATTTCCTTTTTCACAAGACTACGACCTGTGAGACTGTATTACAGTCTGCCCAATGACTTCATTTCAACTTGAATACGCTGTAGCCACCTCATCTCCAGATAAGGCCATATTCTAGACTGCTTGTTATTAGGATGTGAATGTGTCATCTCAACCCATAACAGTCTTGTTAGTTCACAGGTCTTTAGTTATTCAAATAGGTATGTGGGGTGTTTTATTGCTTTAGGTTGTAATTCCCGAATGAGAAATGAGCTTCCTTATTGGCTTATTGTCATTTATTTGTGTGTCTTTACTAATATGTCTGCTCAGAGTGTTAATTTTCCTTTGAGACAGGGTCTTACTACATAGCTCCAGCTGACTTGGAACTTGCTTTGTAGTGCAGGCTGGCCTCAAATGCAAAGATGCACCTGTTAAGCACTGGGAATAAAGGCATGTGCCACTAGCCCAACAACCATTAATATATTAATTGCATTCTGTGTCTTCTTTTTTGATGAATGTTGAGTTTAAATATTTTTAAGTATTTCAAACAAAAGTTAATTAAGCTTGAAAATCAAGATATGTTCATTGTTGAAAATGCTTAATGTGATATCTGAAAAGAAAAGAAAATATTCCCCTACTACAGCTCCACTCTTGAACTGTAACATTGTACTGTTATTTTGTGATGTTTCCTGTGGATTTCTATTTAAATAGTAGAAATACTTTGTGCTCCATGTTAAATAGAATGCTGGATAACTTGACCTTATTAAATTTAAGTTTATCTTTTCCAGAAGGAGTCAGAGAGAATGAAAGAGAGAGAGGAGGGGAGAGAGAGAGATGAGAGAGATGAGCTGTCTGCTCCATTATATGTGTCCACCAAGAGGAGAAGCTAGAGTCCCGGGGAGGAAGACCTCTCAGGACAGCCCACATAAGCACAAGTTAGGAACATTCTCTGACACAGTCCTACCAATCAAGATCCAAGCAGACTTTGCCTGCCACTCTGGCTCCTCCGTTTACCTCTGTGTGTGTAGTGGTCTCTCCTACTTGGAGGGACTGCAGAATACCTTCCATTCACACTTGAGACCAATTTTCCACCCTCTGCACACTACTGGTCAGAGAGGATGACCAGAGTACACTGAGTCACCAGTTCCCGTGTCTTCTTTATGTCTCTTTGTTTGGCCCAGAAGAGATATCTGAGGAGAGGGGACAAAGTGGCTGGGGAAGCCAGGCTGTCACTGGACTCTCCAGTTCCATCTTTACAGCTCACTGGAGATCTTCTGTGTCACCCATCGAAGGTCACAGCTTCTAAGAGATGTCCTTCTCCATGCAGCCATCCTGCTCTGATTCTGGAACTGTCATGTCTCTCAGTGCACAGGGGATGCCTAATGTCTCCTCCCACCACCTGTTTGAAACCTGATTGACCTGGACAAGCACTGACCTCACTCATTATTAAACAGGATGGAGGGATGGGATGGGGGATGGGCACGAGAAGCAAAAGTTTTAAAATGTTTTTCTGTACAACATATCATGCATTTTCTGCTTCTATTCAGAATAGACGGCTGTTGAATAGTCCATAAAATTTAAGTCCATTATTTTGAACATGAGGCTTTTTTGTTGTTATTTATGTTGTGGTGATTGATACCCTGGAAGCCACTGCATTCCCTTCTAAATACCTTGATTATGAAATTTAAAAGAAAATATAAGTAAAGCTCCTTTTTATGTAGACACTATGCTTTTAGATTGTGTGTATGTATGTGTGTACTTGTGTGTGCATATGTGTGTGTGTGTGTGTGTGTGTGTGTGTGTGTTGATAGAATGCCCTGGCTGCAGAAAACTAGAAGTCCCCTGAAACTGTTCCTAATCTTACCTACCTCAGAAACTGCTGCTGACTTTACCTATCTCTGGGACTGCTGGAGACTGGCTGCTGTTCAAGATAACCCATCTTGCTTGAGCAAGCAGCTTCAGGAGGTGCACAGATCCTCGCAGCAACTACACGATCACTAACTTTCCCTATACACGGGCAGTCTTTTCCAGCATGCTGGAAGGTGGCTGTCCCTGCTGCGCTTGAATGAATAAAATGCATCCCGCCTGAGGTCCTGTATGGTTTATTTCTTTCTCTCCTATCATTTCTGTACCCTTTGCCCCTACACCCGACATATGAATGTGTGTATATGCATGTGCGTGCGTGCGTGTATGTGTGCGTGTGTGTGTACTAAGCTTGTGCTGCAGCATTGCTATATTCCCAGGCCTCTCCCTCCCTCCCCCTCCCTTGCCTCCCCTCTTCTCTGCCTTCTCTTCTCCTCTCCCATCCACTCTCCTCCCCTTCCTTTCCAATTCTCTCTCATTTTCCTTTCCTCCTTATCCCCTTCTCTTCCTCTCCCCTCCCACCCCTTCTCTTCTCCCTGCTCTCCCCACCTCTCTCCTCTCCTCTGCCCCTCCCTCCCTCCTCCTCCTCTCTCTCTGCTCCTCTCCTCCTCCTCCCCTTCCCTCCACTCCTCTATATTGGCCATATTAAATATGCTTTATTAAGGGTTGGCTTATTTAGCTGTCTTCTACTTACCTATCTGAGCGAGCTTCTGTTTCCTCTCGGGATCCTCAGTAAGGCTGCCTTGGGGAAGCTTCCTTCAAGCTGCAAGACTTTCTGTAAAGTGAGAGTGGCCTCCATCCCTCCCTGGCCAACACAGGCCCAATACTGGAGGGATGATGGGCTCTGCAGACAGCACCTGTGGGAAATCAGCCTGAAGACTTAGTTTCTCCCTCGTTATGTTTCCCTCTCATTCGGAAGAATTCTTTCACTTGCTTTAACATTTATTGCAAAATTTCAGGCAGCTGGTACCCAAACCATCTGGTGTTCCTCCAAGTACTGCTCCCATCCCTGCTGCAGCCAGGGTAGAAGTGACTATGCTGCTGTCAAGTCCTCACTGACTTTGGCCAGAGACATCTCTTCCTTGTGGTATGGACAGAATTCTCCACAGGGAGGCTAAGAACAGGGCAACTGCTCTTCTCAGAAGAAGAGGGCGAGAGAGGAGATTTTCAACAGGCAAAATGCAGATGGCTTCATCTCGACACAGGCACTTTGCTGAAGAGTTTGAGTTACAGGCAAGCACCAAAGCTTTCCCAGAAATGACTTTTTTTCAAAGATCTGATTTGAAACAATTATCGTGAATCAATAAATCATGAATACTTCAGCACAAGCAAGTGGGGTGTTGCCAAAATAAAATAAGCTAGAATTTGGAGGTGGCTGGGAACAGAAGAGTGGGCAGATGCTGGCAGGTCTCTGAGAAGCGTGTTAGGGATGCTGGTGCTGCCTCAGATGCGCTGCTGTGACACCCGGCACTGAGAGTTCAGGAGTGAATGAAGAGTAAGTTATCCGAAACTGGGAGGGGGACGGAGCTTGACCACAAACCTCAGACCTTTAGCGCTGAGTGTAACTGCAGCAATGTGGGAAGTAGATGTGAGCGGGGCAGTGGTCACTCTGCCCGAGTCCCATGCAAAGGGGTCACAGTGCTGTGAGTTTACTCTAAAACCTATGAGGAAAGAGTCAGGAACGAAGGAACATCTGTTTAAGAAAAGGAGCCTGTTACTGAACCACGCTGATGTTAATGTCATTCCCAAGCAAAGAAGCAATGCGATGTGTGACAGGAAAAGGCCGGGTTGAGATGGAACTGAGGGTTTTCCTTGACTCTCACATTTGTTAAGGCCTTACAGAGTTCAAACATGATGCCATAGAGGATTGCTAAGCCACACAAGGCCCATTCGTGAGATTTAGAGTCTGTCTCTTAAACCACAGGGCTTCTATGAAACTTGGGAGGCTCTATCTCCAGTAAAGGATGTTCATGTTTGTGATTCATATTTAATGGTGTGAACAACTGGTATTCAGAGAAGGTCCACAGAGAGCTGGAGATAACTATTTATCAGTTGCAACACTAACCTTGAATATAAAGAGAGAACCAGCATTGAATCAAATACAGTGCTTGTGTCCCCAAGTTCAATAGACAATAATATGCCAAGACAAATCAGCTTTAGAGACCTGTGGGTGGATTATTCCTGGGGCTTGACTCTCTCTTTCTCTCTCCCCCTCCTCTGTGCATGCACATATATGGGTGCCATGTGCCCGCTACAGCAAGATGTCACATGTTTTCCTATTATCAGTCCCCACCTTCTTGCCTTTGAGGCAGGGTCTCCCATTGAACTGGAACTTCTTGTTTTGTCTAGGCTGACTAGACAGTGAGCTCTTGGGATCTGCCTGTCTCTGTTGCCAAATGCTGAGGATACAGGTGCACACAGTCATACCTGGCTTTTTATGTGGGTACTGGGGATTTGGACCAAGTCCTCAAGCTTACAGAGCAAGAGTTATTACCTACTGAATCGTCGCCCCAGTCTACGTGTGAGTTTTAATGAAAAAACTCCCATGAAAGTCCTTATTGTTCTTCAGAGTTTCTTCTGTTCTTTTCATATGTTTATTGATTCATCTATGTGTGTTTGAGTTTGTAAGCTGAGTGTGTGCAGTGAGAAGAAAATTTCCCTAGCTTTACATGTTTCAGAAGTCTAACAGACTACAATCACTGTATTTAAAGATGTATCTAAGGAGTCTTAAAGAAGGAGATTCTGCACTCTGAGATGTTGTTATAATGCAATAAGATGAGACTTTAGGGTGGAGGACTACACTATGAAGTAACATACAACCAATATGTTGTTTAGAACCAAAATGTCCCCACAAAGAGTGACGTTACAGACTTGGCTCCCAAGCAGTGAAGCAGTATTCAGAGGAGAGGCTTCTAGGAAGTGTTGGGATCATAAGGGCTCTGATCATTATCCACTGATGGGTTTATAATTTGAGGTGCTATTGAAAGGATGTAGAAATAGAATGTGGGACCTTGCTGAAGGAAGTGGGTCTTGAGGACTAGAATCTCTCTCTGGACCTTTCTTCCTCTCTTCCCCTTCCATTCTCCTTCCTGGATGTATGAGGTGAACGGTTTTGCTGTACCACACACTCCCTGCCATGATGCTTTACCTCACACAGTCCAGAAACAACAGAGCCAACTGACCATGGACCAAAACCTCTGAAGTTATGAACTAAATGAAATCTTTGTATTTCTTCAGATGTTTTCTTATAGTGATGGCAAGTGGACTGACATCGGGGATTCCACTCTAGTGTGTTAACTCAAACACTGAACAGGTAAATACAGAAACTCGAGGCTGCTCAAGATGCAGAGAGAAGATGACAGTTGTGGGTCCAGTCCTAAACAATTCACCTAACTCCCGTTCTAATCAGGGAACACTGTGGGGGAGGAGCTGAAGTGTGTCAAAGGGGGAGGGCTGCAGATACCATCCACTGGACTTGATACAGCCATTGTGAGTATTCACTTACAACATACGTATTTATGTGCACTAGACCCACATAAAACCAGCCATCAAAAATCAGTCAAGGAAGGGGAATAAGTCCAGAGGGCCTTAGCCTTTACTTTCAAACTACTGAATATTGACTGAGTCAGGGAGAGGGAGATCATGGTCTTGAACCAAGTATCCTTGCTGAGCCTACCAGTCTCCAGTGGATAGCTCCAAATCCCTTGTCATACAAATGGCCCTGGTTAGCTCAGTGGGTCACAACCCAAAATGCATAGAAAAGAATGTGTGAGAGAGATTTGTCATAGGTGGGAAGGTGGACAGGAGTGGCAGGAAAGTGTGGAGCAAGAGTGGTCAGTCTATATAACATATACGTGAAAAAGAGTAAAAATTTGAAAAATTAGCCAACAAACGTTTTATGCGTTATATATAAGCCCCTTTGGGGACTTAAGGAATAAAATCATAGTCATACTGGAAATTTATTTTGACAATTTGGTTATATTTAATGTTGTTATTATTAGTTCAAGGATTTTAATCTGCTTGACTCATGATCCAGCATCCTACTGCACCGATGAACCTTCCAGAAACCCTGTATGCGATAGCCAAGGGTTATTACAACCCTATAATGCGAATACATTTGGAACTTATTTTCATTAATTACTATCCTCATCTGGTAAGAATGACTGAGCCTGGATTGTATAATTAGAAACTAGAATCTACAGGAACTTCTTTAAAAAATTGTTTATATTATTATTGTGTATGTGTGTGCATGAGCTGTGTGTGCTATGCACCTGTGGAGGCCAGAGATAAGACTGAGGAGTTTGTTCTTCCCTTCAACCTTTATGTGGGTTCTGGGGAATCTCATATTTGCATAACATGCCTACCTGCTATTTCTACCAATGTATTTGAGAGTGGTTTGATTTCTAACTTTTTTGTTTGGCTATTATAAAATAATGAAATGGTTACCACATTGGAACAAGGAATTTCAGGTAACCTAAATCTGTGTTCCTGGGCCATAGTCACTCATGTTTGACTTCAGAATAAATGATCATTTATCTTCTGTGAAATAAGAGCTATATTTCTTTCTGAAAACAACCTCATTTGGGACTGATGATTATTCAGGACTGATTTGCAGGACCTTAGTGTCTCCTATTCCCCTCAGCCTGACAAAGCTATAACGACACACCCACACGTTTCACCTAGGCTTAGAATTTAGAGACCTGAGCAATGGCTTTTACTTTAGGCAATTTGCCTTTAGATACCTTGTCTTTACCTTTGAGATGCAAATCTCATTAAAAACCTCTTTTCAGCTTTACAGTCATGGACTCTTCAGAATACAGAGCCATCTTGTTGAGAGGGACCCATCAAAGAAGATAAAGCCCATTCCAATCTGAATGGGAGAAGAGGAGCCCACCTTGGATACAAGGGTCTCTTCTCTAAATTGTATGACTTCTCCCTGACATGAGATAAAAGCAAGTTTACTTTTCCTAGAGAGCTTATTCAGCTGTAAGGAATGAAAACTTGACATTCTCAGGAAAATAGGTAGAACTGGAGATCATCATGTTAAAGCTAGATTCAAAAAGAGAAATATTCCATGTTTTCCCTAGCATGAAGAATCTGAATTCACACACACGCACACACACGCACACATTCACTCACTCACACACGCACACAGGCACAAGCATACAAGCACACTTGTGTGAGTGAAAATAGAAAGGTAACTAAAGACAGGTAGTAAAGTACACGTGCCATGAAAGCAGAAGGGACACTGTATGGGAGGAAGATGAGACAAGCAAGAGGGATGATTGTCCTGGTCGTAATTAAGAGCAAAGGTTAAGGACTTGCTTGAGAATGTTACAATGACAGTCATTTCTTTGTATGTTAACCAAAACACAACCCCCCCACCAAAGAATTTTACATAGGTGAGTATAGAGCTTTGATTTTCTCTTGCATAAAGACAATTAGCAAACAGATGGCCCATGATTCTCTTCATTCTGGTTTTTAAAGTTCCTATCTTTGTTTTAGAAAAATTTAGCTCAGTCTGAGTTTAATCCTCCCGCCCCTATTGCAAAACTCTTGTCTAAAGCTTCCTTCCTCCTTTGCAAGTGTTACTTTGCTGGTTCCAAGCAACAGAAAGCAACTGTGTCCACTTTGGGCCAAAGGAGTGTGATGGGAAGAATGTGTAGAATCAGAGAAGGGGAGATGGCAGCATCAAGATTAACATACAGATGAGCTAATTAGCAGAGAGAAGCTGGACGCCCTTCCATACAACAAATGGAGCTTGCCAGAGAAAAACCTGGGCTATACAAACATGGGTGCAGTACGTGGTCTGTCAATGACCTGTGAGGTCCCTACTGATGCAGGACTTTTTGAGTGCATCTTTTCCCTCAGTTCCCATCCTGTTCCTGGGAATGCTTTCCTTTTCTTAATAAATTGTTTCTATAGCCATGCATCTCTGGTTTGATTTGGAGGCTTGACAAAGAGCTTCGAAACTTCAAAAAGTCCGACTGGGACTCAGATCCACACCTATAGTAGCCACAGGACATGGTCCAGGAAAAGCAGGGCTGAGGATGGTCCAGGGATGGGGATGCTCCACAGGTGAGCATGGCGTAAAAAGATGGTGATGGGCCAAGGATGGGGGTGGTCCAGGGATGGGGATGGGAGCAGATACCAAAGCCTGAGAGACTGAGAAGTTCTGCAATAAATGTACAACTTTTATGTTATAACAGGGACTGTGTTATAGCGTCAAGACTGCTGGGAAAGGCCACTCAGACTCCAAATGTTCTGAATCAGCAGAACTTTATTTAGTGATTGTAGTCTCTAGGTTAGGTAGGATTTAGAGTGTAACCCTGACTTGGTGTGAGGGGGATGGGGGCGGGGGTGGGGTGACATGAAGCCTATAAAGGCAAAAACTATATCCTGATGGACCAGGCCATTGTACAGGATTCCAGGAGAATGACATGCTTGTTCCTGCAAGTGTGCAAGCAAGCAGTTAGAAAAGCCAGATAAGCATTAAGGAAGTGGTTAGAAAAGCCATAAAACATTAACTGAGACATTCCATCTTTTGTGGGGGGCAGAGGATATTTTCCTATGGTTAATTCTTCCTAGAACAACCCTGTGATTAACTCTTCCTGGAACTACCTGCCAGAGTCACAGCTCATCAAGATGACGGCCTTGTACAAAATGGAGGAACTCAGACTATCACAATTGTGGGAGCTACCTTTGCCCATCATCATGAAGTCCGTGATGAAGAATGGCCGCCCAGTGATGACCTTGGCCTTGAATCATTCACTCTTTGTTTAGAGTTCCAGGGGCTCAGGCTTTCAGTAGAATGTGGATCACTTTCCCAGATGTGATTCTGGTGGTGATGATGAGAGACAAGTAGAGTAGAAGGACAGGGAAAGTTCTGGGGATCCCCTTAACTAGAAAATCAGTTGAAACCTCTTAGTGTCAAAGTAAGAACTCTAACAACTAACAATTGCTTAAGGCCCTTCTCCCTTCCAAACTATAAACCTACAATTTTCTAGAAAGCTCACCCATGTCCCCAAACCCTTGTGTAGCCCTTGTGGACCCTGCTTTCACCCTATTGGGTTATAATTCTAACCAAGGCACCTCTAGAGCTACTTCACTTACAGAGAGAGAGAGAGAGAGAGAGAGAGAGAGAGAGAGAGAGAGAGAGAGAGAGAGAGATTTCTAAACTATCTTCTGAAATGTAACTTAAGATACACCAAAATGGTTCATAAGACAATAAATTGTGACTCCCCTTGAGGATCCCACCCCTACACCCTTGGATCTGGCTTACTTTCTTCTGAGTGTCTCACTTTCTCTTAACCCTTGTGTTTAAACCTATGTTAAAATATCCTTATTGGACTGACGAGATCAGCAGGTAAAGACACTTGCTGCCAAGCCTGACAATCTGAAATCCATCCTCAGGACTCATGATAGGAAGAGAGAACCAACTCCTTTAAGTTGTTCTCTGATCTCCACACGCATACTGTGGCATACATGTGCCCACATGCATGCAAACATACACACAAAATATATAAATAAATAAAGCATAATTTTAAAGTATCTTTATTAAGCCTCAAGTCTGCTTCAACATATCAGCTATTCTTGAAATTCTTTTCAACACTGAAGACAGAAATCCTAGCTTTTCCTGAGTACGTGTCACTAAAAGTCTAGGGGAACTTGTAAGCCAGTTGAGGGTTACAGTGAGGAGCTGGTCTCGGTCAGTTTACTCCTGATAAGGGGATGCTTCCTGCATAGACAGGAAGATCACACGAGAGGGAGAATCCTTTCCCTGGGGAAAGACAGCCCTTGGAGTGAGAAGCAGGATGGGAGAGACTGCGTATTCCCAGGCAGAGGTCTGGAAGACTCATTGAGAAGCTGAGAGGAATTATATCCAGGTGGCAAAATAGAGAGTGATAAGCGCCTTTTGTCTCGAATGGTTTTATTGTCTTCATGTGGGTATAATGAACACACACTAATTCTAAGAATGATGAAAAAGAATGGCTTTGAGAGAGTAAGAATGTAAGGAGAGGAGCTGAGCAGGATAGAGCTGAGTGTGGGTGGATACACAGCAGCTCAGTCCTGCCAGTCTCTTCCTCTTCACCCCTGGCTGCTGAATTTATATCTGGTAACTTTTCTAAATCTGAGATTTTAATACTGTGCCTCTCAGTTCTTTGTTTTACAATCCAGCCAAATTCCCAACCTCTGTCTACTTTCCATTGCCTTCCTATCCATCAGCTCCGGGCTCACAAAACCCTGTCTATGCAGGAAGCACAAAGAGGCCTCTAGAGGCTAATGAAGACCATCCAGATGACACATGCACATCAGGTACCCCTGTCCCTCAAATGCTGGTCAGCCTTGCCTGCATAGGGAAACCCTTGCTGCTCACTAGGTTCTGTTGGGAGACCTGGAAATGGTGGGCTCATCTCACCCTGTGGAGGACAGAGACGTTCAGGTAATATCGGAGTGAGTATTCCAGATGCAGTAAAGTGGGAGCTTTTCTTTACCCTGATTACCAACATCAAGTCCAAAGCAAGGACAGGATCTGTGAAGTGAAGTTCCCTGAAAAAGTTCTATTTCTGTCAAAGATTCTGCAGACCTATTGGCTAATGTGACTGGAGAGTTGGCATGTTGCAGATGAAGAGTAACAGTTCTTTCTAGTGCCCCGAATATACATTTAACACACACCTCTGTGTCTGACCTAATGTCCTTTTGTTTATCAGGCAAAAGCTTTGGAATGTAATAGCAGATCACTGGATTCCACCAGCCCCTGAAGTTAAAAATGCCAAGACCTCTAACAAAGGTTTCCCTCTTGATTGGAAGCCATCTGCTTGATATCTAGAGCAATATATTTGGTAAATACATTGATTTATGACCTTCTCTTGTTCCTGTGACAGACAAAAGCTCATCATACCACTGGGATGACCTAAATCCTTGTTCCTGGGCCATGTTCGCCCACAGCTGGTGCAAGATAAACTGCCTTTTGGTCCCTCAGGAGGGAGCTCTGGGTTTTGAGCTGACAAAAGTGAGAGGTGACTGCAGGCCCATCACTCATTACTATAGGCAGCTTCATCTCCTTTGTGATCTGGGGCACATTTGTGTTTACGATAAATGTATATTTGAACAGAAAAAAAAATCCTGATTGAATTTAAGGTTTCAGTGTTTAAACAGACATTTAAAGTTATTTGGACACTTAAAGCAAAGCACTGTACTGCCTTTTATTGTGGAGAAACCAAATTCAATAGGTAATGCTTACAATGGCACCAATAAAATATAATTGATTCACCTGATTAAATCGACCCAGTCCTGAGTTGAGGCTCCACAGCTTGGGAGTTACATCACCTCTCAATATTGATCTGGCAGCTGAAGGACTGGACTGAATTTGTGCTGATGGGAAATTATTATATGACAACCAAATTCTGAGGACGGGCTACGGCACTGACCGCTGGTATTGGTTTTTGGTCTAAAGGTGCAGTTGGTCTCTTGTGATAGTTTGGATGTCCCCTGGGGACCAGGAGACCCGACAGACATCAAAGCCTCTGCTGGTTTCCTTCTCCCTTTACTTCAAGTGGTTTAATGGTGATGACTAGATGAGAAAAATAAGTAGAAATGTGGTAAATGTGAAAATGTCTGTGGTGTGTAAAGTTATGTTTTAACAAGGTCAAGAGAGGAGAAGTTCCTCTCCGAATCCCCAAGAGAAAGAAATAGAGAAAAACATCAACGGAAGTGGAATTCCAACACACTTGGGTTCTGAGTCTTGCTTTCTCACCAACTGTATGATTTGTTGCAAGTAAGTAGACCTGTCTGGCCTTCCTTGGGGTCAGTTCTTTCCTCTATGATAACATTACTTTTTTGTGTGTTTTCCCGTCAAATTTTGGGTTCTGTGTAGGCTGCATACCAAATAAATGTCATCATTCAGTTGCAAGGCACGCTTCTATGATCCTGCTGGAAAGAACAGGTCAAATGCAGTTGTCTGAAAGAAACGAGAAAAGTTTACACAAAAGCAGTATTCTGGAATGGATTTGGATTAGATGTCACATCTCCTTGGACATCTGGAGGGGGCAGACTAGTGAGGCATGCGTTTTTTTGTTGTTGTTGTTTTTGCTTTTACAGATTAGGTAGCTTGTGAAGCATGTGGTCTGAAAGGTGGCTTCACAGGCATTTTCTCAGACTTTGAATTCTGTCTTCCAATTACTGGTTTAGATAAACTTAACTCCTTGAGAAGTAACTCCCTTACCTTTAGAAAAATACCAAAGTTGGAGCCTCCTGGGGTTGCCTAAAGGATTAAGTGAATTAATACATGTAAAATCAGTTCACAAGAATGGCTTGGGGGTAGCTCTCATTTGTACAGTGTGCAAATTAAAGGAAATATCTGTAAGATGAATTAATTCCATTTGTGGTGAAATATGAGCCCCATTATGCCAATTTTGACACTAGGTGGATGGTTTCATGAACTTGAACCCAGAGTAGAGAGTGGGATGGCTATTCTAGGCATCTGACTGTTCCAAGGTCTGTGCTTCAAGTGGGGACTGCAGGATCAGAGACAGGATGGTGGTAGTGGGCCTTGCGTCAAGCAGACAGAGTGATTTCATAGCACACAAGCCACATCTGCCTTTTACCCTGAAAGTTTGACTGAAACCACCCACAGGGCGGCAGTGTTTGCAAAGCTGACTTTGGAGTTGGCTGCAACTCCCAGAGCAAGCTGCTCTTAGTGTGGCAGTCAGAGGACAGCTTAAACAAGTCAGTTCTCATTCTACCATGTAGATTTGGAGGATTATGGGGCCTCAGATGTGGTGACAACAGCTTTTACTTCTGAGCCATGTTGCTGACCCCACCAAAACCCAAATTTAACTGCTATTGACCACCCATAATGTATACTGTTGTGGCTAGAGATAGTTAATCAGATACAACATTATACCATATTTTCCAGGTAACACAGAGTTTATACAATGCAGTCCTAGAAAATTTTCTACAAAACACAATTAAGTTTTATTCAAAGGTTCTAAATTCTCATAACACATGAATATTTTGCTTCCAGAAAGTAGAGCTTTCAAGTTTAAGTAACAAATATCAAGTAAAATAATAATACCTGCTCAGAAACTCCAAGAAGCATCCCACTGACAAGACAGTCTGAAGTCTACACGCTACATAGATTATGTATATGCTTTAAAGATGTTGCAGCTTTATATATTTTATACTAAAATTCTCAAGAATGATCAAGTAATAACTATTAACTGGAGCTTGGTTATGAAAAATAAGGTTTTAAATATTGTTGGGGCTAATCAGCATGGAATGCCCATTCTCCAGATACATGAAATGGAGCTTTCACAGAGGGTCTCTAATGAGAATATATCATATCATCAAGGCTGGTAGAGGGTGAGTGAGTTTTAACTCATTGTTGTGAAAATCCTTTTCTTTTGGAAATAGTGTGCAGAAACCTAATGGCATAAAATGTCTCTAAATGTCTCCTGTTCTGCTCAAGACTGAAAATCCTAGAAGGCCAGACCTGATACAGAAGGATGGCCTTGAAGGGAGAGCCAGTGCAGGTCATGAAGACGGCCCTTGGAAGGAGCAGGCATGTTTTCAGATGCTTCAGAGCACAAGTGAGCTAGAGAAGGAGCTCAAGAGTGGTCCTCTAGGCTGAGCACTGTCCCCAGGAGCCAGTTCTAAACCTCCGAAAGCTTCAGTCCCTTGTCTGTGAAATTGGTGGGACGAGGTCTCGTGCATTCATGCATGGGAAATGTCTCTCCCTAGGGACACTGGGCAGGTGTTGGCTGCCATGGGCACCAGGTATTGGCTGGCATGGCTGGATCCCTTGGGGGAGGGGGTAAGTAGGCACAGAGTCAATGTCACAGACCCTGGGAGATAGTGGAACCACAATCTCATTTAATTTTAGAAAGGAACAGGATTTATATTTTTGTCAGGCTTAGGGGAGGTCTTTATCTAGTCATCTGATGTGCTTCATTCTGGTAGGTCCTGAATACCTGATGATCTGAAGTTCATCACTCCCATTGGTCCTGGATGGCTGCTAGCTTGAGAACTGCCCAAGGTTCGATTCCAGGAAGTGTTCACTGCACACGCATGCTCAATATTTATTCTAGCTGGTTCTAGGCCAGCAGGCCGGAAACCCACCTGGCCTTGCCAGAATCATCCTACAGGCAGGGACAGCTGCAACTCAAGGTTTTGTTAAGAGTTCGGGATCAGGTGCTACAGAGAACCCCACTTTGTGGATGGATGTTGCTGTCTTCTATGTGGGTTGTTTGGAGAGCTTGATCACTCTGGGATCCCTATACCCTGTTCCTGAAACCAGCCCTAACATGCAGACCAGATTCTGTCTTTAAAATGAAGCTGTAGCAGAGGGACAATGTTCTTTGTTAGCAATCCCAAACGGATACACAATGTGACACTTAAGATTCAGGAAGTAGGGTCCAATGAATGTGCCCTCTTTTCTCCAAAGCCTAAGATCGCATTCTACCCATACTCCTTCCCTGTTTGTCTGACTCGGATGAGGGTACCAAAGTTGGCAGTCTGTCTTTCTGTGATCCCATACCCCCTAAACTGTGCTGTGGAGAGGGCATGACTGTTAGCAGCTGACTGCAAAGCCCGACTAGATTAGAAACCTGTGACTCACCTAATGAGCCAAGTTTAGTCCTGTGTGATGGAGGAAGCAGAGGGAACTTTGTTAGTTCAGAGGCTCAAAGGTGGTGGATGGGAGGCCTTGAAGCTAACAGGGACCTCTGATCCTTTCATCCCGTCACACTTCCCACACAGGGACACACAGTCTCTTGTTTGGGCATAGCACAGCTCTTGGTGTACTCACCAGTTGGTCAGCTGACTTTGTGTTTGTGAACCATTCAGGTGCCCATGCATACTGGCAGGAAGGACATAGAAATTTGGCCTCCATTTCCTAGTTGGCACCCAGGGGCCTTCCCACCTAGCTCATAGTAGCTTCTGGGCAGGCTAGGAGCAAGACCTTCAATCAGGGGACCCTAGTTGAGGGTACAGAGGAGCAGAGTGGAGATATCTCTTTTCTGCTGCTTGCATCTGGATCTGGATCTGCACTAACTGGCCTGTGGACTGTGTAAAGTCAAAGGTACTTCAGTGGGAATAACTTTTCCCCCTAAGAGTCTGAGAATGGCTAAAAACTGGCAGATGTACTACCACCTGATATCTAGGTTGCATCCACTCTCCTCAAGACTTTCCATCCAGCTTTCAGATCCAGGCAGATCCACCATCACATCATGGCTCTGCTGGCCCTGTCTACCCCACAGACTTTGAAAATATGGCTCTCCACAGTTTCAGCCATGTGCCTTCTTCCAAAGCCACCCAAAAAAGTCATTGGTAACACACTCCTGTCACCCAGTGCATGAGACAATTAGCATTGAGACCTGAAATTTCAGTTCATAGAACAGACCAGCGGTATTGTGTAGAAAACTGTCTACAGGAAAACTATTCAGCAGAATCTCTCATGTCTTAAGTTTTTGGAAAAGCCTGCATTTACCAACTGTGGTGGTTTTGAGGAGAAAGATCTGCCACAGGCTCCATATATTTAGGTATTTTGTCTCAGTTGGTTGCACTGTTTGTAGAGGTTCAGGAGATGTAGCCTTGCTAGATGAAGCTCATCATTGTGGGTGGGCTGAGTGAGTTTGTAGCCTTATCCGACTTCCAGTTTCTTACTCTGCTTTCTACAAGTGCTTGAAGATGTGAGTGTGCAGCCTCTGATACCTGCTCTGGAAGCCTCTGATACCCTGCCTGCATGGATTCTTATCCCCTTGGAACTGTGACAAAAATAAATGTTTTACAATGACAACAGAGAAGTAACTAATACAAAAGTTGGTATCGGGAAGGGGGGAAAGGCTGTGAAGAACATGACCATGTTGCTTTTTTATTGAGCAATGTGGAAGACTTTGGAAATTTGGACTAGAAAAGCAGTTGAATGCTATAAGCAGGATAATTGGACCATTCTAATGGGATTCTGGAAGAAACTAATGCTGAGAGCAATGTAGTTCCAGCAGGAGATCAGAGGACAATTTGTAGAGTTAGTTTTCTCTATCTACTGTGTGGATTCTCAATGTTAAAATCAGATCATCAGATTTGGGATCAGGTGCTCTTACCTAATGAGCCATTTTGCCAGCCCAAACTTTGCGTTGCATATATACGTATGGTGTAGATGTGCCTGTGCATGTTTGCATGTGTGAAGGTGTATGTGTATGTCAGTGAGTGCATTCCTGCTGTTGGGTGCATGTGTGGAAGTCTGATGTAGACATTTTGTCTTCAGTTCTTCTCTACTTTATTTGCTGAAGCAGCGTCTGTCACTGAATCTGGATCTTCTTGATTCTGACTAGTGTAGGTAGTCAGCTTAGCCCAAGATTCCCTGTCTCTGCCTTCAGAGTGATGAGATTACCACACTTGTTCAGTTTTTATGTGGGTTCTGGGGATCCAAATTCTGGCCCTCATACAAGTAACAAGTACTTTATCCATTGCACCATCTTCCCAGTCCACAGCATTACTATTTTCTGTTGTTTGTTTGTTTTTTTTTTGGGATAGGGTCTCTCTATACCCCCAGCTGCTTGGAACTTGCTGTGTAGACCAGGTTAACACTGATATCATGGAGATTCACTTGCCTCTGCTTCCTGAGGGTTGGGATTAAAGGCATGAGCCACCATGCCGAGTTCCACACACACAACACAACTTTTAAACAGAAAAAAAGAAATTAATGGGGACTCAGACAGCTTTGAAACCTACTGCTGAAAATATGACCCATAAAAGAATAAAATGAAGCACTGTATTGGCCTTTGCAAAAATTAGAAGTATTTGTTTCCATGTAAGCTGATCGGTCACTGGGGCAAAGTATCGGAAAATCATATAACAGACAAAAATCAATAGCAAGAAGCCAATGTAATTAGATAATAGGCAAAAGGTAGGGAAAAAAACTTTAGTGATGAATATAGATAACAAAGCATAAGAAAAGGCATGTAACACCACTTGCTACTACAAAATACAAATTAAGACTGTGGGAGACAGGAAAGAGGTGCATATCTACTAGAAGTGCCTAAAAGGAAAGAAAAGGAAACTGAAAATATCAAATGCTGGTGAGGTGGAGGAGACTGAACTCACAAACATTAGTGCTGGGTGAATTCCTCTTTGGGAACATAAGAATCTAGATTGCTGTTGCTGCTGCCATAGTTGGGATTAGAGAGAATTTACGAGGAAGCACCTCTCCCCAACATATCAGGATATGCTCATATGTTAGAAACAAATCTAAAAATAAGTTGTACTGTGTACAGCTTTTCTTACTTAGCATAGGAAGGTTATTCACCTACAGATAGTCATTAGATGGAAACCGGCATTATATTAGAAATTTAAACAGATGAGTGATGGTTTGTTAAGACTATAGACTCTTCTCCAGACACATCCTTGTGGCTCTGTAAAATGTTCTTACATTCTAAAGCCACATTTTGTGCCGGCTGCTTCTTCCTTTTTGAGTTAGGGTAGGAATGTTATGTATAAATGTGCTCTACATTTCCAGTTCAAAGTCCTAGGATCCAAACTAAATACTTCCAAAGCTGCAGTCATAAAGTCCAGGATTTAGCAATAGTATTAGTATAGGAACGGAAAAGTGGCATCCATCCAACCATCCATCCATTCATTCATCCACTATCTATGTATCCATATACCACTCATTCATATGCTCACAATTCATCCATTCATCCATTCACCCATTCATGATCCATCCATCTATCTACCTACCCACCATCCAACCATCTACCCACCCACCATTCATCTATCTTATGCACAGAGACTACAGCAAAGACCAAATAGATACATTTCATTGTTTAAAGTAAGTAAGTAGCTCATTCTTGGACCAATTGCTGAAATGGAAAGCTATCTTGATTGGCTCAATATGACCATGATCTTCTTCCAAACCATGTGGGCTGACTTGAGTCATCTAATTTCTCAGGAAGCAAATGGGAATTTCTACAAACAGGACTGAGGTGCTAGAGGTTAGATGATGGCTCATATTGGATCTCCAAGCTGTTCCTCGTTCCTCAGAGTTTACCCAGTCTTTTCTCTACCTCAGTCTAGTATGCCAGGCTACCTAAACTCTCAGAATAAATACAGGACTCTTTCTAAGTCTTGTTCAGTGGTTTATTCCATGCAATGGCTAAGTATACATACACCTATACCTAGCTGTATCTCTGAGGTGGACAGGCACATCTGCTGCTGTGCACTAAGATGATACTGAAACAAGTGCATTGCCTTTTTTTAATGTTACTGGCCTGTCAATCAAGTTGCATCTAATTGATGAAGACACCTACTGACACCCTTTCTGACTCCTTTATAAATTCAAGCTTATCCATTCATCAGACTCACCTCAGATTGACAAGCTCTGTCATTTGGGCAAAACATTACTTTCTGTCTAATCTGAATTACTTTTCCATGCCTGACATAATAGATTACCATGAACACAGAGTCTTGAAACATAAATTTACTGCCTCACACTTTTACATTCACTAGCGAGAGGCCTGGGCAGAACAGAGGGACCTTTTGGGCAAGGCTTCTCCATAAAGGAACAAATGATGGCAGAAATGTGACACGATCAAATTAGGAATTCACAGTCCATCAGCCGAACCCAGTGTAGGAAGCTGAGGCAGTTGACTGGACAGTTATCAGTATTCTCTCCACGGACGAGCTTCCCGTGGCTGGACTTCCTGCTTCCGTTTCCCGCTGTAGACACTGTTCTATCCTGGGATAACCAGTAATCACATCTATTGGAAATCTCCAGGGCGCATGGTTTTTACTCTCCTCTCAGGCTGTTTTACAGTTTTCTTCCCTTCCTGTCACAGGACTGAGCGGAGGAGGGGGCTTTCCATCCATAGACAGGGATCTTGGGGGGTATCTGACATAAAAATGCTTGGGTCTGAAGTGGGCATGGGACCGTATTCCCACTTCAGAGCCGTCTCCTCAGTGAGCTCAAACAGCACATGGCAACTAACCAATACAGTGTACATTACATCCTCCTTCTAAGGTGTACCTAGTGTCATGTGAAATTCAGGATATGTGTACAACTCTGGATAAATACACAAAGCTAATGTACAAAAGGTCCCATTGACTCATGATAAAGTGTGAGTGGCGGGCTTTAGATGGTGGGGAACGGATTAGGAGGGCAATATGGATAGGAGGACTTTGTTAGGAGATGGGACAGAGCTGTGGAAACTGAGAAGAAGCCAGTCTTGGAATGATTTCCCAGAAGAATCCTCAGAGCCCCAGACAGGAGAACCTTACAAGAGTTCAGTGTGCGAAGGAATGCCCCAGAACACAGAGAAGGGACACTGAGCCCTGGCTAGGGGAAGGTGAGAATTAAATTTAGCGCAAGTCTTGTGAATTTCTGTAGAAGTTTACTAGGCCATCTGATTCTAGATTAGAGGCAGTGTATTGTTGGTAAGTGACCAATAGCTGGCTCCTTGAAGGGAAGGCCTTGAATCTGTGGCATTTGCTAGTATCTGTGGTATAAATTCTTTCCATGACTGATTCAGATTTCTAATGTACCTTCTAATGTATCCTGAAATTCCAGTGGCCAGTGAAAATATGCCTGTAGAGTTGATTTATAAATATTTATTTTTATTTTAATTATATGTATGTATGTGCATCTGTGTGTGGGAATATGCATGAGTGCAGTGCCAGAAGATGGCACCAGATCCTCTGGAACTGGAATTACAGGCAGTTGTGAGCTGCCCACAATGAGTGTTGGGATTTGAACTTTGGTTTTCTGTAAGAGCAGCAAGTGCTCTGAACCACAGAGCCCTTTCTCCTGTCCCTGGAGTTAGTATTTGAGTTGAGACCTAAAAACCTGGGAATTAGAGAAGGAAAAGTCATTGTATCATACAAACAAAAGGAGGTAGGGAGAGGGATGGATATGCATCAGCTGAGCCTGGGGAAAGCTCAGCACCTGCAGCCAGGTCTCATGGCCTGGATAGCGACAGACGACTAATCCTGTCCTGAGGGCTGTGGGGTAATGTATTTTCTGAAAACTAGGCATATTTCCTGCCCCAATAAAATCAATTTTGTTCTAAAGAGACATAGAATACTCTTGGGTAGGAAGTCAGCAGTCTCTAGCACACAGCACATGAGGGAATGAATGAAAGACACAATGATCCTCCACAAAATGTGGCTGGGAAATGGAGACTAGAGGAACCCAAGATCTAAATCAGACTGCTTTCTTTACAAAGGCTGTAGATTCCCCACCCTGTGTAAAGGCAGAAGGGAGCCTCTCAATTCCCGAATTCTTGGGTGGGAAGGTTGCAGAAAGGATGATTTCCTGAAGGTCTGAGGACTGACCAGCTTGCACACCATTGTCCCAGAAAGCACTGAGCAGGCTGATACGATGTCTTCTGTGCTCTTCAAGGTTGGGAGTTTGGGAGGATCTGTCGGTGGAGCTGATATTTGTGTTGACTCTGATATTGGAGGAGATGGCAGAAGTGACAGCGTTGCAGAGAATTTTACTTTTATTCAAGTAGTTGCGTGCCTAGTGGATTTGTTTCATTTTTGTAGTTCTGCATTTAACTCATTTTCAGGTAGCTGGTTTAATTCGCCCCTTCCCTATTTGAAGCTTCGAGGTTGCTTAGCGACGAGTTGCAGAGTAAGCCCTTCTGCAGAACTCCAGAATGAGTGTGCTGAGAAAGCATCCGAAGTGTTCCTCGCAGCCTTTTCATCCTCACTGGAGGGGCATGGCTTAGCCACAGTTTCATTGGATTTCTTCTCTAAACAGAGCACACTCTTTAGTTCTGTTAGTTCCATTAAAAATGCACGTGGGTGGTGTTTAAGGTCACCATGGCTCGCTGTCATTTGGACAGAAGACTTCAAAGCTCCCTTAACGAGAGAAAAGAACACGAGTGCACCCCCTGTTATTCTTGACTTGTAATTATGAAATTGGGTTAATTTAATTCCATAAGATGACATTTTTTCTGAGCCCAAATCCACAAAGCTCTTTCAGATAATGACTTGGACTGCTGTCTTTGCTTTCTTCACACTTTATGCAAAGCATCATCTGAATTTGTGTCTGTCACTGTGGTTATGAGCCTCCTTCAGACAGTTGCGGAATGGTTGTCCTCATCCCTGGCCTGGGGCTTGTTAGAACTCATTAAATATTTGTTGAATTTAATTAAATTTGAAAGACTGAATTAAAACTCTTCTACCATGCTTTAGGATTCTTAGCAGTGATTTTTGTTGTTGTTGTTGTTCTTACTATGGAATGATACTTGATTTCTATTCTTATTAAGAGCGTTGGGACCTCCCCTTCAAAAGGAGATAAGAGTTTCATGCAGTAGTTGTGCTTCTCTGATTTTAACTGAAGGAGTTTGAATCTGACCTCGGGGTGGGCATCAGGACCAATGTCAGGAACCACTTGCCTGGAATAAAAAAAAAATTGCTGAGTTGTCTTGAATTAATATCTGCTTTTTTTTTAAACCTTAAAAAATTTTAGATGACGTATAATAATTGAGGATGTTTATCTAGCACAGCATAGGTACCTTGTGGGAAGATGTTAACAAGCCTAATTAACATCCATCATCTTTCAGACTTGTTATCTTTATTAACAAAAAGAGGAAAGGTGTCAAGTGTTGATGGAGAAGAAGGAACTTTTTACACCATGTCAGTGTGAAAATGAATTACTGCAGCCATTTTGGAAATAGTTGTGGAGAAATAGAGTTACTTTGCGACTCAGCTCTGGCATCCTTGGATGTAATTTCATAACACTGTTAATATTTGAAGCTTTGATTTATTGTAGATAAGAAAGATGTCTTTTTTCTCTGCTCATCTGAGGAAGACCTAGTTATGATTACATAAATCATGACTGAATGAAGAAAATTCTAGACCTACACAGACTTAAGGGTATGTCCAAGACATTGCTCATCATTTTGACTGCCTTTGGCAACAATTGCCTTGGTCACACGGCTTCTGTAAGTCCCTGGCAGCACCAGGCATGTTTCCCTTTCTGCTGTCCATTCATTTAACTTTATATTCTTGCTGACCATTATCTTATCCTGAAAGATTCTTACTTTCTTGTTTATATAGCATGTGGGACTGACATCGCACTCAGCTTCATGCTGGCAGGGACCCTGCCTGGAATAGTCATCTTTACTCACCCAGGGTTAAGAACAGGGTGGTACTTAGGCTGAGGTAGTTTGTGCCAGAGAGTAATTAAGCAAGACTTGATAAATCCTTAAAAATCTAAGGTTCTTTAGATCAGACTTGCTAATTCTTATTTTTTTCACAAATGACATCACTTTCTTCACCAGACATGGTGGTACACACCTTTAACCCGAAGTACTCAGGACACAGAGATATGTGGATCTCTGTGAGTTGGAAGTCCAAGCCAGCCAGATCTACAGAGTGTCTCAAGTAAATGACTCTATTTTAACTAACTCACAAATGAAAACATTATGCAGCTAGTGTAAGGCAGCCACTCAAACACTTTGCCTAAACTTCATGAACTTCTAGAAATTAAGAACAGCCATTCTGGAGTCATGGAGCTCTGCTTAGGCTTGACATTTTCACCACTAATTGCCGCTTTAAATTACACTTCATGCTTTATCTACATAAAGTTGAATGTGCTTATTCATCATAAGCACAAGGAAAAAGAAAAAAAAAACTATGAAGGAGTTGAAACTAGAAAAAAACAATTAGCTTGAAAAAAGGACACAGGTCATGAAAGGCTTCTTTAATTCTTGTCCTACCTACTGCATGGCAGGGGCATTCCTAATCATTCATCCCTGGTCCTGAGAGTCCTGGAGGGCAGATCTTAACTGTAGGATGTGTTGATTGATTGGTGCCTCTGCTTGGCAGAAGTGTGATGCACAGCAACCGGCTCCAGTGTTCATTTCCTCATCAGGGACAGTGTGGAAGAAATTATTGGCAGGAAGGCAAAGGAACTGTAAACATTCCCAGCACTTCCTGCAATTTCGTGTCTCTGGGACATCTTTACAATCTGAAGTAACTTAGAAATTATTAGGGCATATTAATTGTGCAAAAATAATGGGTTTCATCAGGATGTTTTCAAATGCGCACGAAATGTACTTCAATCATATTAACCACCTTATTAGCTTTGAAATTGTTTTTTAAAATCCTGTATTTATCCTTTGATGATTTCACAGGTGCTCACAGTGCATCTTAATCATATCCGCTCTATGTCCCTCCACCCACTCCGTCTGGACACCTCCCAACAGGACCCACCCCGTGTTCATACCCTCTCCTTTTTACATTTTTACTGCTGGTGATTCCCTGAGTGCAATTAGTTGCTTCCTGCTGGAATGCAGCAATATTTTTAAGTTACTGGCTTCACCTTGCCCAGGTGATCACAGCACAGTGACTGTGTGAGTGCAGTCTACATGCCTTTTCAGAAGACAGCATGAAATAGCCTTTTAAGTTTAAATTCTCTTAAGACACAAGAAAAGAGCTGATATTTTAATTCTCTTAAATTAAAATTAAGCAGATGTGTTCACCTCTGCTTTGCTTCAGTTTTTTTTGAAACAAGACAGCTTGTCTTAAAGGTAATAGTAACATGCTAATTTCTTTAACTTAAAAACAAGAACCTGTGTTCAACTTGTGACTATGAGATGAGAGAGAAAGAAGAGCAAGAAGAGAGAGAAGAGAGTTCAGCTTGTAACTATTTTCCCAGAATTGAACAGCACATCAAGGCTCAGAAGTAACCAAAACTCTCTAGTTTCAGGAAACTTCTGAAAGTAGCAGTATTGGACAGGCCCCTTCCCAAGGTTATGCAAGCGGTAACAATCTGAGGGGAGAGGAGACTCCAGTGTCTGCTCCGGGGATCTCCAGGAACGCATCTCTTTTTCAGCCATCATCTACGCGGACGTGGGCGTTTTATTGATGCATCTGCATCTGCAGAGTTACCCAGGCTTCGGTGAGTAACCCTTCCTTACCCACACTCCTGCACATAGCGTCAGTAAACTCCTTGCTTCCCCAAACTAGATTTAGATGAAATTCTTTCTTTCATTTGTACTTGTGCCCTATCTGAGGTGAATAGACACTTGTTCATGTCTCTCTGGGAAAATCTACACAATAACTATCTCACTAGAGAGATTTATTTTTATGTTCATGGGTATTAATCAGAGATCTGTAACAGAGCTTCCTTTGTAAGCAGCACTCCCTTACCCCCAGCCCCACGCTACCTTCCGGTTTCTGGTCTTCACTCACTCTTCTCTTGCTTAGCAATATTTTTAAGTTTTAGTTGACCAACTTGCATATTTGTGCTCACTTATCAGTTATGATTTTATGTTGGGATGAAGAATAAAAGGACATTTGTGACTTGCTAAGTCATGAGACTGAAAAGACATCTCCAACATTCTTTACAGCAGAAACCTTGGGGTTTGGTTTTGGTGACTTCATGTTGTAGAATAAAAAGCCAGGAGGATTTAGATTCTGCTGTGTATCAAGCCTGCTTGCACGACTGACGTGTATGGGCAGAGAGAACACGAACACTACTGTGGAACTGGTGGTTTTTGTCTGGATCAAGTGTTTCCAGGTTCTGCACCTCTTGTTTGCAGAACTGAAGAAGCACTCATGAATATTGTGGTGGTTTGGATGAGAATGTCCGCCATAGGCTCCAAGTAGTTGGACATTTTGTCCCCAGTCAGTGGCACTGTTTGGGAAAGTTTTAGGAGGTGTGGCCTTGCTGGAGGAAGCTTGTCACTGAGAGCTGGCTTCTAGAGGTGTTAAACCTTGCAGGTTTTCTGGTTACGTTCTGCTTCCTCTGCCTGCTTGAAGATGTAAGCACTCTGCTTTCTGCTTTCACTATCTCCTGCCACCGTGCTTCCTCACCATGACAGACTTTAGTCTCTCTGTAACTGTAAACTCAAATAAACTCTGCCTTTTTATAAGTTCCCTTGGTCACAGTGTTTTATCACAGCACCAGAAAAGAAACTCATACAGATATCTAAGTGGCAAGGAAATTTATTCGGAAGCAAAGGATGGTATATGTGACGTAACAGCAGGTTCCTTGAGTTGGAGTTCTCAAGAACTCCTGGTTACTGTCTGGTTACCTTTAATGGGGTCCATGAGAAGGGGAGCTCGTTGCTAATGGATGTTGAATGAATGGTTCTGTTTAGATTGATGTTTGGATCATCTAAACTTTTCTCAGATATTAATCTCATGCATACTCAATTATTCAGAGGCTTAAGATGGTAAATATGGATCTCATCCTAAAAGATCACTCAGAGGATACAATTTGCCTTATTGTTCATGTACTCCAAAACATTTCAGGTTAGATAAGCCACACCTCTAGTTCTCTGATATGTTCAGGGGCAGGTGTGAACAAAATTGACCAAAAAATTAAAGTTACTAGGAGTTGTTGGAGAGGAGAGACTTATTTCCTTGTTTGAAGTGGGTGCACATGCAACCCAAAGCAGATGAGGGCTCTAGGTTGCCAGGTGTATTGCAGGGAGTGGGGAGGGGTGAGTGCATAGCCCAGGTCGAGTGTAGTTCCAGGTTGCTCCGCTATCCCCATGCTTGCCTGCTTCAAATGAGCAGCTTGATAAAGACTGTGCTGGGGTTTGCTGACCATAAGAACTACAAACTATAGAACAGAGGCAAGGCTTTTCATGTTTGTCATTTGTATGTGAATTTCACATATAATAGACATTATTTCAGGAATCTGACAGTAGCTAGTGCATAATGCATTATAATATCTGGATTATGACATTAACAAAGGCAGCCTCTGCCCATGTAAGGGTACAGGAAATATCCATATCATTCTTGATTTCCCTGAGAAACACAACCTCAAGCCTGAATCTAATCTGTGATTACTGAGGTTGAGTGTCATTGGAAACACAGCAGTTATTCAAAGGTTGGAGAGTGGGAATGAGTTTTAGTAGAGAACTACCAGTTACACCCACCTTGTCAGTAGCTCCTGGAATGCTGTGCCAAAGTATGTTTCACCACTGACATCCTCAAAGACTATAAAAAGTTCTGTCTATGGGTAAAGGATAGATATTTTTGGAGTTAATTATATATTCTCATAGAATAAAGGAAAGTACTTTGCTTTTTTTTTAATTCTAAAGAAAATGAATTGACATTGAAATCAAAAGCTCAGGATTCAAGTGAGTGGATGTCAATGAATCACATAATTAACGTCAGGCCTGGAGAAGCAGCTGGCAGTCGCCTATACTTGGTAAGAAGTCTGCATCACACTCTGTCACCTCATTAGATTTTACTTGTTGCAGAACTATTCATAGTAATATTGACAGAATGAGAGAAAAAGACAGACTCAGTTTTGATGAGACCAGCACATAGACTAAAGGGCCTTCTGTGCTGCTGTGTTTTAATCTCTTGTTTCCCTCCTCCACCCCGTTCTCCTCCTTTTCCTCCTGTTCACTCCTCTGCCTCTTCTTGTTCATCCTCCTCCTCCTTTCTTCCTCCTCCTCCTCTTCAAGCTACCAGATTCTAGAATACAAATTTTCTTTGCTTTGAGGTTGGTGTCCTGGGATGTGAAAGATGCCTGATCATTTTTCAATTTCACAGGTGAAGAAATGGGGATTTAGAGTGCCAGGATATCGCTACACAACACACACTGCTTACATGTTAAAATGTTACTACTGCAGGAAACAGGAAACTTCACCAGCTTAAATGGAGAGCACGTTACCATGTCACTCTGCAAGATGTTTGGAGAAGTAGCTCCTGGCATCGGTTCAAATTTTGGGAAAACATAATTAGCCATTGAGACTGGCTCAGACTTTTCTCCAGGGTCCTGGGGTGTCTGCTGTCCTCAGCACTGTGGCCATATTCAAACAGAAAATAATGTGACAGGGGACCTCCCAGTAGGTCCCTGGAAAACGAGCATTTTCTTTTCCAGATATTTTATAAGGAGAATGATCTGTGAGAGCCATATTTTTAGTTTTGAATGAGTGAGTCTATTAAGTAATAAATAGTGAATAAGAGAAAAAGAGAGAGAGAGAATAAAACATCATTCAAAGTGGGTGCTCAAAACATCCCCCACAAGCCTACTGAGGAAGCCCCTTTAAGGCTGCCAGTATGACTTCCCTATTGAAATTCCCAGCAGAGCAGAGAATCCCCTCTGTTGAGGCTTCCAAGTAAAAGAACAAATAACAACAGATAGAGATAACACCATCACATCAGATGCTCACAACACACAGCACAACTGACTGGAAGTGGAGGCAGCCAGCTGACGCTCCCATTTGAGCTTTCTCTCCATGTAGCTTCCCAGGACTGACCTGCCTGTGGCTGAACTTCCCTCATCCTTTTCCCATTGTATGCACTCTTACATCATGGGATAAACAACCTCTGTCAGAAATAGTTTGTCTTTTAACTGTTCTCAAGGACACAATGTTTTTACCCTTGATCTGCTTTGGTATTTTCTCCTCCCTGTTACAGAATGAGGGGGCTGTCCCATCCCCAGACAAGGAACCTTGGTGTGTACTTTTAGGCAAACATGCTTGGGTTCGAAATGTGATGGGAGGCGTCACCCCACTTCCAGAGCCAGCTTCTCATGCTCAGAGAATACATGGCAATTTGCTAATATAATGTACATTACACCAGCCTCTGGAGCGGCAGCAGGGGAAGCACAGAAAAGCTAAGGGTAGATGTTTAGCTGTGAACTTCAGAGGGACCCACAGTGGGGTCCACAGTACTCTAGGTGGACTTCTTTCTTCTGCCTCAGGAACACAGCCAGTGCTAATTAAACCAGCACCGAGAATATAGCACTGCCTGCACACTGGTGCTAAGTGCTGGAGAGACAACTGTGACCCAGGTGAATACGGTTCTTGATGCAATGGAAATAATAACTTTTGAGGTAAGTGAATATTTAATCAATAATGAAACCACTTAGTATCTGATTGCAGTTTTTTATTAAGTGCAGAACATGAAAGCAGTAACTCTGATCTCTGTGGTCTCACAGAATTCTTCTCTCTGGGAGCAACACTGGAACCTAGAGTTTAAGGATGCAGAAACAATTTGAGCAGAGAGAGTTAAGGAATCATTTTCAAACGGAAAAGGCAGGATGTAGAAAGAGCTTTGTGACCGAAGAGTAATGCAAAGAATGAGGACAAAGTGCAGGGAGAAGGGTGCCTATCCCTGCCAATCCCTAGCCCCCGGCACAGGTCCACACATCCTGAAATGCCCTCACACATTTTGCTCTCCGAGTTGTGAGGAGCCAGAGGAAGGACCCAATGCACCTTGACATTCAGATGAAAGTTCTGGGCTCACCAGTCACCTTGGTTGACCTTCTTCACTTTCTCGGGTTAGTTAACTGTAGATGTTGGCTGGTTGGTGTAATGGATTGACTTCTCCTGGGGTTTTGCTGCAATAGCTTTTCTTGGATCCCAAGGGTTCTCCAATATCCTTGTCACTGACCTCAGGAGATCCTACATGATATACAAGGTACACTGCGATCAACTGGCCTGCTGATTTCTGACAGCTAGATGATGGTGTCAAAGGCATGAAAGGCAAGGTGCTTTCCCAGGGGACTAATTTATGTGAGGTCAGTTCAGGATGGATATTTCCTACACTGACATTTTCCATCTTATGTAACCTGATAGCTTGAAGGGATCAGACAGAAAAATAATCTGAGTAATGTAGATCCTGTAGCGGGATAAATGGAATTATGGTGTGAGGTATACCCACCAGACAGTGGGAACATTGCTGCCTTTGCTCCACATGGCTGAGCATATTTACTTTCAGTGTTGTAGACCACTGAGACCCGGACCCTGAAACTTATTCATAAGATTGAAGAAATTTATTAGCTTTTAAAGACAGTATGTGTGAGGTTAAGTGGAGCATTTTGACATATGTATTGGATATTTCAGCCAAGACATATTCAGAAAATACCTATAGCAGTTATGAAAATGAATCTGGTAATGAGCTCATAACGCAACACGGTGAAGCACGAGTTGGAGTGTCTTCCCCTCTTCTGCAGCATCATCTAGTCTGTTTACACGGTGACATTTTGACTAGTTTCTTCACATGGAAAATGTGAATAAGACACCTATGCCATGGAAGTAAGGAAGATGAACTGAGCAATCAAACGGAAAACACTGAGCGCTGTGCTGGGCATATGCTATGGAGCCTTTATTAGCAGCTAAATCATTGTGCTCACTGGCAGGTATACTATGGGAATGCACAGAAGTCAGACAGCCTGGTCTGAAGGTGTTGCCGAGGTGTGCATCAGAAATGCCCCCATGGGCTTATGTTTTGAATACATGTTCCCCAGTTGATGGTGGTAGTTGGGAGGCTGTGTGGAACTTGTGAAAAGGAGGTGGAGTCTGGAGGAAGCAGATCCCTGGAGGCCTTTGAAGATGATACCCAGCCCCTGGTCCAGCTTCTCTCTGTTCCCTGATTTATCAAGATGTGAACAGTCTCATGCCTCCATGAACTATGCCATGTCTTCCCCGCTTGGGTAGAGCTGAGCCCTCTGAAACCACGAGTGGAAATAAGTCTTGTTCCCTTGAGCTGCCTTCACCAGGTTTCTTGCCACAGTGACATAGACATTACTAATATCTTGTGTAGTAAGTCCTCATTCAGTGTGGAAACAGTCTGTAGTATTATGTTGAGTAGTGTTTCCAATATTGACTATTCCAAAACTGCTGGGTGTGCTTCTTTCTTCCAACCATACCCTGAATCTTTCGTGAAGCTGGCTCAGCCATGGAGTAACCAGACCAAGCCAGGGCTGAGACAACTGCCTTACTAGTGAGAGAGTAGCTGTTTGTTAAAGGAACATAGAGGACTCAGACACACTCACAGAGGATACTGTGCAGTGCAGATGAAACCTTCCATGGCTGGAGAGGATGATGGGTTAGCGCATGCTTCTGCTCCACTCATCTCCTCATCTGGGAGCTGGGTGGAAACTGGGCCGGTGCCTTAATCCCTTATCACATCCCAAGAATCCAAACATTTGCAGCAGCCAGCAAGATGCCTGTGCCTGGTGACCCCAGGAGAGACACTTACCTGGTCACAAAAGTAATTAAAGACGTGAGGGAAGAGCACTTCCATGTCATCAAGGAGATATTAGGCTGTCATATTTGAGACTTCTCTTCAAGGATGGCCAGGACTGTCCTTGGGCAACCCCTTACATACTATACACAGATCCAGTTAAGGCTCACCAAGCAGAGAGAACCCCACAGCTGTGCGTGCACCCCAATGGTCTCCACTCCTGTATGTGGCATCTCGGGGCAAGTCCAGGGTTGTTCTTGGAGAAGGTGGCCTGAGGCATCTTCTCTGTCACAAAGAAGACAGATTTTGGTTAGAGTCAGTTTAAGAATAACCAACTATGGACTGTTCCTGACCTTTTCTCAAGGTGGAATACCAGACCGTGGCTCTTACTAAGAGAACAGAGTGGTGCAGATGTCCCAGGAAGTGCCTACCACATCATCCTGCCTGCAGTGTGAGCTTTGAAACACTGGAGGATGGGCAACCCCCATTTTCTCCTCTCATGATGGCAGTGCAGCAGCTTCCTGAATGCCCGCCTGCATGTGGTACCCACTGGGCTTCCACAACCCAGTCTATTTTTATAGATAGATGCCTTTTACTTGTGGGGATCATTCACTCCCAGCATGGAACAGCCTGGCACATTCTAGAATCTTTCAGATCCGTTTGTCTCACTAAACCATATCAAGCCTAGCAGCAGAGAGTGGGTCAGTTTCCAACACAGATCAAACAGAAAATTAACATATATGGTAAATGTGGTAGAATATGATCCTCTGAGCAAGAGTCACTATATTCATCATATCAGCTGAGCCTGCTTACAGTGGTCCACCACTATCCACCTGTTGGTTTGTTAATTGTTTTTTGTATTCCCTTATGGAAAGAGGGCATAGGAAGAGTCATGAACTTTCACCTGAGATTCTAGTTGCACCTTTCAGCCATTTGTGTGCAATTCTACCCTAATTTCAAGTGGCCACAGGGGTCTGAGAAGGTGCTGGAGTATATTGTCTGGGGGAGGTTAATTGATGACCTACTCAATCTGTGAGGTTAAATGCAAACTGTCATCCATGCTGGATTAAGGTTTTCTAGGGCGACTCCTTTGGGGTCACCCACATTCCACCAGTAACCCTTCACCCATGTCATGTAAGTAGGACAAATAATCTCACTGGATCTCCCGTTTGGTGGAATCGTACTTTGGTTTGTTGTAAAGATCTTATAAGGCAGGAGTGGGTGTTTATGTCCCAGATGATGAATTCTCAAAGCAGCAACATGAAGGGGTTTCTTGGCCAAGGTGCTTCAGAACCCACAGGGATGCTTAGTTTTCACAGCGAAAGTCAATAGCCATTTCCTGCCCACCTCCCTACCTCTCCAAGCAGAAGAGCAGACTTTGAAGCCACTCTTCACCGGGGACCAATTTGCATTTGATGTTGATATTTGAACTTAAATGATTTCGTAGATGCATTTTCCAATCAAACCCCAGTGGGAGTTGGGAAGAAAATTGTGGTGAAGTCAACAAAAAAGAGCACTGGGAAGTCCTGGGGGAAACAGAAAGCAATAGTGCTGAGGTAATGCCCAATTCCTTCTGTGTGGGCCTTCACTCCCCAAAAGAGAGAGAGACAGAGATAGAGAGAGACAGAGAGAGAGAGAGACAGAGAGACACAGAGACAGAGAGGACTCTCAGGAATCTTTGAGACTACATGGGGTGGCTGTAAGCCTTGGTAACAAAATAACAAGTTTTTGTGCACTTATGAAATGATGACTTTCAACGTTCTCAGTGGTGCTTTGAGCTCATCAGCAGAGCTTAGCCCCATAGTCTTCTGAATGACTTTATCATGGGGAAGCACCACTGGCTGTGTCAGCCTTTCACGCACTAATGACCTGATTAGACTTAAGGTGACCAGAGTTACTGCCATTCACATTTGTCACAGAGAAAGTTCAGATAAGAATATATTTAAGATATTATTGTGATTGTTATATTTTGAGTACAGAGCTAAGGACTGAAATGGAAAAAAATAAAAATGGTTAAATAGGAAAGCACAAGATGTAGTTTTGTGTGCGAAGCTTGTGTAGCTCCGGCTGTTGGGCCCTTTGTTCTTAAATGTGCTCATTTTCCAGATGTAACGACTGGGTATCAGCTCTGTTCTGAGACTGACAAGATCTCAGGACTTCAGAGAATAAGCCAGCTGAGCTTTGCATGGTTGACTGCTATCCTTTCTTTTCTGTCTTAAAGGTCATGTTTGGAGTTTATAGGGCTGAACTCATTCAGAAGCAGAAAACCTTCAAGATAAATAACTGCATCAAAGCATCTAGCAGGCAGAACAAGTCATCACCCTTGGCGGAAAAGCAGAATTGCTATAGAATTGCTTGGTGCTCTCTTCTCTTTTGGAGACATATGGGCACCACTGACGTGACCAGGCCGGTTCAAGTTCATCTCTTCCCAGCTGCAAATCCACTATTCATTCATGGCATATGCCATTCGGGCCCGGCGTTAGCACCAAGTATTTGATTGCACTTTGTGGTCTTTCCTTCTTCTACAGACCATTTGTCCTTTGAATCACAGTGTTAGAAATGAAGCAGGCACTTAGTGAACATTCTGGGCATGAATGTATGTGTA
The DNA here is from genome assembly GCA_035773235.1 of Eospalax fontanierii. NCBI lineage: Eukaryota > Metazoa > Chordata > Mammalia > Rodentia > Spalacidae > Eospalax > Eospalax fontanierii. Next base: position 63,981,721 of record CM069529.1, on the reverse strand, counting down.
GATGAGGAATTGCATGGAGGCCTAGAGTTCTCCTTTCTCATGTTTGTTCATAGAGACCTGACCCTTTTGGGACAAAAAAAAGAGCAAAAACACTTCCTGGATTTCTTCTGTTTCCATTTGAAGTTTTATTTCAGAGGGAGAAATTGATCCTTCCTAGGTTGTTCTTGCTGTTCAGCATCTGTTTCATCTGTGGCTTTGTGTGTGCAACTCCATTTAACCTGCCCTTCTAGGCATCTGGCCTGCTGAACACACCCACACTGTGAATGAGAAGTGCACCAAGGAACTCTGTCCTACTTTTGGATACTTTCAGGCATGATGGGAAAATGCTTGGCTAACAGTGAGTCGAACAACTAGAGTGTATGATCTCTTACCATAAGAAGTTCAGAAGAAGGCACCAGTCTTTTTATTGGCTATTTTAGCAACACAACACTGCCATTTAGTAGTCATTTTTGTCCAGTCTGTTTGTGATGCTTCAAATACCCTAGGAGGGTAATTTATACAGAAGAGACATTTGTTTTCTCTTGGTTCTAGATGAAGGGAAGTTTGAGATCAAAGCATTGATAGGCTCTGTTATCTAGTAAGGGCTTTGTCCTCTAGAGGGGAGGAACACTAGGTTTAGATACCAAAAGATAGGACAATCTTCTAAACAGTGGGTATAAGTCTTTTGTAGAATCTTTAATATCATTATGATGAACTGTCTTCGAGGCAGCTCACCTCTTAAACTCTGCACCTCTATAGACTGTTATACTGCAAATACCCAATTGTTGTATGGAGCATATTCAGACCGCATTCAAGATTTTATGTCTTTCAAATCAGTCATATTGTTGTAAGGCACTTTCGTCCAAGCCAAAGCACAATCTTCATCGGATCATATATGCATGCCTGCAGAAGTCCATCAGATTCAGGCTTACTGACAGTTGATATTCTGTCATGGAAGGGTGAGGTGGAAAAGGTCATTGGACCCTCACATGATATTCCAGCTGCTCCTCTCAGCCATTCGTCTGCAGTTCTTTCTTAACTGTACTTGGGCTCAGGTCTTGGGAGGTGCTGGCTCATATAGGCTGGTGAAGATCATCTGAAAAGGGCTCTACCTATGTGACTATGAAGACATCATCCATGCTGGCTGAAGACTTTCCAGTGTGGCTGTTTTGGGGGCTCATGCACCCTCACCCATGACTGTTAAGTTGGCTCAATACTTCATTGCTTCCCCAGGCTCAGATTTTGTGGAATTGTACTTTGTCATTAGGACCTTATAAGGAGGGGTAGATGTTGTTTATATCTCCCCAGGAAAGGCCATAGTTTAACACATGTTCAGTAAGTGGACTGCTTCAGTATCTCAGCATCCCAGATTCATACAGCAATATCAGCAACAGTGGACCGTATCTTCCACATGCCTCTCTCTAGGAGACTATAGGAGACTCTCTCCCACAATGTCTACAGCATAGATAACACTGGTGAACAATGAGCCCATGCCTCTTCCCCGAGGTGGCTATCTGAAAGCGTTTGTCTGTATTAAGAGGCCAGCTCTGCTTCCATGGCTTTTGATTGAACAGCCAACATCACCTGCTGTATCCTTCCAACTTGATATCCAAAAGGGGTTGAAATTGGACTGACATTCTTCCTGGTGCTGTACAAAGGAGCCAATGTGTCACAGTGGATGGCTTTTTCCTGGATTGCTGGGAGTCTGTGTGTCACGGTAGAAAGATTTCCCTGCTTTCTGGCAGGCTATGTGTCACAGGAGAGTTGCTTTCCTTGGTGCTGGAGTTTATCTGGTGGGCTTTATCCAATTGATAGCCTGGGGTGTTACACTGATGATGTCCAAGTTTAGAAAGGGACATGGCCTCTTGTACATTAAGATTATGAGCCCCATTGCCTCCCCAGCAGCCTGTTCCCCACTATCTTAGGGATTGGATTCACCTCCGGTGTCCTTCTTCCCTAGGGAAAGGATAGTGGCCAGCAACTTCCAGGGTCTAGCTGCTGACATGGCCATTTCAGAGAGTTGTTCATCCCAGAACAGTCCATCACACATCCTGGGCTGGTTATGACTGGTTCTCTTGGGTTTAATTTGGATTTCTGTATGCCTGAATCAGTTATGTAGTTAGTGCTGGGATTGGGGCTTCCAGTGAGTTCTATCTCAAGGTCTTGGACAGAGAGTTGGGGAGAGAGTCTTGGGGCAAGCTCTGTGGGTCATCATAGCCTTACCAGCCCTGATATTGCACTGCAGAAGGCTTAGAAGAATTTCCTGGTTTAGCACCAGGTTTATGGGGAAATAGTTTCTAGTGTCCATGTAGAAAACACACTCTCTTTGACTATCTGGCCAATGAAGATACAATGTCTTTAAAATGAAAAAATGATGCCACTCAGTGCTTCGATTTGTGAGAATGAACTCTTCATTTTCTTTATTTTTTAAAAGATTAAAACAATATTTTTGTTCATTTTTCTGAGAATTTCCTACAATTTTTTAGGTAATATTCAGACCCCCTCCCCCAACTCCATCCTCATTACCCTTCACTCAACTTCATGTCCTCCATCATAACTGCTTTTTAAAAAGGAATATTGAGTGTTCCTGAGATGCTCTTGAGTGTGGGTCTATCCCTTGGAGTCTATTGTGGTTACATCTTTTAGAAAATGGACTCTTTCTCTCTGGGCAGCTGTCAGTTGCCTTTGTTTGTTTCATTTACCAACTCTGTCTCTTCTTTCTACTTCCTCTTCTGCAATGATCCGTGAGCCTTGGAAGAAGGTGTGATATAGGCGTTCCATTTAGAGCCAAACACTCTACAGTGTCTTATTCTCTGTTAACTGGTTGTGGGTCTCTGTGTTAATCTCTATCTGATGCAAGAAGCTTCTATGGTGAAAGTTGAAAAAATGCACTATTCTATAGGTCTTGTAACAAGTCTTTAGGAGATGGTTTATTTAGAAGGATAATAGCAGTAGGCTTCCTCCTATGGCCTATGACCTGCTTAGCCATAGCTTCTTGGTCCTGATAATAGTGACAGGTATGGGCTCCATCTTGTGAACTGGTCATAAAATCCAAGCAGGAAGTGCTTGTTTACCCCCAGTGTTCAAGCTATTATGACACCATTGTGTATCTTGACCAAGCCACCCCATTAAACCCTTCCTATTCCATTATTCACTTTCCCCCTTTTTTAAAATATTATTTTATCCCATGCAACTGCTCCCATGACCCCCAAGTGTCCTGACATCCGTGGATCTTTCCAATTGAAGCACACAGATCTAAAGACACAAAGCTAGTGTCCACTTATGAGTGAACACAGGCGACCTATGAAGTGCCTGGAAGGACTTTTCAAAAGCGTTTAAAGTGGTGAAGTGTATCCCATTTGTACTTTATAAGCTTTAAATTTTATTTATTATTTTATTTTATGGTATGACTGTATTGCTTTCATGTGTTGGTGCACCCATGTTATGCAGTACCCACGGAGATCAGAAGAAGAGGCATCACATTCCCCTGGAACTGGAGTTACAGAACGTGATTAGCCACCATGTGGGTGCTAGAAACCGAACCTGGGTCCTCTACAAGAGCAGCCAGTGCTCTTAACCACTGAGCAATCTCTCTCCAGGCCCCTTTCTTAGTTTTAAAGGTAAATCAAAACTGCATCAGTCCTGGGTATTTACCCAAAGGACTTCATGATAAACATGTCACAGAGCTACCTGAACACCTATGCCTTTTGTAGATCGATTCAAACTAGCTAAGTGCTCAGTTACTGAATCAACCTAGATGTCCAACAACAGGGGAATGAATAAGGAAAATGTGATTGACTGGTGTCTGTGTGTGTACATACATGTGTGTGGATGCACAAATTTTTTCAATGATAAAGAATAAGCACCTTATGTAATTTTCAGAACAAACAGATGTAACTGGAGATCATTATATTAATTGAATCAGACCAATCTCAGAAAAACTATGATCCATTTTTCTTTATATATGGTTCCTGGATTTTACATATATACCTAAAGTCATATGTACATATATTACATAATCATAGAAGTGAAACTGTCTAAGGAAACAAAGGGGACTAATGGGAAGGGGAAGGATGGGAATGGAGGGAGAATGGGGGGTGGGGGAGAATGTTCTCATTGTAAATATATGTGCTTATGAAATGTCCTTATGTAACATGTCACATGTGTAATGAGTACACGCAATGAAAATTAAAAATAAATAAGAAAAAGAAAACAAACAAATCCCTTCAGAAATAAAACAAAGAAGGGGAAAAAGAGTCTCCCAATTATAAAGTGTGCTATGAGAAAAGGCTTGATGGATTCTGTTAAAGAGACAGAAACTGCCTCTTAACTGAATATTTGGAAGAACTGTCATTATGGAATAACAGAATGATGAGGTTTAAGCTGCTTAATACAGTTGTGTGGCCAGAGGAGAGAGAGCGGAACACCAGCAAGGATGGCAGATTCCACCTAGCATGACTGGAGAAAGTGGGTCCCCTAATGGAGAGCTCAAGGATGGGACTTGTTCCTTCTGTGATTTATGTCTGGGCTCTTGGAAACCAATGTCTTGAGAAAATAAACAGCATCTTCTCATGAGACCAGAATCCATCACAGAAAGTCTGCCCTGGCAACAAGAGGCTGAATGAAAAGCACACTGGGAGGCCACAGAGAGAAGAGTTTGTATTTCTTTGTGTTGTAAGGATAATAAAGACAATCTAGATTTCTTAAAGAGACCACACACTTCCTCCTATCAAAACCCCACTTGAAGATGCAATTAAGATAACCAAATTCTCTTCAGGGTGCTGTTAAGTTTGGAAATCTAAGGCTACTCTCTTGGGGATTTGTATTTACTCGCATTAATTAATTAATGCAGAAAAGATCCTGAGCAACTGAGTGGAAGCCATGATTACCTTGTTGATTGATTTGAGACCAGTTGCTTTTTATGCAATTAAATATGTGAACACTGTGCCAAAAACAGTTCGAGGAAAAGTAAGATATTGAGACAGACATAATTACATAGATGAAAACTAAACAGACTGAATCTTTCATTATTTGCCTTTATTACATTTCTGATGAGATTTAGCATCTATACAAAAAGCAGTGTTAGTAAAACTAGGATACTGGGACAGACATAATTACATGGGTGAAATCTAAGCCATGTGAGTCTTTCATCGTTTACATTTATTTTGTGTCTGATGAAATTTAATATCATTGGATTTTTAACCCTCTTTTATCCCATTTCATCAAGACTGCCTATGCTCTCCACACTTTGATTTCTTTGCTATTATAATTGCATTACAAGCTCTTTTGTTTTTCACTTAAAGTTAGTTTTCATTTTCTGTTGTTAGGGAACCCCCAGAATAGAGCAACAATGGAATGGGGTGCAGCTAATGTGCTTAACCTATGTGTTCCAGATCTGTCCTCCTTCTACATGGGAGCAGTGACTCTGCCACATCACCTTCCTTTCCCTTTCCTGTCTTCATTGTCTTTGGTGGTTTTTGGTCTGACTCACTATTAGTAGTATATTCCTTTAGGAATGTTAAATGATAAAGATTTACTTTTATTTTTAATTATGTGTAGGTGTGTGTGTCTGTTTGTGGGTATGTGGATGTGAAGGCAGGTGCTCATAGAAGCCAGAAAAGGGCATCAGATCCCTTGGAGCTAGAGTTACAGTGGGTGTGAACTACCTAGTGTGAGTGCTGGAATTTGAACTTGGGTCTTCTGCAAGTGCAGCAAGTGCTCTTAATCACTGAACCACCTCTCCAGTCCCCACACCTGTGAATTACGATTCAGTCCCTTTCTCAGTCTCATCTTCATAGACATATTTTGTAAATGTCAATGTTTTTGATTTGGGTTTTAGGAACTCCTATAAATATCACTCTTTATATAGTCACGCTAGATGTGACTTCTGGGCTGATTTTGACTTATCCTTAATGAAAAGAGTACTCTCGCCTTTTTAATATTTAGAGATAGTGAGTATATTAGTCTTTCTGGATGCTATCACGGAATCCCATATGTTGGGTATGTCATAGGTAACAGAAATCTTTGTGTTGCTTGTGCAACTGGGAATTCCAAGGAGATAGTGCCAGTAAACGGTATCTGTTGAGGGTCTGCTCTGTGGGACCATCATCTTTCTCCAGGTAGAAAGGGACCAGGGAGTTCTCTGAGGTACCTTTCATGCAGTCCTACTCCTGTTCACGAATGCTCAACTTTCATGACCCACTTGTCTTCCAAAGGTCTGACTTCCAAATGCTACCGCTAGGGGGACTAGATTTTAATGTATGAATTTGTGGTATGGGGGCAAAAACTATCCAGGTTAGCGTTCTGAGTGATTATCAGGAGCACTCTGAAAGCAGGTCTTATGGGTGAATGAGGACCAATATGTTTGGGGTTCATGAATGACTGATGAGATGTGTTTGAAGTGGCTGAGGACCCATTTGGAGAGCATTGATGTGGTGTAAATGCTGCCTGTTTTCCACAGTCCGGGGATACGGAGCTTTGGGAGTTCCTGGCATTCTGATTGCCAGTGTCACACATGTAACCTTCATGTGAATGGTTTACTTCATCACCCATGGCAGAAAAAGCAAAACAAAAATATCAGAGTCATGGAGAAATAGCGTTCAGACCCAAAGAGAAACCCCTATTTAATCTTTAAGACTCAGCTCAAATGCTGGACCCTGTGTAGATGCTTGCACATTAATGTTTATTACTGCGCTACTGACAATAGATAATGTATAGAATCAATGTAAGTATCCATCAATAGATAAATGAATGAAGAAAATACAGTACATAGTGAAGGTGGCATTTTATTTAGTCATAAAGAAGAATGACATTCTTTTATCTGCAGGAAAATGGAAGCAACTGGAGGTCATCATGTTGAGGGAACTGAGTCAGTCTCAGAAAGACAAATGCTGCATGTTGTCTCTCATTTGTGGTCTTTAGATGGTATATAAATGCATAAGAACACATATGGATATATAATATGGAAGCAGAAGGGAAACTGTCGAGGGGAAAAGGAGGCTAGGGAGAGAGGGAGGGTGGACAAAGGAAGGAAGGATGTGGGGAGCCAAAGGAGATTACATATGTGCATGAAAATGTCTGTATGAAACTAGAGCCATTTACAACAAACACAGCAGTTCACAGAAGAAAAGACACTACCTGGCTCTCCTTTTCCCTTTTGCTTGATGTGAGGTGAGGAAAAGGTGACTTAGAGGTTGAAGTGCAAAGCGCGTCATATGCAGAAGCACTTCTCTTCCCATCTCCATTTTTTGTGCATGTGGAGTGCATTGTATGTTTTCTTGTGTGTGTGTGTGTGTGTGTGTGTGTGTGTGTGTGTGTATTGGGGGGCACCTGTGTGTGTGCATGCATGTGGAGGCCAATGGATGATACCAGAATTCATCTTTGATTATTCTTTCATCATATTCATTGGGGCAGGGTCTCTCAACCAAACTCCGAACTGGCTGATACGACTAATCTGGATTGCCAGCCAGCTTGCTCTGGGAATTCCCTTTCCCAGTATTCTGAGTTTGGGATTACAGGCAGGCTACATGCCTACATGCCTACCTGGCATTTACAGGGGATCTGAACTGCAGTCCTCATACTCCTGTGATCAGTGCTTTAATGACTGAACCATCTCTCCAGCCTCAGGAGCACTTTCTTCTATTAATCCAGAGAGTCCCTAACTGTGTACCTTAAGGATTCCTTATCACTTCCTTAGGTATCAGTGTGTCAACAGCCCGAGGCATCTCTCTGGAAGGTGGTGTAAATTTCAACCTGCAGATAGGGTTTTAAAAGGCATCTCCTTAGTCTCTAAGGGAAAGTTGGAACCATACAAGTGTTCTTTCTATAGTTGGGTGCAAGGCTCTGAGCCTATAAAGTAAGCCTGCCCCCATGAATATTGACACTTCAGTTCTCACAGGACAGCCAGAGCCTCTCCTATGTTTGAAACTCTTGTCTCTGCAGCTGGAGGCAGGTGAGAACCAACCTTCTCTTGCCTGAAGCTGTGTTTTCAAATTATTATTCTCTTAGCACATGGAGGGCTTTGTGAATAAGCTAGCTACTTAAGGCTTTCCTTAGGGCAAGGAAGCATTATCCTTTGCTGTGCATTAAGCTATTTACATCTAGTTTAAGACACATTCACAGGTAATTTTAATAGTAGTCTATTTTATTTTTACCTTGTGAACACTTGTGCACTAAACTCTTCTTTAAGATTTAATTCCATTTTGTGAATTATGGTGAGACCTTCTAAGAACATAGGCTATTCTTTAAAATGTAGAAAGCGATGCTCTAGGTTTCCCATGGTGCTCTGTTAGTCTAACAGCAGGACCCTCAAGGTCTTATGGAGACAGAAGGCAAGGTGTGAACCAAGTCTCAGGCTGGTGTAATTCCAAACACACAAGGAAGCAAAGCAAGAAAGGTTACAGTTGCCATTGTCTTCAGTAGTGTAGCCACTGAAAATTAAATATAATCGAGGAAACTCTCATCCACGCTGGGGCAAGAAACACAAATTAAGCTCAGTGGGTCTCAAACAAAGATAACTGATGGAGGTAGAAAGGGAATTCTTTAAGAAGAAGGGTTCCGGTAGAAGAGAGGGAAATTGGGAGGTCAAAATGACGAAAATGCATTAAACGCACATATGGAGGCCTGCCCAGGTTATCAGACTTGGTAGCAAGCACACACTGAATCAAGTACACACTGAAACATTTTGCCAGTCTCATAACTGGCCTTGAACTTGCAATCCTCCTGCCTCAGCTCCTCAAATACTGGAATTAGAAGCCCTCCAAGTTCGCTGCCTCTGCTTTTCTTTGAAGCATCTCAATGTGTCCTTTAAAAGAGGGGGAAGGGGAAGTTAGTTTTGATGACTAGGCATTGTTAACTGGTGACTTTCTCATTGTTGAGGTTGATTTTATGTCTTTGTAAATGGCTTCATACAGATAAAAGCTCTCTCAGCCTCAGGACCTGTAGAATCTTTATATTCTTGATATCTAGCATAAAGCTGGACAGGTACAGGATGCTCAGTGACTCTTGTTGAATTAAAATTCCCTGCTTTTCAGAGTTAAATATAATCTAAATATATCATCAATGTTTTGAGGTTCGCTGTACACTGGATCTTTTCTGTTGCTGTGGCATCTCCCTGTATAAAGTAGTCAATTGCCTTGAACATGACTCAGAATATATTGCTCATTAAGTGAGTTCCAGACAAGACTGCAAAGATATTAGCCCAATGCTCCAAGTAGCAGAAAGTCTCAAGGGCATGGCGCAATTATTCATTTGCTAAATAACACAGACACACAATGGCTTAATTACAGTATTTTGCTGCGAAGTAGAATTGTAGTGATTTCCACATCAGTGTATCTCATTAATGAGATTTGCTAACTGTTATTGGCAATATTGTGAGATGCCCTTTTCTTTTAAATCATTCTCTAAATTGCTCATGTCATTTGTGGGAAAAGAAAGTTCCCATTCTTTCTGCGGAAGGAAAATGTTCATGCTTCAGAAAATTCTCAATGTTAATTTCTTCCTGGGCAAGGCTAAATGGTGTGGAAAAAATGGCATTTTATATATTTCCCTGTGTTTACATGATCAACATTCAAGTTATTATCAAGCAGTAAGAGTGCAAATATTAGGATTATTCACCAAAATTCCACAAACCCAATCCAATAGTGAAGAAATGTCATACCTTTGTGTCAGGGCTCTGGGCTAATTAATGTGTGAGCAGGCCAAGGTCATTGTAGGTTCTGTCTCTGTCCGTCACACACAGCCTTTGCTCACTGATCTCAGCATGTAGCCTCCTAATTGCTTTATGCCCTAGGAACACAGCAGCTTGCAGGAACAGGTTTCTAGCACCATATGTTCCAGCAGAAAAGAGAGACAAGGACCTGGGGAGATGGTTCCAGTGGGTAAAGTGCTGGTGTGCAAGTGTGGGAACCTCAGTTTGATGGCATGTACCTGTAACCCCAGCACTGAGGGAGTGGGCTGAAGCAAGCAGATCCCAGGGCCTCAATGGCTAGCCAGCCTAACCAAAACAAGCTGCAGGTCCACTGCCTGTCTCAAAAAATAAAGTGGGGCTGGAGAGCTGGCTCAGCAGTTAAGAGCACTGGCTGCTCTTGCAGAGGACCCAGGTTTGGTTCCCAGCACCCACATGCAACTAAGAAATGTCCAGAGCTCCAGTTCCAGGGGATCCAACCCCTTCTGACCTTTGTGGGCATTGCACAACCTGTGTGCACTTACATGCTTGCAGGCAATGCACTCATGCACATAAAAATAAACAAATAAAAGCAAATAAAAATACAGTGGAAATTAAGAGAGGAAGACACCTGATGTTGACCTCTGGCCTCTAAACATGCACATACGGTTGAATGCATTTGTATACACATATGTACACACACTACACATATATACATACATCCATATACATGGCAAAGCTTTTAAAACTTTTGAGAAGATAGTCACTGAATATGCACTTACATTTCAGGTTATCTATACTTTTATTAGGCTAATGAAACTGGGTAATTTAATTAAAAAACACTTGGGAGTAGTTATGGTAAGGAAGACAGCAAGGAACATTTCCCCGAATGTTAGCAGAAATTTTAATGATAAAGAACCAGCTTTAGAAATTTGGGAAGAGGAAGCACACCAGACAGGGAGAATAGGAGGACTCATCAATCTCTTAATATGCCATTCAGCAATAAAAGTCAAAGATGTCTACACCAGGCAGTTAAAACAGCCCCTTTCATTTCTCTGTTCCCATGATATTCATTATCTTGTTCTGAGTTAGACTGATCTGTTTTCCTAAATGTTTCATCCTGAATTGTATGTGTGTGTGTGTGTGTGTGAGAGAGAGAGAGAGAGAGAGAGAGAGAGAGAGAAAGAGAGAGAGAGAGAGAGAGAGAGAGAGAGAGAGAGAGAGAGAGAGAGAGAGAGAGAGAGAATTAAAGCCTGGCTTCCTGGACTCCACTTTCAATAGTCCACGTGTGGCTATATTCCTACCACTTTCAATTACTTATTGCAATGGCCTCTATGACAGTAAAAACACAGACAGTCTTTTCTAAAGCTTCTTGTAAACTCTTTTTTTATTTTTCCTCCTGGTCAGTAGTGATTTCTAAGACAGTGGATAAGATTTGCGTGATATGATTTACCCAGTTACTTTTAGCCAAGTCTAAATTTGGAAAGTTCAAGAAATTGTATTTTGATCGCCATCATTCTAGACCCTGCCTCTAGCTGAAGAATTCTTTCTCCTTGATTAGTTATAGTCTGATGAATTGCAGCGGACCCACGGAGCAACTGTAATAGCTCATCTCATTGGTGCATTCAAGACAATGTTTTCTGAATCTGTGAAGAACTTTGACAAGTGTGTGGATAGGTCAGGAGGAGCTGTGCTCTCTGCTCCTGTCTGTCCATCTACTTGTCTCCTAACCATGCATTGTTTAGTGGTTGGCTGGCTGGTCACTAGCACATTCATGCATTTATACAAATATGCACTCACATCTTCCTTCTAAATGACTGTTCCCCAAGGCAGATACACGTATGACAAGTGGGGAGAGTTTTAATCTCACTAATTCATGATAATGTGATGTTGTCTCCATGTGTATCTAGAAATGTGCATGTCTGACACATTCTTGTCACTACTGTCTCCTCTGGAATAGTTCCATGCCAAAACCCACTGGGATAGACCCTGACCATGTGTGCACATGGTCACATTTTGTCTCGTTAGCAAAAGTGAGACATTTACCCACACATTTTTCCATATGTTCTAGCAGTCCAGACCTTTGGTATTTATGCAGAAGACTTGAGAACTCATATCCCCGCAGAAACCCACAAATAGATATCTATAGCTGTCACTCAAGAGCTCTCTCTTTCTCTCTCTCTCTCAACATCAGCTCTTCCCCTTGTCCCATCTTTTTCCATGATGGATGATACTACAGTGGCTGTCATAGTTTTGGAGAACTGTTTGAAAGGAATTCAACTGAGATGTACATGTTGGATTTAGCAGAGTATAATTACATAATTCTTAGACTGTTCTCTAGACAGTTGAGATATAGGCTGCCTTGGGGTGAGAATGGGTTCAGGAATGTGGTGTTCCTTGTTCTGTGGATCCATCCAGTGCTGGGATGTGAGCATGCAGGGTCTGCATGAATATCACTATCTGTGTTTCTTATGGCTTGACTCTGGAGTGAGGGGGAAAATGTTGAGACTGGCGATGCCTTGTGCCGGCTGCTGGTCTGTGGAAGCATTCTTCCTCATCTTTCCCATCTGTGGGAGTGATTTGAGAGTGCTTTGCCTCAATTTGACAATAAAGGTAAAATTTGTATGATATTTCAAATAATGGGTTTTGGAGACAAAGCCAACCTAAACTAACAACATTGCCAAAAGCAAACAAAAAATGTGTTCAGGTTTCCGTGAGTCACACTACAGTGAACCAAAGTGTTTTATATTTTCCCTCATTACAGAAAATTATTATTGCAAATTTGTTTTTGTGTGAAGAAACCATCTAGGCAGAGAAAGAAGACAATCTAGAGAAACAAACATATTATGAGATATCAGATAATAAGAATGTTGATGGTATTTAATTTTTTTGTGATGTTTGCCAAATTCTGACAAGGATGTGGAACACAGGAATTCTCATCCCTTGCTGATGAGGATGCAAAACTTGTCCAGTCACTTTGAAGATGGTGTCGTGATTCCACAGAAAACAAGCATAAACTTACCACGCCCTTCAGCTGTTGAGTCCTTTGACATGTAGGTAAAATTTGAAAAGTCATGTTCATAAAGAAACCTAGACATACAATCAAAATGTCCTTAGATGGCTAAATTGTGGTGCATCTATCTGGGGGGTCCAAACTTTTAATATTAGGCTATGACATTTTCATCTTCAAAGTTGACATTCAAAAACCATACATCAGAGTTTACAAAAAATTGCTGATAAGTCTTGTAATGTTTTAAGTATATTTATTATTTTGCATCAGACCACATTGATAGCTATATTTAAGGCATATTGTGGGAAGGCTGCCAATTAGAAACACCTATATAGAATATTCATGGCTAAAAGAAAATGAGGAGGCTGGAGAGATGGCTCAGTGGTTAAGAGCACTGGATGCTCTTGCAAAGAACTCAAGTTTGACTCCCAGCACCCACATGACAGGTAACGACCATCCATAACTCCTGTTACAGGAGCTCTGATGCCCTCTTCTGACATCTGTGGGTATTGCATGGCACAGGTGCATTTGCATACATGTGGGCAATACACTCATACACTTAAAATAATAAAAAAAAACAAACAAATATTACAAAGATAAAAGAAAATGAGATGTCAAGATATGAAGAGCCACAGAGGACCTCTAAGTTAACGAATAAGCCAATATCAGAAGCTGAGGACTATGAGTCCAATGATAACGCCCTACTGGAAATGCAGAGCCACAGAGAATTCAGAGATCAATGGTTGCCAGAGGGACAGGGATTAATGGGAGTGAGGGCACGGTGGATTTTTAGAAAAGTGACAGATCTCATCAATACAACGAGAATGAATACATGCCGTTCTTCACTTGTTGGAAGCTGCAGGCTATATACCACTATGAGCAGCCAGCAGTACTAACATAAACTATGGGTTTGGGTGATGATGGCTCTCTGTGAGTTCACAGGACTAGCAAAGACAGTGATAGACAATGATGTTGAAAACAGCGGAACTGTTGGAAGGAGTATACAGCAAGTCTCTCTATTACATGTTCAACTTTCCATGTGGCACAGCCCTTTGGAGAACACAGGTCAGTCCCAAAAATGTGGAACATAGAGTTACCATGTAATCCAACTCCTAATTTTTTGCCACTAAAAACGAAAACATATCTTCACACAAACTGACATGAATGTTGATAGCAGAATTATTTATAATAGCTACAAAACACAAACAGCATAAGTATCTATCAACTGAATGGTAGGCAAACAAAACGTGGCATATCAAAATAATGGAATATTGTTTGGTCACAAAAAGGAAGGCTGAGCATATTACAACATGGATGGACCTTGAAAACATTATGCTCAGTGTAAGAAGCCAGATACATATGGTCACATTTTGTATGATTCTGTTTATAAGAAATTTCCAGAACTGATAAAACCCTAGAGACTGAAAATGAATTTACAGGTTGCCAGGAGCTAGAGAAAGGTGGGGTGGTGTATCCACTAATGAGTACAGGGATGCTCTAAATTTAAGGTGATGAAAATAAATATTCTGGAAGTAGATAGTTTTGATACTTACAAAGCTTTATGAATACACTTCAAGTGCATGGACTTTTTCATTATATTTCAATAAAGCTGCTATAGACAAAAACCCCCCTAAACCTTCTTAAATTAAAACACATTGGTTTTTTTATTAACTAAATTTGCTACTTAATAATTTCATATACATATATAATGTATTCTGATTACTCTCTCCATCATCTCTTAGAGTCTTCCTATCCCTGCCAACCCTTTCTCCTCTATACCAGGCCCTTCCCCAGACTCACAACTTCCACGTTTATTTTTTGACCTATTTAGTTTAACAGGGACATGTTTGTGACTATTGAATTGAAGCTATCTATTGGAGCCTGGTGGGATCAACAGTAAGTATACTGTACTGATTACAAAATTTTTAAGATGATAATTGATTGACTCTGTGTGCCTGTGATGTGTGTGTCAGAGGATATATTATTACATTCTGCTTCTGTGATAAAACACCATGACTAAGCCAATTTACAAAGGGAAGGGTTTATTAGGCCCATGTTTTCACAGGGATAAGGGATCATCATGGCAGGGAGCCATGGGGGCATAGGGCCCAAGCAGACAGCTGAGCATTCACATCTTCAAGAGTGCACAGGAAGCAGAGAGAGCTAGCTGAAAGTGAGGCAAGTCTATGAACTCTCAAAGCCCATCCCCAATGGCATGCTTCCTCCATCAAGGCCACATCTAAAGGTTCCATGACCCTCATCAAACAGCACCACCGAATGATGAAGAGTTCAAATACTACAGCCTGTGGGAGACACTTCTCATTAACACCACGGTAAGACACACGTTGTAGGATCTGGTTCTTTTCTTCCACCATGTAGGTCCCGGAAGTTGAGCTCAGGTTGTCAGGCTTGGCGATAAGCACCTTTGCTTGCTAGCTCGAAAACTGATTTTCTTCAATAACAGAATCCATAGTGTTTCAATTTATTCAGATTTTGAATGTTTATAATTTGTTGTGATCTATTTTCTAAATATGAATGTTGCTTTCATGCCTAATATTATGTTTTTAAATTTTATTTTCATTTTATTTTCACAAAACATTGCCTTTAAAGTTTTTCTGAGTTTTAGCCCCCGTAATGTTCGGACTTTTCCCTGTTCATGACTAGAAGTTGTCTGGTTGAACTGTGCTTACCAGAAAACCACTGATTGGCAGGAGGTGGCCCAGGGGAGACTGGTCAGCAGAATGGCATCTGTCACAGGCAAAGTACAAAGTAGCCTTTGTGGCTTCTGCCTTGTTGGGTCTCAGGGAGGGATAAAATACTTGCTCACAATGGACCATAGTGAGCCATTTTCTACTTCATCTATCTTCATAGGTCACATATGCAGAGCACATAAAAGAAGCATTCTCTGGCCCAAAGACCACGAATCACCCAGGCAGGTGCAGCTCCAATATTTGATACTGTTCATAAGCCACCAATCCTCCCTCTCTCCTCCCCAGTCTCAAGGAAGGGCTGGAGATAGTCTGTCTCACTGAGTGGTTGTTGAGGGGTCAGTGTCGTGATGCAAACACAGCAAATCCCTATGCTCTTCTCTTGTTCCCTCTTTCTCGAGCATCTGTGATGTTAATCTTGTCAACCTGACTGGATCTAGAACCAATTAGGAGATGCCTCTTGTCAGGAGGTATGAGAGGGCTTTGCAAAGAGGAGTTAACTGAGGGGAGAAGAACATCCCTCAGAGAGGAAACTTCTGGAAGTAGCCTAGATGTAAAGAAGTCCTAGGAGAAAGCAATGCTGCTTCCCTGACTCCCTTTGGTTCTTTCTGGTGAGTGTATTTATCCTGCTACCATTGACGCTGACTTAAGACCAGACCAGTGCCTCTTGAGGAATCCTCTAAGATTAGACTACCCATGCCTTATTGTGTAAGCTAGTCTAACAAATCTCCTTTGTAATATAAACTCATTCTATTGGTTCTGCTCCTTAGAGAACTCTGATGAAAGCATCATCCTGCAAATAACAGCTGCTCTTTAGAATGTCTCTCAGCTGCTGATACAGTGCATCCTTTGTTATATCAGTCAGCACCTCCAGACCTTGCACATACCCATCTGTTTTTTGTTCAGGTTGCAGTTTACTTCATGAGTCCCCATTTCCATGATATCAGGGTCATTTGACTCACTGCTGTCTTCTTAGAACAATACTGGAAAGAGTCAGGGCTCAATAAATAATTGTTGAATGTGTGAGACATGTGACTATGTCCTGTCATGTTTCATTGTGATAATGCTGAGATGGCCATGTGAAAGAGCTGGAGATGGAAACTATCTCAGAACAATTTAGAGAGAAACCACACAGACAAGACTTACATTTAATTTTTTAAAAAGAGTCTTTTGATATTTTTAGTTGTGATTGTTAGTTTAAATTGTCAAGTTAAAACAAACTATACCTACTTAGGAAGAGAGAGACACAATTAAAGATTGTCTACATTGTGGGGACCTTGTTAAGTTAATGGATGTGGAGAGTCCCAGCCCACTGAGGGTGGCACCATTCCCTAGGCAGGGGTTCCTGAAATATATAAGAGATGAGAAATCAAGCTGAGCACAAGCCATCAAACAAGTGAACACACGTGCATTCATTTCTTTCTTCTGTGGACACGATGTAGCCAGATGTTTGATGTTCCTGCTCTGACTTGATGAACTGTAACCTGGAATTGTGAGTGGAAATAAACCCTTCCCTAAGTTTCCTTTTGTCAGGGTTTTTCATCAGCAACAAACGAAACTAGAACAATATTTGCTCATTTGTTCTTTCCTTTTACATCTGTCTATTCACATTTACAAATAGAAAGTTACACACAATACACTCATACACTCTATGGTGGTTAATCTTCATTGACACTTTGAATGGATTTGGAATCATGTCAGAGAGACATCTTTGGGTATGTCTCTGAGGGTGCCTCAAGAGAGGTTTAACTCACATGGTAACATTCATCCTGAATGTGTGTGGTACCACTCTGTGGAATGAGTTAAAGGACAGAAAATGAAGAAGCCAGGACTCATCTCTCTGCTTCCTGGATGTGGACAGCACCACACTCAGCTTCTTCACACTCTCACCATCATGCCTTGCTCCAAGACGAACTGAATCTCTTTTAAATCATGAAACCAAATAAATCCTTCTTTTAAGTTGTTTCTATGAGGTATGTTGTCGTAGCAATGGGAAAAGTAATAAACCCTCATACTAGTCTTGTTTATTCCCGTACACACATGTATACTGGTATTCATCTCCCTTGTCTGTTCCAGGTTAGATCAACTTAAAAACATTCATCCATTTTATGTGTATGAGTGTATTGTCCACATGTATGTAAGTGAACCTGTCTCATGCAATGCCTGCAGAAGTCAGAAGAAGGTGTCAGATCCACTGGAACTGGAGTTACAGAGGGTTGTTAGCTACCATGCAGATGCTGGGATTTGAACATGTGTCTTCTGCAAGATCAACAGTGCTCTTAACTGTTGAGCCATGCTAAAGACCTAGCTTAGGTCAATTTTAACCTCAAAACAGCAGCTACAAGTAGAGTCAATCCAGGTTTTGTAGAATTATCACTGTCTTCCCCTTTGTGTCCTGGAGAATCCCCCTTCCAGCAGCCTATGTCCCAGTTCCCATCTGATATCTAATTAACGATGATTGAGAATCAGAGACAGAAAGGAACTTGTGGTCTGAAACAAGAATTGCTGTAATATGTGTGCATAAAGGATGATTGATCAACGTTTTTAATATGCTAAATAAAAAGATGTGTTAAATTCAAAGACAAACTGACCACAACTTTAAAATTTGAAAGCTTTGTGGTCAGTGAATCCTTTTGCTTACCAGTGCTTAGCTGAAGAAGTAAGTCAAGTGCACAACCTTAGGTTATTTCATAAAAACTGCTGAATCTTTAATATATAGTCAGATTTCTGATAAATGGGTTTACTAACAACTCCAATAAAAGAAAATGAGTTTAATTGCTCCAATTTATAAGGTAGTAATTTAAGGGACTAAGACCTTATACTCCACACTAATTTATTCCTGCTGTACGAATTAAGAGCAAAAAACAGCTAGCTTGATAATCCCTTGACAGATTTGTAAATGAGAACCAGATTTTTAAAATGGAAAATTGATATAATTAGAAAGCTATTAACTTTTTCTCCCATTCCTGTACCACAGAATAACTAAGCCACGGGAGACCTATCCTTCAAAATAATTAATTCTAAATAAGATTTTTAGTTTAAGAATTATCTGATTTTAAACCTTCAGGCTGAAGTATAGTATATGTTGGTAGTCCTGGTTCTTGGGATTTTTTGTATATTTTCCTCTCTTTGTTGAATTTTGGGGGACTATAAAGTCAAGGTTCCCAGCTCTACTATATGCTAAGGCTAAGAGCCCACTGCCATGTGGACAGAAGAACTTGATCAAAAAAGCGGGTGTACCGAATACTGAATACAGAGATTGCTAAAGCTAGGTTGTACTTATAGTCACAATGGTGCATGGTGGAATCTGTTTTTCCTGCCCTTGTAGTTCACAGCACACTTAGCTTTACAGGCTTATAGAGTCATGAAGGGTGAGAAGGTGAGTCATTGCTCATAGAACTACAAACTTCTTCCTGCAACGCAACCTCAGATCACGCCAGTCTATCTGCTGGACTTCTCCCTAGCCACTGATTCTATTTACTAGAGTGACAGAAACTCTAGAAGTGAAGCCATAGAGGAACTAAAGGACTTGTACAAGGTCACACAAATTAGAGACAGAATTCCATCGGTATTGCAGTCCCTAGTTCTCTCTATTCTATTCTTTACCTTCCATATGATTTTTATTTTTTAGTTAAACCGATCCTTTAGAAGCAGCCCTTTAACTGATCCTGATTAATGAAACAGATGTCTGAAAGTTGGGGAGTTTGTACAGAAGTAAAAGACACATCATCCTTTCTTTTATTTCCATTTGGGAATTGCGTGTTGTTGTGCTGCTGTGAACAATTCTGTATCATTTACCAGGCCTTACAGCTGTGAGCTTTCATCCATACATCCCATAAGATTTTATGTGTAGCTGATGAAACCACATTTACTCTGGGAAACATTTTCTAGCAGTATTTAGTAGCCGAAACAGGCATAGCTTTGCAGGTCCCCAGCATGAAAATGTAGTTTTATTATATGTTCAATCATCATTTCTGGAAGGCATGCATAAGTTAAATATCCCAATTTATTGGTTGGAGCCAAAGATGTCCCATGATAGAGTTTGAGTCTTGTGTAATAAGCTGTATAAATGGATCTGTAATGCAAATAAATATCTTTGTTTGTCCTCTGTCCTCTGGACCCAGGCTCTTTCTCCAGGATTCTTCATGTGCTACATCTTAAGACCATCTTTAATTTGTTAGTGGTCTGGGGAACAAAGACCACTGAGAAGAGTTGCAAACAATAAATGCTGTCTTTGACGTGTCTGAAACAGTGAGGTGTTGGGTTGACTGGAAGACTCGCTCCTTCTCTGCACTGACTGTTTATGCTTTTTTTTTTAAAAAAATTTATTTTTATTTATGTGCACTAATATTTTGCCAGCATGTGTGTGCCTTGTGCCTGAGTCCAGAAGAGGACATCAGATCCCCTTAATCTGCAATTACAGACCATTGTGATCTGCCATGTGGGTGCTGGGAACTAAACCCAGGCCCTCTGTAAGAGCAACAAGTATTCTTTCCAGCCCAGTGTTGACTGATTGAAGGTGGAGAAACAAAATGATTCCCCATCTTTGAAAATATGGCTCTTCCTGTGAGCTCCTCCTCCCTCCTTCTCTCCCTTCCTTCTTCCATCTATTTTTCTTTTACAAGCACCTTCTCTTACATGCCATTTCTTTAGATGCTTCTTCTCATGGAGAATATGCTGAGAAAGACGCATTAATATCAAACAGAGATACAGTCACAAGGGGAGACTTCCCAATCCACCAGGTCTCTAGTTGATACTCTGGGTATTTCCCCTTCAGGTCTGGTTAGGAATTCTCCCTTGTAGAGTTGATAAACTTTAGTAGCACCATGTTATGATAAATATTTTGATTGTCTCTCTCCCTAGACATGGAATTGAATCACATCGGAATGTCTGTGGGTAACATTTTATAGTCCTGTTTCTCTCTTTCTTTTGAAACTGGTAAAGGCTTTGAAATGGAGCCTATTCATGAGACAGATCTAACAGGCCTATTCATGAGACAGATCTAACAGGCTTTTTCTGTACTAAGAGAGCATGTGGGGTTGGACAGATGACTCAACAATTAAGAGGTCCTGAGTTTGGTACCCAGTACCCATGTCAGGTAACAACTGGCTGCAACTCCAGCTTTGTGGGATCTGATGACCTCTTTTGGCCTCCACAAGCACTGACTCATATGTACATACCCTCTGAGATAAATTAAACATTCTGAAGATGTATTTTAAAAACAGAATACATGACTGCTGAAGCCCCTGCTCTATAAAGATTTAAGGGAATATGTTAAAGTAATATACACACACACACACGCACACGCACATTCATCTATCATCTATTGATCTATCTCTATCTATCTATCTATCTATCTATCTATCTATCTATCAAATTGTTGGGGAATTTTTCTGTCATGGCAGATAGCAAGATGATATCTCACAATCTCACAGTTAATCAGTCAAGGAACCACCGTCCTTGGAATATTTTGACAGTAAATATTCATATAACCCCTTTTTAATGGGAGGCATGAAGATGACGTCAGAGTTTCACCTGTTTCTGTACTTCCTGCTTCTTAACATCACCATAATTGTTTCTTTTAAATGTCCCATACACCTCGGGAGGGGGAAAAGTGTGCAGAGAATGGTCATAAAATGAGCAAACATGTCCTGCTTATTCTTTATATCATTTTATATTTGATATTGCCTCCAACTTGGAGAAGGTGCCTGGTGGACCTATGTTTGACAACTCTTTGCTGGAGCTGGAGTGTAACCATGTGAGCCTTCATGCCTTTTATTGGATTGAAGCTAGATTAAACACTCACTGTTGGGATAGCCTGCAGGTGGATTCACACACTAGACTATGACTGGTAAGCCTGCAGGTGGATTCACACACTAGACTATGACTGGTAAGCTCACAGATGTCACTGAATTGACTGAAAGTGTCCATGGTGGACTTTGCAGTTACATATGCTGTGGGGAGCTTGGGAACTCTCGGACCCTCCTTTAAATGAATACAGCATACACAGATAGAGTGGGCCCATGTTGCTTGTTCCCCCAGTTCCTGAGAGCTGACTATGGGCAGTCAGCAGTGCCTGGCGCACAGCAGGCTTGTGAAGATGGTGGAATACGGTCCATAAGTCTCACTGCAGTCTCAATTTTCTGCCTTAAAGCACAAGCTGTATTCTCAAGAGCCTTGGAGTTCATTTCTTCTGTCCTCTACATCTTTATTATGGTGTAGCTGAGGTTCAGAGGATGTAAGTTGGTCTCTCAATCTTCCCAACATTATACCAGAAAGGGACAAACAACAAAGCCTCCTCATTCTCAAACCTATGCTGTTTCCTTGCAAGAGACATAATGTCAAGTTGGTCCCATTTGTTTTATATTTCATTTTACATTTGATGGGTCCTACTTGGAGAATGTACCTGAGTGGGTCTGCTTTTCACAATCTTAATCCAACATATATCTAGAAGTCTTCATGCCTTCTACTGTGAAGGACTTGTATAAACACTTGCTGTTAGACTAAGTTGAACTATGTCACCAAACCAGCACAAAAGCTTTAGAGTGGTTTCTTTTACATTTCATCTCAATAAAGGAACTATTCAGGACCATCAAATACAGTCATGCGGATTACAGAGTGCATATTTATTGAAGGCACAATCACATCCCTATGTGTCTGACTGGTTCCCTGTTTCCCTAGTGAGCTGTACAGTTTTCAGCCTCCATGGTTATAAACCACAGCTAAGTTGATCTAGAGCTCCTTTACCCTTGAAAACAGTATTCTTGGGCAACTTAAATCCTCATTACATATCTCAGCATCAGTGGAGTGTCTGCCTATATTTTTCAATTTGTGTTTAATAAGGCTTGTTCAGTTACAAATTACATAAGAAAATTCACTCATTTTTGGCTTTCAATTCAATTAATTTTGATAAATGAATATAGCTATGTAAATAACACCAAAATCAAAATAAGAAATATTCACTCTCTTCTGGTATTCCCGCATACTCATGTATAGTCAATCTTTCCCCATATTTCCGGTATCTGAGAACAGATGGCCTGCACATATCTGCTTCTAGGAGTGGTTCCCCTCCTCCTGGTCTCATCTCTGTATCTGAATGACACAGTCTCCTCAGTCATATGTTTGCACCAGTATAGTGAAACCTTCCAGACATGTACCACAGCAACTGAGGAACAAATGTAGAGTCCAAAATATGCCACATCCTGCACATCTCTCTGTGTATTAGTTTCTTTTCTGTTGCTGAGATAAAATGCCAAGACCATCAATAACTTATGGTAGAAAGAGCCTATTTGGGCTTACAGCTCCAGGGGAATGAGTCCATCATGGCAGGGAAGCTACACATTCTCCAAGTCCACCCCCAGTGACACACTTCCTTCAGCAAGGCTCCTCAAGATTTCATGAGCTCTCAAACAGTACCATCAAGTAGAGAGAGTGTCCAAATCCTTGAGCCTACAGGGGGCATTTCTCATTCAAACCACCAATGCTCTGGCTTCCCTCAAGCCCAGAGTCCCTGTCTTGGCTTCTCCTGATGATGGACAGTAACACATAAGGCAAATAAACCCTTTCCTTTCCAGGTTGCTTTTGGTCTCAGTGTTTATCATAGTGATAAAAAGTATATCAGGACAGCATCTTAATGGCCAAGTCACAGAGTAACAGACATGCCAGAGAGCCATCCTTGCAGTTCTGCGGTGGGAGGGGAGGAAAGACACAGAGAAGAGACGCTGCAGGAACGGAAACATATGCCTTCTTGATTCATTCTCACCTTCTTGTAACTTTTCTGCAGATCAATTTGCTGACCTGGCTATACCTTTCTTCCAAGAGCAGCTTCTAGAGGTTTCCTTCTAGCTGAGGAAATACTTAACACTTTAGGAGATTAACAAAGCTCTGCTTTAAATGGCCTTGGAAGAAGTGACTATAGGTGTTCTTTTCTAGAACTAGATTAGAGGCATACAGATTGTGATGGATACCAGGCTTTTTATTAAGAATAGAAGGTTGAGGGGGACTGGAGACATGACTCAGGGGTTAAGAGCACTTGCTGCTCCTGAAGAGGACCCAGATTCTGTTCCTAGTGCCCATGTGGAGGCTCACAACTGCTTATAACTCCAGGTCCAGGTGATTTGAAATCTTCCTCTGGCCTCCATGGGTACCAGGCATGTAAATGGTACACATATACGCATACAGATAAACACAGCCACACATAAAATAAAAAGAAGTATTTTTTAAAGGCAGATGGTTGGCATGAGGACCAAGAATTCCCTACCCTTGGGTTTCTAGAGTGAGGTTTACCTTGGGCATTGTCTTAGATACTTTTCCTATGCAATAGAATATTCTGACAAAAAGCAACGTAAAAAGGGGGTTTATTTTGGCTCACAGTTCAGAGGTATTGTCAGTCCATTATAGCCAAGTAGTCGAATTGGCAGGAGCTTGGTCACATTGCATCTGTAGTCAGGGGCTTAAAGGGAGTGATGGATGCTGATTTCCTCTTGCTTTCTCTATTTTAAAGTGTGCGTGTATGTGCTCATGTGTATACATGACTGCAGAAGCCAGAAGAGGTTGTTGGATCCCCTGAAGCCAGAATTACAGGTGTTTATGAGTCATCTGATACTGGTGCTGAGAACTGAGCTCTGGTCCTCTATGACAGCAATTAGTGCTCTTGACCACGGAGCCATTTCTCCAGATACCTGGTTTCTCTCTTTATGTAGTCCTGGACTCAATTCAGGAAATGGTGGCACCCACAGTTAGGGCCAGTCCTCCTACCTCAATGATCTTAATCCAGATAATCTCAGAGGCTAATCTAATCAAAATAATCCCTCTCTAGTAAGTCTAGACCAGGATGATCTGTCCAGGTATGCCTGTGGGTTTGTCTCCTGGAGATTCTAGATCCTATCAAGTTCATGATCAATATTCACTATTAACCTCTACAGGCATTGATTATTAACACCATGGTGGATTTTATAACTGAATTCTGCATTATCAGTATTTTTTACTGGTTTTCTTATAGTAGTTATAACGGGGTCCTAATCACCTCAAGGTAATGGTTTCTGTCTAGATCAGAGACAAGACTGCATTCAGACCTGAAATTTTCCTATCATACAAAAGCAAAGTCACCCCCTCTATATCAAAGTGAAGCAAATGAAAATCCCAAATATCAGCTAATTATATTTTATCAAATACCTCAGTAGGTGATTAATATTAACAGAAACTGCAAGGACTTAAGTAAAATAAAAATTAATTTCAGTTAGAAGCATAATTAGCACCCACAAATTAAGTGTTTTATTGAGAAAGAAGAAAGGTGAAGACAAATTACCTCCCCAGGGGAATGTAGCTGACTTTCCTTTTCCTTGCAAGGAGGGAGGATGAGCTAAGTAAGACAGAGAAGACACATTGCACCTCAGAGTAACAGCCTCATTTTGCATCTGGTCAGCTCAGTTTTTTCCTCATAAACTTTAAAAATTAAGATACAATTGCTTTTGAGTTTGAGGCTTCTTCTAATTCATGCAGCTGCCTCTAAGTGAAACTAAAATATATCATATTCTAAAAAAGCAAGACATGGAGTTGAATTTGATTTAAAAAACACTGGGAGGTAAAGTGCTCAGGCCATTAAGACATAAATTATCATTTCCATGGAGTAGATTCCAGCTTCATTCTGATAGAACTGGCATTAAATCAGAATTAGAGCAATGTTCCCGGAGTCTGATTTTAAGTGTGCAGTCTCTTCTCAAACACCCTCTACCCTCTATGCATAGCAAGTTCCCATCTGCACACAAATAAAAATGTGTATGATGAGGAAGACTGGTTTTATGATGTTCCACAGAAATTATTTTCTCCAAATCTCAACACTATATATGACATTAGTGAAAATTGCCAGATTCTTTTCCTGAGTTATATGCATGAGAAAGTCAAGTTTTAGAGAGTATAGAGTCCTAGGATTGAATATACAGATGTGCTTCCAGCCTTCCGTCATAAGCCATTTGATTACTCCTGGAGAGTGTCATTCCTTCATTCCTTCTCAATGCATTGCATTGTTTTCAGCACACTTTTAATAATCATCCTTTTTCCTCAGACACTTTAATTTTTGAAGACTTATTTTTAATTGTGTATATGTGTGTGCATCTTTCTGTGTATGCCATGTGTGTATGTGTGCCTGCAGAGGCCAGGAGGGGGCAACAAATATTCTGAAGCTGGAATTGTGGGCCATTGTGAGCTGCCAGACATGGGTGTTGGGAATCAAACCTGGGTTCTCTGTAAGAGTAGCTAGTGCTCTTAACCTCTGAGCCATCTCTCTAGCACCTACATTTTCTGTTTTATCTTCATAGGTGTGTGTGTGTGTGTGTGTGTGTGTGTGTCTGTCTGTCTGTATCTGTGTGCATGTGCAGGCTGTCATATGCCACTGTGTGTATGTAGAGGTCAGAACACAGAACCAGGTATTGGTCTTTGCCTTTCACCAACTTTGAGCAGGGTCGTTTTGCTGTTTGTCCCTTCATATACCTGGCGAGCTGGCCTTGGAACTGCTGGGGATTCTCTTGTCTCTGCCCCTGACCATGGAAACACTGGGGTTACAGATGTCTTCTATCATCCCTGACTTTTATATGGATTCTGGGTGTCTAAACTCAGGTCTTCACTCTTGCATGACAAGTGCTTTACCACTGAGCTGTCTCCTCAGCACCCCCAAATATTAACTAAACACACTGTAAGATAATTGCAGGAGACGGGATAGATTAGAATATCATCTTAGCAATGGAAGCTATCTTGCCAGTCTAAGAACCAGCACTGACTTTTATGATAACCTTTATTCCCCAGAGAAGCTGCATTTACATCAGCAACAATGTCCTGCCACTCTAGGGTAAAGAACTTTGTATCATGATGTAAATATTCAATGCTGTGCTGTCTAGCAGGGCAGCCAGGAGCTGCATGTGACTGGTGGGCAACTGAGTGTGTCTGGAAAAAATCTGGAGCTGTGTTTTTATTTTATTGTGGTTCAGTTACTTTACATTTAAATACATACACAGGACTGTGGCTACTGCATTGGATAACACAGATCAGGATTGTATCAATCCACTTACCCATCCTTTAAGAAAAACCATCCACAATTCTTACTATGACCAAGAAAGCTTTGTGTATTGTGTCTTCTGTTTTTCTTCTGAGGATGGCCACCATTGGGTGGGCCTTATTTTGATACCATGACCATGTGTTAATTGTTTGTTGTGGCTCAGACTTTGAGCTGGGTGTTCAGTGTACCTTCCCCGTTAGAACACATGTTCCTTCTGTGTCCAATCTCTGTGGCTAGCTTACTGCAATGGAACTGTAGTTGACAGATTTTCTGGTTTGTCTCCTGACTTGTCAGCTACACCAACTAAAGATGAACACAGTAAGGACCTTTGACTTTGGGTCTAGTTCTGCTCCATGCTTTTGCCTACAGAATGAGGCAAGTGTTGGTTGGCTTCTTTGAACCTGCAAAACCCGGATAAAAAGTATTGCTACTCAGGTGTTTGGAGAGGAGCATGCTATGGACTGACTCTAGTACCGACTGACTGCTCCTGACTCCTTTGAAGACATTACACCATTCTTCCTGCTTTCTCACGGAGGAGAGAAAAATCTCAAGAAAATGAGAACAATACTTTTTGTCTTGATTTTCTTAGTAGTATCAATTATAAAATACATGCAAAAGATGGGCAAAGAAAGCAATTAAATAACAAACCTAAATGCTACTTTAATCAATACTTAAACAAAAGCTATATGAGCTTAACTCACCCAGCAGTATACAGAGGTTGGGTAAGATAAGATGAGTTGAAAAACCTTAACTACATACTGCATGCAAGAAATCATTTTATGATATCTGAGTGTGGTGGCATTACACCTGTAATCCCAGCACCCAGGAGGTTGAGAAAGCAAGCCCATTAGTTGAAGGCCACCCTGAACTATGTGGTAAGTTCTAGGCCAGCCTCAGAAACACAGAGAGACTGTATTGCAAGAAAACTTTTTATGGGGATGAAGAAATGGTTCAATGATTAAGAGAACTGGTTGCTCTTAGAGTGGACTTGGGTTTGATTCCCAGCATCCAGGTGGCAGCTAACAACTGTCCATAACTCCAGTTTCAGAGGAATTCAACGCCCTCTTCTGACCTCCACAGGCATTGCACAACAAGGGTGCACTTACATTCATTCAGACAATACACATAAAGTATAAAATAATAAAATAAATTTCAAAAATAAAACCTGTTTTGGATTCCAGGTTCTCCTAAACATTGGGAGACAGAGGCAGGGAGATTTCTGTGAGATCAAGGCTAGCCTGGTCCACATAGTGACTTCCAGGAAGACTGGGGCTATGGAGAACCTGTCAGAAAACAAACAAACAAACAAACAAACAAATAAAAAAGAAAAGATAAAAGAAAAAGAAAAACTTTTGGGACCATAGAGATGACTTAATTAGTAAAGGCCATTACCACCAAGCCTAAGGACGTGAGTTAGATCCCCAGGAACCAACCCACGACGTTTCCTGAATCTCACACCCATAATTCTATATCCAAGAGGATTGGGGTGGTTTTTCTCACAATTACTCAGCTTATCATCTTACAGACTTTGTTCTGCTTACACTGGGTGTCATGAGCATCTCTGCCCTGGTAGATGGGATGCTCCAACTGGCTGGTCTCTCCAGTCCCTAGGGATTATAGACAGCTCTATGTATGCTAAGTGAATTTAAAGTAGAGTTGTCCTCAGAAGTAGACAGAAACCAGCATGTGCATGGTGTACTAACCTGTGGTCCTGCAAATGGACTTACAGTGTAAAGCAGGTTATTCATGGTGCTCAATTCTCTTCAAGGTCACAGGAAGCATTGATGTGAATCTGGACAGACACGTGGAAGGCAGAACCACAGTGGTGATATCTGCTCTAGTTTGCTTTTGCGCTGCCATGATAAATCACTCTGACCAAAACCAACTTGTAGAAAGAAGGGGTTTATTTGGCTTATACTTCCAAGTTACAGTCTATCATTGAAAGAAGTTAGAGCAGGAACCTGGAGACAGGAACTGAAGCAGAGAACATGGAGGAATGCTGCTTATTGGCTTGATTCCATGCTCACAGTCAGTGACTTTTCGTATATAGTCCAGGCACATGTGCCTATGGATGGTACTGCCTACAGTGAGCTGGGCCTTCTGATGTAAATTACAAATTGAGAAAATGCCCCAGAGACCAGCAATTCATCAACTGAATCTCTCTCTTCCCCGGTGTGTCAAGTTGACAGCCAAGATTAGCCATCACAATCCCCATTGGATGTTACGATCATAATTAAGAATATGCTCTGCATTTATTCCTCTGTTGATGGACAGCCAGGTTGGTTCCATAATTGAGCTCTTGTGAATAGTGTGTCGATAATGCACATTTATGTGCAAGCATCTCTATGACATGTTGACTTGAATTTTATGAGTAAATCTCCAGGAGTGGCATAGCTGAATCACATGGATGAACAGATAAAGAATATATGGTTTATATATACAATGGTATTTTTCAGCCATAAAGAAAAGTAAAATCTTGTGGCATACAGGAAAATGGATGCAGCTGAGATCATCATATTAAGTAAATTGAGTCAGTCTCAGAAAGACAAACATCATCTTTGCTCTCACTTTTCAATTCTTATCTTCATAAATACATAACATCAGACATGGACAGATGACTGAAAGTTGAAGCAACACTGTTGAGTGGAATGAAGAGGACTATGGGAGGAGGAGGGAGCAGACGGGAGCATACTGAAGCATTGGAAGGATAGGTGTAAAGTACATCGTGTACTCACAAGAAAGCAGCCTTCAGTAATTCCAAATAGCAATTAAAAAATAAAGAAATTCTAAGTGACAGGCTTAAAATTGCTAAGCTACTTTCAGAATTCAGTCTTAGGAAAAGAAGGTTTTTGTCAACTTTTGTACAACCATCATTTTGACTTCTCGAGAACTGGTGTATCATAGTCAGCTCTGTGGTAGGGAGATGGCCATTCTGATGATGGGAAAATAATTAGAAGGACAATAAATACAAATTTAATTTAAATGAGTCCATTAAGACTTGAAACTTCTCATCCCAGGTATTATTAGTTATATGTGAACAAACCATTGCCCTAAAAATGAAGCAGAGTTGGACCAACTAGTGTCATTTGAAATATCCCATCTACCCTGAGTGCAGTTTATAGCAAACCTCCTTTGCTAATCAGCCTGTTAGGCATAGTAGCCATCACTGGTTGGTGCTGTTTTAATCACATTTTGAATGCCACTCTCAGCATGTATTAGGGATAAGTGGCATGACTTTCCAGCAGAGAAATGTGTGAGATTAGGCCATTTGCATGCAATATCTTTTTACCCTGTGACTTAAAAATTAGTCTGGCTGATCCTGGGGTAAAGTTTCTCTGGGGGTACGACTCGGGGTTCGGAAAGACTCCAGTTGCTAGGATGTATGTGTGCTGAGGAAAGAGAAATTAGCCCTTGGCAGTCAGTCCAGAGCTTATAGGCACTATTGGACTTTGAAATCTGGTACTAATATTTTGAGTCTGTACTGCCGAGATAATGAACTTAAGTGGGCTTTGTAGCCAAGGTCCTGGGAAGGTGATTGCTATTAAGGCTTTGGTCTCTTGAAGATGTATTGTCAACTCTAGGAGACATGAACTTGTGCCTTTCCATCTCCTATCTATTTACAGTTGATATTCCTGGCAAATTGTACAAGCTAAGGCAAATAAATAATTTTAATTTGAAATTAAATCATTTAGCTTTTATTTATGTTAATGCATACCCATGAGGACCAGAAATGGGAAGAGTTTTGGATGGGCACAAGATGGCTGGCCACTCTCAGAGATGTGAAGTCAAAGCTGTTTTCTTTTGTACCTAGAGAATATCTTCAAAGATAACTCTGACTCAGGTCAAAATATCAGATGAATAGAGATGTCTAAGCAAAAAGTCAAGGTCAAAGTTTTTTCGGGTTGGGGTTGAAGAGATGGCTCAGTGGTTAAGAGCATTTGCTGTTCTTGCGAGAGGACCTGGGTTTAAACCCCAGCACCCACATGGTAATTAACAACCAACTTTAACTCCATATCCAGGGATTCTGATAACCTCTTCTGTTCTACATGAGCATTGCAGGGTGCACTTACATAATGAGGGTATAACACTCATATATAAAATAAAGATAAATCTTTTAAAAATTAAAAAAAATTGAGGGTGGCTTAATGGAGATCTATCTATCTATGGATCTATCGTCTATCTGTTGTCTATCTATCATTCATCTATCAATCATCTATCTGTGTCCATCTTCTATCCATCTGTCTATCATCTATTTAATCTATCTATACATTTGTCTCTACTAGTTCAAACCTGGAAAATATAGACTAGTTTGAGCTGGATGGTCATAAATACCCAAAGTACCAAAGGAGGACAATGACACCCTTGAAGCTTTCAAGGAAGGATTCAATGATTTTCATATACTTTTGAGAGCCGGAGTGTGTCTGAAGAATTGGACATAGCTTCAAAAAAAGGAAAGAATAATAAATTTTAGAGTACTGTGAGAAGTGCTGTGTTAGGAGGCCATCTCTATCTTGTTTTTAAAAAAGATTTCTTTATAATTTGTGTGTGTGTGTGTGTGTGTATGTGTGTGTGTGTGTGTGTGTTATTTGCATGTGAGGGCAGATCCCCTCAGAGGCCAAAAAAGGATATCTGATCCCCTGGAAATGGAACTATAGGTGATTGTTAGCTATTTTATAGGTGCTGGAAACCAAATCTCCTTCCTCTATGAGAGCAGTAAGTGCTCTTAACCACTGAGTCATTTCTGCAGAACCCACCCTACCTTTTGATTGGATGGAAAATGGATTGGTTTGCCAACCTGCAAGTTTTCAGTTTCTGACTTATGAAGTGTCAGAAAACAAACCCCAGCATCCTTACATCTTTACACTCATGACAATATTGTCTAGTAGAAAGGAAATGAATTTGAAGTACAAATATTTAGAATCCTAGTTCAGCTATTTGTTTCATATATTTTTATTATTTTTTTAAAGCAAGCGTACAGAATAATAGGATTTGTCATGGCATTTTCATTGATATATGTTTCTTATTCCCCGCTTCTTGTATTCCTCTGTTCTTCTCCCTCAGCTCTTCTTGCTGATGCCCCCACAACAGTTCCACCATGTCCTTCCATGTCACGTGTGCTCCATTACCCTCTGTCATAGTTAGCTCCACTTGTCAAATTGACATACTCAGGAAGAGGGAACTTCAGCTGAGAACTTGTCTTCATGAGATTGGTCTACATGTATGTGGGACAGTATCTTGGCTTCTAATTGGAATAGAGGGCCCAGCCCACTGTGGGCCTGAGCTCTTTAAAAAGGTTTCTGAGCAATCCAGGGGAACAAGCCAGTAAGCAGCATGCCTCTTTGGTTTCTGCTTCAAGCTCTTATCTAGACTTCTTGCCTTGGCTTCCCTTAATGATTGGCTGTATATAACCTGTAAATGGAAATAAACCCTTTCCTCCCCAGGTTAGTTCTGGCCAGTGTTTTATCACAGTAACAGAGAAGTACACTAGAAAACTTTCTCTTTCTTCATAGGTTTCATAGCCCCCTTTGTAATGTCATGACATCTCCCAACACACGGAGTCTAAATTTCATGCACGAGAGAAAAATATATACTATGTCTCTTTCTGACTGTTGATTGTTTTTGCTTAATGTTATAAGTTCAAATTCTGTTTTCCTGTCAATGGTATGAACTTATATTTCTTTATGGCTGAATAAAATTTTACTGTG
The DNA here is from genome assembly GCA_035773235.1 of Eospalax fontanierii. Lineage (NCBI taxonomy): Eukaryota > Metazoa > Chordata > Mammalia > Rodentia > Spalacidae > Eospalax > Eospalax fontanierii. Next base: position 63,949,605 of record CM069529.1, on the reverse strand, counting down.
TATGCACACCACATTTTCTTTGCCCGTTCACCTCTTGATAGACATCTAGGCTGGTTCACTTTCACAGCTATTGCAGTTTGATAAACAGATGCACAAGTATTGCTGTGACATGTTGACTTAGAGACCTGGGGGATTCTACCTAGGAGTGGCATAGCTGCATTGTACTGTAATTCATGTTTAGATTCTTGACAAACTTCCCTATTAGTCTTCATGTGGACTGCACCAACTTATGCTCCTAACAGTGGACAAAGGCTCCTCTTCCCCTAATCCTCACACCATTGGCTGTTCTGTGTTTTCTTGGTTCCAGGCATTCCACCCAGGGTGACATGAAACCCCAAAGAGGTTTAGTTTGTATTTCTCTTATGGCTGAAAATTTCCAGTTCAACAATTTATTAACTGTGATAACCTGAACACATAACCTAAATTTTCTGAGCTGGTGCTATTGTGTGTCCTTTGGAGGTAATTTTATGATATTCAGAGAAACACAATTTAAGACTGGGATCAAAATTATAAATCACTTCTGACGGGGAGAACTGCATATCACTCAGCTTTCCAAAGTAGTTCAGCAGTCAAATATATCTTGATTTTAATATACGCTAATGGCCAATCAGAAGATGTGCAGTCTCTGAAGTCGGAGAGGAGCCAAAGCTGAGAGTGATTTCTGGAAAATGGAGTTGCTGCTTGGATTTGTGATGCTTTTACAAAATGGATTTTTAGCTCTGAAGAGCAGGTCTCATGGATACCTACAGGGGTGCAGGGTGGGGGGCTGAATAGTACAATATTTCCTCAACCCTGCCATCTATGAGTCTCTCTCTCTCTCTCTCTCTCTCTCTGCTTGAATATGGAAAGTTCTTCATAAGTCAGGGCCTTTGCTTCTTTTGCTTCTTTGTGGTGCTGGGGATTGAACTGAACAGGACAATGCTAAGCATGTGCTCTCCCACAGAGCCACACATCTGGCCTGTGCCCTTGCTTCTTTATTGATTTATTTTGAAACGATCTCATGTATGACTTTGGAACTCACCTACGTAGCAAACACTGACTTCGAACTTCTGGTCCTCCTGCTTCAATCTCCTGAGTGCTGCCATTACAGGTGTGTGCCAGCACACCTCGTTTTATGCAGTGCTGAAGACTGAACCTCTAGGGCTTTGTGCATGCTAGGCAAACACTCTATCCACAGAGCCACCTCTACAGCCCCCGCTTTGCTCTTCCAGTGTCCATTTTCTCAAATCACAAGATCACAACTCACAGCCTCAGAAAAGTTACTTCTGTTGCAAACCAAATGTCTCCACACCATCTCCACAATAACCTAAAACTAGCTTATACTGAAGAACAAACACCTTTCTTGGTGCCTTCAGAAATAAATAAAGGTTTTCTGTTTGCTCACATTCCCAGGCCATCCCAGGTTGGGTAGAGGATTCTGAGCCATAGTTATTCATATAAAGGAGCTTCAGATGTAAGCACTGTACTCTTAATTTGGGGAATTTAATTATTTATTAGTAGCTATTGTATAAAGCAAGGTCTAAAACACAGATACACAAAGGCTGATGGGGCCTCATCTCCAGAGGTGAGAAGGTTATCATCTAGTAGGGAGGAAAATGTGTGAACTGCAAGGTAGAGCCATACACGGGACATCAGAAGGTGGAAAGAATTGGAATGATTACAATGAATAATGGGCTCAGTAATACCTAAGAGAGGAATGAGACTGACTCAGAATCTTTAAAGAAAATGAACACAAATAGGAGGAGCAAATATTTGGATAATTCCATTGTGGGTAAGGATGCAATGCCAACCTGTAAATGATCCTTAACAAATATGGAGAATTGTGAACACAATAGTTTACAGTTGCCATTTTGGATGTCACTGCCCTCTGGGTTTTGTGCTGTGGGGGAAATGTTCCTGATTGTGAGTGAGACTCATTGCTTAAGCTCACAAAGCAGGAGGGAAATTGCCATGGAGTAGGATATGCATGGCTATCATTCACAGAGATATGGAGTTTTGGGAGGAGGATCCTTAGGCTGACATACCCACTATCTCAATTATGTTCTTCATTTTTTGTTTGCATCTGCTTTACTATTTTCTACAACAAAAAGTCAGTGCTTGCTTTTGCCTTGCTCACTGCTGTATATAGATCCAGTGTCTAGGCCAGAGTCTGACACACATCAGTTGCTCCAGACCTAATGCAGTGTGTGTCTATGTAGGTACATGGAGGATGGCCATTGAACTGCAGGTCTTCAGTGCTTTCTTCTTTAGACATGAGTTGGCCATAATGTCTTAGGACCATCCTACATATCAAATAATATGTTTCTTTAATCAAGTGCCACTTGACAGACCACACTTTTTTGATTCTGAATGGCTTGGATCTAGGCTGAAGTCTTCCTCTGAAGGGAGCTGGTCAGCCTAGATAAGAGAGAGGTATGTTCTTACTCTAGAGCATAATGGATGTCCTAGACACTGGGCTCTGACCTTTAATGTTCAAAGCTGAAAAGAAATGGAGTACTGAGTCATTGGACTCAAGACCAACTCCTCCACCAGGTTGCATCTGTCCCCAGTCCACTCTTAACCCTCCCCAGCAGCATCAAGGGTAAGTAGTGTAGTGGAGCTCCTGGAAATGGTAGAATCTGGTTTCCCCCAGAAGCTCAGCAGCTTGCCAGCATGGCACAGAAGGAGTCATACCAGCTCAGCCATCAGAAGGGCTGTCCCCTTATTTTTTTTGATATGTAACAGTCCATCTTAGTTTCCAGACACTGATTCCCATTCAGACCTAGTCACCACTTGTCATAATAAATCCCAACCAAAACATTGATGTATTTCTGGCACTCTGAGCTCATTACACCATCCTGGCCAGAAAGTAACTGCTCAAGTAGCAAAAAAGGAATCCACTTCCCATCCCAGCTTCTTTCTAGTGTGTCAGAATGGAGGGAGTTTGCAGAACTACACAAATGGCTTCTCATTATTATTCGCTATCACATCATAGCAGCATTTCTATGCTCTACACTTAACAACGCAGGGCACGTTCATCTTTCCTGAACGCACACTACAGGTGAAGACATGGCCACAGTTCCCTGTATGGTACTTCAGGAGTGCTTGAATGGGTACCATCAGCAAAAGGAAGTCAGAGAAATTACATCTACAGGAATAACTATGTTGTCAGACATAATTGCCTTGGATAACTTTCTAGACCAGTGATTTCAATTGGACTGTTTCATTTCTACAAGGCACCTAACAACTAGCATGCTATGGCATTCAGTGACAAGAATCTAGGGATACGCTAAGCATGTCACATTCCTGGGACAGCATTCTTATAGAAAGGAAACATCTGGGACTGCGGATGTAGCTTAGTTAGTAAAATGCTTGTCTAGCATACAAAGCCCAGTGTTCAGTTACTAGTAGTGGTTCATGCTTCTAATCCTAGCCCTGGGAAGGCAAAATCAAGCAGATCCTAGCTAGCCTAGTTTGCTTGGTTTGCTTCAGGTCAGTGAGAGAACCTGTCTCAAAAAGAGTAGATATTGTTGGAGGAGCAAAATCTGAGGTTGTCCTCTGGTTTCCACACAAATGCACAGCCCTCATACCCCCAAGAACTGTCTGACCTAAAATGTCAGTATCCAGACTGAATAACTTAGTCCTATAAGAAAAAAGTTTAAAGCTTTGTAATTATTGCAGTGAGCCAAGAAGGAACTATGACAGAATTATTGGATTTTCATTAATTGGAAACAGAACATCTCTTCTCTTCTGAGGAAGAGATCCTCACTTAGGATATTTACACACTTTAAGTTTACAAGAGCCAGCAAATCCCTTCCATTGAATTTCTGCCCAGATGAGAAGTATTGGAGAGACCTCAGGTTAATTGAACATTATAAGGATTCTGATTTGGTTTTTGACCCAAATGGCATTCAGCATATTATCCCACTTGTGAGCTAATTACATCTCGCTTACTACATTTTCCAGCTTCCAGAGAATAGTTAGTCTCTGAGTGTGTCTACGTATTCCCTGTGTCCTGGCACTTGAATGGTACTCAGAATATATACTATAAACTATGGCTTTTGAATTGTTCATTTGTGTTCTCTCCCCTGCAGATATGTAAGTATACAACTGTAGATGTTCATAGGAATACACATGTACATGTATGTATAATCATGTGTTTGTGTACTTTTCCCTCTTGGACTAACATTTCAATTCTTTCCTCTAGTGGAATTTTATTTTTGGCTATGACCAGTGTTTCCATTGTGTGTGCATGTTCATGTGTGTGGGTGCATATGTGCGTGTTTGCTGCTTGCATGCATGTGTGTGCATGCGGAGCCCAGAGGTCAACCTAGGATGTCCTTCCTCAGGATGTTGCTCACCTTGTTCATTAAGACTGGGTCTTGCCCTAGTCTGGAGTTCTCTGAGTCAGGCTGGCTGGCTGGCAGGGAGGCCCAGGGATCTCCTGTCCCTATACCATCAGTGATGCGAGGACAAGCAGGCAGCACACCCAGCGTTTTGAAAAATGTTCTGAGATTCGACTGAGGTCCTCATCTTGTACACAAGCACGTTTACTGGGTCACTCCCTAGCCTGACCACTATTTCCAAGCTCTGTGAGCTCTCATTTTCCTAGAGAAAGCTGGTGTTCCCAGTCACTTTTGATATTCCAGTTCACTTTCACTTCATTTGTTTGTACACAGACAATTGTAATAAGAGTTACCCTCAAATCAGCAGCACTTCTGTGCCTGCCCTGTTGATGTACATTAATTAGATCTAAGGCATTTCTTTTGGTCTTGAGGATTCTTCCAATATGGTTATATAATGGATTAATCCAATTTTGAAATTAGTCATTATTTATTAAGCACCAATTTCATCATTAAATGTTTGAGGATTTAGAGATAAATTAAATTTTTGCTTTTAAGTCAAACACACAATCTCAGTCAATCCAGGTCTTATGATACTCCAAACCTCATAGCTGATTGAAGACCCAAAACTGAGGCTGGGTATTCTGTAGGTGCCTTATTAGATGCCTTTGCAGAAGACTGTTGAATCAGACACATGGACACCAACTAAGTGCATCATTTAAAACTCTTACTGGATTATTGACATTTCAGTGTAACGTGGCTCTGCTATCAAAAATTTCTCCTGGGCAAAGGAAATTTGTGCCTATATTAAGAAGGAAGTGGACTTAATAGGGATTAAATTGACTGACAGGTTTTGAAAATCCAAAAAGAGGAATGTGGGAAGGTGACTGGTGAACGAGAGCAAGAAGAACAAAAAGAACTACATACATTGTGCCAAGGAATGGAAACTAGAAAGGAGCAGGCAGAAAAGGTCAAGGATCAGAACCCAGATGAAATCATGCAATCAGACAGGGAATAAGGACTAGAAACAGTAAGAACAGTGCAGAGAGGGAGAAGGTCAGAAATTGTTGCCCTAGAAGATGAGAGGGTCACTTACGGAGGGAGCTGTTATTCACACTCGATCTATCCATCCCTGTTTCCAAACACACTCACCCATCCATCCATCCATCCATCCATCCAACAACAACCCATGATATATCTGTATCATGGTGACTCCATGCTGGACACTATTAGAGGAATAACAGCAAACATAGATGAAGTATCCACCCTCATGAAAATTTCTACTTAGCGAGGAGGTATACCCCCAAATAACTAAACTATATACCATGTGAAGTGTTAAGTTTTCTGGAATAAAACTAAGCAAGAGTACAGAGCATGGGGCACTCTGCTGGGTGAAGGGGTTTTAGTGAAGACATTAAGACCTTATTTAGGAGGGACAATTTCATAGAAGTCAAAGGGGAGGAGAAAACCTGAAGAAAAAAAGTTATTAATAAAGAAAAGTGGTCTGGAGGTGGGGTTCAGTGTCACTCAGAAGAGTGGCCCTCAGTGGGAAAAGTATAGACCACAATGGTCCATGAAGGAAAGGATCAGTAAAGGTATTGTCATATGATAAAACAGAGTGGCCTATGGTGGGGAGGTTTCCTGGTGTCAGAGAGGAGGGTGGTTCATGAGGCTGGGAGATAGCAACATAAAGGGAAGAATGGTGTGTGGGGAAAAGTATCGTAGTTGTAGAGAAAAGTGGCTGATGCATATGAAGTATCATTGTATCACAGAAAAGAGTGGTCCATGGAGGGGATATCATAAAGAATGGCCTGTGGTGGAAGTATCGTGGCATCACTGAAAACAGTGATCCATGGGGGGAAATATTAAAGTGTCATAAGGAAGAGTGGTCCATATGGGAAGGAACGGAGAAGAACTGAAGAACTGCCCATAGGAGAATGTACTATGAGAAGAGGGGTCAGTGGGGATAGGTATCACACAGAAAGATGATCTATGGTGGAAGAAACATGGTATCATAGAGAATAGCATTCCACTGAGGGAGGTGTCTTAGAGGAGAATGGCCTATGAGAGAAGATATTATAGAATCAGAGAGAGCAGTGGTTCACTAATGAAAGCACCACCGAGGAGAATGCCCTATGTTAAAAGACCTTGTAGTGTCATAGAGGACAGTGGTCCGTTGAATAAGGTATCATAGTATCATAGAGAAGGGTGTTTCATGGAGGGAGATGTCCTAGTATTTATTACATACAAGAGTGGCACTATGACAGACGATGATAGCACAGAGAGCATGCTTCATGTGGGAATGCATAAAGGAATGCGGGACGAGTTAGGGATAAGCAGTGTCAAAGCCTGCCTGGTGCCAGGGGAACAGAAGGCCAGAGCATGTGAACCAGAGTGGGCAAACAGAGATGAGCAGATGACCACAGAGGAACACTGAGCAATGCAGGTAAGAATATTCTGAATTTTTACATTTGATATAATTTCATTATGTATGAATTTGTAAATCAAATGTATTATACATTTGATGGGGACTATGATCTGAGTGAGCATAAATCAAGGACTCTGTGTACAAGAGTAGCACCGTCTGACACACTGTGTGTATGTGTATGTATGTGTGTTGTATGTGTGTGTATGTGTTTGTGAACCCATGTGTGTTTGTATGTTTGCACCTCTGTATATGTTTTATGTACATTTTATGTGTGTTTATGCACCTTTATATGTGTCTCGTGTGTACATGTGTGTACCTATGTGTGTTGTATTTGTGTTGTGTATTGTATATGTGAGTACGATATGTACGGTATGTGTGTATGATGTATGTATGCTCTTGAGTGTGTACATGGGCCAGAAGTTGAGTTCAGGTGCCTTCTTTAGTTACTCTCTAGCTTACTTTTTGAGACAAAGTCTCCAATGGAATCCGGAGTTCATCAATTAGTCTAGACTGGTGAGCCAGTGAGCTCCAGGTATCCTTCTGTCTCTGCCTCCCTACTGATTACAGGTGAACTGCTCCAACTGACTTTTTATGTGGGTGCTGGGGATCTGAATTCAAGTCCACATGCTTGTACAGTAACCACTTTACCTTCCGAGCCATTTTCCTAACTCCATCACAGATTTTAAAGTGTTACAGGCTTCTTCATGAAGAGTTAATGATGAGACTCGGGAAAGGGTAGAAACAGAGAGACAGTTCTGGAAGATACTGTAAAAACCAGGACAAGACAATGGTGACTGACTAGGGAAATGGTATGGACCTGAAGAACAGCAGTAGGTTATTTTAAACTCAGACTTATAGAGACAGAAGTCATTTACTGCAGGATCTGCTCATCCAAAGCTTCTCTTCTCCCTGTGGCTGTTACAATGTACTCAAGCTGAAAACTAGAAACTTTCTAGAGTATTGTTAATGCTCTTTATTATCTTTTGATAAAACTTGGGAATCTGGCTGTTTGCTCTGATTTTCTCTTGGCCTACCTCAGAAGTTGGCTCTGAGGTTATTTTAAGGGAGTGATTACAGGATGATGACGGTTGATGGTCTGAAGAGGTTTTGTTGGTTTTGTTTTATCTCGTCTGCATCTATTTTAGCTATCTGCAAATCTTGTAGGTTGCCTTGATTCTGTCTAAGAGACGTGTTCTCAGAGGAAGATATCCCACACTGAAATTTGACTTTAAGTGTTTCTTTTAAATTAATAACTGGAAAAGCTAACATTCAAAATGCTTTTGTCTTTGAACAGCATAGTTTGTTCAGAATATATCCATAGAATTATGACTGTTCTCAGCCACTCCCTCGACCAGCATCACCCATCTGAAAACATGCTTTCTGATTACCCACCTACATAATTGAAGACACTACATGAGAGCACTGGATTGTTAATGCTAGTGTCTCACAAGGAGCCTTTCTATATTCATAAGTGATGAACCTGCTCCTCAGGGGTCAACACAGTGAGTTCCCTATGGTTAGTGTGGCATAAAAAAAAGGAAGCAAAGAGCAGTTCTATGTCTGATATGAGGGATGGACTTCGGCCTGACCAACAATTGAGTAGCCAATGGCTCAAGGGAAATGCAAGGGAGGCTGGGGAAGAGGAGGAACCAAGATGGTGACTAGTCCTGGGGAACTGGCAGAGATTGTATCCACACAGGAAGAAAAATGCCCCAGCCCCAGGCCCACCCAGAAGGCCAGAACCCAGGAGCCAGTGTGCCAAGTCCCCGCCGTCTTAAGGATCATGCGTGTGAAACGAGCTAAGAGACCTGTGCCCCGTGCATGGCTGTTGGAAACTTTATGGGCTGGTCGCCGGCAGTCATGGACTTCACGGGCTGGCCGTGGGTACCCAGCAGCTTTGTAAATGTCGCTAGATAAATAAATAATTCTAAATGGCAGATCAGTTTCTGTTTTATCCAACTGGATTAACCAGATCCCACCCGCTAAAGAGAATAAATTTATGCAACAGTTAGCAAAAGAAGAAGGGGAGGAGCTGACTCTTTCTTCTTCCCACCTTCATCCTCAAGACTGTTTCTTTTGTTCCCATGCTTACTGCTTCAGGGTACAAGATGACAATTATCCGGTAGGTACCATGTCCTCCCCAAGATGTGACAGGAATCAGAAAGGGAAGTAGCCGTGGTTTCATATAGCAGAGGACATCTTGGTGACTCCTAAGGACTTGCACTGGCTTCTCGTTGGCAGTACCAAGCCATGTGCTCATGCTTACCTGAAGACTCTGAGAAGAAGCCTGCAGGCTTCAATACTGATTCCCAAACTGGTGGGATCTAGAATCACCTATGAAACATGCCTGTGGGCATATCTGTGAAGGACTTTGTAGATTGTGGACACCACGGTGGGAAGACCCACACTATCTGTGGGCAGCACTCTGCTACCACCTAGGATTCTAGACTGAATAAAAACGAGAAAGCAAGCTGAGCACCAGCATTCATCTCTCAGCTTCCTGACTGTGGATGAATGCGACCAGCTGCCTCATACTCCTACTGCCATGACTTCCCTCCCAGAATGAATTCTCCTCTTAAACTGTGAGCCAAAATAAACCCTTCCTTCCTCACATTACTTTGGTCAGGGTATTTTATCACAGAAAGGAGAAAAAGAACTAATATAGAGGACATACTGAGGTACAAGAAGGTGAGGAAACTGGCCAGACCATGAATCTGGGACATGTGAAACCAAATGCAAACCCAGCTGCTGTCATCTCAGAGGCCAGAACCTTCAACACTTTGCTCTATAGAAGGGTTACCTCTTGCCTTGTTGGATGCCATTGACAGAATTGAAGCGTGGCAGTTTTTGAACCTGGACCATAAATGCACAACATTTTATGATTTGAATGTAAAGCATCTTTCATGGACTCATTAGTGGCACTGTTTTGGGAAACTGAAAGAACTTTTGGGAGGTGATGATGTACTAGAGGAAGTAGGTCACTGGGGGGTAGGCCTTGAGGTTTTATAGCCTGGCTAGACTTCTTGTATGCTCTCTATTCCTGATCCACTAAGATGTGAGCAAGTAACCTAGTACTCCAGTTACTTTAGCTAAAAGTTGCATGGCCACCCTATATTCCCCATCACAAAGAACTGTACTCCCAAACTTTGAGACAAATTAAACCTTCCCTCCCTTAAACTGCTTCTTCTTAGGTCATAGAAATGAAAATAGTAATTGATGCATACCATGACAGAGGTGAAGAATGGGAGCAAAGACATATCACAATTAGCACCCCTTAGAGGGAAGGTATCATTGTATCACAGTGGTACATACCACCATATTATAGAGAACAGTGGTCCCTAGAAGAAAGTATCACAGCGTCAAAAAGAACATTGGTCCACAGGAAAGATATCACAGTATCAGAGAGAACAGTGGTCCATAGAGGGAGGTATCACAGTACTGTAGAGAACTGTGGTCGATCAAGGAGGCATCAAAGAGAAGAGTGGTCTGCAGAGGAAGATATCATAGCATCCAAATGAACAGTGGTCCACATGGAAGATAGTGCAGTATCCTAGAGAACAATGGTTCGTAAAGGAAGGTGTCACAACATCATAGAGAGCATGGTACACAGAGAAACGTATCACAGTATCATAGATACTATGTCCCTAGAGAAAGGCACCACGGCATTGGAAGGAACAGTGGTCCACAGAGGAAGGTATCACAGCACCATGGAGAACATGATCCACGGGAAAGCTATAGCATTACCTGTTGAGCTTGGCTAGCCATACCCAAACCCGAAGAGTATGTGTGCTTACTGAGATGAATTATCAGGAGCAGTCAGATCCATAGATATGGACAGATATGAGTAATTCTAGGGACTTGGTTCAAGAGCAGATGGGAGGGATTACTTCAGAGTCACCTTTTAGGTATTAAGAATATTCTGCAAGTAGATATTAGTAAGACTGGTAGAACAACATTACGGATTCTTTAATAATACCAAATGTTACAACTGAAAATGGCTAAAGTGATAAACCACTTTCTGTGTATTTTGATTTATTAATTCATTTATTTTTATGTATATGAGTATTTTGCATGGATGTACGTAAGTGTACCTATGTAGTAAAATGCTCACAGAGGCCAGAAGAGGGCCTCGAAGTGCAGATGGCTTTAGTCACCCTGTGGGGCCTTGGAAACCGAACTCAGGTCCTCTGCAATAGCAGTCATTGCTCTTAACCACTGAGCCATCTCTCCAGCACTGTTCTGTGTATTTTAGCACAATAAAAAGATTAAGGAGAAGAGAAAGCTCTTGGATGTATTCATTTATCAGCCCTTCATCTCTTCTTTACCTTAGTGTCTACTTAGCGTTTACCACATGCCAAATTCCTTCTTGGATGCACGTGGGAGGGGTCAATTGATTTGATGTGTCGAACTGAGCTTTTTATTTCTATTTTTGTTGAGTAGTGCAGCTGTGTGCACACGATATATCCTAGATGTCTAACCAGCTAAAAGACAGTGTTTTCTGTGTCGGCCTTAACACATTTCTGTAAGCCTCTTCCTATGGTTTTGTCCATACTTGCAGCACTATGAACTGCTCATTCTTACCATGTAACCTGTCTCTGCCTTCAACTTTTCTCCTCAACCTTTCTTTGAATTACCTGGGGGCTTCTAGACCATAGAAATAGTGGCTACAGTGAAGTGGAGCTTTCCAAATTGCCGGGCAGTGCTCAGTAAACTTTAGTGTCATCCTACCACGAACATTACAAATCAATACTATTTGTATCCTGATTTTTATAGTTGGGAAACTGAGGTACAAAAGGTCAAGCAATGTTCTCTAAGTTGTCCACGTAATTAAATGGGAGCACTTGAACCCAATCTGACTGACCTCAGCTTCTCTCCAATCACTATCTGTTGATGCATGGGCCTCAGTGGTGTGTGCAGGCCTATCTGTGTATCTTTCTTTGAATAATGTATTTAAAATCACAGATTAAGATTATATTGCTACCAAGGAAACTAATCACGATGGCATGTTATCAGACCATTTAAAAAAATAACTTATGGTCTGGTCATATATGTGTGCCTTTATTAATGTTTTAAGTTACAGGATGCAACAGTTTCCTAACTGCATACCTCTGAAGTGGCCTTGCATGTAAGTGGTTTTTCAAGACATCTGTTCCATAATCTGACACATTTACTAGTATTAATGTTGTCTTCCTGTCTCTGCTCATTATTAAAGAAAACGTTTAATCTCAGTTGGAGTCCAGCAAAATAAAGATAGAATATTCTTCCTGAGCTGGCTCACAGATTACTTGGGCTTCAGAAAAATATTGTTGCAGGAAAAGGGGCAGAAAAAATGCAAGCCCCAGCAGACGGGGAGGAGAGCTGTGAACTGCTGACTTTGGACAAGATGTGGCTATCGCATACATCAACTCAAAGCAGCTGTGGTTACTACACAAAACCCGCACAAAATTAAGCCAGTCAAAATTCCAGAATGGATGGGAGGGTTTCCTGAGCCCCCACCCTAAACAGAAGCGCCATTGGCAGTTGGTGGCTGCTGAGGGAGAAAGATCACCCTTCTTTGGGAGTGTGGTCGCTGATAGGTTGCTCATGTATCAGTGCATATGGACAGCATGAATTGGACTTGGGGTTATTAATAACAGTAAAATAAGGATGAGAAGTTGGGGAGAAGCTAGGGTGGGACCTAGACAGGGAGGGGTAGCACTGGATGGAAAGGAGAAACTTGTATAAATGTATGAAATTATTAAAGAATAAATAAAATTATTATTTAAAAAGTAAGAAATCTTTCTGCAGATCTTGGGTAGGCAGGCTGGCTGCTGTGTGCCCTGCCTTGCAGGAATTTAGAGGCTCCATGTGATCTGATCCCTCCCTCTCTGTCCCGTCTCCCTAAACCTCCTCTACCTTCGGTTCCCAATTTCTCTCTGCTCTCTAAGCTTTGCTCTACACCAGAGTCTATGTGCTTTTTCTTTGGGGAACAAACGTTTGTTATTCTAATGAGATCCCAGCTTGATCGCCAGCTTCCGGCCTTGGCAAAGATGCCCAGAATACATGTCTATCATGAACTTAAGGACACGTCATGTCATATTGCCATAGAGAACAGGATATTATAGAGGTGTTTTTTTTTTCCTTTGTATATATTTAAATCAATGCATACTCTTTCTGTTTCCTGGTTGATAAACAGGAGAAGCTTAGAGTTCAGTTAAATTTCTTATCACTTCATGTGTCTTTGGAAAACAATAGTTAAAATCAGTTAGTGCACTTTAGTTGATGAGCAGGAAGACCCCAAAAGTAAACTGTGCCCACATCTTGGCCTGCTTACCAGCTGTTTTGCTATGAGCGAGTGACTTCACATCTCTGCCTCGGTTTGTCCGTCTATAAACCATATCAGTGTCTTCTTATCTCTGCAGAATGTGGTAACGGGAAGGCATGCATATAAATATGGCTATCCTGGTTTAGGCTACGAGTGACTCTTTAAACACGGAAGTAAACGTCGTGATGAGTGGTAGAAGAGATTTCCGGAAGTGTGGTGTTCAGGTCCTAGACAGAGACAATACATGGTGGCAGTGCACAGAGCTCAGTTGCTACCGGTGATGTCCGCAGAGCATGAGTAGGTTTAAAAGGAAGACACTGGACTCTTGGTGGGTTTTTCTTCATGTGGCAAACTCGACGAAACCTGTTTCCCTTGCTGGTGGTGGTGGGTCTGAGGAGCCTTGAAGGCTGAACACTCTCTTTAAAGAACCCAGGGCCCCACAGACCAATATGGACCAATGTGGGTTTACCCAGTATATTGCATCTGGCTTTCAACTCCCCAGCACCAGCTTAGGAATTTGGTTACTGAATGTGCCTGGACTTATATGAGAAATGGAAATTTCTGTTATCTCCCTGATCTCTAATTTTTTGAAAACGCTGAAGGCTAAGAATGGGTGAGAGGCCATCCAGAGCCTCATTTTCTTCCTTTAGGACCTCGTTTCCATTTCCGGTTGCCCCAAATCCAAATTCTACTTCTGCTTTTGCTGGCTCACTGTGGCTAGTGGAGGATCTGTGGTCACAACCTGACCCTAGCCTGTGCTGGTAAAGTATTTTATTTATTGTTTTTTAATGTATATGAGTGTATTGCGTGCATGTATGTAAGTGCATCCATGTTCTGCAATGCCCATTGAGGTCATAAGAGGGCATTGAACTCCCCTGGTTGTTAAGCCATCATGTGGGTGCTGAGAATTGAACCCAGGGTCTCTATTATAGCAACCAATGCTCTTAACCACTGAGCAACCTCTTTATCTCCAAGGCACATGTTTTAATCAGTTTAATTCCATTTTGTAATATCTACTGTATAAAAACAACATTTTTATTTATACCTTTGTATCTAAAAACCTTGAAAAACCAATTCTTTTAAAATTCACTATTGTAGATTCTATAGGATTTTCTGTCATTTGCTCATAGGGAAATTTTTAGTGCTTTCTGACAACTGTACCTATTATTCTTAAATTTTGTAGTATCAATTACTCTATAATAACTTGGATTAAAAGGAATAAGCTGGGGCTGAAGAGATGGCTCAGCAGTTAAGGGAACTTGTACCTCTTACAGAGGATCTAAGTTCAGTTCTCAGCACAAATTGGGCAGCTCACAACTGCCTGTAACTCTAGTTCCAGGGGACCTGATGCCCTCTTCTGGAATCCTAGTGCACTTGCACTCACATGTGCACAAACCCATACATACACATACACATGCACACGCAAACATTCATAATAGTAAAATATATATATTTTTAAAGTGTAGATATCTTACCTTGTTTTTGGTCACAGGAGAACCAATGAATACATAAATTATTAATTTATGTATTTAATCTATTTATTTTTAGTTTTGAGATCTCATGTACCACAGGCTAGCCTCAGAATTTGTTATGTAGTGTGTTGGTGTGTAGGGGAAATGATCTTCAACTTCTGCTCTTCCTCCAGCCTCCATCTTGAGTTGCTGAGATTATGGTTGTGCACTGCCATAGCCAGATTATGGAGTGCTGGGGCTCAAACCTAAGGCCTTGTTCATGTGTGCAGCAAGCATCCTACCCACTGAGTCCAACCTCAGCCCTACCTCAGTCTTCATCTTTCAGTGTGGGGGTTTGCTAACATTCTTGCCACCTCTGCCTGCATTTTTTATAGGAGGAGGTTCTGTACTATTCCTATTTGTTGAGGATTGATTTTTCAGACAGGGTCTCTATGTATCCCTGGCTGGTCTAGAACTTGATATTTAGACCAGCCTGGCCTTGACCTCACAGAGATCTGCTTGCCTCTACCTCTTGAGTTCTGGGACTAAAGGCATGTTTCATCACTCCTGGCAAGGACTTCACTTTGAAAAGATTTATTCACTTTTATCTTATCTGTGTGAGGGTTTTACCTGCACATATCTATGTGCCCCATGTCTGTGCAGTGTTCTCAGAGCACAGAAGATGGCATTGCATCCCCTGGAATAATTATAGACAGTGATGAGACATCACGTAGGGGCTGAGAACTGAACCCACAGAGCAGCAAGCTCTCATAACTGCTGAGCCATGGTTCTATCCCCATTGTTGAAGATTTCTATAATGAATTATGCTCACAACAATTGTAAGGAATTAAGGGAGAAACCACTGTGGAGTGCCAGGCAGATTTGTTAACCTGTCCAAGTTCCTCAGAAGCAACTTTGGCTGAGGTCTGTTCTACCCATGGCTAATGAAGCAGATCAGTCACAAGTGATGCTTAAAAGGCCTGCTCATTCTCCGAGGAGAGACGAACTTACAGATGGAGACAGTAAATTAGTGCCACCGTCTGTCAAGGCCAAAAGAACCCAATGGTACAGGACATGTTTTTTTTTTGTCCCAGGAGTGTACTGTGTCCCCACTCTGTGATTTTATGTCCACATCAGACTTTCCCTTTAATATTTACATTTCAGATGTAGCCATGCACAACAAGCGCAGTGCATTTCAGAATGTGGCTTTTGCTGCACTGAAGTCTCTGTGAGATATGAAGCTGGCTTTGACATTTCTAGTCATTTTACCTTTCAAGATACGAAGACCAGGGTTTGAGTGAATGGGCTCCAATGCATGGATATATAGGCCCTAAAATATTATTTCTATTATTATTATTATTATTGGGTATGCATGTGCATGGGTATTCATGATATGTTTTTTTGTGTTGGGGGACATATAGACCACAGTGCATATTTGGAGGCCAGGGGACAACCTTGTGGAGTCACTTCTCTCCTACCTTTGTGTGGTTACCATGAATCCAACTCAGGTTGTCAGCCTTTTCCTGCTGCATTGTCTCACAGGCCCAACTGGAGAGGTGCTGTGCATGCTGGTTTCTTGTGTCAACTTGGCGCAAGCTAGAAATCCCTGGAAGAGGGAACCTCAGTGAAGGAATTTCCTCTAACAGATTGATCTGTGGGCACATCTGTGAGACATTTTCTTAATTGCTAATTGATATGAGAGGGTACAGCACACTATGGGTGACGTCATCCTTGGACAGGTGGGCCTGGAAGCTAAGAAAGGTAGCTGAGCAAGCAGGGGAAGCAAGTCAGTGCGTAGCAGTGATGGTCTGTGTGAAGTTTCTGTTCTAGGCTCCTGCTTTGAGTTCCTGCACTGATGATGGACTGAGTTGTGAGTGGAAATAAACTCTTTCCTCCAAAAGTTGCTTTTTGGTCATGGTATATATCACAGCAACAGAAAATCAGACTAGAGCAGCCTTTAATGCTATAATCATGTACTAATGATAGTTTATTAGTGTAGAGCAGTGACATGTCTATGCCAAACAACGATGCTATTAATTAATAAAATGGTTTCTCCAAAGAGGATTCCTATTTCTTAATTTACAAACTGCAAAGGGCTGGGCCATTCTTCTAGGGAGGATCCTGTTCTGTGGTGACACTCTTACGGTTTTTATTTTATGTTGTGCCAAGAACTCCTCTGTATTTAATTGCTTATGAAACTCTTGAGATACTAACATACAATCCAGAAGCATCAGATAAAATTTACTCAGAGAGTAGTATGTAACATAAAGGGGCGGACAGTAGTGGATGGAAGGAAACTTGGGAAGGGGGCTGCTGAAGGCTGCCTTATGTGAACACATGGCTGGGAGCTGCCTCCAAAGTGTTTCCATGTGATATTGGGATTCTGAATGGACAGAGTCTCCTAGTTTTTTATTCAGTAAATTCAAAATATTTATTGGCGATTTTAATTAATTGCTCATTTTAAAGATTAGTTCATGGGGCTGGAGTGATGGCTCAGTGGTTAAGGGCACTTTCTACTCTTATGGAAGACCTGGGTTTAGTTTATAGCACCCACATGGCAACTAACAACTGCCTATAACTCCAGCTCCAGGTGACCTGACATCCTCTTCTGTCCTCCATCTGTACCTACAAATATGTATATGCACACACACACACAAATAAAAATAAAATAAAATGATTTTTAAAAATTTAGTTCATATCAACTCCTTAAGAACATGGAGTAGAACAGAACAAATGAGATGTGATCTTCCCTCTATGAGGACTCTAGATCGGCCCTGCTCTGAGAAGTAGAGCACAGAATACTGCATATGAATGTACCTGCATCACATGCCCTGAAGCTGGAGTTAAGAGGCAGTTATAAACCACTTGATGTGAGTCTTGGGAACTGAACCTGGATCCTCTGCAAGAGTAGTAACTACTCTTAAATGCTGAGCTATCTCTCCAGGTCTTCAGATGAAAAAACTTTTACATACTACATCAGTGTATTTGTTACTTTGCTTCTCCTGTGACCAGACACCTGATAAGAAGCAAATGCGAGAAGGGAAGGATTTGTTTCCATCACGGCGGAACCCATGGTGGCAGGCATACAGCCTTAGGAACAAGCAACAGGGAACCCTTAGCTCCTTACATCTCTGTGAAATACAGGGCAGAGACCAGGCACGATGCTAGACAGGCTATGGACCCCCAGGCCTGCCTCTTTAAAGATCCATTTTCTATAGCTAGGCTCCACCACCCAGTTCTACAACCTCCCCAAACAGTCCCATCAGCTGTGGAGCAAGTATTCACACACCAGAGCCTGTGGGGGTCAGTGTATGTCCAAACTGTAATAGTCAGTCATTCTCAGTGGAGAGAATGGGAATCACAGTGGAGTTCAGCATCATCTGTCGACATTTTCAAAAGTCTCAACTGAAGGTAGGAGCTTCTGCTTTTGGTAGCTAGTGGTACAGGTCAGGCTGTTTACATCACAGGACCTACATATAGAAAGCCTACTTTGAGTCATCCCTAGGTCAAAGCACATTGTGGTCACTGGGGCTAATTTACCTGTGGTGGCCTCAGTAAGTCTACATTTGGATTTTTAACCAGAATTCAGAAGATATAATGGCTCAGTGCATTGATTAGAGGCATGTTGTGACCTTGTCACTTTTGATCCTGCAGATGAAATCTGTCTGTGGCTCCAATTTTCTCTGGGCTTTCTGCATTGCTTCTACAGAAGGACTGTGTCGACTGACGATCTCTCTTCAAACATCAAGACATTTTCATTGAGTTCCAGCTCACATCTTGGTCTCTAGAGAAGTAGACCTTAGTGCCTGGTTTTGATATCAGGGGTCCGTCAGTCCCTGTCTGGCCAACATCGGAGCAGCACTCCGATGCATAGTTTTGACTATGATCTTATCATTTCTTTCTAGTAAACTTTAAAAATACAAACCCTGAAACGACCCTAGAGATACCAGCTCTGCCAGTGCTAAACGTCATAGATAGGGTGCGGAAGAGTTAGCACAGGTACAGAGCACTGCATTAATATGTGCTTTGCTTTTAATGTGCTAGCTGCTTTCTTTTGTGATTTTTGTTTTTAAGTTACACATGTCTCATGGCTGAGACAGAAGGATTGCCATGAGTTTGAGACCAGTTTAGGCTTATAACAAGACCCTATTCCCAAAAGGTGTGGTTTCTGGCATTTTCTTATTCACACACACACACACACACACACACACACACACACACACACACACACAAAGTGAGAAGAGCGAGTGAAAGAGAGAGAAGAAAGTGACAATGTGGCAAAGGTATTAAAAAGGTACACCTGACATGTATACCTTACTTCTTAACCATGCCGAAAAGACACATGTATTTTCTTTGTTACTATTCCATCGAGCATATCTGAGCATATCTTATTCTGGGAGCCTTTAACTACTCTTTGAATTTCTTTATCATGTGCACATGTTACCATAAGCAAAGGGATTTGATATGAAGAACATCTTTGGATGACATTTTAATAGACTAAACCCCCTAAAACAGAAACAAGTCAAAAATCTGAATCCACATGATGTTCCTAAGATTATTCCCTGGCAGAAAACAGCTTGGAGCCATGTCTCTGGCTAGGTATTAGTTCTATTTCTACTGCTTTCCTTTTCTCTGTGTGATCTTTCATGTCCCACTGTGCCCCAGCTTCCACATGGACAATCTGCCCTAGCCATGGAATGACATAAGCCCGTTTGGCCAGTACGTAACCTTGACTCTTGCTATGCGTGTGGTCAAAACCAATAGTGAGAATCACTTTCTATAGCTTTTATTTTCAATTCAATTAAAGAAGAAGAGATAAGATAAAGAACAGAGAGAAAGAGACGCTGCCCTGTATCCTCAGAAATTAAAATCCTCATCTGACAGGATGAAGAGGATCTGCCTGGGTAGCACTTGCCTGTAAAGTTCCAGCAGGAAGCTCTGTGAGGAAGAGGAAGGGCACCGCAGACACTTGGATGCTCGGCAGCCGACTTACTGTGTTTAATTTAGCTTGAGTTCGGTACTAGCGCTTTGATGCATGTGAACACAAACAGAAATGTCTAGAGGGGAACAGCAGCTCCTACCTAATACTCAGCAGACTTTTCAGTGTGAGCTGTAGCAAGCTCTGGCATTTACCATTGGTCGCTTCCTTGCACTGTAGGCAGAGAAGGGTTAGGATGCAGAATTTGATAGAGGCAGTGGGTCCTATTGCCCTCTGGCCTACATCATCCTCTGAGTGGCAAGGATGAAGAGTAAGCCAGCCAGAGACGCAGAAGGCATGTAGCTCAGTGTGGTGGTTTAAGTTAGAAATGTAGCACATAGTCTCCCATATCGGGAGCACTTGCTCCCCATTTGGTGGTGCTTTTGGGATGGTTGACTTTTAAAATGTGGAGCCCTGCAGGAGGAATTAGATCACTGAGGACAAGCTTTGAGAGTTCACAGTCTCACCCCATTTCCATTTCAAGCTCCCTGCCTCCTGTGTGCTGCTGAGATGTGATCTCTCAGCTTCCTGCTCCAGCAACCTGCTGCCTTTCCACCACCTCCTCCAATATAGACTCTTCCATTGAACTCACAAGTCAAACTAAACAGTCCTCCCTAAATTGTTTCTAATCATGGCATTTTATCAAAGAGACAAAATGTAAGGACTACACAGCCGTTTAAAAAATTATATCTGGGTAGGCATAGTGGCACATGCCTTTAATTCCATCACTCAAGAGGGCAGAGGCAAGTGGATCTCTGTGAGATCAAGGACAGCTTCACCTAAGAAGTGAGTTCCTGACCAGCTGGGGCTACAGGGAGACCCTGCCATGGAGGTAAAGGGAGAGCAGGAGCCTGAGAGAGAACAGTAGGAGACAGGCATTGTAAAGGGGCAAATGGATGAAATGGGGTGTTTAAATGTGAGGTGAGGGAAGGTTATGTAAGCACTGTAGGGGTAAAGGGGAAGCAAGAAATGAAGATCAAGGAGAGGGACCACAGGAGACAGGCATTATCAATGGTGAAGGGGGAAAATTCAGGTATTTTAACTGGTGAACGATGAGGGAGGGTTAGACAGGGAGAGAGGAGAGATAAATAATGCCTAGCTGGAGTAACAAAAATAGAGGGAAACATAATAGTTTAAAAACCTACTGACAAATTACACATACAATATTTCTCCATGAGTCCATGTGTACAGCTGAAAGCTATATAACAAATAAACAAAAAGTGCCAGATAGGAGAAACTTCCCTTTAAGTTGTTGGCCAGGATAATCCATGAGACTCCCCAAATTACACAGGCTATTGCCACAGCCCTTGATTGCCTCTCAGAACTTCAAGGTAAGACCCTATTGCTGAAGACAGGACATACTTTGGACACAGTATTTGGAGCAATGGAGCTGGAACTGACCTGGAAGTCGCCTCCCCAGAAGGCTAGCTCTCATAGATTTGGAGAAAAATACTCAAGCTGCTAAGGAAGGACATCAATCCATAGTCCAACCCCAGTTTTAGGGCCTAATAAGCACATCTACGACTGGCACAGAAAACTATATTGGTGCAGTAGTGGCACTTTTTTCTTGATGGTAATCAACAGCTACCTAATTTAACCTAAAGCCCACTCAATGGGAGGAACCTCATGTGTGGTAGGGTAAACATGGCCGAATACACATGGCTGGTGAGGCACAGATCTTAGAGAAAATCCTCCAAGTCACATCCCTAGACAAATGTTATTTCTTACTGTATGATAAATATGGATCCTTATTGAGTCAAGCCAGTTACCACTCATCAAAGAAGCTTCTTTTGCAACAGATGGAGACTATTACAGAGTTCCACGACTTGTCACACACAGATTAAGTGTCTCTGAGATGCCTAACACTAAGGGACACATCTACCATGGAACGTCTACACCTAAGTCTCATAGAACATATTGGAACAAGGGGTAGAGTGAATATTAATGCAGCTTTCATCCTCATCAGTGAAGCTCCCTCATTCAACAGAGGACGATGAACACAAAGGGCCACAAAAGGTCAAAACATAGAGAATAAGAGTTCACAGAGTGTGGGTCCTTGGACAGGATTCCTATATTAAACTTTGTCCACTCAAGGCTCAGGGACCATTGCAGAAGAGGTGGTGCAAAAATTTTAAGAGCCTGGGGAGGAAGTGCATGACCATATGGTAATAGAATTTTACAGGAGGATCTGTATTGATCCTCCAACTGAGCGCAAAGACTACATGCCTGCCTTGTTCAAATAACATGTGCAGTTTCAGACTCAGGCTGCACCTGTGTTTTGTTTGGACCATCTAACCATTTGCATCTTATGAATTTATTTTCAAAGAATTTTACTCAGCTTGAAGATTTCTGACTAGAGATATTTGAATGAGGTGAAATTCAGCAGTACGGCTTCTGCTGCAGCTAGCCAAACTTAACGAGGACCAGGTGTGTGCTCTCTAGTAACAAGGGCAGAGATGACAACAAAGATGCTTTCAACACTGAGTATTTGCTGTAGCCACCTCATGAGATGGGGACTAAAAATACCCCATTTTATAGATGGGGACACCAAGACACCAAGAGGTCAAGTGACTTCCCAAGTTCAAGCAGGGAAGTATGTGATGGATCTGGAAGTCAAACCCAGGTACTGGCTTCCTGATGTCTTTTTTCCAGCTCCTCTGTGCAATGCCCCCATCCAGATCTTCCAGGCCCTTGTCGTCAACGGGGCTTTTGCTACTTTCTCTAATAGTCGTTTAATGCGCATTCTCAGACACCATATTTGATTTTTGTCATATGAGACTCATTTCAACTGTCGTCCTGACTGGATTTGGAAACATCTAGCAGACACTGTTCTTGGAATGTCTATGAACACATTTCCAGAGAGGTAGACTGAGAGAAGGGCCTCTCCAAATGTGGGCAGCACCACTCCATGGGATGATGTCTCAGGCTGAATCAAAAGGAAGAATAAGGACGCCAGATGAATACCAGCCTTCATCTCTCTGCTTCCTAACTGCAGATGCAATGTGACCTCACACTGCTGCCACCATGACGTCTTTGGAGTGACTGACTGCACCTTCACATGATGCTCTGTATTACTTAATTTTCTGTTGCTATGATGAAACACCATAACTTACAGAAAAAAAGTTTATTTTGGCTTAATGGCTCCAGAGGAGAATCCATAATGGCGGAGAGGCATGGCAGCAAGCTGCAGGTGTGTTGACAGGAGAAGGAAGCTAAAATATCACAGCAACAGCAAACTCAAAGCTGGGACAGAGAACGGAAGTGGGATGAGGTTGTGAAAGCTCACGGTCAGTGGCGTCCTTCCCCCAGTGAAGGCATACCTCCTAAACTTTCCCAAGCAGCGCTATCAACTGGAGACCAAAGTGTTGAAACATTTGAGCCTATGGGGGGCATTTCTCATTTAAACCACAACAAACCCTTCCATCTTCTACATTAAGTTGCTTCGGCCAGGCATTTTGTTACAGCAATGAGAAAAGTAACTCATGCAAGTGATGATCTTGGATACTGTCTAGCCAGTGTTGACCTTTTTAGAATGCCTGGCTGGTGGTCACTGTGCTGCTTTGACCATTTAGTCACCACCTTCCTAGTTCAGGAGAAACATTTGTAGTAACTACCTAGATGGAGGCTGAACCTGTCTGAGAGTCATGTCTCCCTTGTTTCAGCTCTTCACTGTGACAGCTCTTTGGAGGGGTGGGAACAGTGACCTTTGTTCAGAATCTGCACTGACATTAGTTAAATGGCCAGCAGTTAGAACAGTCCCAGGTGGGACACACAGCCTCTCCGTAGAGGTGGACCAGAAGGTTTATTGCAATTGATTAACAATTAGAAAGTCAATTCCATGAAAGCCATTACGGTTTCACCAGGGGCTCATTCTCATTTCACTGCCAATTGATTCAGCCTTCTGCTCCCAACCCATGGCTGATGACACAGTCATTGCAGCAGGAGCTTCAGTTCAAATGGCATCATTTGCAACTGTAAGGACAAACCTCTGATACAGAGAAATTCCAGCCAATTAACTCTGATGAACTGAGCAGCAGAATTTGTCTTGGACTGGGCTGTGTCCCTTAAATGGTGACTTAGTTGTAAAGTCTAATCTATATTTTAGACTTTAGACTTCAGGGACATTTTGGGTGGGGATCCACTTTCTAGATGGACAGTCCTCCTTCATTCACCTGCATCTTGGCTCATCTTGGCAAATGGCATCGTTGTCAACACAATAGCTTTGAACACAAACATGGTTGTGTCATTTTTTTCTGGGGATATGTGAACAGGTATCTACTTGCCCCAGACAGAGAAGTGATCACTAAAGTAAGGATAGTATTGAAGTCAACTTGGCCAACCAGTGAGTTCACTGGGGTGACTTACAGGAGAGTGGGTGGGAGGAGACTTACAGGAGAGTGGGTGAGGGGAGACTTACAGGAGCATGAATGACTCAAAGGCAGCTGCATCACTGAAAGTCCACACCAGCAGGAGTGATGGGTCTTGAAATCTGGAACCCTGGAGCTCAGAGGTTGGAGCATCTCTTCTCAGCTATCTTTACTAACTATATAATTTCTCTCTCTCTCTTTCTCTCTCTCTCTCTCTCTCTCACATCAAGAAGGGTCATCTGACATGTTTGTTATTAAAACCTGAAACAACTAGCTCAAGCCACTTGCTTTGTGTCCTGACAAACTCATTCATTTCAGTTTGTCTCATACTGGGACTTTTAACACTTTTTTTCCCTCAGGAATTAGACAACCTGCTTGCTTTTTATAACTTTTTGGTGTTAGCCAACCAACATGTAATTTACCTTTTCTATAACCTACTATCAAAGGTATAAACTGTAGGAACTTCGTCTTTTTGGGGTCCAGACTTTGAGGTGTAAACCCTCTGGACCAGTCTGTGGTCTAAATGAAAGCTGCTTCCTAAGGCAATGCGGAGTTCTGCCTCATCTTCCCTGAAACTGCAGCAGGACTGAGGTGGTTAAGATGGCTTTTCATCTCCCTTGTTTATGGGGCTTGAGATCTCTAGGATGCTGGGAGACAACCTCCCCTTAAAGTGTACATCAGGCTGTTTTGCTTGTAAGAGGAACCATCCTTCCAGTATCTTGGCAATACAAGCTCCGAACACAATGGTACTTGAGGGAGATAAGTACCGGGAGGAGGGATTCAGAACATCAGCTGACCGACAGGTAGGATCTGGGTCTATTAAGAGATCCAGTAGCCCAGCTGGAAGAGGAGCTTGATCACCTCCTTAATAAGGGTCCCCGAAGTACCCTTTGACTAGACCATACCTGGAGGAAGTCAGAGCCTAAAAGAACCAGGGAAGAAAGGCTATCTAAGGAGTTTCTGGCTGGAGTCAGTGGCCAGGAAGGAGGAAACTGTGACCTCTATTTGGGTTACTATCTGGGATTTTGGGCTTGACATTCTGGTTTGATGGCAGCATGGAAATTTCAGACTAACCTTGTCTGCATGAAAGTGTGTGAAAATGTGAGCCAAAAATGCTGCGTTGCTGCAAATATGGACACAAAGATACAGCAAAGTGAAGTGTGTGCCCCAAACTGTGGTTCTGTGCTTATCTCCTACAGCTGATGGTGGCCACTTACGGGGATCCTGATCGGGAATTTATATGATAAAGTCTTAGATAGACAAAGTCACTTTAGATGCTCCCATGAGGGGAATGGCCAGTGACAAAGACAGTCTCATTCCAAACGTGTAACACTGACAAGGGCCAAATGGAAACCTCAGCAGCACAGGGAGAAACTCCTGAACTCCACAAATGAAATGAGTGAGGGGCTCATTTAATAGGAGGCACTCACCGAAGGGCCATCAATCAATGGCCAGGAAACTCTTCTAATGGGGGAGGCTAATATTAAAATAAACAGCTTTAGGACATCTGTTCTAAGAGATCCTAATTTAGGGGAAGTTACAGTCTTCTGTAACTTACCAGTCCTAGGCAAATCTCCACAAAGGCTGTGCGGGAGTACATGTCCTCCAGCCCGTGCTTTCATCTTCCTCTATGTGTGATCACACACATATCCCCAGGCCACAGCAACCCTCCAGAACCAGTTAAGGTTAAGGCAAGAGGGCAATGGCACCAAGGGTATGTTCTGGGGTGGTGGCTATGCTGCGTGAGCCTGGGTTCCTGATGCTTGCTGGCATCTGGGTCTACCAGCCTCCAGGGATAATTTTCTCTGACTGAGGCTCTAGCTGTATGTTACCATTGGCCAGAACAGAGTCTAAAAAGGAGCTCTGAATGTTGGCCAGAACAGAGTTTGAATAAGGCTCTAAATGTTGGCATAAGACAGGGTGAGGAGTTGCTGGGGTACTTGGACTTGCCCTTCTTAGGCAGGGCTTCCTCTCTGGACCTGAGGCTTTTTTGTACAATTGCTAATTGGTCTAAAAATGCTAGAGCTCAAATCTTAATAGTCTTGTGTGCCCCTCAACCCATGGTAGTCCTAATGCCCATTAGGGCAAGAAGAGGAACTCTATTATGTGTTACAGGGCATGTGGATATTGATTCCACATCTTTAAAACAAAAAAATCTTATAAAAATTTTAAATTAATTTAATTTAATTAATCTATACGTATACATTTGCGGAAGTTTGTGTACAGCATAGGAAAGTCGGAGCCCATGGAATCGAGAAGAGGGCATCATATGCCCAGAAACTTGGGTTACAAATGGTTGTGAGCTGCCAGGTGGATGCTGTAACAGAACCTGGGTCCTCTGCAAGAGCAGTACGCCCTCTCAACCCCTGAGTCATCTTTCTAGTCCCATCATTCAATATCTTTAGCAGTCCTTTTTTCCTTTGGTTATTCTTAATGACCTAAACTCCTTCCTTTCTACCCTTTGATGCATCCCGCAGTCTCCCAAGCAACCTTACTGTATATTTACTTACTCATTTATCTCCCTTTCTTCATTGGAAACTCTATTTCATAAAGTCATGGATCTGATATGATTTGAAAATTCTCTGCTCCCAGAAGTTTGACACATGCTTGTTCTGTAGTGGGTATTCTTTACTTTGAGGGGAGTAATCACACAAAGAAAGGGATAGAAAACATTTCTGTTCACTCAGAGAGAATTTTGTGCCTTTTTTGCCCTCAGCATTCTTATGTTTGGTTAAATGTGTGACCTGATGGAGCTACTGGGGGCGTTGTAATGGACACTAACCTGAAATTTCCACTCCTTAGCGGGTAGTGGAGAAGTCAAGCACTGAAGCTCCATCAACAGAAACCCTTGATTTTTGAGGAAAGCTCTTAAGAGCTTTGCAGAGGTGTGGTGTGTCATTTGTGTCTTGTATGACGGAACCTATGGCAAGCAGGCATTATATTGGGGCATCATTTCTTATTTTGAAAATCTTATGTTTATTTGGGGATCAGGTAAGTGTATACTGTTCAAGAACAAATAAATAAAAGTTCATTGCACAGAAAAGATGAGATGTGATTTTTGAGACATTTGATAACGAAGGCAATAAATATATGTGAAAGTGGAGAGAGAGAGAGAGAGAGAGAGAGAGAGAGAGAGAGAGAGAGAGAGAATTTAGAATGCTACCCTGAACACTATTTAATTTTTAGGTGTTCAAATAGATAGATTTGTGAGAATGCTACTGATCAAGAGAGAGAGAATCTTGTGTCCCTTAGAGATTTAGGACCAATACTGAGTTGTAAACATAGGTGGTATATTGGGGACTTTACCTTCTGTCTGATTTTTTTCCTACATTTTTGACATCTTTGGATTTCACTTTGCTTTTTTGGTTTCACCTTCTTTTTATTCTTTTTTCTTCCATTGTTACTTTCCCTAAATATGTAATGAAAAAATGCACAAATGAGGCTGTTGTATTTGTGGTGGGCATGAAACTCAGCCCTTTTCTGGGTAACCTAGAATGCAATATTAAAGACCACTTGAATCCTGGATTCACATGTTGGTCACCTGTCAGCATCTGCATGATCTGGAAATACTAAACTCAATAACACTGCTTTGCTTTCTTCCTCCATAGATTACAGTTCTTAGCTCATAGAGTCATGATGTCAATGTGATGTGTTATGATACATTAACCTATACATGTGGGTTAAAAGGGAACAGTCGGTATGTGTTAGACTTTAGTGATGAACATGATGGTCGTATTTATAATGGCACTGATGAAGATGGCAGTACAAGATGACAATGATGATGAAGTGATGATGCTATTTATGGTTATAAGGACAGTGATGGTGATGATATGGTGATGGTAATGATGAGGATGATGATGATGATGATGATAATGGTGAGGATGGCAATTATGATAATGGGGATGGCAGTGAAGGTGGGGATGATGATGATGATGATGATGAAGGCATGACAGTGAGGGCTGTGATTTTGGTGGTGGTGATGATGATAGTGGTGATGGATGTGATGATGATGATGGTGAAGCTACTGATGCTGATGCTGGTACTGATATTGGTGATGGTACTGAGGATGGTGATAAAATGACAAAGAGATTTCCATGAACATTTTGAGTATGTTCCTTTCCAAACAACCTCCTTTAGGGTGAGCTTCTTGATTCCTTTTAAACCTGCGCATACATAAATGAAGTTGCTTTGTATGAACTAATTACTTTATAGTAGTTGACCATTGTGTTCTTTTTTATTATTTATTGCAGTTGCTTGCAACGATCTGAAACAATATCTTTGCCCTCAACTCTTAACTGCAGTCATTTGCACGATATGTTTAGAAACTTACTCTATTCTACATGAAATGAAAACTTACAGAATAGACAGTGTCAAGTTCATATTTATACATCGTTATTCCTGTAAACTTGTTCTCTTATAAATATGTGCAGAAATAGTGAAACCAAGGACTTCTGTGGACATGGAGAAATATCCATGTTTCTAGGAATGATGTCAGCTTGAGTCAGAAATAAAAAGAAATAGATAGGGAGAGTGATTCTCATAGAACTGTAGGAAGCTGAAGATAGCAGATTAAGGAGTTCAATGTAACCACAGGTACATAGTCAATACTCACTTTACAGTGTTTTATGAACTTTAGGTTCAATATTACTAATGCTAATATTAAAGTCAGGTCAGCATTCCCTCATAATATGCACATTTGTTTAACAGTTTAATTCTGGGTATTAATAACCTCTAATGGTTCTACAACAAAAACCCCCTAAGTTTGCACCCTCTGTCTCTGTTTCTCTCTGTCTCTCTCTGTCTCTCTGTCTCTGTCTCTGTCTCTGTCTCTCTTTCTCCATGACCTTCAGTCATGTATCCTCTGGGGAACATGAGTCCTGACATGAAGGATCAGATGAGGACATGGATCGTTTCTCTTATCATATACCAGGATTAGCTCAAATAAAATAATTGAAATTGCTTTCCTGAGATCCACATTCAAAATTTAATTTACAAGAACTCATGTCCATGAGCATCACTTGGCAGAAATTACTGAAATGCTTTTGGCACCCTTAACTATAATTCTTCTAATTTTCTTCTCCAGATGAGGCCAGCACAACTGTTATCCACCTGATACAAACCTGTAGGAAGGAACCACTTGAGTCAAGCAAGGAGGTTATTATGAATCAAATCACGAACTCCCGAATGCCTGCTGGTAGCACCTTCCAGGAAGAGCAACTAATTGGCAACATTCAAGAGGAAAGTCATTTCGTAGACATTATAAATTAATAGCAAGTTTCTCTTGTGAAAATAACAAGCATACTACTCCAGCATCAATTCTTTGGGGGACCGTAGTGAAACCTTTAGAATTGTTAGTAACTGCTAACTACTGACGTCATGTGCAAAAGGAAACAACAAAAAAAGAGTCATTCTCATTAGTGTTTAGTTCTTTTTCTTGTTGCAGTGACAAAACACATGACAAAAGTAACTTAAGGAAGAAAGCCTTTATTAGGTTCACAGTTCATCATGGTGCACAAACGATGGCAGCAGGAGCATTCAGTGGCTCTTCTGCTCACTTTGCTCCCCAGTCAGGAAACAGAGATGAATGCTCATGCTCGGCTCACTTTCTTATTTTTATGCAGTCCAAGACTCCGGTCTGTAACTGATACTGCACATATTCAGGATCGTCCTTCCCTGTTCAGTTAAGCCTCCCTTCATAGATATACTCATAACTGTGTCTCTTTGATGAACCCAGTTTCAATTTGACAGGCAAGGGCTGAGAAGATGGCTCAGTAGGTGATGGCGCTTCCTGTGCGTGCATGAGGAATTGAGCTAACATCACCATTCCACTCCTATCTGAGAAGATATTGCAGTTGATGACTGTTGGGAAAGGGAGAGTCAGTTTTCTTCAGAGATATGGCGCCTGTGAACTTGAATACCCCACAGCCATGCATATATGGGCAGCATTAATAGGACTCAGTGGGGTATAAAACAGAAACATATCATTGGGAAGTGGATGTAGGGGGTCTCCAGAAGGAGATGGAGGGGGCAGTGGAGGGCAGATATAATATAAATATATATCAATCTACCAAAGGAAAAAATAAAGCATTTTCAGAATAATTTCAAACCACATGCCATTTTTTTTTCACATTCACATTTTAAATACTTCCCGGCCATGGTAGGCTTCACAGATCAGCAGAGATTACAGAATGGTTTCATCCCTGCAAAAAAGTTGCACTGCATAGTGCTGCTCTAGGATCTAGGCGAAGAAATCCTGGTTTTCAGTTTGACATGATGCTAGAAAGCAGAAGTGTTTCCTCAGCTCTGTGAATATGTATCCATGCCCTGCATATGTTTAAATGTGGGAAAGGCACTTCAAGATTGCCTTGGATTATAATAAATTAGCAAAGGATCTGATTTATACAGTCAGATGGCCTAACACCTTATCACTGCTTTATTTTACTATCTGAAGGTAAAGGCAGAGAATAAGTGGGAAAATTCACTCATGAGGCTGAAGAGACGACGTGGTAGTTAAGAGTGCTTGTTGCTGCTGCAGGTGATCTGAGTCTGGTTCTCAGTACTTACATGAGGTAGCTCACAACCCCCTGTAACTGTAGCTCCAGGGGATCTGATGCTCCTCTGTCCTCCATGGGCACTGCCTTCACACTTGCACATACCCCCACACAGAAACATACTCACACACATAAGTAAAAATCTTCTAAAAAGTTGTTATAATTGGACTCATGGCTAACATCCTTTGAATGAGGCTTTGGGAAAGTTCTCTTGATCTTTACCATGTGACTTCTACTCGACTACTGTGCATAGCATACATTTCCTTCTGGTGAATCTAATAGGAAAGAAACTTTGTAATACAGGAGAATATGCAATCTATACATGTATCCTAGTTTTATTTCTGTAGCTGTTATGAATACCCTGACCGGTTGTGACAGAGAGCAATAAAGGGTTGATTTGACTTACAATTCCAGGTTTCAGTCCACTATTGTGGGATAATCAAAGCAGGAGCTTAAGCAATTCATTTCATCATATTCACAGTTGAGAGCAGAGAGAAATGAATGCATTCATTCAGCCCACTTGCTAGCTCAGCAAGCTTTCTTTACTCTCATATACTTAAAGGCCAAACCTAGGGAATTGTGTTGCCCATAGTAGATGGGGTCAATTAATAGTAAAGACAATCCCACAAAGTCATGCCCCAGAATGATCTAATCTGGACAGTTCCTCAACTAAGTCTCTCTTCCTGGGTGAATTTAGGTTGTGACAACTGACAGTTAATAACTAACCAGCGCAACATGAAAATACACTTTTGAAACAAAATACTACTGCTTGCTATTTTCCTTTCCTTTAAAGGGATGACTTTTTCCAAGGGATATCAGAGTTCTTTGTTGAGGTTCCCCTAATCTCCTGTTGCCCTCCTCTCCCCTCCCTTTTCTTTTTGCTCTTTTTCTCTTTGTTGCTTCCTGCTCCTTCCTTCTCTTCCTTTCTTCGCCCTCTCGTTTCCTTTCTTTCACTCTCATTTTCCTTTCTCTCTCCTCTCTTCTTTGCTTATTTTTCTCAACTGTAGAACAATCTTCAAAACCAGACATGTTCTTTTAAGATGCATCTCAGGTCCTAGGTCTTGGGTCACTTTGACAGTTACAGGATTAAAAAAGAGGATGTACAAACTATCCTTTAAATACATAGCCACAAACTCATGGATTCATGCAGCTTTCTGTCCTCATTAGAAACACATCTTTGTGCAAGCTACTTTCATTAATAGAGACTCAGAACTGGTCAAAGAACAGAAAGCAAGTGTTTGTGGACAGCTCAGTCTTAAATGGGACACCCATATCACACCTTCTCCACACCCTAAGGATTAGAGAGCATTGTGGAAGAGGGGCAGAAAAATTGTAAAGGGCCGGAGGTTTGGGAGGACCCGGGCAAAAGTGTCTTCTATGTGACAAGGCCACTGAACTCATGGACTCAGAGCAGTTGTGGCTGCCTGATCATGACTTGCACAAGATCAAGCTGGTCAGTATTCGTGCATGGACAGGGGAGGAACACTTGAAGCCCCACCAGCAGCTGAGGAGTTTTTGACAATTCATGGCTAGTAGGGGAGGAGAGTCGGTGTTTCGTAAAGCTGTGATCCAATGGCTGGCCCCACAACCCATGCATATACACCAACACTAACTGGACTCAGGGGTTTGAACAAAAGAAGAGGACGTTAAGTTGGAAAGGGAATGTGGGAAAATCAATGATCAGAAAGGATCTAGTGGTGGAGAGTGGGATGAATATGATCAATATATATTGCATATACATATAAAATTCTCAAAGAATAAATAAAATAAGGGAACACATACATAGACACACACTCACACTTTGGCCTTTTCCCAGATCATGTTTGTTTAATACCACATAAGCAGCTAACTCTCTGAGATGGGAATTCACTGTGCACTTTTTTGTTTTCTTCTGATACACTCTCTTGGTTTCATACCTTGAACTACATTCCCGGTACATGTGACATTGTTTTAGAAAAGCTCTGTATCTTCAAGGAATTCCCAGTGAAGCAGACAGAGGTGGGCCTGAGTGAGGGATGGAAAATCTGGGACCAAACTCCAGTGCTTGGAACCTGCACAGCACCCATTGGTTTAATTTCTACTGCATGAAGGCACATTTCATATAATGTGACTTTCAGTAAAGTCTTTATTTTATGCCAGGCTGTTAGAAGCTTTACATCTTCTTCTGCTGTGCTTCTGTCTAGTGCCATTTCTTCAAGTTTTATTTAAACAGCTGCCATTGCTTTTTAGTCCTGTGGCAACCTAATGCTGTGTTAGATTTTAACCCAAGCTAAGTAAGACTTCTTTACACAACAAAGCAATGCTGTTAATGAGGTACAAACAGGATAAAGCAGAACTTGCTACACTGCTGATAGTTTCCAGTATAGAGAAGGAATGTAGATGCACAATAAGTGATTACACACTCAGTGGCTACACACCCATGATTACACACTCAGTGACCTCACACACAGTGACCACACACTCAGTGACCACACACTCAGTGACCTCACACACAGTGACCACACACTCAGTGACTACACATGCAGTCAGTCATTACTGAGCATTACAGCTAGGTGAGTGACATTGGGCAGGGACTTTTAGGTACAACGTTCATGAGGGTTAAGTTTGGAGCCTCTGCATTCTGCCTTCATTTCCTTCCTTCCCATGCCCCTCCATGGAGCTGCGGACTGAATGCAGGGCTTTGCATGTGCTAGGCCAACACTACTACTAAGTCACTTCTTTTTACTTCCTTAATTATGAGACAAGGGACAAGATCTCACCAGACTGGACCTGAATTTGTGATCCTCCTGTCTTAGCTTCCCAAGTAGCTGGAATTACAGTTCTGCACATGACTTTGTTAATCTGTATCCAGATGCCTCCCTCTATGTAAGGTGCTGATCTTTGTTTATTTCTGCCTGTCTGCAGATTGGTTTAATGATGTATTTCCAGTCCTTGGCTGTCTAACCTTGGCTTTCATTTCTCTCTTTGTTTCAAGTCCTGAGTACTCTTTCTCTAACTGCTAATTACTAACTCCATCAGTCTCCGTTTAGGGTTATCTTCTTGCTCTTTATGTTCTGGTTCTCCATCTCCCATTATTTGCTTCCCGCTTTAGCTAACTCCTGTGTCTTCTGGGTGGTCTTGTCTTACTGTCAGTCTCCGTCTCTCTAGCTTCTGTTGTGATGTCTCTACAACTCACATTTCTTCTTGCTCTTTGCTTCTCAGAGAGGGAATCCTCATTTGTCCTAAATCAAGCCCTCTCTTCTGCTCTAGGCTGGTAGAGGACTGTCTCTCAATCAGCATCTGCATAGATTCAGGTGATGGAGATTGGGATCTGTGAGCACGATTACTCCCATCATCCAGTCCTTGACTGAAGGCCAAGTCCGGGCCATGCTTGTGGTTTGTTCAAGGTTGCTAGACTTTTCTTCCTACTTTAAGAGAAGCTAGTTCTGTTTGGACACTAACTCATGCTTCATGTCCAATGTCCATGACTGTAACAATAATGTTCTCTCTAAAAACAGTTTCTATTCAGTGGTTCCAGGTGGTAGCAGAGTGTGCACTTGGGTGTCTGCGTGGCTGGATAGATAGCTCAGCAGTTGAGAGCACTTGCTACTCCTGCAGGGGACCCAAGTTCAGGTCTTAGCATCCCTGTCAGGCAGCTCATAACCATTTATAACTCCAGTTCCAAGGGATCTAACACCGTCTCTGGCCTCCATGAGCACCTTCACTCATATGCACACATTCACACAAACTCACATATATACATAATTAAAAAAATCTGTTTTTTAATTGAATGTCCAAGAAAGCTGCTGATAATTTGGGTTTAACAATGGATCTCATTATATATGCTGATCAGTAAGTCTTTCAGTTAGCTCAGACTACAGAAGATGTTGATTTCTTATTACAACTTTTTGGTTAGGACTTTTCTGATTATAGATATGAGAAAGACATTGAAACTGACTTGGGTACAGACAAAAGTTGTTACAATAACAGCTCCCTCATAGATCCCAAGCACAGGAAGGCAGCCTATGCTCAGAATGGACTGGGATGAACACTGTGCCCAGAAGCGTTCTTTCTCAATCACATTGGCTGTATCTGCACATCTCTTTGATCCATCCCTACCATCTCTGCTTCCCTCTCCTGTGGGAGCACTGTCTGCTAATCCTGCCTGAATGGACATTTCTTCCTAATAAGAGTGGAGCAGACTCTCTTCTTCTTCCAGATTCCGTAAGGAAATGGCTCATAGATTTGCCTCGTGTCACATGCTCCTGTATGAACTAGTCAATAGGGGCCAGGTAAGCAGTGTATGAGATGACTTCTCAGAAACCTATTGATGATTCTGGGAGAAATACAGGAACCAAAGATTGGCAGGCATCTTTTGGGGCAAAAATAAATATTTTACTACACAAATCTTTATTCTCAAAGTTGCTGGAATTTGAGTCTGAGGATTCCTCCTCTGATCATAGAATATAAGGTTACTTTCTGCATTGTTTAAATTTTATATTGTAATGGCTGTTGCTGAAGTCTCTCCTGACAGAGACCTCTGTGGAAATTCTGATTCCAGACATTCAATTGATTTGATTCTATTCTTTGTGTTATTTAGTTAATATCCAATGATAAAAGGCTGAGCTCATTGCCAGTACCAAGGAGGGGACTTTCCTACTTTCCTCTGCCTCTGTGCTCCATGAGTTATGGAGAATTGAAGACAATATAGTCTTCACACACATGGAGCAGTGATGGTAACTGGTAACCATCAACAAACATACGTATGTTTGTAAGGTATCAGCTCAGACTGGCACAAAGCAAAGAGCCCTGGGAAAGATGTCTTTTGATGTAGACAAGACTCTCTCAGCTTCTACATCAATTGATTTAAGGAGAGCCTGAGCTATGCTTGGGATTAAGGGCGTGCAGCGGTTTGAGTGAGAATGTCCTCCATAGGTTACAAGTACATGGATACTAGGTCCTCAGTTTGTGGTGCTGTTTGGGGAGGGTCATGGAACCTTTAAGAGGCACGATCTTGCTGGAGGAAGCATGTCACTGGGGCAAACTTTGGGAGCTCTTAAGCCTTGCCAGATTTCCAGTCTCTCCTTGCTTCCTGTGCCTGGCTGAAGATGTGAAGGCTCAGCGTGCTGTTCTGGTCTCACCTGCCACTATGCCTCCAAACCCCAGCCCCGCTGCAACTGTAAGCTCAAATAAACTCTTCCTTCTATAAGTGGTCTTGGTTATAGCGCTTTGTCACAGCAACAGAAAAGTCACGGATACCAAGAGATTAAGAGAGGTTATCAGTGGAAGCTGTAAAGTTAATAAAGGAGACATTCCTGTTGAGAAACACAAAGATCAGAACACTATGAATTTGACCAGATTTCAGTGTTTCTTTTTTTTCAAAAATGGTCTTATAATCACACTTTTTTTCCCTAGAGTCTCCTTCTGAAAAACAAGAGCTTAAATCTTATGAAATTGGGTAATATTAATAGGATTTACTGTATAGAAATGATTGTATTCATATTGTTTAAAGATTTATTTTACTTTAAATTATGTGTAGGTGTTTGTGTCTGTGTCTGTGTGTGGGTTTGTGCTTGTGTGAGTACAGGTATCTTTAGAGGCCAGAAGAGGCCATTGGATTCCTGGAGCTGGAATATACACAGTTTTGGACAGGCTTATGCTGGTGCTGTGAACTGAATTCAGGTTGTCTGCAAGAGTTGTGTGTGCTCTTAATTGCTAAGCTATCGCTGCACTCCTGGTTCCATTTTATTTATGTCATGATGCAAACATGATTCCCCCCAAATTATTTAACTAGCAGTGACATAGTTTTGTGCATATATCAATGTTGTAAATCTGTGACTAAACATTGATTAAAAATAAAACATCACACAAGTTTACTAATAACTTTGTCATTTTAAGTCTACGGGCTTGAATAAATCTAGAAATAATTTAAATTAGGAAAAAAGAATTCCTAAAATTTATTAAAACTTCACTAAAGCCAGGGAAATGATGAGTGTGTCTATACTCCAGTACTCAGAAAGTTGATGTCAGGGGATTGTCAGCTTGGGCAACATAGTGCCTTTAAAAACAGCAACAAAAATCTCATAAACACATAAAAATGCTTCAAGTGCATTTATGTATGCAGAGATATAGAAATATTGAACTGGAAAACAAACTATTTAAAGCAATGCTTCTCAAGTTAACAGCTTCCCTTCTGAAAACAGAGTAATGTGCATGAAAGTTACTGAAATGAGTGGTTCAAGGATCTCCTCTTCTGGAGGCTTATCCTAAAATAAAGCATTTTCTTGACATCTACCAATAGTCTTCTATTTACTACACAGATGAAATTAATTGAAAACCTGTTATACTAGGAGACTTTGGTGTTGGTCAACAATAAATTCTGATATCAGTGGTACATTTTGATATTCTGTATGTGTGTGTGTTCATGTACCCAGATACATGTTTGTGTGTGTATATCAGAGAACAACCTCTGGTCTTAGTCCACAGGTACTTTCTACTTTTTTGTTTGAGACAGGGTCTCTCATTAGCCTTGAAGTACAGAGCATAGGCCAGAGTAGCTGGCCTGCAAGCTTCTAGGGATTCATTCTGTCCCTGCCTCCCATCTTTCAGCACTGAAATTATAAACACATACTGCTGCCAATCGTTTTGCATGGGTTCTGGGAGTACAAGCACTTTATTAATTTAGCCCCTGATATTCTTAAATCTGTTCTAAGTAGGTGAGAGCCACAATATTTAAATATAATTCAGGTCTTCTGTATGTGTGGTTTTCATAAAATTGCTCTCAAATTTCATTTGAGGTGTGTGTGTGTGTGTGTGTGTGTGTGTGTGTACACATGTGTGCCTGACCATGTGCATGCCTATATATGCATTCAATATAAAGATTATGTCCTCCAGAAGGGAGAAGATATTAAACCAGGGTCCATAGTGGCATTTCTGTCTGGAAGCTAATTAGACCAATGATTTAATCATTAGAAGACTTTGCTGTTGTTTTCACAGTTAGAGTAGGTGGTGTTTGGCTGAGTATCTCAAGCTTACGGGAACTGGCCTAGATTACCTAGCTAAGGATTGAGTAGCTGATAGCAGAGACTCACTGGAATCAGAATAATGCTTTAACAGGACATGCTAATTTACTCTTTAAGATAGCTATCTTGTTTCTATGACTGGGCGAAGCCGTCCCCTCATGGGACAACATTTTCTAACATATATTTATTTATACACCATGCTTACAACAAGTGAACATAGAACTTTTCTTTTATATATATACTTGCTTTTCTATTTAAACCCTAGACCCAATTAAGTGCTATGGTTTGGATATGAAATGTCCCCTGTAGGCTCATGCATTTAAAAACTTGGTCTCAGGCTAATGATGCTGTTGTGGAACCGTGGCTGTGAGAGGCATGGCTGGTAGAGATGGGTTACTGCTCCCTGATTCCCCAAGATGTGAACAAGTCATAGATGCTGTGCCTTCCCAACCATGATGGACTTCTAGGATTCTGTCCCTGCTTCCTTCACTCTGTTTGCAACATATGGTTGGATGTTGTGGTAAATAAAATAATTTGTTTTATTAAAAGTTAATGACTGAGGAGATGACCCAGGTGTTAAAGTGCTCAATGGGCAAATGTAAGGAGCAGAGTTCAGATATCAGGAATCCACCTTAATCATAGGTGCACATGTAATCCCAGTGTTGGGGAGGCAGAGATGGGGATTCACGGAGCACACTAGCTATACTATTGATCACTGGTTCAGTTGAGAGCCTACCTCAAAGAATAAAATGGAGACTAATCAAGGAAGACTTTGAGTTGTCAACCTCAGGCCTCCACAGGCATGTGCACACGTGTTCATGCACACCTGCACACACATGTTTGAATGCACCCTAAGAACTAACATGCATACATGCATACCATACACATAGGTATGAGAAAAAACCCTCAATATCCCAATGTTTATTAATATTCCTGCATTTGTTTTTAAATACTGCCCAGAATTGTCCTTTTATAGCTTAGTTTTGAAAGGTCTAGAAGCAAACATCAAGTCTTCAGACCATCTGTCTCTCCTTCACTTGCTAAGATGAATCTCTGTAGTCCAAAGTACTAATTATCATTTTCAGTTTAGGAAAGTAACAGTAATAATAGTGAATTCTGCCTCTCAGGTCTTCTACCTGTCCCTAAACAGACAATATTGGAGTATTCGAGTCAATCATGGGATCTTTAATTTAGAAGTAGATATCTAGAAGAGATCTGATTAAAGTAATTTTATCTAGTCTTAGCTTACTGGTCACTGTGGAGAAATTTGAAGGTAGTTCTACCCTAAACCAGGGAGAGTTTTGATAAAAGGGAAGAAATATTAACTTTGTGAGGCCTGATTTTCTAAAAGAACATCCTTAAAATTTGCTAAAATAACAAAAAGAAAAGTAACATACATCCTATGTGTAGAATCCTCAAAGTAAGGATATCTGGATAAAACATGAGATTCCCACTGCCCATCTAAACTTGAATTTCTAGAAACAGCAGCTTTTCCAGTGACAAATGCTTCATGAGACATAGTAAAAACTATTTGCTTTTGTTCTGAAAGTCAAATTTGATCTGACAATCATGTTTATTTTCTAAATTCACTTCCAATCCATGCGTTTTGGGGGGAAGTTTTGATTAAATAAATATATTATTCTTCAGTATTTAGTGTTTTGGAAGATCTGAGATGGAATTT
Organism: Eospalax fontanierii; assembly: GCA_035773235.1. Lineage (NCBI taxonomy): Eukaryota > Metazoa > Chordata > Mammalia > Rodentia > Spalacidae > Eospalax > Eospalax fontanierii. The sequence continues at coordinate 63,910,522 of CM069529.1, read as the reverse complement.
AGAAGCCCGTTGACAAAGGAACTGAGCATGCTGATGGTGGGCTGTCACTGACCGTCTTTCACAATGGACTCCATCATTCCTGTGGCAGACTTGCAGAAGGAGATAGGTGAAAGTGTCCTTTAGAGAGACCCAGCTTCACTCTGATGTCACCATAGACATGAACAATTCACTCCCCACTGCCAGGCTGCAGCCCTCTAAGTCTCTTCCTCACATACGTCTATTGATTATCATGTATTCAATGTCTATAGTGGTGTTTCTTTCCCACATTCCCACCTCTATTCCTTTTCCTTTTCCCAAAGAGTCCTCCATCTCTGTTCTCTGTTCATGTTATATATATATATATATATATATATATATATATATATATATATATATGTTCTAAGGTTCCACATATAAAGGATATATGTGATTTTTGTCATACTGAATCTTTTTTATTTGATTTAATATAGTCATCTCTGGTTCTATTCATTTTCCTGCAAGTGAAATAATTTAATTATTCTTTATGGTCATATACACATATAAACACACTTATGGCACATTTTCTTTATATGTAATATTTATTATCTTTATTTATATAGTCATTTGTTGATGTTCATCTAGCATGATTCCATGTAGAATAATAAAAAGAGATTTCTATCTCTCCCTTGCATAAAAATCAAATCAAAATGAATCTAAGACTTTAATATAAGACCAGAAATTTTGAAGCTTCTAGAAGAAAACACTTTAAACATAAGCGCAGGCGAAAAACTTTTGAAGAAGCTCTAAGAGCAAAGGAAATCTAAAAACTGAAGAATGGGATAGACTGAAATCAAAAGGCATCTGTCCCTAAATTAAACAAAACAAAAAATAATTAACGGCAAAGAGACAGGCTGCAATCTGGATAGATGGTTTATGCCTTTTATCTCAGGACTTGAGAGGCTTAGGCAGAAAGACTGCCACAAGTTCAAGGTCAACCTAGGCAGCAAAGTGAATTCCAGGCCAACCTAAAGTAAAGACAGTAACCCTGTGACAGGGGAGAGGTTCTGGTCTTCGCCATGGCCACTTCATGTATCCCGCATGGGTGTATGAAGGTGTTCAACACTCACAGGCCCTTGTAGACAGACAAGGGCCTTCATGAAGGCATAGGAGAACATGTGATCCACAGGGAGCCAAGTATAGGGAACAGCCCCAGTGAGCCTGTGTGACGCCTGCTCATATGGGGAAGTCTTTGTGTTGAGACCCTAACTTATCCAAGGGAGAAAATATGGATTGGAAGAAAATCCTTATGTTATTGTTGTCCTGAGCTTGCTTTTACTGTGGGGAGTGGAAGAGGGTAGTTGTGAGAATGTGGAATCTGGAAGGAGGGGAAAGATGTTTAGAGCCTGGGCCTCATCTAACAAGTTTAGAAGACATAAAGGCAAAGCTCTATATTCAATTCCAAGCAAGTAAAAAAATCCATATCCAGAAATAAATTAGAAATCAAGAAAATCACCATTACAAATGTAAAACCCGGTAAATGTAAAGCTGAAATCAATGTCTATGAGAAATGTCTAGTGTGTCGACTGGTTCACTCTTTCCAGACCCTGAAATAGACACTATAATGGCACAGTATCTAGCTCATTACAAGGAAACAGAAATTTCAGAATCTGCTTTGTTCAGACATTGATCCACATGTGGCTTCCTTACTATATAGCCAGTGTTGTAAGGCCTCTTCACCTTGAGATCCTTGTGTATAATGTGGAGATAGTGAAGGTCTCATGGGATTGTAATATATCCAGAGTTTTGTCTTATATCAGAGTGCATATGGCAAAAACTTTCAATAATCATATCGACCTCCTGAAAGTTCTTAAATCAAACTTAAATCATAAGAGCGTGAAGTTCTTTAAATCTCAAAATCTAAGAATTAATCTTCCCCCTCCCCTTGCATTTAATTTACCTGTTGTCAAATTCTTTGGGTCCTTATAAGTCAAAGCATATTTTAAAAGAAGCACCATTGGGATTAAAGGAAGATGTCTTTTTCTCTTCTCACTTCCCTTTATTCTTAGCACGTGTGCTTAAATTTTCATGTGCTAGATGTATACATGATTTAATGTATTTAAAGGAGAATAAGGAAAGGGAGAATGCCTCAAAGGGACCTCACAATGACTGACTTGTTAGGTATACCTCAGTATAGATCCATTGCTTTAATCTTCAATTGACTGGAGGTTTCATAGATTCTGTGACTTTTATTAAGCAGTAGATTCCCCACTGTTTAATAGAATGCCTAGAATACTGGGTGAACAATGACCACAGTTAGACTAAAGAAGAAAAGAAGGAAGGAAGGAAAAAAGGAAGGAAGGAAGAAAGGAAAGGGAGAAGAGGGACAGGAGGAGGGAGGGAGGGAGGGAGGAAGGGAAAAATGGAAGTCCTGATGGGGTGACTTCATGAGCTCTTCCTTGCATAGTGTTTTCTGAATCATCTCATCAATGCTTTTATGTGGGAGATAATGAAAGACAGATGGAGCCCATACCATCTGGTGGGCTTTCAAGGGTTGGAGATGTCCTCATATGGACTGGTCCTTGTTCTTTTGTATTCACATGGAGTATATTATTTTCCTCAAGTAGTCACCAAGCACTACTGTGTGCAGAGTTATACTAGAGAAATAAAAGGATGGACTTTCCTTATTTACCAAGCACGATCCAAAGTGCATTAGCAGTTCCATCCCACTTGTCCCATGTATAATATTTTAAGTAGGAAACACCTGTGTTTTATGGGTGAGGAATCAGAGGCTTTGAGAAGTCATATGGCTTCCTGGAGTGCATGCAGTTGCTGACTGTTGGAGTTGGGCTCCCAGCTAAGTGGAAGTTCTGAGCTGAGCTTTCCTTCCCATGGATCCTTGCTTCATTTTTCCTGGAGGTTGTACAGGATGTGACAGGAGGAACCTAGTAAGCAGCACAGTGTCATTCTTACAGCTTCTTATTGGAGAGGCCAGCTGATTAAAGATGAATCTCTCTCTCCCCCTCTCTCTCTCTCTTTCTATGCCTGTGTATGTATGTGCACTATGTACATATGCATATGAATGCTCACAGGTGTCGGGGTGCCTGTGTGCTGTGTGTGCCTTCAGGGGCCTGATATTGCGCATCATTCTGGATTGCTTTCTACCTCATACACTGAGTCAGGGTTTCTCAATTGAACCCAGAGTTTATGGATTCTGCTACTATTACAAGTTATTTTGTACTAAGAATCATGTCTCTGCCTTCTCAGAGCTTGAATTACAGGTGACTGCCACATCCATCTGGTGTTTATGTGGGTAATGGGATCTGAGATCCAGTCTTTGTACTAGTGTAGCAAGCCTCTATTTGCCAAACTATCTCTCCAGCCTGTGATAAACCTTTCTGATATCTGTAACCATTTTTTAATCACATCAGCAGAGAGACATGCTTTCTTCCCTTTGCCAAATTTCTTTGAAGGTCTTCATAGAAGACATGAAAAGCAATAGATTTTCAGACTGTTAATCTTTCTATGTCCTGCTGATGAACCAGTGGATTTTTGCTTTTATGGGTTGGTAATTATACTGTTTAACCATAAAATGTGGCTTCTAAGGCCCCAGAAGTCTGCTACACAGTATGAAATGGTATTTAACTCTTTTCCTTCTTAGGAAAGAAATATAAATAAGGTGTCACTGGCACCAGACAGTGCCCAGAAACTCATCTCTTAGATCATTTAGATGTCCAGACTTCTACCTGCAGCTAGATAGGCAATAATAATACGCTAAAGACCTAATAAAAATATCATAGTATGTCTAAGTCTTTCCTGCCCCAGGGAAGCGCTTTGTTTCTGAGTCTGGCTTGTGAGTGCTTAGGGCCATGTTTCTCTCCATGGCTGAATCTGTCATATGGAAATTTAAAATCTCCCTGCTGTTTGCTTAAAAGAGAAGCATTTGTTTTGAAATAGCCTCTATATAGCCTGGGTTAGGCAGAGCAGTTGAAAAGAGTTCATTGACCAAGATCTCATAAATGTTGGCATTTCAGAATCAGTGAGATTGGCAGATGGTGTGTTTTCTGAAAGGGATCCTTGTGAAGGATGCTTTGAGCTACATGAACTGAGTCAAAGAATCATTGAAGATTCATGTAGAGAAGATGTGGGCAGATGTGGAGGGTGGAATCTTCTTTATCTGTCAAGCATCTCTACATTAAGTAGACTTTAAGAGTTTTGAGTGATGAAAGTTCATCAATTTCTTAAGCCAAACAAGGAACCAGTTGGCTCATGTGCTGGAGAAGGGTTTATGAAGTGTATCAGGAAGCTGGGTTGAAGAGGTGCTTGGGTCCAGCTTCTTCTGTGTGTTAAAAATAATCCTTGACTGCTGGATTCTCAACAGCCTCTTTCTGTGTGGTGACCTTGGCAATTGCATGGTTTGTATCAGCCCAGCTTCAAATCTACTGGGTAGAATGTGTCTTCTCTACCATTTCACTAAGTATATTAAGGTACTTTTCTGTCTCTGTGATAAAACACTGATCAAAAGTGACTTATGGAAGAAGAGTTTATTTGGGTTTACAATGCAAGGGGATAGGCCATAGTGGCGGGAGTGACACACCAGAGGACAGCAGGAGCAGAAGCTGAGAGATCATGTCTCCAACCTCAAACATAAAGCAGGGAGAGCTAACTGGAAGTGGGGCAAAGCTATCAACTGTCAAACCTACTCCCACTGACATACTTCCTCCAGCAAGCGAGTACCTCCCCAAACTCCCCAAACAGTGCTGCCGACTGGGAACCAAGTGTTCAAATACCCGGGTCTCTGGGGGACATTTCTCATTCAAATCACCACACCAAGAATGCATAGCTTGAACATACTTGGGCCTGGGGTCCATTTGTTTGCATACTCCATGTGGACATGCAATGAAATATTCCAGTTATTTAGACTGTGAGGTATTTTCGTTAGTGCAGCTAGATGAAATTTCTACCCAAACTCCAGAGAACTAAGGAAACCTCAAATAGGGTCTAGGAGATGACTCAGCAGAGAAAGGTACTTTTCCTGCAGGTTTGATGACCCAAGTTAGAGCCCCAAGCCCACATAAATGTGGGAGGTTGTCCTCTGACCTCCACACATGCCATTACATGTACTTGTGTGCACACAAACATTATGAACATACGCACAACACAAATATATCAAAAAGCTAAAATTTAAAATAAAATCACAAATAGGAGGAAAATGACAGTTCTGCATTAGGAAGAGCAAAACCAGCCAATCCTGTGACGAGAAAGGCTTCCATGTAGGAAAACAGTGACCATTTCCAGCAGAACCTGAAAACCATCTGAGGAGCACCTCATGTCCCCATATTCTTTTTATTTCAACAGTTGTCTACAGTTGCATAACACATGACCCCAACTTTACAGCGTGAAAATTTACACATTTATTACAACAGGGTATTTGTGGGCTGGAAATATAAAATGACTCAATGGCTTCCCTCTGACTCACCATCATTCATGAGACTGTAGTTAGAATGCTCACAAAGACTAATGCCTTGCAAGTGTGGTCTGGGGCTAGAGATTCCACTTTCCCATGGCAGAGAGAGAGAGAGAGAGAGAGAGAGAGAGAGAGAGAGAGAGAGAGAAGAGAAGGAAGTTATCTTTATCACCCAACATCAAAGATGCTGGAGCTTCTGACACAAGCTACTTGTTGAGCCCACACTGGTCTCAGTCTACCTCTTGTCCATATGCAAGATGCATGCTCTTCCCCTTCAGGTCTCCTGAAGATCTTGTGATTTTGTAGTTTAATGTTTTCCATTAAGAAAAGACTTATCCCAGGAAATGACAGCCTTAGATATGACAAGGGACCAAGGTTTAGAGAAGGACTGACTTGAGACTTAATTTTGGCCTCATTATCCCTGTTCCAGGAACCTTAAGTGATGTGCTGTATGCAAGGAGATACTACGATTCCCTGTCTAGTGTCAGTGCTGGTTTGTGCCTATTGATGTGCTAATGCCCAGGCATAACCTTGGTGCTTCACATGTGTTTACTTGAGTAGTCATCCAAACTGTACCTTGGGGTCCATCCTTGGATTTCATCTTCCACATAAGGACATGGATTTAGATCAATAACATGTCTCAGGTAACCTGAATGGTAGGGGTAGAGCTGGGCGTTTACCTATGCTGTTAATAGAATACTTCACTTTCCCACTGAACACAGGGCTGTGTGCACAGTGAAGCTGTTTATTTCTGAGACATTTTTCTTTCTTTGATTTTGTCTTCTGTGTTTGAATTGTCTACGGAGTGACTTGTTTTAAGTAAGATCTGAGAGTTTTGAAGTTATTGCCTTTCATAGATGAAAATGTGTCCCCTTTTTCTCTCCTAACGCATCACAAATGACTAAATATAAATCTGCTTATATTAAGAATTAAGGGATACAGGAAGAACAGTGCAAAGAAAACTCCGAAATCTTTTTCTGTCAGCGCAGGGTATTTGCATCAATAGAGGCAGAAATGAAAGAACACGCTCTTGATTAAGTTATGTTATTCGAATTGTGTGCAGGAAATTCAGTAATTCCAAGGCTTTTTTTATTGATACCTATCACTTACAAACTGAAGAAGGTAATTCCTGGCATTGATAGGTAGAAAAGTAGGAATCATAGCTGTTCTGAGAACACCACAGGAATAAAAATCGTTGGGCCATTCGGAGCCCTTGCTCTCTCATTACAGAGGCAGGAAATCCTTCCAATTCCATTGTCAAGTGCACAGGCAGCCAGCAGAAAATGATCTGCTTTATTCTGCTCCTATCCCCTATTCATTCTTTTCTAATTGCATGTCCTCAGCCGATGTTTGGATTTAATTTGCCATTGAAATTGCACCGCTGCTTGTAGACTAAGCTTTCATGGGAAGAAAAAGACACCAATCACACCACACTTCTTTAATTTCTCTTCCTCTCTGAAGTACTGAGCTTCTTAAAGACCACCTAACTCAGACAAAGAAGTTAATTCAAGTGACTTATGTTATTAACTACTTCTTTGAAAAATATTTTTATTTATTCTCTAAGAATTGCAAACAATGGGTTTCAATCGTATCCAGAAGCCCTACTCAATCTCCACCCTATCTTCTCACTTCATATCCTCCATATTTATTGTTTTAAAGTCTATTGACTCTAATTTACATTCCCAAATGCTATTGGGTGGGTCATTATGGAGCAAACATGAGATAGTTATACAGAGACATTGTGATATCTCAACCATTGAAGGATGAGAAGATGGCTCAGTGGGTAAAGGATTTGCCATGCAAAGGTGGTCATCTGACTTTGGATCTACAGAACCCAGGTAAAGTCAAATGCTATAGCACACATCTGTAATACCAATACTCCTAAGATGAAATGGGAGACTCCCTGGAAGCTTCCTCGTGACATCTTTAATGTCTGTTTGCTATTATCATCTGTGGTAGTTTGTGGACCAATTACCCCAGTCACATAACGGCTTGTGATCCCAAATCTTACTTAGAACTTCAAGAAGGATTCATCTTGTATACACATGTGGAATTGTATGACTATAGAGAGAGGTCATGGCAAGTATCCATTATGATGCTATCAAATTCTGAGGATAGTGGGGTTACTTCCAGCTCTTCTTCTCTTATGGTAAATTCCCAGGGCTGTATTACCTTCTCAGAAACCCAGCAGATGAGCATGACGTTTTGTCTAATTTCCCTCTTTTCTTCAGATTTTCCTTTTCTACCTCTATGAAATCAGAAAAGAAGACTGAAGACTAAAGCTTGCTGCTTAACTTCCAGGGCTTGTAGTCTCTTAGGACACTCATGGTTTTGTTGTCTCCTGTCAGGATCACACTAATGCTTTATGATGTGTACTGTTATCTCAAGATTACGGACAATAAGCTGAAGGCTCTGGGAGGCTTAGTGTCCAGTGGAAATGGGTCTTGAGTCTGAATTGACATCACTCTGGGTTGTACATGCTCTTGGATTTGTTCTACCAGTTCTGAATATTCATTAAAGTTGGAAAACAATAGGTCTAAAGGTTTTTTTTTTTTAATTTTGTTTTTCCAGTGGGTTTTTGGTGGGTTTTATTTTGTTTTGTTCTTTCACCATCTCATGTTTCCCAGTTGGCCTGAAACTCACTATGTAGCCTAAGGATTCAGATCTTTCTGCCCTACTTCCCTAGGGCTGGCACTACAGTCATGACCTACCAAATCTGGCTTACATGGTGATGGATATAAAAGCCAGTGCTTCATGTATGCTGGACAATCACTCCACTGACTGAGTTATAGCCTCAGCTCCAAGGTATTTAAAAAAAAATCTCTGTGTGTGTGTGTGTGTGTGTGTGTGTGTAACATTAATGTACCACAATGTGTACATGGAAGTCATAAGGCGATTTTCACCTTCTATCTTGTTTGAGGCAGGGTCTCTTGTTCACATCTGTGTACATCAGGCTATCTGGCCCACAAGCTTCCAGTGAATCTCCTATCTCCATTTTTCATCTTACCCTAAAAGCACTAGGATTACAGGTGTATGTTGCTGTGCCTGGCTTTGATGTGCGTTAAGAGATTGAGCTCAGGTTTTCACTTTTAAATGGGAAGCACTTTACCCGCTGGGCCATCCCTTCCCCTTTTATTAAATGAGAGCTGGAGGTTGTGCTGGATAGCTTTAGTGTCAACTTGATACACCTGGGTTGAGAGAGCCTCAACTGGGGAATTGTCTCCATTGGACTGGTCTGTGGCCATGTCTGTGGGGTATTTTCTTGATTGTTGAGTGCTGCTGGAAGGTCCAGCCCACTACGGGCAGTGCCATCCTTGGGAATGTTGTTGTCTAGTGTACAAGAAATTAGGCTGAGCATGGACCATGGTAGCAAGTCAGTAAACAGCGTTTCTTTATGACCTGTGCTTCAGCTCCTCCTCCAGGTTCTTGTCTTGAGTTCTTACCTTGGGTTCCCTTAGTAATGAACTGTGTGAACCAGAATGTATAAGCTGAAAAAAAATTTTCTTGCCTAAGTTGGTATTGATCAGAGTATTTTGTCACAGCACTGGAGGAGAAAACTCGGACAAAAAATGGTACCAGGAGTAGGAGATTGCTGTGACAGACTTGACTTTGGTGTTTGGGGGATGATTGTGAGTGTTTGGAACTTTGGGTTAGAAAAGAGTTTGCTGCTGTGGAATTTGGAACAGTTATGCTCTAAGAGTTGTAGACAATGGAGGCCTGGCTTGTGAAGCTTCAATGGGAAGCAGAGACTATCAGGGCTGTTTGTATGCTATTTTGAATTGTGAATCTGTGGGTTATGGTTGTTTAGGGCTGAAGAATCAGCTGTGATTAAAAAAAGACCAGAAATTAAAGTGAAACCTTTGCTTTACTGGAACGATTGATGCTGTTAGCTGGGGCTGAAAAAATCAGCTATAAGTAACCAGAGACCAGCATCACTTCTGGGCAGTATTTCCTCAGGGTCAGAACACAGAACCTCTCTGGTCCAGAGGGGGCCCACGCCTCTACCTATGGCTGGAAGGAGCACTTGGTAACGTGTAAGAGTCTCCTGCATGGTTCTGGTGTTAAAAGCAGAAGGGGTCACAGAAAGCAGCTGAGGCTCGGCACTGTGAAGGGCCAGGAAAGGCCAGCAGATGCAGTGGAATCTGCAGGACTGCAGGGGTCGTGGAAAGAACCTGAGGTTTTGCACAAGGAGAGGCAAGAAGAGCCCATTGGTGAAGGCACAGCCTCAGTTTCAGTGGAGACCCCAGCTTTTTAGAGAGGTTGGGACCATGGGATGACTACCAAGGGCAGCAGCAGGTGTGGACTGGAACCTACCTGGGCCTGCGAGACAAGCTGTGTGTGCTGTGGATGGCAGAGCCAGAGAGGTGGAGCTGCCAAAACCTGGTGGAACTCAGAAGATCATGCTTGACTCCTAGATGTCCAGTCTGAGCTACTTTGCTGGACTTGGGTTTTGCATAGGTGTGCCTGATTCTTCCCTTTGAAATAAGACAGTACTTGCTTTGGATTTTACAGGAGCTGACACTTAAAAGACTTTTTAAAAAGACTGAACTTTTAAGTGTATCAATTTTTTTAATGGACTGTGGGCGTTTTTAAGGTTGTACTGTCTTATGTTGTGATATTAATGTAAACATCATATCTTGTGGACAAGAAATGGAAAGGTCATGGTTTAATAGTGCTGTGTTTTGTGTGTCAAGATGACAAGGGGTCAATTGTGCTGGGTAGCTTAATTGTCAACTTGACACACCTGGGTTGAGGGAGCCATTGGACTATCCTATGGCCGCCTCTATCGGGTATTTTCTTGATTGTTCAGTGCTATGGGAGGGCCCAGCCCACTATGGGTGGTGCCATCCCTGGGCAGGTTGTTGTCTATTGTATAAGAAAGCAGGTTGAGCATGGACCATGGGAGCAAGTCAGTAAACAGAGTTCCTCCATGACCTGCACTTCAGCTACTGCCCCAGGTTCCTGTCATGAGTTCCTATCTTGGGTTCCCTTAGTAACGTAGGACCTGGGAAACATAAGCTGAATAAACCTTTTCCACCCAAGTTGATATTGGTCAGAGAATTTTGTCACAGCAATGGAGAAGCAAACTTAGACAGAGGTGATGGCTTCTTGCAGCATGTACATGCTAGAAGGACCCAGTGATTTAACTGGACAGCAATTTTACAGGGATGGGTAACAGACTGTGATGTATATGTATTATAGTCAATGGAAACTTGACTGTGGGAATTTGGTTCCTAGAAGAGACAAGTAGGAGTAAACACACGTGTTGGGCCACTCAAGTGCCTTATTCCCTTCACAGAGAAGTTACCTTTGACTATTTTGTTTTTTCCCTGAGCCCTTTCTTTGCTAAAGAAAACATCCCTTCAGGAGGAATCAATGGAAGTCTAGATCTGATCTGCTTCATTCACCAGTACACTGAAATATCAGAGATTTGCACCAATCTATAGGACTTTGGTGACCAAGGCCTGTTAGACACACAAAGCCTACAAATTAAAGAAAAAGTAAACATCTTGTCTAATCGAATAATGCACCACTTAAAGTTAAATCAATATGCCTACATTTCTAGGCTGAATAAAACATGAATCCCTAATAGAGTTATATCAGAGAGTCAGGTCTAATGGGCCCTGTGGTTCCAAGACTGAACCATAAAGATGGGATTGCAATCATTGTAAGAATGGAATAGAAGGACAGAGGGAGATGCATTTGACATTTGTTCCAGTATAGGCCCGTGCAAATGAAAATCAACATACTCAAAGCACATCTCTTCTGCCCAGAATGCATAAATGTGCAGTGTCAACATTAATTCTTTGCAATATTTACTCTACTGACCGGGGAGAGGTGAGCTTCATGTACGGCGTCCCAGGTATGGCCTGGAAGTAAAAGTGAATCAATGCAATTTCCTGCTGAGACACAGCAAGGTCAATCCAGCTCACCTTCTGACACAGGGGGATATTTATACAGTTCCAAAACAAACTGCCCACCGCCCGGGCTTTCTTTGTAAGTGTAAAAGGAATAATTCCCTAGGGAGGGAGAGCTGGCTCAGCCTGAGTCGCTAGCTCAGCCCGAAGCTAATGGCTATGTATGGTGAAGGCTGCTTCTTGGGCTGGGGCTGAGTGGTCCAAAACCAGAAATAAATATGCTCTGGCATTCCAAAAACAAATAAACAACAAACCAAAAATGAAATGGTTCTCTCAAAAGGTTTTTGATTTAGAAAATCCAACACAGGACTTCACACTACTTCTATAGTTAACCTCTGGAATATAGACAATATTTCAAGTTACCTGAGCATTCCTTGAGAATTTAGTCTTGGAAGAAAGGAAGGCTCAGCAAAGCCTTTCTTGAATGTTGGGGGCTGATACACAAGTGAAACAAAAAAAGTAGATGATGTAAGCAAGAGCAGCATTGTCCCATCTCTCCAGGACACGGGGCCCTGCAACTCTGAATCAACACCAATAGGGTCTGTTTATCAGACAACAAAGTATCCCGATAATTAATATCCAAGCTGAAAGGAAAAGAGGAGGCAAGATTCTTTTCATTGTACATAAGTTCAGCTATATCAGCAAAAACTTATTTCCTGTCCTTAGGATTAGAAAAGATGGCTGCACAGAGCTGTGTATACTTTTGGCTGTGTGGACATTAACACTTCGATTCCAGAAAGAGGCCTAGTGATATCAACTCTGTCAGCCTCTCCACATTTCGCCACTTCCCTTCAGCTTTTCTTTGAGCCAACCTCTGACTTTTTACCAGTGGGCAGGATTTTCTGACTGGTTTATGGAAAAAGCATTTTCTCCAAAGAAAAGGAATATCAGGATATGCAATTTCCTTGAATTAAAAGGTTAATTGAAGTTTCAGTATTTGAGATGCTGATGGCTGCAAACTGGCTAACATGGTTACCTCTTGGTCTTCCTTATGTCGTATGTATTTCATGTTTCTAAATGGCTTATTATTTATTTATTTATTTTAAATTTTCACAGATGTTCACAGTGTCTTGGTCATATTCACCCCCGACTGTCACCTCCTCCATCTCCCTTCCAATTTCAGGCCTTTTTCATTTGTTTATTTAATCCTAACTTACTAAGTTCAATGAGTGCTGTTCATCTGTGCATGTGTGGGGATCATCCACTGAGGCATGGCAACGTACCAATAGCTGCCTCTCTCCCAGGAAAAGTGACCCTTCTTCTCTCAGTAGCCATCAACTACATCAGCTCCTCAGCTCTGGTGGGGCATTGGGTGCCCCTCCCTCATCTGTTCTGGAATTTTCAACGCCCTTACTTTTTGCTAAGTAAATATTTAGACAATTCTATATGTTCTTGGAAAGCTGTTTTCAATCTTGAGCAATCAGCTGTCAATCAGCTATATTTAAAGATAAAGATACTGATCTAGTCATTAGATCATCAGTTGTTCATCGATGTTGCTGAATGGTGTATTGATATGTTAGTGTGACACTGTGGTTTTAATGTTTGTGTTCACCAATATCCTTATCATGAGACATATCCCTCAAGGTGACGGTGCCTGGAGGTGGGGTCTTTAGGAGGTAGGTAGATCCTGGGAGGGAAATAAGCTGCTTTCAATCCATCACATGAAGTCAGAGCAAGATATCATCCAGCAAGCAGGAAGTGTCCTGAATTGGATTGCTCATCTTCTAGAATTATAAATCATGAAATACTCACTGTTGCTTATAAACCAACTATTTTATGGTATCTTTGCATGGGGGAATGAATTAACTAAGACTGTGCATGCATGTTTGCATGTATCCATATGTGTGTGTGTGTGTATGCATTGTGTGTTCATGTACCCATGTGCATGTTTGTGGTGTGTGTATGTATCTATGTGTTTTTTGTTTTGGTCTTTAGGTATTTATTTTGATTCCAAGTTTGTGGGACAGGTGGGACCCTGGGAGTCTGGCTCCCTTTACCAGCCCTCAGGACATGGGTCTGAACACCTCCAGGTTGTCATCTTCTGGAACTAGCTGTTGTGATTTTGCTTTTGTTCACCATTGCCAGACTAGGAAAGAAAAATTATCCAGTGATTTGAGCATTGTTCTTCAGGATCACTGCCTATTACAGGGGATTGGAATAAAATATTATTAAATAAGTAAGGTAAGCTTAGAAGAATATCATGTTAACGGGCATAGGGAACAGCTGTTATCTCCAGACCTGGGACAGAGAACCAGAGGAAAAGGCCCTCGATACGGGTCCTGTCCTTCCTGCAGAGGGCATAACTACAGCTCAACAGGGAGGGAAGTCACAGTGTTGCCACGACACAGACTCTACCACCATGAGTTTACTGGAAGTCCATGTTCTTGGGCCCCAGAGAAATCTGTCTGTGCAAAAAAGCCTCATCAGAACTTGGAAAAGCCATAGACTGCTGTAGGTGAGTGGACACCATATACTACATATAGAAGGCTCTTTCTGCAGAAGGTGCATCCCATGCCTTGTGGAAAGCTGGGGATTGAAGAAGCTGCTGGCACTGTAGGCACTGCGGGCTTCTGACCAGAAGGAAGGAAAGCAGGGAGCAAAATGCCTTTGCTCAGCAATGCCTGGCTCTCTAGTGCCCTCTATTGACAAAGTTAGCACTGCACCAGATGGCATGGAAAGCCATTAGAAGGGCCCAGATCCATTTTCTCAGTGCAGGTTACAGAAGGTGAATTTGTGGATGAGAAGAAACCTATAAATCAATCACAGATTCCTGAAACTGATATCTGATGAATGAAGTAATCCATTGTTTTCTAAAGTGAGATGAGAATTATTTTAGTGAGTATTAAGCTAAGCATTTTAATTGATTATATGCAAGTTTCATGCAATATAGTTTAATGGCATTTAGATCACCTCCCCTCTCTGCGCTAACCCCCATTGACGTTTCCAAATTTAATGTATTGTCATCTCTCTATCTATCATCTATCTATCTATCTATCTATCTATCTATCTATCATCTATCTATCTATCTATCTATCTATCTATCTATCTATCTGCAATAAAGCTTATAGAGTCTGATTTGTATCCCCAAATGTCCTTCAATATGGGTCCATCTATTGAGTTCACCAAGCTTCCCATCCATTGTCTTTTCCCTTCTCACCAGCCATTAATTACCAAAAGTTCCTTAGGTGGTGCTGGGATTTCTTACCCATTTATCTAGGCTGGGATTTTGTCTGGTCTGAGCTTGCATAGGGCTTGTGCATATTGTCAACATTGCCAAGAGTTCTATTGAAATGACGAAACGGACTCCATTTCATTCTAGCTGACTTTTGCTTAGCCTGTGTTTCTGCCTAGCTTTCCTCCTGCTCCCACTCTAATTGCAGTCAGTGATGCAGAATTAGTCCCACAAAGACCACACCTGAATTTCAGGGGGTCAGTTGTTTCTATAATGGTGAGAAACTTACAACTAGTCAAGCAGAATACACTCTCATTCAGCTACACCTGCAGGTTCAGGGAGCCCATTGCTTCTACAGTTATGAGAAACTTGTTTTTCCTAACCAAAACTTAGAAACTTTTTGTTAACTGAAAACCTCCTTGTTAGCTGATCTGTCCCTGGTGTGGTATAAGTATGGTGATCTGATGTAACTTGGTCATTGACTTTTCCATGGCATGATGTAATTGTGGTTTCAGGCTTTATAAACCCTGTCCTCTTCTTCTTGGGGTCAAGAGTTCTTTCTACTGACAGTCCCTCTCAACTGACTGTTAAAGGACTCTTAATTCCACTATCACTGGTTTTTCTCTGTGTTTCATGCTAGGTGTTACAGTATAGTAACTGATTCATCTTTGCCTCCTCTTCAGCAATGATCCCTGAATCTTGAAAGGCAGAAGTTTGAAATAGGTGTCCTGCTCAGAGATAAGCATTCTGTGACATCTTATTCTCTGCACATTGGCTAATTGTGGGTTTCTATGATAATCACCATCTGTTACATAAGGAAACCTCTTTGGTGAGAGATGACAGATACATTTGTTCTATGGGTAGAGGTTGCATTGAAGATGTATCTCTTAGGCTTAAGGATCTTAGAGATATTTATTCTCTATGTTTGACCAGTTTTTTAACTCTATAGTTGTCTCCATTTGTTGCAAAAAGTATCTTCTTTAGTGAGGGATGAGAAGAATACTTGTCTGTTAATGCAGGGTGCACATTTAGATTAAAGTGAGAAATTACATTGGTCTAGGGATATGGCAAAAGTAGGTTTTTCTCTAGGAAGCTAAGCATTTTTAAAGTTGCAACACATGGCTATGTGTATATGTGTGTGTGTGTATGTGTGTGTGTAAACTACAAAAATTATTATGCAAAACATTCACACTGTGGTGGTTTGTATGAGAAATGTTTTCTATAGGCTCAAGTATTTGAACACTTTGTGCCCAGTTGGTAGCTCTGTTTGGGAGGGTCATGGAATCTTTAGGAGATGTAACCTTGCTGGAGGGACTGTGACTGTAGGTGGGTTTTGAGTGTTTGTAGCCTTGTCCCAATTCTATTTTGCTTTCTCTACTTCCTGTTTGTAACTGAAGATGTGAGGGCTTAGCTTCCTGCTCCTGCTGCCCTGTCTCCTTGCCACAATGGACTCACCACTTTGGAACTGTAAATAAAACTTCTTTCTTCCATAAGTTGCCTTTGATCATGAGGCTTATCACAGCAATAGAAAAGCAATTAGTACACACATTCATTATGAGTGCTTTAGCATTTTGTTGGCTAAAACCCAGAAAAAATACTAATTAAGATCAAAGATGATATGTGGAATATGGAAACCATCTTAGATACAGAGCATAAATGTCTACTGACTGGGAATCTCCAAAGCAATTATGCAGAATAAAATGCAATGAGTTGTATCAAAGGCTTCCCTTTGGTACTAATTATAATCATTGTTCAGATAAGGAAGCTTTTAATGAAACAAAGCCATTGGGATTGCTGTACCAGCGGACATCTGGAGATTTGGGTGTGGAGGGAAGATGATGCTGTGGAAGACAGCTGAAAAGGGTCTGCACATCCCAGATTAGTTCTATTGAGCTCATTCAGCAGAAGCAGGATGTGTTCGTGTTAGAGAAAGGGAGGGCTCTGTAGGGACACATGGAGTTCCTTCATGAGATCCAGGCAGCAGAACATTCCACATGTTGCCCTGAGGATTTGATTCTGTGTGCTCCTCAGGGTACTCTGAGCTCACTGTGATGCCTGGCATTTCAAAGTTAGTGGCAGGTGGTACTTGGCATAGCTATCCATATTTTTAAAATGAATCCTACTTCTCTATGAGAAAGAGAATCAATAACTGATTCAACCTGAAAAGGAGACTCGAGTAGATTATGAACTGGTTAAAATGAATCTACCATGGCCAAAGCATAGGTGACTGGTATTTAGGACTTAAGAATGTGTGCCACACCATCTGTTCAAAGATCTCCATGATGCTTACTAAGAGAAAATTTGTGTTCCCAGGGCTTCCATTTAATCATCCGTTAAATAGAAATCCTCAAGTCAATAGTGTCTTCATAATGATGGATGGATCACCTAGGGACACGTCAGAAGCTCTGCAAATGAACATATCGTCTGTGTTCCAGAAACAAATCACTGAAATCATTGCGTCCTCAAGCGTGGCCCATCTGTGGAGGTTTACCCACTGGTTTCTGCTAGGATAAGGATAATTATCTTTTCATATTATGTAAACACATATTTATTGGAATGCTGTTCTAGTTACTTTTGTGCTGCTGTGATAAACCACTCTAATGACAAGCAACTTGGGGAAGAAAACACTTCTTTGACTTATACTTCTAGGTCACAATCTTTTGTTGAAGGAAATCAAGGCAGGAACCCAAGCAAAAACTTGAGGCTGCAATCATGGAGGAACATTACTTGCTGGCTCCCTCACTCACAGGCTCTTGCTTAGCTAGCTTTCTTATACAACTTGGGTTCACCTGCCTATGGATAGAGCTGTCCACAATGGGCTGGACCCACCTTCATCAGTTAACAATTACCCACATATCCACAGGTCAACCTGATCTAGGCAATTTCTCAGTCAAGGCTTCCTTCTCAGATGACTCTAGGCTATGTCACGTTGACAGTTAAAGCTCACCAGAACAAATGCACATCAGAAAATAGTGCAAGACAGGAAGATAAGCAGCTGTGGATGTGCATGTTTGAATGGTAGGTGTATGTCAGCTGGCCCTATGAATACATTATCCTCTAGCAACTGGCCTTCTCTTCCCTCCCAGAGAAGACACGTTGTATAAATCATCCAGAGAGCTCACTTTCGAGTTTTAAAGGTTCTGCTGATACTTTCCAGGAAGTCTTGAAATATGTAAGTTTTTGAATGTGGGAGTAGAAGAAACTGCAGACGTTCCCATAAGTAACTGACATCTAGAGGAATATGATCTAGAGATATCATTGATTTAATTTTTGTGTAGAAGATGGAAATTGCTTCACTCATCCAATATCCACCCATTTGTTCATTTATTCAACATATTGAATATGCTAAAAGCCAAACACCAAAGCCTACATTGATAATTAAGACACGACCTTAAATGGATTATATTGTGCTGGAAGAGATGGCAGTTTGGAGGATTCTTCTGCCAATGTGGGCATGATGGGTAGTGGAACATATAAGAATAATCCACAGACATTCCTTATTAAAACCACTGCTCAGTCTTCAAGGGAGATTGGTTCCTGGACTGCGCCCATTACTGGAGAATCTGAGGTTCTTTTTTGGGGGTTCTCTGTCTTGTTAATGGAATAATTTAAAAACGGATTTGGAAGAAAACTTGAGGACTGTTTTATTAGAATTTAAAAGAAAAAGAGTAAGACAATCAGGCTGAAAACTTCAGCAGAGGAGGAGGGAGGGAGATGGAGAAGCGGAGAGCTATGCCCTCTGTAGGGGAGGGTAGATGAAGGCAGGGGCGGGGGCGGGATTCAGAGAAAGGGTGAGAAATCCCAGAGTGTAGGGAAGCATGCTTAGCACTTTGGCTTTTGGCCAATATCCAAAAAAGGGATGAAGCAAGTGAAAAACATGCTTTGTGGTAGGCTGCAGGTCTGAGTTCACAGCGCAGGCAGCCCAGGCTC
Source organism: Eospalax fontanierii (assembly GCA_035773235.1). Classification (NCBI taxonomy): domain Eukaryota; kingdom Metazoa; phylum Chordata; class Mammalia; order Rodentia; family Spalacidae; genus Eospalax; species Eospalax fontanierii. Next base: position 63,892,080 of record CM069529.1, on the reverse strand, counting down.
TTCTGTTCCAGGACAAAGGATTTTGTGGGATACTCATGAATAGACACAGGAACAGAGGCAGTTTATGTAGAAAGGAAAAAGCATTCCTAAGAGAGGACATGGGCCATAAACTGAGGAAAACAGCCCCACAGTACTGACCAGAGGCCACGTGACCACTTCTATTTATGTAGTGCACCGTCCCATTTGACTTTTCCCCAGAGCTCTGTTCCTTAGACGAAGCCCAGGTGAGGAAAGATTGACAGATTTTCTCTGCCAACTGGTTTCTTTTGTATGATAATCTTTTCAAATTATTTATTTTTTTCTTTGAGAATTTCATGAATGAGTACACTGTATTTTGATCATATCTACACCTTACTTCCCTTCTGACTCCTCCCAGGTTCCCTGCTCCACATCCCACTTCCAAGTTCATGTCTTCTTCTTTAAAAAGTATTTCAGGGAGTCCAATTATTGCTGTCCAAAAGTGCATGGATGTGGGGCCATCCACAAGGCCCCACACTATGAAAGCTGACTTTTCCTCCCCCAGCAGCCTTAGATTTCCCCTAGCTCACAGTTGTCTGAGCTTGTCCACTCTCCATGCTGGAACACTGATTGGTTTGGTCTTGTGTGAGTCTTGTGAAGTCAAGCACATCATCTGTTGATCTTAGTGCTGTAGCCTCTTATTACAGCCTCTGTGCCCAAACTCTCAGATGCTGAAATGACTCAGTGTTTGCATAAAACCTACCCACACTCTCCTTTATACTTCAGTCATTTCTAGATGACTGACAACACCTAACACATTCTGTGTAAATACTTGTTACACCTTGGTGTTTAGAGAATAACCATAAGAAAGAATGCATGAATGTGTTCGGCATGCTCTCGTGATGTTTTTAGCAGTGTTTTTGCTCTGAGATGATTGGATAGAGAATCCGTGAACATGGAGTGCTGGCGGGATTTACAGCAGACCTCAGACCTCCCTCCCTCTTGGTGCTTCCTGTCTGGACTGTGGAGACCTCTGGTTTTTCTTCTGGCTCCTGTCTTCCATCCTAACAGCAGCTTATGACATACTCCTAGGTATGTTCCTGTAAAGTATTGCATTATAAGTGACATTCTTACAAACTCAATTATGTTAAAGATTTATTAGATGAAACATGCTAATGTTTTCTTTCCCTTCATGAAAGATCCAAGAGTTTCCATTTGGGAACTTTATTAATTAAAGAACTCTTACATTTTGCTACAAAAGTATAGTTTCAGGCTGTGAGAAGCAAGAATTATAGAGCTTGGATTCTGATAGTATTGTTCAAATGATGAAAGATGTTGAACTTGGAATCTTAGGTTTTCTCGTTTATTTTACATAAAAAGGGCTTTGAGGTATCCAAAAATGGTTCTGCTGCTGGGCATGAGGTGTGATTGAATCCCACATTGGTGGGTGAGGGATGGAGAAGGACACAGAGCAGAAGTCTGTGAGGAAGAACAAGAGTCAGAGCCTTAAGAAGCAGTGTTAAGAATGCTGCTTGACTGTAGCAGGCAAAACACAGAGAACAAAGATGTCAGTTCAGGAAGAGGGGCTGAAGCAGAATGTCTAGGTGATATTTCATCAACACAAACCTCTTCATGCCTTTGGTGAGGATGTACCCAGCAGCAAGATCATGGCCAGGTACTGGTGTCTGGTCACAGCTCTCATCACCGCTGAGTGCTCTGGGTGCAGGATATATTATGCTGCTTCATTTTTGGTTCTTGTTGAAACCCCTGTTATCATTGTCTCATTTATGATGCTGGAGGTGGTAAGGCTTTAAATCCTTCAAATGTGTTCCACAAAGCAGTTACCGACTCTGTTAGTGTGACCTTTTCAGTAGGCATGATTTACGTGCTTGGTCATTTGTCTTCTCCATTTTTAAATAACAGCAGTCAAAGGAGGAATGAGGAGTCAGACAGTAGTTTGGAAGGCTGGTGGACGGCCTTAGCTCCTACCTGGCAGCCTTTGATGTCTAAATTACTAAGATAGAGTTTATTTGGCTGTAGATCCTTTCCCTGAAGCCTGTTAAACACAAAATTAGGAAAATATGCACACCAATACATCTGGGTTACCGTCACCTGCAGCATTTTACCACCATTTATCTCCTTTGTATTTGTTTATTTGTATGTGTGTGTGTACATGTGTGAGTGGGTGCACATTATGTGTGGTGTGTGTTGGCAGAGGACACCTTGCCTGCCATCCACCTTTTTGTTTGCTTGCTTGCTTGCTTGTTTGTTTTCAGACAAGGTCTCTCACCAAAACTATAGCTCACTGTCGGTTGTTTCAGCTAAGCCAGAGGGCCAGGAAAGTCCTAGGATCAATCTGTCTCTATTTGTGCAACACAAGTACTTGAAACCAAGTCTAGCTTCTATGTGGGTGCTGGAGATTTGAGCTTGGGTCCTCTTCTTTACACAGAATACTAGTTTGCTTCCAATTCCTGTGACAAAAAACTATCTAATACCAACTTGGGGACGAAAGGGTTTATTTTGCTTACATTTCCCAGGTCATAGTTCATCACTGAGGGAGCCCAAGGGAGGAACTCAGGGCAGGAACCTGGAAGCAGGAGCTTAAGCACAGGCCATGGAGGAACATTGCTTATAGGCTTGCTTCCCTGGCCAGTGCTCAGTCTGCTTTGTAATACAATACAGAACAACCTGTCAAGAGGTGCACCATTCACAGTAGGCTGGGCCCTCCTACATCACTCAACAACCAAGAGAACACCCCACAGCCATGGCCAAAGGCCAGTCCAGTAGAGGAAATTCCCCAATTGAGGCTTCTTCAACTCCAGTCATGTCAATTTGACAACTAAAGCTATCTAGTCAACCCCTTGTCAACTTGATATACAAGCACATCACCATTAAAGCATAACCTTTCCATTTTGGGTCCCCATAGTATATTGTTAATATCACAGCATAAGACAGTACAACCTTAAAAGTCCCATAGTCCTTAAAAAAATCCACGGGCCAGTCCAACGTAGGAAATTCCCTAATTAAAGCTCTCATAATCTTTGTGTCTTAAGTTGACAACTAAAGTTATCCAGCACACACAGCAAGTGCTTTTTACCTACTGGGGCATTTCCCCAGCCCCAGAAAGCTAGAATGTTAGAACAGTAACCCAATTAAGTCAATGTGGTACAAATGGGATTATAAGAGCAAGAACGTTTCGAACATAGATTATGTAGTGGGCCTGCCACCCATGAGGTGGATAGGATTTCACGGGGAAAAATAATGATTTCTTTCATTCTCAGTGAGCTATATATATATACTTTTAGGTTGTCCCTAGTTTGTTTTTCCACCCCAAATGGTGCTATGATAAATCGTCCTGTTGTTAAACTTTGTACATGTCCATTTTTGTTTCTTCGGGTTGCATCTTTTGCTTCTTTGACAGGTGTTTATATTAAAGTCTTTTAACTTGTTCTTTTGTTTTTAGAGTGCAACATTTAAGGATATAAATAAATGAATGATCGCAATGTTTAGCATACACACATCTTTCTAGTCAAAATTTTGCACATTTGGGGGCATCTTGTCTCCAAAATTCTTTCTAGCTTGCCCCCATGGCTCTGATAAATTATATTTTACTCTTTTCCAAATGATACTTTTAGGCTTGATGTCCACATATGGAATTATGAGGAATTAAGGATGCAATTCATTTATTGGGTTTTCCAAACATACAATGAAAATATTATATTTACTAGTTCATCTGTTTTCTCTTCACTTTCCTCCGTTGTTAAAACAAAGCAAAATGTGCTTTGGCAAGGCAAGACTGTGTAGTACACATTTCATTGCTTACAAATGAGATTAAATGGCTTTCTCTATGACCAAAAGTGCTGGTTTACTATTTTAGAAATATCCAATGTCATTCTTTGTGTGTTTTTGTCTATCTATGTCTGACTTTCTGTGTCTATGTGGAACTGCGAGTCTGTCTCTGTGTATATGTGCACCTGTTTCTGTGTGTAACTGTATGTGTATGTGTCTGTCTCTGTGTCTTTTTGAGTATATGACTAGGTGTCTATATGTATATGTTTGTCTCTGTGTGTCTGTTTCTGTGTGTAACTATGTGTGTTTCAATATGTTTCTGTGTGTATCTCTGTGACTGTATCAGTGTGCAACTCTGTGTGTGTACTTGTGTCTCTGTGTGTCTCTCTGGCTGTGTCTTTAACTTTGGAGAACATCTTTGACAATTTGGATCCATTTTTTATGAGGAGTGATCCATTGTTATCCTTTAATTCTTTAGGAGAAAATTTCTGGCTAGTTAGGTAGAGCATAGGCCTCTGGGACAGAGTGGGTAGACAGGAGTGGGCATGGAGGAGAAAATGACATGCCCAAGCGGTGGTTAAGAGTAAAACTGCAGGAACTAGACAGGGGTTGGGTAGCAGGAAAAATGGAAAAGGAAATGAGAATGAAATACTGGTTTCTGGCATATACAATTTCCGGTTACTTGAACTGATAAAAGTGGTCAAGTCACAGATCTGATGCAGACCCAGGAATTAATTGAAGACACTGGTGACTCTGGGCTTGATCTGCAGATGGGAACTGAAGTAAATCAAGGGGGACTGTGCAGAGGTCTGTGGCTCACTGCATGTGACACTATTCACTAGGGCAGCGCCCTGTCAACAGCCAAAGTTCCGTGCTGTATCATTAACAATATTGTGTGTTTCTAAAGATAATCACACCAACCTCAGTCTCTTCATCCCTTAAATGGACTGGGTGCACAGTGGAATCTGGAGCATCTGTGCTGTGTTGATGGTCTCCTGCTCATGAAATGATCCTGGTTCCCTCTGTTTCCACAAGAAGGCACAAAGTGACATTTTCCTGTGTTCAATGGGGCTATCAAAATAATGATTTTCAACAAAGAAAATACTAGTGTATAGATCTTAACCTTCCCGTTTTCCCTCTGAGACAAACCTTTCCGAGTTGGATTCATATATCATTCAGAAGACAATCTCTGTTCCTATTGCTAAAATTCTGTAAGAGACAAATATTTCAATGTGTTTCTGAGTACTTTGCTTATCACGGCATGAGTCTTTCTCTAAGCCAAGCAGTTCTTACATATGTTCAAGAATTGTATTTGTGGTAAAAATAAAGTGTTTTAAAAACACAAGATCAACTTCTTATGTGTGTCCATGTGTGTACAGATGCAGGGATGTTGGGGGGATTCAAATGCATATGTATGTGTGTGGGATTCTGCTGGTGTAGGCCAGAAGAAAATCTCGAATTATTCTCCAGGGACCATGCACCTTGTTTTCTAGTGACAGGGTATTGGAGTCCCTTTGCTCGGTGCCAGCCTGAGGGTCTCCACTGAAAGGGGGTGAGTAGGCATGGAATCAACACACAGACTCTGGGAGCTGAATGAGAAGCATGCCTAGGGCAAGCCGCAGCAAAACTCATTTATTCAAGAAGGTGCAGGTAAGTTCGGTTAGCCAATCCTCTATGAGGTGGTTCATCTGGATGCAGGCTCTCTCCAGATGCAGGGCAGAAGCTGGTGTCACCCCTGGCTGGAGTGGAGCCCCACGCCCACAGGAGCCACTCCCTTAATCCTCATAGTAGGTGACCTGGCTAAGGTCCATCCTGCATTGTGCTCTACAAAAGGGTCTCTCATTATCCTAAAGTCCATAATTAGGCTAGGCTTGCTGGCCAACGAGTTAAGGATTCACCTGTCTCCACCTTTTCAGTGCTGGAATGTAGGTGCTTACTATCATATCAGTTTTTAAATGTGGGTTCTGAATGTTGAACCCACATATGGCATATCCTCATGTGGCATACATAAAGTTTTTTATTAAAGACATTTGAACAGATATGTTAAGAAAGAAAATGTCAAAGGTCAGATAACTCCATTCTCGTGTATCTATGATTTTCTTTTCAGTATTGAGTAGTGCAAGATGGTTTTTCTAGGATTGCACTGGTCAGTCCATGCCACTGGCTGATGTGCAGATGTCAGCTGCTGTTTAAGGCATGTCAGTATCACTGCCTTGTGATGGATCATGTCAGAACTTTGCTGTTGAGATTCATGAGATCTCAAATTTTAGGTTTTAGTTTGCTCTGTTCTGCTGATGCAACTCAGGGTTAAGATTTATGAATTAAATTTTGTGAATGGGAAAAAAATGAACCACTTGGACATGAGCATGAACTGTATCTACCCTATGGCATTTCCTCTCCAAGATAGAGGTCCGCATCTATGTATCATAACGCCTCTCTGGACAATGACCTCAGACTTGGTTGAGCTTTAGGAAGCTATTCAGTTCCTGATGACAGAAACTGCTAGAAACTATGAAAGAATGTGTGTGTTCTAGTTTATTTTCTGTGTATGAGATAAAAAAAATCAGCTGATGAAAAGAAGCTTAGGGGAGGAAACAGTTTGTTTGGCTTACAGTTATAGGACATGGTCTGTCTTTGAGGGAAATCAGCACAGAATCTTTGGCAGGAACTCCAAAGGGAGGAACTGTGCTTGCTGGGTCAGTCACAGACTCATGTTCAGCTAGCTTTCTTATACAGCTCAGGACTCTACTCCACTTAAAGTATGGTGCCACCCACAGTGGACCGAAGCCTCCTTCATCAGTCAACAATCAAGAACCTGCCCTACCCCAGACATTCCCACAGGCCAATCTGATGTGAGAAACCCTTCAATGGAGACTCCTCTGTCAGGTGACTCTAGGCTGTGTCAAGTTGACAGTTATAATCAACTAGATCAAAGGAGGAAGAGATTCTCATGGTGAGCTGTGGCCCTTCATATTAGTCCTTTTATTAGAATCCAAAGTTTTGGGATATTATGGTCCCTATTTGAAAAATGGGCCTCTGTGTTGAGCCATCAGAATCTGGCCAGTTCTCCAAGACCTTCTGAAGTTCCACCATCTCTTGAGAAAGATATACTAACCCAACCTTTGAGTGATTGTTTAAGGACTCAATAAATTTCTATGAACAGCCTCAAGCAATCAGTTGTAATGCCCCTTGATGTGTGCACAAAACACTGGTATGTTTTTTCTTGTACACACACACTCACACACACACACACACACACACACACACACAAATAATCACAATCAAACCTGTAAATTCAAAGTAAAGTGTAGCTTTCTTTCCCTGCAGCAAGGTATTCCATTGCATTCCTAGAGAAAGTCTTCAGGGATTGGGAGAAAAGATGAGATAAAAACACATATTATAGGCTGATGTATTTTCATAGCACTTGGAATTATTTAGCAACTTCACCTCTGATGAAATATATTAACAACACACCTGGGAAAATATGTTTGTTATTTGAGCTGAGGAGACACTTCTAGTTACAAGATGAGACCGTGGTGAAGTTATTAGGTAACACAATCCATCTGCAGCAGGGTGAGACTCATCTTAATTTAGTTTGATCTTAACAAGTCTAGGAAAGTAAATTTTCTCTGTGTCTTGACACTGCAATGCTTAAGAATAAAGTCTGTGACCTGAAGGAAGAAAGAATAAACAAAGTTAATGATTATTTTTAAAATTTAGTTTAAAACTCTAACTTTGAGATAGAAACATATTATACTAAGCTGTGTAGGTATTTCTTCCTGAGATAATAGATCTATGTGTCTCTTTTCTTAAAACTCGAGGTCTTTCTTTTTCTTTCTTTCTTATACATATGCGTTTGTCTATGTGAGTTTATGAGTACCACATGAGAGCAGGTGCCCAAAGAAACCAGAAGAGGGTGTCAGATCCCTTTGTGCTGGAAATGCAGGTCGTTGTGACTGCTATATGAGTGTTGGGAACAAAATTAGGTCTTCTGCCAGAATAATAAGTGCTTTTAACTGATAAGCCATGGCTTCAACCCTGGCTCTAAGTTTCTTAGCACCTTCTTTAAATAAAATTTATTCCTGCATTCAGTGCCCTTAAGTTGAGTATGCCCTAATATTTATCAATTTACCATTTTCAAAGTCCCTTTGCTTTGAAGTACATAGCAGCCTGGTAAAGATAAGGATTCGTATCAATGTTCATGGTTACTGGAGTCACATGCTTGGTAAATCCTTATAGAGTCCATGGAACACCAAGGCTAGGCTTTCAAGAACTGGTGCTTGTGTCTGGGGATCGAGGCTCGTCCCTTCACACATTTCTTGGAATATGATTTACTGCTTATGTTGGAGATCACCAGTTTTCAGGAACTTGATTTTGGTTGTTTGCCTCTCATATTTCCAGAATAGATATGAAGACTACTATCTAGATAAGGACGATTTTACTAATAATGAACTTATAAAGTAATTATTTTTCAATAAATGAACACTTAAAGAAAAGGGAGAAGTGGAAAAAATGTGGAAAGTCATCATTACTCAAAATTTGAATTAAATAAAACTGACTTTGTATTAGCATTAAAGGATAGTTCTTTCTCCTACATGGCTCCCAGCCTCATAAGAGAAGGATTTAGCATATTTACTTTCACATGCTTTCCATGAAATATTATAACTATGAAAGCCTACCAATACTTTCTGTAAATATTCAGTGAGTATGAAGCAGAGCCTTAGTCTCTGGTCTGCCCCTTGACCTGAAAATAATACTAAGAAACCCAGGTTTTCAGCCAAACCTGTGCAATATGTGTTGCTAATGGGCTGTTGTCCTATTTGAGTTCAACTTGCTTTTTCATATAGTTGGTTAGATCGAGTTCTAGTAAACGAAAGTGGCTATCTTATGTTAGAAGACATTAATAAGTGATGGCTCTGGGCAGATACCCATTCAAGGAAAATGGTCACAGAGGCCACTCATAGAAGCCAAGAGAAAACAGTAGCAAACCCACTCGATACTACAATCCAAAGTTAAAAGAGCAACTGCAAGCATTTCATTTGGAGGGATGTCTCCATGCAGACATGTTTACAGCAATGCATGCTACTTAGCTAAAAGATTAAACCCAGTTGTTAGGGCATCTACTCAATTCTAGGCAGTGTCTACCCTGGATCTGTTGGACATGAATAAAAGTGATAGGATATGTTTTTGTCTATGAAGTTGTCAATATCAAAGACACAGAAATCCCTAAGACATACTTCCTGCCCTAAACCAATTAGCAGCATAATTGCTAAGTGTCAGTGAAATCACTTTCATTACATAGCCATATGTCGATGCCACCTGTGGTTTATATATTTAGTATTTTATTTTTTTCTAATTTTAATCAATTTATTTAAAGAAAACTTTCTACTACCACCATAAATAACTACTCCAATTTTTCCATAGATGAGAACTAACTAGGAATTGAAGCCTACACATGAACTCATGTTATTTCATTCTTTCTGTGTAGTCTTCCCTCCTTTGGCTGCAGACCTACGTCAGTGCTAATTAAGGGAGATTACCAAGAGTACATTCAAGGATCTTAACACCAGAGACTCTTCTTCCTGGTCATCAGAATCAGATGAGGTGAAAGACAACAAGGAGTGTAACTAACATGGCAGGATCTGGTACTGCTTAACTCTGGGTTTATGTATCCCTTCCCACTGTCTCCAAGCTGGGTGGCCCTAGAAGTTGTTGCTATTCTTATCAAGGCTTCCATGTGACTATATACTTGGCTCCTTTTTGGAGTCTTGTAATGGAAAGAATGTGGATTTTAAGTCAAGCTTGTTGGGACTAGAGAAGTGGCTCAGTGCTTAAAAACACTGGCTGCTGTTGTGGAGAACCCACATAGTGGCTAACAGCTGTCAGCAACTCCAGCTCTTTGGGATCTAATGCCTTCTTTTGACCTCAGTAGGTATTATATGCATGGATGCACTTAAATGCATGCAGACAAAACACTCACACATATAGAAATAATTAGATTAAGTAAAGTTAAATGGGTTGATGGTGGCTCACATTCCAACACTTGTATGCACAGAAATAAGTTAATCAATTAAGGTCAAGTGGGTTGATGATGGCTCACATTCCAACATCTGGAAAGCTGAGCCAAGAGGACTGTCCTGAGTTCCAGGTTATCCTGTGCTACAGAATGAGACCCTGTCTCAGATAAGCCAATTAAACACAGAAAGGAACAAAAGGAATATGAGGAAGAATTACATCCCTACCATCTGTCCACATTTATGGACACTTATCACAATTCACTTCTTGAATCTCAGTTTCTTGTACATGAATAGGATAATATTCACACCAAAAATATTGAGATGATCAATGCAAATAAGACCCCAAAACAGAGATGTCATAAACAAAGGAGGGAAGATGACCTGGGCTGGGACCACAGCCTCTGAAGACCACTGACTGTGACCTTTGACTTGTTTTCCATGCTTCTCTGTACGTTGGCTTCTCTTCTGTACAGGCAGGATAACAATGATACCTGTATGGCAAAATCCGGAGTGAATAAACAAAGCCAAGCATCTGTAACTATCACATAAAGTTGCTTCTTGTTATGATGTGTATCACAGAATGGGGGCCAGCAGGTGGTAGAAACATTAACCTGCTACTACTACATTCTTTCCTACTGAGTCTGTGTCCATGAGAGTTTTCAGATCAGTCAGCCAGTCAACAGTCAGCAGAGCAGGGTGGGCAGATGATTTCGGAAGAAGACTTGTGGAGGTCCTGTCTGGAAGAGACAAGCAGGCCCGTGTTTTGCTGTGTGCTGAGAGGAGTTGTGCATATTCCTCAGGAGGGTAATAGTGCCATCCTCAGATGAAAAGGATGGCTTCCCAAGACCAACAGAATATGGCAGATGCAAAGCTGTGAACAAAGCCAAGTTACTTTATGGTTTCCATTGCAAAGCTTTAAAATATGTATGATTCCAAGAGGAGCTGTGACTATGAAGTCTATAGGTTTAGGCCGGCCTGTTTCTTTAGACATAAAGTATGATGGAATAGGTGGTTGCAATATCTCTGAGAAAGATTAATAATTCCAGGGACTCTAAAATACCAGACAAGAGAGTGCTGGATGGTTACACCGTCATTTATGAAAAATTTGACTTCAAGAAGACAACCTAACCTTCAAGGGAGATGCCTGGGTCCACGCAAGTGAACTTAACTGGAAGAGATGGATTTGGAATGAACAATTCCAGTGAAGACAGGGCTCATGTCTGTTGTCAGAACATGTGTCAGTATCAGAGAAGGATGCTAGGGACTGAAGGGGAAGAATGGGGTTGATGGAGAAGGATGGGAGACTGAAGAGAATTATTGGGGACTGAAGGGATATCTGAAGGTTACAGGAGGATAACTTTGAGTTGAAGAATGACTTGGGACTGAAGGTAAATGGCCATAATCTTCCCTGAAGAAGTCACATAGAGGAACTGTCACTATTCAACCACAGAATGAAGTTATTGGTTAGCATGCTTTTTCACAGCGGTTACAGAAGGAAAAGGTATCTTTTTGTGAATTTTTACTGTGCTGTTTTTCTGAGCTTGTCATTCCTATGTGCATTGTGTGACTCTGTGGAACAGTCTTTATTCTTATTTACCTTTTTGCTTTGAAACATTCATTATATCAACATTTCAGAAAGCATTTGTACTTTCAACATCTAATAAGAACAAACCATGTGGCATGTCTCAGAAGTAATTAATGAATAACTGACACATGCCCAAGTACATTGTATCTATATATTTCATAATAGAAACATGTCATTAATGATGCCTTTGCCAGTGTCAGATTATAGTGACGATTTTTCCAATACACCTTTAACTCTAGGAGTGATCTTGCTGCAGACTCTGCCCATGCCTGCATTTGGGACTGCTCCAAAGAGTTTGTCCAAAGGAGTTCAGTTTACCAAGATAGAAAGAAGTAAGTTAGAGAAAGATATGGATCAATGGGATACAGCTTCAGAGAAGACATCCATTCATCCATCCAGAACCTACACATTCTCAGCCAGTGGAAGTGGTTTAGAAGTACACAGTATAAACATCTGGAAGAGAAATAAGCTAGATAGAAAGAAAGAAACAACAATTACATGGAAAAGTTAAGTTAAAAGCAAAGAACACATAGAAGCTAGAGGTGGGCAGTATAGGGTGGTCTCTTCAATCAGGAATATGCATACCTACATACACACAGACAATCACCTTTGAGCATGAGTCTACATTGATGATTTTGGGGAAGAAGGAGCAGTTAGGAAAAGCAGGATGTGACATTCAGGACAGTGTGATAGAGCGCTCTCCCCTGCAAGCATTCTTCTTCTAATGGAGCATCAGGCACTGCAGGGAAGGTTTACATGATAAATATATGATGAAAGAGGGAGATGGTTGAGGTGAGAGCTTGAGGTCTTGGGATAGAATAGCCTCAGGCAGACCCAGTGCTCCATGGACCATCATTCTTCTGAAACAGATCTATGTCTCTCAAAGAAGATGGAGAAAGAACAGGGCAGGCCTTAGTTACAAAATAATACATACTTTTCCTCATTCTAGGGAATCCACAATGCTTTTGTGGTCTTATTTGTTTGTGGTCCTCAGCCTGCCTCTTAAGGCAGTGCCAGAGAACTGTGGTACATGGACACCCTGGGCTTTTGCCTTAGGACATCAAACGTACTATTTCCCTTTAGCAAGAGAACTGATCAAGATACTCCCATTCACTGTCAGTTCCCAGCCCGATCTCTTGATTCAGTATAATAAGCATCAGATCTGGGAGCACTGCCCCAGCCAAAAAAATATGTGTTTAAATTTCTGCCTTCTAACCTCATCATAAAACAATTGAAAGCTGCCACAATTCACTTTTATGACATTATTTCCACAAGTGTATCAAAGAGTCTATAAAGGAGAGGTACATTGTAAACACATTAGGAATAAAAGAGTCAGCAAACACCATCAAATGTAAGTGTTTTCTTTAGTTTTGAAAATCGTTATCTGCTCAAGAAATCAACTGTCTTGAAGCAGTGAATCCCCAGCACGGGGGCGTAAGGAGAGAAAGAATGGCTGCCTAGGGGAAGAGATTTGATTTTCAAGGCAGACAGAAAACTGAGATGGGGCCAGAATATACTTTCTTGTGGTGCAGCTGTGGAGTGAGTTAAACAGGTTTTATGTTGACTAATATCTTTGAGATCCATATTAGTGGACATTATCTGGGAAGAGGAAGTCGCTGGTGATGACTCCTCTGTTCATATCCCAGCTGAGCAGCTGTTTGGATGAAAAAAGGAAGACAGGAAAGCCACACACCTGCTGGGTCATATCTGTCCTGTATGGGAAAGATGCACTCAGTGGCTTGAACCATGACCCCTCTGAGATGCTTCCTTGCCTCTACCATTGGTCTCTGTGCTGTTTGTCTCACAGCATACTAACCTGTCCTAGGGTCAGTCTTCTGTAGGACCATCACTGAAGGATTCAGTTTTAACTGCAGGTGTCTTCTGGATACTGAGGAAACTCAGTTTAGTATACTTAAAAAGCATAATCAATAGGCTCCAAATTGGGCTGTGTCTGTTTTAATAATTACGCACCCTAAAATTCCCTCTATTTAAAAATTTTCAGTAGACACCCACTAAAATTATACTTGATATTTCATTTTTTAGTAGCACTGCTTCTCAGACTGGCACACATATTGTTTTATCAGAGAATAACACCTGTTTCTTCTGACCCCTGTCATTGTTTCTTAAACATAAAGGGGAAGATAGTGAGACCTTTGAGTTGTGTTGATTTACCTATGCAGTTTATGCTAGTGAATTTATTACCCAGGGTATTACTGTGTATTTTTTAACAGTTCAATACATTTTTATGGGGCCATCTATAAAAAGCTTAACTTCAACCTGACTTGCCTTCTTTTCCCTTTTGCTATCTCTAGAATCATCAGACAGTGGCATTAAAATAATGCATCCTTACATTTACTTTTAAGCAACAATATTAACTATTCTCAGGACAACCTTACTGCACTAATCACTGTTGTTAGAAAGCCTTGCACAGCACTACACAGACTAAACCACTAGCGAGCAGACTCCGCTCTGTCCAGTCTGTCTGCGTCAAGCTCCAAAGCACAGACAATTCTTTAAATATTTTGAACAACCGAAAGTTCAAGAGGCATGCACTTCCTCCCCTGCTTCCAAAGTTCAGGGAAATGAAGAACATGAAGGAAAGGGGTTGGAAGAGTGGAAGAGCTGGATTTGGGAAGGAGAGATGTAAAATACTGTCTTCTGGATGTGAAGGCACATCAGCTCTGGTCACCTGCACGAGATGTACATAAGATCAAGTCAGCTGAAAACTCCAGCTTAGGGCAGGGAGTTCATGATGCCCCGCTGTGATCTGAGGAGTCATTAGCAGGTCTTCTCTGAAGGAGGGAAGAACTTTTCTTTGGGAGGGTGGCTAATGGTGGTTGCCCGTGTCTTATGGAAGATCCCATGCCATGTACATATGGGCAACATTAACTGGACTCAGTGAGTAATAAATAAGTAAATAAATAAATAGGACATGAAATAAGGAGGGAAATGTGTTGGAAAGGTCTGGGGAAGCTGGGGGCAGGGAGTGGGTATGACCAAGACACACTGTATAGATGTCTGAAATTTTCAAAAAATAAAAGTAAAATAAAAAGATACAATTTTATTTTTTCATATTTTATTGTTTTGGCTTTATGTGTATGAGTGAGTGTACCTATGTCATGCACTGCCCATGGGGGTCAGAGGAAGGTATCTAATTCCTTTGGAAATGGAATTAGCCACCATATGGGTGCTGGGAATGGAACTCAGGTCTTCTGCAAGAGCAGCCAGTGCTCTTAACCACAGAGCCAGCCCTCCATTTCTGAGATACAGTTTTAAACATGACTTGTATAGACAATTTTAATTAATGTCGTGATGAAACTGTGCAAAATCTCTGCAGCAACCACTGACATCAGTGTCCACATTCCTGACTACCTGACATAGTTCTTGTGCCATCCCAAGATGCTGTGGAGTAATCAGGAGATAACCAGATGCTGTGAGTTCCCAGTGAAGCATGTATTAGTGATTTTTTATTAATAGAAGCTTGCTTGCTAAGGGCTTTGCCTCTTACATCTCAATGGGGATGTTTTTTAAAACCACAAATTAATGTAGTCATTAATTGTTAATTAAGACTGCCTTATGCGATTCTTTTTTGCTATGGAGTTTTGAACATTCAGAAAACTTGTGAAATACCAACAGGCTTACTTTCATTCTTGAATGATGGGAAAACATGAGGAAGCAGTGGACTGAAAACCCAAATTTATGCAACTACATCATAGTCAACATATCATACTAGCCAAACCAAACCTGGAGATTACTAGTGATGTGTATGAAAGAGAAATTGCCTAGGAAATAACTTCATATCAGAGTTACCAATATATCAGAAACAGAATGATGAATCCATTTCCCTGCATGTAGAGATCCATCCATCAAATGGTCATAGCTGTGATTCTAGGAGATACAAAACTTTATCAGGTGTGCACTGTGGCATAAAAGCAGCAGATGTTTTCACAACACATTAAAAAGGAAATATGCATTTTCCAAAGTACAAGAGTCAAATGTTGTGAAAACCACAAACAACAACAGCAGCAAAACTCAAAATATAAAACTGGGTGTGGTGGGGCACACCTTAATACCCAGTACTCAGGAGGCAGCCCAGGCAGATTTCTGTGAGATCCAGGCCAGCCTGGTCTATATAGCCAGTTCCATCAGTAATTGGGAGATCTTGTCTCAAAAGAAACAACAAACAACAGCCTCCAAAACACCCCCAGACCAACACAACCACAGCAAAAAGGTAAGGAACATGCAGAATGCATGCAGTACTTTTTCCTTTTTAAGATTTATTTATTTTTATTTGTATGAGAGTTTTGATTGCTTTTATGTATATGTACCAGGTTGTTTGCGTACAGTGCCTGTAGAGACCAGAAGAGTGTTACTGAGTCACCATGTGGTTTCTGGGAATCAAGCTTGGGTCCTCTGTAAAAGCAGCAAGTACTCCCAACCACTGAGCCATCTCTCCAGTCCCTCATGCAAAAATTTAAATAGAAAGTATAAAATTTAAAATATCATGTGAGAATAGCATTCCTGAGGGCCAGGGAGATGAATCAGTGGGCAAAAGTGCTTGCTACAGAAGTCTAACACCTTGAGTTTGATTCCTGGGACCCACCAAAAAAGCCAAAAGCATTGGCACCCACCGTAATCCAGTACTCTAAGACAAGATGTGATGTAGAGACAGAAGAACTTTTTTTCCCAGAAGCTTTCAGGCTAGCCTGAAGTACAGAGCACAGAGGTAGAAGAAAAAAGAGAGACCCTGAATCACCAAAGTGGAAGGAGAGAACCAAACCATCACCTCTGATCTGCATATGTACACTGTGGTAGGTGAGAGCCAGAACACACACACACACACACACACACACATACACACACACACACACACTGAAACTCAAAGAAACAAGCACAGTATCTTTCTTCTGAAGCACAAAGGAGTTTAGATTAGGAAGGTGAAACAATGTGTTCATTGCTTATGATGGAGTAGTCCCTAACACAACAGTTGGCCAAGAATGCCTTGTTCTGACCTCCTGTTAGCTTGTGACATGAAGGAACCAAACCATCAGGATGAAGTTAAAGCCCATGTACCAGGACTCAGCCACACACAGTTATTTTGTCCTCTGGGGACCTGGAAACCACGGCTTGGCATCTTCCTAAGTTTTTACCAAAAGACAAGACATTCTTCCTCTTCTCTTGTTCATGTAGTTACAACGTATTTGTGAAACAGATACAAACTGCAGATGACATGAACTTACATTTGAGTGTTTCTGGAATGTTACAGCTGGGATGGAAACTTAGGTGCATAGTAACAGCCGATTTCTAGTTCTATTAGAGCAGTGGCCTTTAACTCAGGAGGTGATGGGCATATGTGGAAGTATCTAGAAATGTCTTTGATGCCATCACTAGGGTGAATGGTGAGCCTGGAGAGGCTTTTGGCATCATGGAAGTAGGTGCCAGGGACACTGCTGCATATCTGAACTGTGCTGAGCAGCCTACTTCAGGACCCTCTTCTGAAAAGAGCCACACAGAGTCCACTGTCTCCTAGATGTGAAAATTTGTTAGCAGAAGAGTACACTGCTAGAGGATGAGGCAGTGGGGATTACCTAGGGAGGAGAACCATGGTAGGAAACCAGCCAAGTGCGTCTGATTCCATGGCAGTGTGGTACAGGAAGCCGGCACAGCATCTAGGTCAGCCCCAGGGATTCTCAACCACGCTGGGAGAGGCAGAGCTCTGGAAAGTGCCTGTGTCCCTGCCAGTGGGAAACAAACAGGAAGCACAAGGTCAGCTGAGTCAGTGGGAGGCGAGAAGGGTCCTAGTGGGTCTCAATCCAACCTGGTTAACAATCAGCCCCACAGAAAGTCATTACATATGAATCTGCTATAATTGTTCCCAGCTAAGCAGGACTTTACTTGCAGGGGTCCCTTTTGCTTTCTTTCTCAACAAATCACTGTAAAACATACTTTCTACTATGCAGTGTCTAAACAGAGTTGGAGAAAAGATTTACATGTAATTTATTAATGCAGTTTTCTGCAGTCAGAGCTCTTTTCCCATGAGTTAATTAAGCTTTTCTAATTGCTATTTATTTATTTATCTTCATACGTATTTTGGCTACATCCACCCCTCCCATTCCCCCAACTCCTCCTGGGTCTCTCTCTCTCTCTCTTGTTTTCTTTTTCTCTCCCCTCCACATACATTCTCTTTCTCTCCCCTCCTTCTCTCTCTCTCCATATATATGTATATATATAATATACATATACGTAATATGTATATATATATAATATATACATATATATGATCAAATCTACACTTCATTCCCAATTCCTCTTGAGTCCCTCCTCCACATCCAGTCCCCAAACCCTCTGGGACCAATTAGTAGATGGTTTATGCCGTCCTGTGCAACACAGGAAAACTACCAGAGGCCACATCCCTTAGGAAACCAACTTTCTCTCCTCTGACTGACTTCCTATAGCAGACTTGTCTAATTGCTGGTTGGAAAAATCAATTTGATCCCCTCAAAAATGGGCAGATAAAATCTCTTTCTTTACCCCTGAATGGGATGTCTTAGACTAATCCTGAGGCAGATATTAGAATCGGTTGCTATAGAGGACACCAAACCAGTAAGCTCCTTAGTCACCAGTGGCAGGTGAGATTACACACCATGGTTACTGTTGAAAATGTGGAACTGTTGAGCGTCATAGCAAAGCCACTGGAGGAAAAAAAAATACCTGGAAGGGGAAGCCACAAGCTCAGACAAACTCCAAAGTTTATGCAAATAGCTGTGTGGAATTTGAGAAAAGACAAAGCAGAAAGCATATGATGTTTTTCTTTCCCAGGAGTGAACAGCACAAATTAGACAGTCACAGAAATGTGATGGAGTCCTTCTGCTTCCTGTGCAGAATATGAGGATTGTGGAAAGAACTGTTCTGGGGGAAGAATGACTCACTTTACGAGTAACCAGTAAATGGGTGTAAGTTAATGTGGACTCAGCACAATTGAGATAACTTGTTTTCCCTCCATTCAGATAATAATTATGTTCTACCTTGTCCACCAGGGTAGAGAGTAGTCCTTCAAGTCAAACAGCCACCATCTTCGTCAGAACAGCTATGCCTGTTTATAGGAGTTTATTGGGAGCAGGTCTGTGAACTGCCTGCATTTCCTCAGAGAAGGAGGGTTCTTCAGGGTCACTGTATCCTCACATGGGATTCCAGCCACTCCTCTCAGTCATTTGAGTGCATTTCTGTCCATCATTACCAGGGGGTGCTAGAGTACAAAGACTGGGGGAAATTAACACAAGGGGCTCCATCTATGTGGCTTTGGGGAAGCTATCACCCGGGTAGCTGCTTTGGGGTCACCCATCCTCTGTAAATAAGCCCAGCAAACTCATTGCTTCTCCAGGATGAACTTTGTGGAATTATAAACCTTTAGTTTTTCCTTGGGACCTTATGAGGAGAGGTTATGGTGGTTTGAATGAGAAATGTCCCCTATAAGCTCATGTATTTGAATACTTGATCCCTAGTTGCAGTGCTGATTGTAGTGTTTTAAAAGGTGCATGCCTATAAGAGAAAGCATGTCATTGGAGGCCAGCCCTGAGAGTTCACAGACTTGTCCCACCTTCAAGTTAGTTCGCTCTGCTGGTTCTCCATTGGAGATGCGAGTTCCCAGTTCCGCCATCCATGCCTGCTTTCTTCATCCATTGCTGCTATGATGGACTTGATCAGTCTGTAACTACATGTCAAAATAAATGGTTTCTTCCACAAGTTGCCTAAGTGATGGGGTTTTATCACAACAACAGAAAAGTACTAACTAATACAGAGGGTAGCTGTTGCTTGTTTTCTCCTAGGAAGAAATCTATTACATTCATGTAGACACATATAAATGGTTTCTAAACAAGGCAACATTTTCTCTGTATGAAATACATCCTATATAATATACTATGGATCTTATGTTTACCAAGAGCAGCATTTTAAAGGCATGTTTGGAAGGTTATGCTAAAATATAGCCTAAAATGTTCCATGCATGCAATGTCAGAAATACACTGACCCACTACTAGGCACAGTGCAAAAATCTGTCTAAATAAAACCAGAGGCCAGAGGGTAGTGTTAGTCAGGCTGACTCTGTTTCTTCCACTGATAACGGTGACAAATCGAAGTCCTGCCATGCTAGGAAATCACCTTGAGGCAGGAGACAATCAGCTACTCTTAAGGTCCCCTTGTTTTAGCTACCTCTTACCAGTTTTAGTTATGTTCTACTCTGCATCATAGTAAATTCATTCCCAGTACAGATCTTCTTATTCACAGCATATGTTTACTAGAAGACCCATATAGGAATGTTCATACCAGCTTCATTCATAGCTTCCTAAACACAGGAACCCAAAGAATCATTGTGAAAAGATTCAACAAACTGCAGCTAGGGAGCTGATGTAGTCAGTGAAGCGCTTGCCTTGCAGAGCATGAGGGCCTGAGTTCAGATGCCCAGTACCCACTCAGATACCAGGTATGAAGCATCCATCTGTCACTCCATCCTGGTGAGGTGAACACAAGTGGAACTCTGGAGTTCCTTGACCAGCCAGCCTGACAGAATTGGTGAGTTCTAGGATCAGTGAGAGACCTTGTGTTAAAAGTAATGTGGACCAAGGGACATTTGTGGACACAAATGTGGTTTGATAAACCGTCACATATATGACAGAATGCATGAAATCTGGTGGTGGTGGGGACTATAGACAGAGTTGTGGATAAGGGTGGGTTTTTAAATATGATCAAGATGTATTGTATGAAATTCTAAAAACCAACAAAAATTTTAAGAAAAAAATCATTGCAGAATGATTGAGGAAGACACCCAATATTGACTTCTGGCCCCCAGAGGCATGTGCACATATGTATACATGTGTACTCACACATAGTGTGTTTCTGGAACATGCTGCTCAGCATTACATGAACCGATGATAAAAACTACTAATAAAATATTATATCTATTGCTACATAACAAATCACTCTGAAAGTTTTTGTCATTTTAGTGACCGAGAACAGCAACACAGAATAAGAAGTTATTGTCTGTGGGTTGGGGATCTGCCTAGGGGCTCTCTCCTGAGGCTGCAAGAAAGTGAGAACGTGGACTGCAGACACCTTTAGGCTGATCTATGGCTCAGACTAATGCTGGGGATGTGGTAGGAGGCCGCCTCTCCTTTCTGTCTGCTCTTGCTGCATAGTTGTTGTTTTCCCTAGAATGAACAATAAAAGGAGCCAAATAGACACACAGTGTCCTCCGAGATCAGCCCTTGGGACCTACCTGCTTTTGCTACTGTCACTTTTTAATTTTTATTACATTTACTTATATGTGTATGTATCTATTTATGTCTGTGTGTGTGTGTGTGTGTCTTTTGACACATGCAAGAGTACCCTACTGTGCATGTGGAAGTCAGAGGACAGCTTGCAGGAGTCAGTTCTCTTCTTCCATCATGTGAGTGCCAGGGATTGAGTTCAGGTCCTCAGGCTTAGCAGCAGACTCCTTTATTTGTCCGGGGAGCCATGACTCTGACTCAGTCTTTTTGAAACAAAGTCTCATTTGTATCCCAAGCTGGCTTTGAATTCACTGTGTTGCCAAGGATGACCTTGAATTTCTGATCCTCTCACCTCTTCCTCCCTAGTCCTAGTAGTCATAGGGAGGGAACCCAGGGCTTCATACATGCTAGGCAGGCACTCTACCAAGTGACCTACAGCCCTAAATCCTTTGTGTTATATTTCATTTATTATACAACTTAATAAATATAACCCATATTCAAGAAAAGACAGATTTGATTCCATTATGTAAAGAGAATCATGTAAAAGAACTTGTTGGTATGTTGTAAACATGCCACATAGAACAACACAGATGGAAGAATGAGAGCTCTTTGTTTTGATTAGGCGTGAGTTACACATGTATCAGCATTTCCAACATTCTTTGACTACTGTACAAATTATAACTCAAGTAAAAAAAGTAATTCAGGAGAGTATTCTACCTTTTCATTCACCTGGTCCCAAACAAATAGGCAAGTTTCCTACAGAAGGAGACTCCTGTGACCTGTACAGCCAGGACTGGACATTGGACAGCAGAGTTTAAATGGGGAGGCAGGTGAACAGTGTCAGTCATGTGACTGCATAAATCTCCCACTGTAGGGAGTCCCATCTTTGATGTCTTGGCAAGCTCATGCGTAGCACACATGTAAATGGGAGAACTGAGGATTGACTTTGGTACCTCTTCTAGTTTCATTTCTATGATAAAATGACCCTGACAACTTGGGACTGGAGAGATGGTTCAGCAGTTAAGTGTGCTGTCTGCTCTTCTAAAGGACCCAGATCAGTTCCCAGGACCCACATAGCAGATAACAACTGTCTGTAACTCTAGTTCCAAGGGCTCTGATGCTCCCCTCTGATCTCTCCAGGCATTGCATGACACAGGTGCACTTACATACATGCAGGCAATACACTCATACACATAAAATATAATAAATAAAATATTTAAAAAATAAAATAAAGTACCTTGACAAAAAAGCAACAGGAGAGGAAAGAGTTTATTTTAGCTTACGATTCCAGGTCACAGCAGATCTTGTGGGGAACTCAAGGCAACAACTTCAGTCAGCTAAGTCCCAGTCAAGAGCAGAGAGAAATGAATGCTTGCAAGCTCACTTGCTTGTTCTGAGTTTGATTTCTCTATTCTTACACAGTTAAGGACACTCTGCCCAGGGAATGGTGCTACCCACAAGAGGGGCTGGTTCTTTCCTATCAATGAATAATAACGGCCAATCCAATGTAGATATCCCTCATTGAGGCTCTCCTACCAGGTGATCTTGTGTTGTGTCCACTTATTAAAGCTAACCATCACAGTATCCTTAAATTTCCTTAGGGTCAGTTGAGGTGCAGTATGGCAAGATCCATTCCTGGGCTGTCTCTGGCTGAACATGGCTTCATATACTTCTTGTCAGTTTGCCTCATAATTCCTCTTACTCTGTGTTGATGGAGGAAGGGTGGAAAGTACTCTTACTTGAGTCTGGTCTCTCCTATTCTGACCCCCTGAGGGTTCTTCCTGGTGGATAGGCTCTCATTTGGGTTCTAAGTAGAATGTTCCACAGAGTTCCACATAGCCTTTTGTGATTCAGCAGTGGTCTTGAAACTAGACGTAGGTCGGCACGGCTCCTCAGGACTAATCACTCCTTCATCTTTCTGACTTGTCCTGAGGAATCTGGAGTTGGAGGAGGTTATCCAAGTCTGTTTCTTTAATGGATGCTACTATCCTTATTTCAATAAAGGGATGTCAGTATAATTTCAGATAGTTTAAGAGGTGGCCTAGTGATTTTCTGCTGAATGGAGAAGAATTTTAGGAACCTTGATGACTTCATAATACTTACAAAGGCATACAGAGGCTCGGAGTCTCTTCCAGTAGAGTCTAATTCTTTGAAAGAGTGAGAAGCTTAAAGCCTGGCAACAAGAGGTAGAAATCCCCCAAATCCCAACTCTTTCCTTAAGGACAAACCAGACTCCCAAAATAACTAGGAGGGAGATGTACATGTCCTCACCACTGTCTGAAGCTACTTCTCTCCTTTTTGAACACTTTTTTGTGTTGCCAAACACCTGGCCTTGCCTGAACCTGTCTTCAAACTCCCCTTCTTCACATAGCTTGCCTATTTGATCTGTGTCCTGACATAGGAGAAGTTAAGAATTTTCTCCTGATTTTACCTTTTTACTAAAATTTGTTTGAACTCTTCTTACATCTCATTCAAAGATGGATATAATTATTGGAAAGTAAAACAAAAGTTTTCTAATCCCAAGTGTTTGAAGTTAAAATGTCCCTTAGAAGTTCCTAGGAAGTAGTAAGAACAGCAGTAGAAATAACCAACAGAAGGTTGTCTGAAAATGCTGCCATTTAAGAAATTATAAAATTGTTGACCAGAGGGGTGAGGATGGAAGAAAAAGTGAAGGATCTATGTGAAAAACAGTGAAAAATCTTCAAAACTCTCATGTACACAGGGAAGAATCCTACTTACATAAAAGCTTCATTAAGTTCCTCTGTGGAAATCTTTCAAAAGAGGACAGATCTTCCCCTCTCTTAATAGGGCCATGTGGAATCTGGATAGCTCCCTGGGATAGAATATGAAGACTGGATCAAAAAGGGTGCTGGATTATCAGGCAAAAATGATCTTGGAGCAACTGATCCTTGTTGCTATGGCAAGTATGTAAGTTGGCACACTGAGAGCTTCCTAAAATACCTAGTGATGTCAGACATG
Organism: Eospalax fontanierii; assembly: GCA_035773235.1. Classification (NCBI taxonomy): domain Eukaryota; kingdom Metazoa; phylum Chordata; class Mammalia; order Rodentia; family Spalacidae; genus Eospalax; species Eospalax fontanierii. Next base: position 63,868,489 of record CM069529.1, on the reverse strand, counting down.
CTGATGATAGACTAAAATCTACCAGGAGCTATGAGATTTGAAGAACTTTAGGGAAGACAAAACCAAGCACATGTAAAATGGAAAATATGCTGCTTTTATGAAAAACAAGATCATATGAAACAGATCATAAGGAAAAATAATCACCACCATCATCTTTGCTACTATCACCATTCCTACTGTCATCAAACACTTCACCATCAGCTATCATCATCATCACCATCAGTCACCATCAATCATCATCATCACCATCAGCCATCATCATCACCATCAATCATCATCCTCATCACCATTAGCTATCATCATCGTCACCATCATCAGCTATCATCATCATCACCATCAGCCATCATCATCATCATCATCATCATCATCAACATCATCAGTATCACCATTCCCACCATAATTAAACATGACTATCAACCAAATTAATGACCATAAGTAAAAAGAAGTATAATAGATCTGTAGTGGTTCATTAAGAGTAAACTCAATGGTTTTGAGGGAAAAATGCATATAGCAGGCATAAATAAGCCAGGCGAGAGCATGAATACAAGCTCCGATCAAGGTGACTTCTCGCTCCTGCCATTCAAGAGCACTCTGGACAAAACTTGGAAAACTGTGTGTGTTTTGGAGCATCAGAGATAAAGGAAGGAACCTGGGGCATTGAAGCATCACTCAGTATTTCATCTGAATTTGATTCCTTCCTCTTTTACTCAAATTCACTAGAAAAAAAATCAGCTATTATGAAAAACTTTTTTAGACATACTGAGTAATACCTCTGATTTTTACTTTTGGTGGGAAGAAAAGAGTTGAAGGGGAGAAATTAACATTTCAAAGGCAGGGACAACCCTTTCCCTGTCCTTTTTGAGGGTGTGTATATGTGGTTGCTTAGCAACTACTCTTTCTTTGTCTGATGTCTACTTTTTCACAATAAAGATCATTCGGCAATAGATAACCACTATATTAGAATTAGTCAATTCACACTTTTACCACAGCTTCATGGGCAAATCAGGTTCCAATGCATAAGGCATCAGGCCCAAAGTCAATGAGGTAAAATGTATATGAAGAAAACAAATAATCCAATTCATCTGAGCAGATAAAAGTATTGCCGCCATTACTGACATCATCTCCATTATCAACAATATCTCCATCACCGTCCTCACCATCACCGTCCTCACCATCGCTGTAGTCATGATCACCATCATCACCAGTATTGTTACCATCTCCATTACCAGAACATCGTCATCACTATCATCAACACCATCAAACATCACCATCACTATCATTCTCACTACCATCAAATATCACTATATCCTATCATTACCAACATCGCCATCACCATCATAATCCTCTTTCTCAGCATCATCCAGCATCACATCATCATTATCACTATTATCATCATCATCAAAAATCATTACTTCCATCAATATAAGTTCTATTATTATCATCATCATCACTGTCATCATGTTCATCTTGTCACAATTCCTAGATGGAAGAGGATATTATGGTGATTTTGATGAGAAATGTCCTTCATAGACTCCAAGTGTTTGAATACTTGACCCCAGTTGGTAGCATTGTTTGTGGAGGTTTAGGAAGTGTGGCCTTGCTTGTCTGTATGAAGTATGTTGCTGGGGACAGGTTTTGAGAGTTTATAGCATATATCCACTTCCAGTTTCTCTCTGTGATTCCTGTGTGTACTTGAAGATGTGGATGCTTAGCTTTCTTCTCTAGCTGCCTTCTGCCATCCTTTCCCAGCCATGATAGACTCTTATCTCTCTGGAACTTTAAACCAAATAAACTTTCTTCCATAAATTGCCTTGGTAGTGGTGTTTTATCACAGTGATGGAGAAGTAACTCATATAGAAGTGCCCACCAGAGAGTGGGCTATTGTGGTGAAGAACCTGACAATTTTTTTGAATGTGAAAGACTGTGGAAGATTGCACTTGGGCTAGAAACGCAGTTGAATGCTGTAAGCAAAACTTAATGGGCTGTTCTAGTGGAAGCCTAGAAGAAAGCACTGAGAGCAATGAAGTTCCAGAGGGGAGCGGAAACAAGGTCTTAAACAGCAACTAGCATATTTTGGGAAATAATCTGGCTGCCTTCTGCCTACAGCCTAACAACTTGCATTAGGCAAAATTAAAAAGCAATAGACTAATTTCTTGGATGGACAAAGTTCATAGCCTTGAGTCTCAGAAGAGACTCTGAATCGATTTTTGCACAGTGTTGAGACTGTTAAAGACAATGGGGATTGTTGAAGTTGGAGTAAATGTATTTTGTATTAAGCTATGGTCATCAGCTTATGGAAGCCAAGGACTAGAATGTGGTAGTTTCAGTGAGAAATATTCCCCATAGTCTCCAAAGTGTTTTAATACTTTGTTGGTGGAACTGTTTGTGGAGGTTTACAAAGTATGGCCTTACTGGAGGAAGCATGTAACTGGGCGTGGTCTTTGAGGATTCATAGCCTGTCCACATCTCTAGATTTTCTACTTTGTTCCTGTGCATGCTTAGGGGCGCTCAGCGTTCTGCCCTGGTTGCCTCTGTCACCATGCCTCTCCCACCATGGTTCTCCTGCCCTCCGGAAGCATGAGCCAAACAAACTCTTTTTTCTCTAATAGCTTTCATGATAGTGTTTTATCACACAACAGAAAGGAAACTAATATAGATATCAGAATGAACATTTGTCTCTTTATTGCTCCCATTTTTTTAACTCAAAATGGCTTCTCTTATCACTTTATTTCCCATCCCTCAGGAATTCTATTTTCATGAAGATTTACCACCCTTCCTTTGGCAATCCACATGGGTTAGATCATATGTATCCATAATGTTATATTTGTGATCTGGTTTGATTTACCTCCTCCCACTGGTTTACCCTTCTGATAGAATTTGAATTATACTCATTATGGAAAATCTTTGTAGCACACATATTTTTTTTAAAAAAATATTTCATGTATTAGTTTTATTTTACTTGTATGAGATATTGCCTGCATGTATGTAAGTGTATCCATGTCATGCAATGTCTGCAGACATTAGAAGATGTTGGATCCCCTGGAATTGGAGTTGTGGATGGTTGTTAGCTGCCATGTGGGTGCTGGGAAGCGAATTCAGGTCCTCTGCAATAGTAAGTAGACAGTGCCCTTAACTGAGCCATCTTCCAGTCCTGAGCACATGTATCTTAAGATTTAAATTCACTTTTTAGAGCTGAGAATTTAGGATTTGTAGTTTGACTCCTGGACATTTTTTCTCTTTTGAGACATAGTCTTATCTACCCCAGGTTGTTCTCAAACTAGCCATACAGCTTTGAAGGATGTCCTAGAACTTATGATTCTCCCACCTCGGTTTCTCTAGTGCTGGGATTACAGGTGTGTATCAATACAAACTTAGTTTTATGAGGTGCTGGGAATTGAACCCATTGTTTCATGCCTGCTAGGCAAGTTCTATAAGAGCAGAGCGATGTTCCCCAACCCATGAAGCGGGTTTTAAACAGTAACTGTGGTCTATGTGCTTTTAAACATAGCTGTAATAGTTCCTTCAATTTCTTACTCATTTTTTCCTCCTTCACAAGTATGACTTTGGATCTAATAAAATCTTTAACAATGTTATTTAGTTATACACAAACATGGTGTTCAGTCATATCAGTTGAATGTCTTGCTTTTGAAAACAATGGCATATGAACTATCACTGGCTTTAAGAAGACAGTAAGCATCTGTTTTAAAACTTAGATACTGGTAATGCACCTATTGGACTACTATCAGCTCTGAAGTTGTAATCAGGATAAGGGTACTATTCCATGAGCTCCTATTTGGACAAATGCGGTAAAAGGATGACTTGTCTTTTAAAGTCACAGGAAAGAGCTTACTGATTCACTTGCCTGCTTCTAAGACACTGTCAGGACTTACAGTTTCTTTCCAGACATACTCTTAGATGACCCCGAAATGTGAAAAGGTAAATGGAGATGGTGCAAAGCTCATGTGCTGTGGGACCTGGGCCTATTGTGTAAAGGCACTGAGTGGGCAACGTGACCTAGGAGACCCTGAAGGGATGGCAGGTGTCCTGGCCTGCTCTGCCTAAAGCTATAAACTAGGTCCCAGGAAGGGACAAGAGGGCCATTCCGGACCAGACCAATTACACATGTGGACAGATGTGGGGATGTCCTCTCATGACATTCTTTTACTTGAGTAAACTATATGACACTGTTGTTATTTCCTCCTTCTCTTCCTCCTCCTCTTCCTCTTCCTTCTCCTCCTCCTCCTTCTTCTTCTCTCTTTCTCTCTCGCAAAATGTCATATATCCAAGGTCGGCATCAAACTCCCTATGTAGCCAAAGATGATCTTGAACTTCTGATCTGTTGTATCTGTTACTGCAGATACAACATCCTCATTCCTCGGCAGTTAATCTTCTTTTCCCCCCACAAAGATCAACCAGGATTTTGGGTTTCATTTCCTTGTTTCTAATTTCCACATCAGTTCTACAATCTTCCTGCCTTTACCTAAAGACCCCACCTTTAACTTTCCCGCCTTCTGTAATGGCCAGAAAGGCCTCCCTATATAAACCCCTGCCTTGATTTCAGTAAGTGAGCTGTCCACTGACACAGTCTACTGGGAAATTCTTTCTGTTGCACTCTGGGCCACCTGAGGACCTGTTCGACTGCCCTCCATTCTCTGGGATGGCTGGAGCACAAGGACCATGCTGGAGATGGAGACCCACCCCCAGTGCTCCTCGATGCATCCCGCTGCATCATGTGAAACAAAGTTATCTCCTTACATACCCCTTATCCATGGGGAAGTTCCTCTGGTTTCCAGGTGGAGGGAAATACAAGTGAGACAAGAGGGCCATTCCGGACCAGACCAATTACACATGTGGACAGATGTGGGGATGTCCTCTCATGACATTCTTTTACTTGAGTAAACTATATGACACTGTTGTTATTTCCTCCTTCTCTTCCTCCTCCTCTTCCTCTTCTTCATTCTTCTTCTTCTTCTTCTTCTTCTTCTTCTTCTTCTTTTCTTTTCTCTCTCTCTCTCTCTCTCTCTCTCTCTCAAAATCCAAGGTCGGCATCAAACTCCCTATGTAGCCAAAGATGATCTTGAGCTTCTGATCCTCCTGCCCCTTGCCTCAAGTGCAGAGATTATAGATATATTCCACCACATCCAGTTTATGTACTGCTGGAGATTAAACCCAGGCTTTTGTCTATGGGAAGCAAATATTCTACCAGTTGAGCTATATCTCCAGCCCGAGACTTCTGTTTTTTTTTTTTATTATTATTATTAAATAAGCTAACAAAAACCAATGCTATCAAAAAAGTGACTATACCACTTGGCCCAATAATGGCATACCTGTATCAAAATATCCATATGTCTACACATGTTACTTTATGTGTGTCTGTCACTGTCTAAAATAGGCATAGACATAGATATATTTGCTTTCATTAGAATATAGAATATATTTGTATTCATAAAGCAAAGTAAAATATAATTACCAAATATATGTTAGATGGTTTTATTCAATTTGTTAGATAGACAACCACTCTGGTGGTTTGAATGATAAATGTGCCCCATAGGCTGGGCATTTGAATACTTGGTGCACAGTTTGGTGGTGCTGTTTCTGGAGTGTGCTAAGTAGTTAGGAAGTAGACACTTGCTGGAGGAAAGCATTGGGGGTGACTGTGAAGGTTTAGAGAGTCATCCCACTTCCAGTTCTCTCTCTGTTTCCTGGATGTGAAAATGTGATCAGTCAGCTTCCTGCCTCTGTGTCCATGCTTTCCTGCCTGCTGCCATGCCTTCTCACCAAGATGGATCCTCCCTCTGTTACCATGACTCCCCACCCTCTGGAACAGTTAGCCAAAATAAACCCTTTATTCCCTTAAGTTGAATTTGTCAGGGTATTTTATCACAGCAATATAAAAACTCATACGACCACCCAAGTCAAATCACTGTGTCTGCCAGTAAGTGAGGTCTGAATACAACACACAGAGTCTTTGCTTTGTCTGAGTCCCAAGCCAGGGCTCCAGAGCTGACATTCACAAAGGCAGCACTGACTGTAGAATATATGTCCCTGCACTGATGGCTGGGAAAGAAAGACTGCAAACAAAAACTTCTCTTTTGAAACTTCATTCAGAGACTCAATTACCATGGCAATGCCCTGCCTTCCTTCTCATGTAGGGGACAGGACCATTAGCCATAGCTTAGGGAAAAGGAGAAAGGGAGTTTTGAGAACTTTTCATGATTAAACTGTGTGTTAATTTTTCATTAATTTGGTTACTGTTCCTTTTTACAAGAAAAAACAGCATATATATGTATATATATGCACATGCATAGAAAATTTTTCTCTGTATTATGTATATGTGTATACACATATATAACAACTACTATGTGACAGTCACTATCCATATATATCACATATCACATCATATTATATATATATATATATATATATATGTATGTGTAACCTTCAATATGAGAATCTTTGTCCTATGAGCATATATTATAAGACAAAATTTCTTTGCTTTTAGGAAGCTTATGTTGTTGCCTTGGTGGGCAGGGACAGAGAACAATGACGGATGAACTCTAGCATTAGGTTAGGTTGGGTGAAGTGCTCGGAAAAAGTACCCAGGAAGGAAAGTTCATGCACAGCCTGGTGGCAACTGAGAAAGGATAATCAGCAATGCCAACTTACAAGATGGTGTTTGAGGATGACCTCCAGTGGATGGATCAACCATGGGATAAGTGGGCCTGTCTGGATAAAAACAGCATGCTAGACAGAAGAGGTGAAGCCTTGTAAACCTCAGGTGGGAGAAAACGGCTGTGTTTAAGACTAATGGATACAGGGCTAGACTGATGTAGAAAGTATAGGAGATGAAATTGGGAATGTAGTGGGGGTGATCTCAGAACAGGCGGGATGTATACTCTTGGTGGCTTGGACAGTGTCACAAATGGTGTAGATGATGGAATCAATTACCGTTTTTATCTTCCCGTTTTGCATTTCCTCTATATATACTTTTATAGAAATGCACACAAATTTATTGTGTATATAATTTCATTCGTATATATTCATCATAAGTAATACTGGCTTTTTAATGGGCATTTTCATACAAATATAAACTGAGCTTTGACCACGTCCTCCCTAGAATGCCTTCCCTTACCTGCTTCTCTCTCCCTCCTGTTAGTCTCCTTCATTCTCCCAGAAAACTTTACTTCTACTTTCATGTCATATGATTCTATGTAGCTAGATAAGATCTAGGAGAAGAGAGAAAGCATATTGTATTTATTTTTTGAGTCTGACTTAATATTCCTAAAATGATTATCTCCAGTTACATCTATTTTCCAGCAAATGTTATAACTTTGCCCTTTATGACTGAATAAAATTTCATTGAATATATATATATATATATACATATTTCTTATCCACTCTTCTGAGAGATGTTTGGCTTCATAACTTACTATTATGAATAGATTTTTTTAATCTAACTTGTTTCATATAGTATAATGAATTTTAAAAACACTTTTGCAAGTTTCAACATTTCATTCATAAAATTTCTGAGTAGTTATAGTCCATTGTGTGTGTATATATAACAACTTTTTCTTCATTCACTTTTTGGGTGACTTTGGCATTGTTTCTACTTCGGGATGACTACATATAAAGTTTGTCTCATCATCTTTGCACAACTGTTTGTGAGTGCATGTGTTTCCACTCTTGTATGTATGTGTGTGTGTGTGTATTGCACATAAGCAATTGTGTAAACATAAGTATGTTGGGTGTCTTCTTCAATGTCTCGCCACTTTATTTTTTAAGACAGGGTATGTCACTAAACCAGGAGCTTACTGATTTGGCTAGACGGACTGGCCAGTGAGCCAAGGGATCTGCCTCTCTCTAACCCACAAAGCTGGGATTACAGGTATGGGCCACCACCCCTGGAGTTTTAGCTGGATGCTGGGATTGGAACTCTGGTCTTCCTGCCTGTATCACAAACACTTTACCAACCGAACTGTTTCCCCAGCCCCTGTTTTCATTATTGATTGCTGTGAGGGTCATCAAAACCCATTGAGCTCTCTACCCAAAAGAATAAGATTTAATGAAGACAAGGGCAAAAATGCCACATCAGACATGATGCTGTGAACACTGGCAGTCTCCTGCTCCCTTCCACTCCCCTTTTTGGTTATCTTTCAAGCCTCCAGCAGGGACACCCTGATTCATCCACCCAGGCACCACATCTCTTGGTGCTCTGAATAAGAAGACAGATTGCCACAGAGAAGGAGTGTTGGGGAATTCTTCACACATGCGAATATATTTGAACAACACTTCAAATTTACAACAGCAAGATACAGAAAATGATGAAGTTAATATTCTGGCCAGCATCTCATGGTCAAAAGATGAGTGTTTCCTCTTTCTCAGGAATCAACACACTTTCACTTTGTGGAATATTTAACATACAGCATCATGTCTACAATGACCTATGTAACTATTCAGGGTTTGATGGATGGTAAGACTTCCTTTGGTTCCTATATTTCTAAGTCATCAAATCTTTCAGGCCAAATCAGATAAACCCTCCAATTTTATTGGTTTTCCTTCGGATGGGAGGCAGGATGTCCAGAGTGGCTCTCCTTTACTCAGTGTGAGAGGCTGATTGTAGACCTAGATAACTGGATCGACAGCTTGAACTAATTGTGTACTCACAGTGGAATAATATTCAGGCGCATTCAGAACAAACCTATTATATGCTCAAGAGAAAGTTCACATTTCTTCTCACAGGGTGACATCTCTATGCTGTGTTCGCCAAACCTGTGGCCAGCCTCAGCACTGTGTCTGCCTCTGTGTGGAGCCAGGCCAAGTCAGGCTCAGGGTGAAGTGAGAGAAGCAGAGGCCTTCACATAGACATGCTTATTCCATTCTTAACTAAAATGTAGATGTTTTATTAATCTCATATAATTTTGTATTAATTTTGATTTAAAATATACTACCACAGTATTACTCCACTGGGTTACTGAGGTTTTTTTTTATTATTATTATTTTACTTTAAAATTTGTACCTGGCCCAGTCCTTTCCTGGCCCCTCCGTATACCTGGCCTGGATTCTGGGTATATACGGTCCTTTGACGCCCTCTGGATATGTTGATCTGAGGTTCCTACAGGAGGGGGCTTTCCAGCAGGAAGGAGTGGGGAGTGCCTGTCACTCCAGAGTTATCATGGAGACAACCAAGTGGAGAAACCAGGACCTCCAGGCAGTGGCATTTGAGCTGTCAGTGACAGAATGCTCTGGAAGGATATGATTTCCTCTCTGGATTCCTTGTCATTTGCATTTTGGTCAGTTTTTCCTTATACTTTATTGGAAGCCATCAGCTGCAGTGGGCTCACTCTGTCTTGTCTTGAAACTTTATTACTAATGAAAACAGTATCCAGACCTAAATAAACCAAATCATGGACTTACATGGCCACACGTCAGCAAGTTTGGTTTTCAGGGGAAAGTCAACACAGGGAAGATTAGGAAAGCCTACTTTTTACCTGTCTTCTTCTCTGGTCTGCTCTGTCCCCTGCTGCCTCCAACCAGATGAGACTGGTCTCCACTTCCCCTGTGGGTACTCAGCATGATGAAAGCAGCCTCTGTTACAGGTCTGAGGAGGTATTTTTATTCTAAGTGTGGTCAATGGCATCTCATGTCTTTAGATCTCCTGATGCATTTAGGAAGGTCAAGTTGCAGTTAGCACTGAGTCAGGGAACCAGGAAGGTGTGACACACCAGCTTCCCAGGAGCTGATGGAAGATTGGGCAGAGCTGAGCACTGTCTGTAGTGACAACAAAGTGGAAAGCCCTCACTGTCCTTTGTACTTGGAGGGAGAGGCTGCCCTATTCTGGAATTTTAGGCCATACATTATTCTGCATGAATTTCTTTTTGTACCTAGGAAACACTGTCTGAAGGTGGGACTGGAGATCATTTTCAGTATGCAAGTTAAGACCTCAAAGGCAATACCCTGAATGAGTCCAGATTCTTTTGTGAACTACGGTTCCAAGGGGGAGGGAGGGAAGCCATCTCTGTGTTATACTCTACAAGCATGATTGACTAATTAAAACTTTGTGGTTATGGAGAGTTAGAATGTTGCCAATCCAGAGCTTAATTATCTTAGTCTCTGTTTAGTCTCCTAAATAGCCATTTATTGCCCTCCTCTGTGTGTGACTTTATATCCTTCTGACTTGCAGGCAATCCTTTTTGAATATGTAAAGCAGAACCCTAGTTTCCACTAGGGCTTAGAATGTTATCAGTAATGCTAAGACCTACAGTAGAGATTTTTCCCACCTTCTTGTAACCTGCCTACTTGATATCCCCACCAATATATTTTAACAGTGTCTTGATTTATGACTGTATTTTGTTCTACTACTATAAAAATGTCATGAAACTGTTACCATGTTGAAGGATCATGGTATTTCAGGCAACCTGAATATGGATTTCTGGGCCATAGTCACTCATATTTGGCTCCAGAATAAACTCTCTTATTCCTTTTAATGTTAGAACTGTGCTCTTGCACTGACACTTGCATGTAGCCTGGAAAGTTAATGTGAAACCAGCAGCTTCTTCTACCAGGGATGGAGGAGAAGAGATATTGGGCTTAACAGAGGGACCTGAGATGCCACATCAGTCTCTGAAGCCATAGAGCCAACCTACAGTCCAAGCCTTTGAACCTGTGCCCAGCAACACTGTGAGATGTAGTCACTCAGCATGACATAACAAGTAGGGAAAGAAGAGCTAGAACTCATTGCCATGAGCAGCTCGGACAGTTCTGAGTTAGTTTTGAATTAACTGTAAATTCCTTTGAAAATGAGCACGGGATTATTTATTTTGTCCTTAAGCCTGTCTATCATACTGGATGAAACTCACTTCCATGAATGCATGATGACAGTGGGCCTGGTGCTTGTCCCTGGGAGGAAGTGATTGTTATTTTTAACTCTCCATCACTGGAGGAGACACACACATCTGGAACACTGCAGGGGTGGCTGTCGGCTCTTCAACGATCAATGGCCTGGGGTCTTCCATTCTCTGTTCCCTGTCTATTTCAACACTGTTCAGTGCTGTACACACTATAGAGCTTTCAAATCTGGACCACTTACTTAATATTCATAAGTTATGATTTCTCCATTTGTCATGGAGCAAATGTTTAATGCAATCTGTACTTTTAAGGTTTTATTTTATTTTAAATAAATATATATGTATATGTATATGTGTGTGTGTGTGTATATATACATCTGAAGCCAAGTACCCAAGGAGTCTAGAAGAGGCTGTTGAATTCCTCTGGAGCTAGAGTTACAGGCAGTTGTGAGGTGCCCAACACGGATTCTGGGAACTGAATTTTGGTTCTCTGCAAAAGCAGCAAGTGCTCTTAACCATTCTCCAGCCCAAGCCTCAACTTTAGTCAGGCAATGAGTCAAGGCACGTGACATTTGAGGGTGTGGGACAGCTGTTGCCTCAGGGCTTACCACAGTGTGACCATTATGCAGTAGAACTATTATGGTGACCTACTGTGGCCACAGACGTGGCAATGAAATAAGCAAATCATCTGGTGAGGATGAGGCCTATAGTACTGGTAAGGGAGCTATTCAGCTCCTGTGGGAGGGAGAGTCACCAGCCTCACCTCAGATTCCACCCACCATTCTTTCCTGCTTCGCATTTCTGTCCAAGTCTTAGAAGCTGCTGTAGAATGCAGGAGGTGAGCCACTGTCCACAGGTAGGATCCTTGTGATGCACATGACTTTGAATCACCCATGTTCCTATAAAAAATTCCCCAAAGGTCTTGGGGATGAACTTCTATAGAATCATTCTTTGGTCTGTTGGGATATTTCCTAATCAGCTTTCTAATGCGACAAAAGACTAACCAAAAACACAGATGGGGAAAAGGGGCTTATTTGATACATGTGTTCTGATCACAGTCTATTACTGAGGGAAACCGAAGCAGGCACCCAAGCAGAGCATGGACCTGGAGTCAGGAGCTGAAGCAGAAAACCTGGAGGAACACTGCTTACTGACTTGCTCCTCTGGCCTGTGATCGGCCTGTTTGCTTATACAACCCAGGTCCAGGTACCCACAGTGGGCTGAGCCCTCCCACATCACTCAGCAATTAATAAAATGCCTCACAGATATGCCCGCAGGCCAATGAGATAGAGAGTTCTCCAGCTGAGGTTCCCTCTTTCCAGGAATGTCAAGTTGACAAATGACGCTATCACCATGGGCCTCTTCTGTTGCTAAGATAAAATATCCAGACAGAAAAGGACTTAGAGGAAAAAGCTTATTTGACTTGTAATTCCAGGTTGCAGCCCACCATTGTAGGGAATTCAAGGTGGAAAGTCAATGAAGGAATTCAAGCAGCCATCCACGTCATACCCACAGCCAAGAGAAGGGAGAGAATAAATGCAAATCTACTTGTTCTCAGCCAGCCTTTTCTTCTCTTAGACACTTTGGAAACACCTGCATGGGGAACAATGCCACCCACAGGGGGCTAAGTCTTCACAGTGCAATGAACAATCCAGACCATCCCCATAGACATACCCACAGGGTGTACTGAACTAGACAATTCCTTATAAAACTTCCTTCCCAGGAGATTGTAGATTGTGACAAGTTGACAGTGAGCACTAACATGCACAGAGCCGTGTCTGGGGTAAATACATATTTCTTCACGTCTTCCCCAGGAGGAGACTCAGCTGGAGGTCTTAACATAGGAACTCATTGGGGAATGGGATGTTAGCTGAGGTTTCTGAGAACAGCTGGGCCTTCCCACTCTTGGGAACAATTGTTTGTATTCACACTTTAGTGGAGGGGACTCATTTATCAGGCTGACAAAAAGGAGCTTCTGTCTTGTATTTCCCACAAAAACTTCTCGCCAGTCACTATGGAACAATTGCACTTGCTGCAAGATATAGAGATGTCAGCCACATTCCTGCATCTGTTCCTTTCCACACACCTGTGTTATCTGCATCTAGCTGCTGTCAACACAAAAACAGCTCAAAGAGAATGAGAATTAGTGTCTCCTGAGGCCATGTGTGAGTGAGCATGGTTCAGGAGCACAGATACAGACTACCCCAAATATCACGTTTCAAAGTGGTAATTGTCCTACAAAATGTTTATTGTAATAGAACAAAGAAATTCATAAGCCAAGATATGTTAACATTGCATTGGTAGAAACACCAGATAGGTGCAAGGGAATTTCTGCTACAGGCCTCAGATGTTTTTGGATGACATTCTTAGCCTTTGGGTTGATGGAAGCTGGTGGTCTTTCAGCATAATCTGAAAAGTATTTCACAAGGATTTTAGGTTGGACAGAGAGGAAGGCAGTGGATATCTATAACGTGATTAAAGTCAACCCATGATAATTTGGCTCTGTACCTATGGTATTCCAGTTCTCCATAATCATTACTGAGTGTGTCTCCTCTACGTTGTCACTGATGTGTCTCTTCTACACTGAGTCATATTCCTTGCCTATTAAGGAGCCTCAGTGGGTCAGTGGCCCTAACTTTCCATGTCTTGACCAAGAACATTGTACCAGAGACATCATGAAGCCTGAATAGGCTTCAGGCTCTGGCACTGAAGTTGGATGCATTGATGCAGGGTGGGGATCACAGTATCTCCACTAGCTCTGCTGAGGATGGTGAAGGGCCCCAGGGGTCTGGGGAGAGGGTGACTGCAGCATGAGGAGCCTTGTACTGTTATGGCTGACAGGATGCCCCCAGTGCGCCCTATTTCCCCCACCTCACAGTCCCTATGGGGACCAGGGGTCTCAATAGCACCTTAAATTATTTTTATCTCTTTTCAAGTAAGTGGCTAGTGGCTGTGGACACTGTCAGTGCATCACTTCAGATCCCTTGGCATTAAACTCATGACAAGAGGGTTACATTGAGAGTTTGTTAATGAAATACCTGACAGACAGATTCAAGTTAGAGATACAGGCATGAGGAAAGAGCAAGAACACCATAACATCTTGGAAGAGGGTAAGCACACGTGTTTTTGACCCAAAGAGGTAATGATGACTCCACTGAAAGACTTGATTTTCAGTACTGATTCACCTTGCTGCAATGATCATTCCAACAGTAAAAATATTGTATATTTACAGACAAGTGTCCCTCTCATTACTCATTAAAGAAGCTTCTTTTTGCCACAGAAGGAGTCTATTTCAAAGTTTTACAAGTGGTCAAATGCAGAGAATAACGGTCTGCCTTAAGTGACACATCTACAATGCAACCTCTACACCTAAGGCTCAGAGAACAGATTGGAGCAGGGGGTGGAAAGACTATTAATGAATCTTTTAACTCTTACCAATGAGGATTTCTCATGCTACAGATGGTGGTTAAACCAGAAATTCACAGACAAAGTTCAGAGAATAAGGGACTGTGGAATGCTTATCTTTGAATCGGACACCTATTTCTAGCCTCTTACACAAACACATATATATGCAGATATGTTCATATATATGCACACTCATGCAAGAATATAATAGTGAACAGAACTAGCATTTAAAAATAATGTCAGGACATATGTAAGTTCTTTATATACAACTACAAAGTTTTAGCATATGTTACTAAAAACACTATGAATTAGTAAAATAGAGTTTTAACTATGAAAATTACACTTACACATTGATACCCACAGGACCCCAAAACACAGATTCAAGTCCACACATACATGCTTGTATAGATTTACACATGATTATGCATACACACATACAAATGTACAGAAACACATCCATTTATGTTCAGATATATTCACATGTGAACAAACTTGAATGTGTATGTAGATGCTCATATGAACATGAACATGTAATCAAACACACATGTATACAAATGTACAGAAGCAATGCACACACACAGAAACACACTTGAGTGTGCAAAACCACATGCACACACATAAATGAACAGAAACATACAAATGCACATATACCACCAATGCTTGTGGATTTCCCTATTTTAGCAATAAATGTAGTCAGGAAGTTAGTCGAACTGTAATCATGATCTCAAGTAGCTCAGCTTATTTTCTGAAACAAAAGAAATTGTGGCCAGAGCCAGCTCTGAGGATGTCAGTGAGAAAGGCCAGCGTGACATTTAAGAAATGAAATAATGAATCCCTGATAATGAGAAGTCCATCCTAACTGTGGATTTGCTGTGTGTTCTCTTCATGTGGGGAGGTGGGCAGAGTGGTGCTGGAGGGAGAGTCCCTGTAACAGCTCGGGCTTCAATCCTGCTTCTCCCTGAGCAAGCAGCCTGCTTGCAGTTTCCAGGTGTCTTTGTTGGGTTTCAGGGGTTTCCTGAAGCTTCTGTTTTCCTAAACTTTCTGTCCCACCTTCCTAAAGAGGTATTTACTCATTGTAAGCATTTCACACATCACTAATGCCTTTGGCCATGCTTTCGATAACACAATATTTACTGTACTGCAGTTAGAATAAACCTATTATTTAATTAAAATTATCTTCCACTTTCCACTTTGCCTATTTAAACTTAAACATGGATTTTTAGAGGAAATGATATCTGTACTCAAACAGAAAGTCACTTTCATTTACTGTAAGAAAACAAATATCACATATTCAACCCTGTCAAATCATTGTACCTAAATTATTTGGCCTGTTTGCGACAGAGTCTCGCACTGTAGCCTAGGCTGGCCTTGAACTCATATCAATCCTCCTGCTTCAGCCTGGGAAGGAATCTTACCTGGTTTCGGCATTAGAGTGATGGTGGCTTCATAGTAGGAATTTGGGAGTTCTCCCTCTTTTTCTGTGTTTTTGAATAATTTAAGTGTTATTTGATATAAATCTTCTTTGAATGTCTGGTAGAATTCTGCTGTGCATCCATCTGATCCTGTTTTTTTTTTTTTTTGGTCAGGATGTTTTATATTATTGTTTCAATGTCCTTATATGTTATGGGTCTGTTTAAACTGTTGATCTCTTCTTGGTTTAGCTTTGGTGACTTTCATGATTTTAGATATGCATCCATTTCTTTAAGATTTTCATAGTTAATAGCATGTAGGTTTTAAAAATATTCCCTTATAATGTTCTGAATATTTTTGTTGTCTGTTGTTGATGTTTGGCCTTTAGTCTCTGATTTTGTTGGTTTGCAGTTGCTCTTTCTTTTGTTTATATTGTTATTTTTTGGTTAACTTAGCCAAGGATCTATTTTATTTATCTTTTCAAAGAACCAGTTCTTGGATTCATTGATTTTCTGTTTTGTTTTCTTTGTTTATATTTTCTTAATTTCTCCTCTGACTTTTGATATTTCTTCTTTTCTGCTGGACTTGGGTTTCATTTGTTGTTGCTACATTAAGTCATTGATTTGTGCTCTTCTGATTTATTTAAATGTAGGCACTTAGTGCTATAAACTTCCTTTTAGTATTGCTTTTAGGTGTTCTAGAGGTTTTGTTGGGTTGTATTGCCCTTTTTGTTTAATTCCAGGAATATTTTTCTTCTTTCTAAATTTTTCATTTGACCTATTCATCATTGAAGAGTGTGTTGTTTATTCTACATGAGTCTGTCAACGTACTAGGGCTTCTTCCAGCGTTTTTTTTAAGTTTAATAAAATCAGCATTGTGGTCTGATAGAAACCACTGAATTATTTCAGTTTTTTTGTATTTGTTGAGTTTTGTGTCCCAGTATTTGGTTAATTTTAGAGAAAATTCCATGAACTGCTGAAGAGAATATGTATTCTTTGGCACCTGGGTGGAATATTCAGTAGATGACTGGTAGGTTCATTTGATGTGTGATATTGTTTAATTCAGATGTCTCTCTTTTTATTCTCTATCCAGTTGACCTTTCCAACGGAGACAGTGGGGTACTGAAGTCAACCTACTATTAGTGAGTTTGGATTAATCTGTGTCTTAAAGTCCTGTAGTGCTGATTTTATGAAGCTGAGTAGACCAGAGTTTGGTGCATATATGTTCATGATTGTAATATCTTCTTGGTTAATTGCTTTTGATTAGAACAAAGTGATCCTTTTTGTCTCTTTTGATTAGTTTTAGCTTGCAATCTATTTTGTCAGATATTAGAAGGTAAATTCCTTCTTGGTTTCTTTGTGCCACTTTCTTGGAATACTTTTTCCAACTTTTCACTTTAAGGTAGTGCCTGTTCTTGAAGATGAGATGAATTTCTTGGAGACAACAAAAGTATCAATTTTGTTTCTTCATCCATTCAACTTGTCTATGTCTTTTGAGTGGGGATTTCAGTCCATTGATATTTAAAGTTATTATTGAAAGGTTTGTATTTGGTCCAGGTTTTATGGCTTCCATAGTCTGTGGTGAAAAGTCAGCTGTAATTCTGATGGGTTTTCCTTTATATGTGACTTTTCTTTTGTGCTTCCATTATTTTGTTTGTTCTGTACATTTAATTTTTTTTTTACTATGACATACCATGGGGATTTTCTTTTCTTGTTCTCTATATTTGGTGTTCTATATGCTTCTTGCATTTCTGTGGGGGCATGTCTTTCCTTAATTCAGAGAAATTTTCTTCTACAGTCTGGTTGAAGATCTGGTCAATACCATTTTCCTGAGATTCTTCTCCTTCTTGTATGCCTATGATGAATAAATTTGTTCTTTTCATGGTCTCCCACATTTCCTGCATATTCCATTCCTTTGATTTCAATTTTTCATAATCCTTGCTTGAGTGCTCTAGCTCTCCAACTTTGTCACCTAGTCTTGGTATTTTATTTTCCATTTCATTCATTCTATTGTTGAGGCTTTCTCCTGTCACTTCAAATTTGTTTACTGAGTTCTTCACTTCCTTATTCATTTCAAATTGAACTTTTTAAATCTTTCTACCTCTTTTGTGAATTCATCCAGAAGTTTATCCCTATCTTATTTTAGTTTCTTTGATTTTTTTGTTTACGTGTTCTTTAAATTTACTGAATTCTTTCATCATTGTTATGATTGTTCTTTTAAAGTCTGTGTCCTGGGTTATGTCTATGGAGTTCTTGCTGTTGAACTTTTCTATAGGACTGGTGATGTTTCGTGGGGACATATTTGAGTTTTTCATATTATTATTTTTAAGTTCTGATGTTGGCATGTGGATTTCTTTTGTTGTTTGTGTTTCTGATGTGTGATTCAAACCTTCATTAGTTGATTTGAAGTCTGATTATGTTTGTATACTTGTTATGACTTGGTTTTGTTTTTATTGGGTATGAAAAGCTGGTTGGTCAAGCTTTCAGGTTCTCTCTTTTGATTGTATATCGGTAGGACCAGATGGCTCTAGTCCAGCTGCACAGGAGTTCCCTCTGAGGCACAAGTTAGGTGAAATCAGAGCCTCTCAGGCTCTCTCTTCAGGTCTAGGATACTCTAGGCAGTAAGCACAGCACAGTTTGTGGAGATTGCTAGGCAGAACCTGAATTGAGGCTTTCTCAGGCAGTCTACAAATGTCTAGGCCCCTGCTGAAAGGCACAGAAGTGGGAAGGACTGCAGAGGGTACCATTGTAGGGGGATGTCCATGGTGCGATTTGGAGAGCTAACAACCTGCTAGGGGTAAAAGGGTAGTCTAGAATTCTGGGGGACTAACAGTAAAAGTTTGTGTGTTGTGCCTAAGGCAAGAATGAAAATAAGAAGTGGGGTAGAGGAGTTTGTCATTGCTGTGGCTGTAGGTAAGTGGAGATGCAGTGGGTAGGATCAGATTTACAATGGAAGAAGGCCGGTCTATGGAATCCAAGGCAAATTGGGGATGTGTACTGCCAGCATAGAAGGCTGGTTTCAGGAATGCAAAGGCAAGTTGATGTTGGGGCAATCTCTTAAGGCTCTAGTAAACTAGACTGAACAACTGAGCTGTTCTAAGTATGGGGGATCAGGACTCAGTGTGTGGGTCTAGACTAGGAGGGTAGTCTAGAGATCTGGGATGCTAAGAGCAAGAGCATGCCTGTGCCCAAGTTTAGAAGGAGAATAGGTTCTGATGCAATATTCTTATCTGTGTGCCACATATGTATTAACTATAGTCACACTCTGTGTAACAGCATACCAGAATGTATTCCTACCATCAAGTTGTGCCTTTGTAGTCATAGCCAGTGCCTCCCTGTCTTTCTCTCCCCCATTGTCTTCCTATCCTCTCACTGCAATTAAAATCCCATGGTGGTTACATTTCTGCACCTGGCTTATTTCATATAACATTCTTAGTTCATTAACATTTCTGATGATGGGATATCACCTTGTTCTCTTCACTGCAGGCCAATATCCCACTGTTCCCACGTACAATGTACCCTATTTTCCTTCCATTCATCTATTGATAAGAAGGTTGATCCCACTTCTTTGCTTTGTGAATAGCACTGCAATAAGCACAGGAGTGCAGGTATCTTTCTGATGTATTATTGTGTATTCTTGAGATACACACCCAGCAGGGAGACTGACAGATGATACAGTATTTGTAGCTCCACCTTTCTTAATCAGCATTCTGCTGTCTTCTTCAGATTTTAAATTTGAGTCCTGCCTCTTCTTAGTGAGAAGGAATGTTAGAAAGTGTGCTATTGATGGTGCAGATGCAGGAACAGCCCAGGGAGTTGGACAATCTCAACATGTGGGACTTCAAAAATGGCTCATCAGTTAAGAGCACTTGCTGCTCTTGCAGAGGACCTGAGTTCTGTTCCTAATTCTCATGTGCAGTTCATAACCACCTGTAACTCTAGCTGCAGAGGATCCAGTGCCCTCTTCTGACCTCTGAAGGGTACCTACATACACATGACATATGTCCATATAGACGCAAACATACATAAAAATAAAAATCAATTTAAAAATGAAAAATTCAACATGACTCAGAGGTAATGGCTTCTTTGGTATGTGCAGAGACATTACTCATTTCAGTTTAATTCCACTGAATACCATTTGGTTTTCCAGGTGATAATAAGAAGTCTGTATCACCTACTTCATATCTCATATCTGTATCTGATATCGTTGGGTACATACAGAAACAGTATTACTCCTAAAGAGTTTGTCATGATTGGTCAAAAGCAATTATGTGATGTTATTCCTCTGGACCAGTGATTGCCTTAGGGAATGACTCTGGATCTTAGTCTCTGCATCTAAGAGACATCAAGTAGTTCTCTGGGAAATCTTAGATTTCTTTTCCATAATAAAAACAACTGAAATGCAAGAAGATTTTTCTTTGTTCTGTTTTCTTCTAACATGTGAGGAGCTGATAGCTGGAATTATGACAACTAATCCATTCCCTTGAGGAGCTGAGATGGAGAACCTGACTTATGAAGAAATCTTTGGTCTTTGATGACATTTATGATACAATGTTAAGAACATCTCCAACATCTTATTAAATAGCCAGTATTGCTATGGTGAAAAGCTTTCTGTAAAAATGTTTAGAATTATATAGAGTTCATTCATTCTTAAAATGTTTAGTGATCATACTTTATGTAAGTCAT
The DNA here is from genome assembly GCA_035773235.1 of Eospalax fontanierii. Lineage (NCBI taxonomy): Eukaryota > Metazoa > Chordata > Mammalia > Rodentia > Spalacidae > Eospalax > Eospalax fontanierii. Next base: position 63,848,145 of record CM069529.1, on the reverse strand, counting down.
TTTCCAGTACATGGGTGTATAAACCAGACATGATCCCTGCTTGGCCTGTTGTAGCTTTTGCTATGTTTCACTGTTCTCTCTTACAAATGTGCAATGCATGATTTGTGTATGCATGATTTGTGTGTGTATACAAAGGCCAGAGATCAATACTGGATGTCTTCCTCAATTGCTCTTTGCTTTGTTTCTTGAGACAGAATCTCTCATTGAACTAGGAGCTTGTTGATTTGACTAGACTTGCTGGCTAACAGGTGCCAGGGATTTTGTTTCTGCCTGCCCAGCACTAGGATTCCAGATTGATGCTACTGTACTGGGCTTTTTACATTGGTGCTGGGGATTCAAACAGGTCTTCATGCTCATATGGTAAGCACTTTACCCACAGGGCCATTTCTCTAGCTCCTCCCTGAAAATGTTAATGGCACTTTTACTTTTGAAGAAAGAGTAACCTCCTGGTGTTTACTTGCTGGGAAGAAGATCATTTTATATTTTAAACACATAATTCTGTCTGGTCTCCAGCCAAGTGGGTACTTGGATGAGGATGAAGAGAATATGCATACACAGACAGAAAGAGAAAGAAACCTTCTTGTTTCCTGTCAGCTTCATCATCTGAAATTCTCTCTTCTGTCCTTGAAAGCAGGCTTCAGTGGCAATGTCCCATCTCAGACCCTGGAATCTCATCCACTTGATAATAGATTCAGGACAGTTAGGGCATCTATTAAAGGTGAGGGAATTTGCAGACTGGTTGTCACATTAGAAATATTCCCAGTATTTCAAGAATCTGATTTTACTTCCAGTGACCAAGAAGAGCCCAACAAAGTAACCATGCAGTTTTGATCACTAGTTTTGAGGATAAGTTGCCTTGTCCTGAGTTTTATATCTAGAAAGAATAAAGTCAGAAGTGGCACCTCCTCCCCCCTCCTTTCTTCAGATGGAAGACACTAAGGGTACGGGGCACCTCTGGGTGTGGAGCCAGAATAATTAAACAATTCTCAGGCAGGTTTTCTAGGTTTGTTTTGACAGTTTTACTATTTTCTTAAGTGCTTGCTGTGTCAAATACCTGCATTTATGTTCAGATTGACCTGGCAGAGTTGAGGCCTCAAGGACTGGCCATTTTTGTCCTGTAACACTATAAACAGCAGATAGCATCCAATGAGTTTCAGATTCTTAAACTTTTTTTTTTCTTTTATGGATTAACAACACAAAGAATTCGATGAGAAACACTTATAGATAAAACCTTTCTTAAATGAAAACAATTAGGGTCAGAAGGCTCTGTCACTGACTGGGCTGGTTATAGGCTGTTACACAAACCTGTGATAGTTGATTTGCTGGGAAGTAGAAGAGTTGGAATGACAACATTAGGACATCAGACTGCTGTGGTGTGTGTGTGTGTGTGTGTGTGTGTGTGTGTGTGTGTGTGTGTGCCTGCTGAGACTAGATAGAGTTCAGCTTCAGGGGGTGTTCACCTTGGTTATTGAACTCTCACTGAACCTGGGTCTCACCAATCAGGCTAGACTGACTGGCCAGCAAACCCCAGGGATGCACCTGTTTCTGTCTTCCCAATGCTTGAATTTCAGGCATGCATTACCATATCTAGCTTTCTGGGAGTCAAACTCAGGTCTTCAGGTTTTCTTTGCAAGCACGTTACTGACTGAACTATCTCCCTAGCCTCAGATTCTCTCTTATTTTGCTGGAAGGAGTGTACAAATGCAAGTTAGAAATTAACCTTACACTCATTTAGCTTGAGAAACAAAAGTGAGTTTATGAGTAAGAGACATTTGGTCTCTGAACAATAATTACATGGGTTGAGTCAAATGTGTTCAACTCCATCAGCAAGACATTGCATCTGTGAGAAAAATCAAAGCCTACAGCACATGGGAGCTCATGTGAACACTTCGTTAGAGGCAGAGTGGTAGGTCAACCATGTGTCTGCAGTTCCCAGGATGGTATATCATAGTCATCCCTGGCTTCCTTGTGCCTGTCAGTAAATTGACATGGTTGACAGACATTGTGAGATCTCTCCAATGCTCCCAGTTCATCTGCAACTGAAGTTAAAACTTCACTGATGTGGGAAGATGAGAATGCTTGCCATCCCTGAACTACACAGGATCCTTGGGACAAATTCTTCAGCAATTTGCTGAACATTAAAAGTACAACTTATAATGTTATTCCTTACAGCCACAATAGCACTTAGCAGAGGCATCTGGGAGGGAGTCATCGTACATCTGTCTCACCGAATTTATTCAAATATGATGGGCTCAGTGGGCCTATGGACATGGCTGCATATTACTACAGGTTGAAATTAAAGCAGAATTTTGCCAGAGAGAGAGCTGAAGAGGAAATTTCATATAGAAAATTCATTCAAATATCATAGTTGGTTTCTAGGAGTCACAAAGAGTAGAGACTGGAATACATGAATTAAAAACAGGCTTATCAGTCCACAAGACCCTTGGGTAATCACCCACATTCAAGGTAGCCACGTTCACATCCTTCATATATCAGATAGTTCTCAATGAACCAGTGGGCACTAACATTGATGTATTAACATGTATGCATGTGTGTGTGCATATGTGTGCGGTGTTTGTGTACATTTATGTACAGGTACATGTACCCTGTGTTCACATGAACTAGAGGAGGACGTCCAGTGTCCTGATCTATCTATCACTCTTGTTGCATAAATTTATTCTCCACGCCTTAGCGGGTGGGATCTGGTTCATCCAGCTGGATAAAACAGAAACTGTTTTTCTATTTAGAAAGGTTTATTCATATACAAGGTTTACAAATCTGCTGAGTAGGCGCGGCTTGTCTGCGGTCTGCATCTGCCAGCGGCCCCACCCCAATGTTTGTGGCAGCCATGCACCAGTCTTTCAGTTCGTCTCACTCACGTGGTCCTGAAGATGGCGGGGGCTTGGCACGCTGGCCCCATGAACTCTCAGAGTCAGCTCTCCAGTTTAATATCTTCCGTCTTGAACTGAAACTTTTCTGGTAAAGTGATGTTTAATGCAGTTAAGAAAAATGAGGGATGAGACTGTAAATTCATCTTTATAGAGCATGCTTATAATTCTTATTCTTTGGCATCAGAGACCTAAATTAGAGTTGATAATGGAACCTGAAGACATCTCAGATCTTGACTTTTATCCCAAGTGAGTGGTGTAAGGTTGATATAATGTCCCCATCTCAATTTACTGCCTGCTTTTCCCCTGCTCAGTCTCTGACATGGTTCCTGAGTTCTGCAGACTAAATGGTAGATCTCCTACTCTTGATTTCTTTGGGAGGTTGACAAACAGTGGGAGACTGGAGAGAAGGATGGGGAGGGAACTCATCATGTTTCTCAGTTCATTCTCTGCATGGCTACTGGTGTCGACTTTTGTGACCTTTTCCATCTCCCATCAGACATTCCTCCATGATCCTAGTCTTACCTAGACATTTCTCACTTGGACAGCTCTGAGGCAGGATCTTCCTGTAGAAGTCATTATGCCTTCCTGTTGGTTATAACCCCTGTGCTCAAGTATATTTTTCCACTCTATAGACAGTGCTAGGCTGGTAGTTTTCTGTGGTTATTACTTTCTGGGTTGCTCTGTCTTCTCTGGACTTCAGATTTCTATATCTAGTTCCTCACCAGAAATCTCCCTCATTAAAAAAAAAGATCAAAGGCTCATTATAGCCCAGGCAGACTGTGAATGCAATATGTAGCCAAGAATGATCTCGAACTTTTTGCCTCTACCTCCTGAGTACTGAGATTACAGGTTTTTGCTACCACATCAAATTAACGAGGTGTTGAGTATCAAACTTGGGCTTTTATGCATGTTAGGCAAGCATTCAACCAACTAAGATACATTCCCAGCCCCAAAAGTCCCTCAATGATATGTCTTTGGTGAGTCTATTTTCCTGAAGCGAAACTTCCTTTATATGCCCACTGTATTCATGGGCATAGATTTATTTAAGAAAACGACACAGGCTGGGTCATGTACACAACAGAGATTTGTTTCTCAGAGTTCTGGAAATTCAGATTCCAGGATCAAAATCTCTGTCAACTTAGTCCCCCAGTGAAGGTCCTCTTCTGCAATGAAGATGGGCAGCTTCTTGTTTTGCCCTTAGGAATTGAACAGAGGCAACAAGCTGTCTGCTGTCCCTTCGTATAAAGGCAGTCATCTCATCATGAAGAACCCAAAGTCATGATATCATCTCAACCGAATTACCTTCCAAAGGCTCCATCTCCATATACCAATGCATGACAATCTGGGGTTCCATATAGGAATTGTGGAGGACACAATTCTCTCCGTAGCACCCAGGAACTGGGACATACTACTCATTTACTAGGAAAAATTATCTCACAGAGCTTCAGGAGAGATGCATGTGTTTACTTATCCTTTATCAAGTAAATAGTAAATGATATGGTATGATAAGATATAGCATCAAATAATATAATAACTCTTTAAGAAAACCTATTAAACCTTCACACAGGTATGGTCTTCCCCTTCATCTCTCTTCCTGGGTGGACTTATACCCTCAGTATACACACACAGTATGATGACTCAATTTGAATACATTAACATAATGGAATGGTATACAGACATACATAATACCAAAGGTATATTACAAATTAGATATTCTTAGATACACGAAGAAAGTAGTCACATGGTTCCATTTAAATAAATATATATAAAAGGAAACTTTCTATTACTACAAGAAAATGCCAAGTTAGAACCACCTATAAAACTAAATAACCTTTCAAATTATGAACTCTTAACTTAAATAACAATAAACTCTACCAATATTTGATTATCTACCAAAGTCCTATGCCTGAGACTTACCTTCTCTTTGTTGAGCAGATTGTACAAGAGTGGTGCAGGGATGTAGCCTGGAAATAAAGCAGACTTCCTTCTTACACTGATGTGAGACATTCAAGGAGAAATGAAAACACAATTGCTTAATGAGCCATTTTAGAGTCACGAACTATGAAAACTGGCTGCATTCTGCTGGGATGTGAGCTAGGTCATGGAATAAAGACTTGAGACTCATTGTGTATAGTCCTGGAACAGAACAGGAATGTCTGCAATGTTTCTCTGATGAATTCATTTCTGGTCAGACAGCAAAAGACACTTCTTCAGGTGTCAAAGAATTAGTTTCAGTGTTCAGATACCCATGATATATCTATCTTATATGGCAAAGCACACTGTGTGAAAATCACCTTTTCAAAACAGAGTAAGATGGTAGGGCTAAACCCACTGACTCTTAATGATATAATTTAGCATGGCTGATAGAGCGTCACTTCTGAAATAGACTATTAAGACAGCGGCTTCCATGGTGGAGTTTGATTCTTTCCCTTGCTCATTCAGGAGCACTGATTACAGCACTGTGGCCTGCCCCAGGGAGCTGAACAGCCAGGCCAGAAACTTAGAAGTCTTCAAGCAACAGTCAGTGAAGTCTTTTAGTCCAAGAGGCTGGGAATACCTGAACCTATGAAATAGTTTAATGAGTCTGAGATGGATCCTTACTCGCTGACAGTTGGATGAGATGGGACCCACAGCTAATGCATGAGTGACCTTGAGAAAGCCAGGTAGCTGGAAGTACTGAAATAAAGTACCCGTGTCTGATTATTGACTACAGAAACCATCAGAACATAAACATGCATTGCTTTAAGTTGCTAAAATCTAAAAAACCCAAATAATAAAAAATTTAAAAAAAAACCAATGCTGGTAGCTCAGATCTCACATTTCTATTACCATTGATGTTGCTTTATCATTTTAAATTTACCTATAATTTTCCTTAAAATGACATCTCTCTATGTAAAAGAAACTTCCAGAGTGAAACTATCCAGTAGTTTACCCGGCAAATTTACTGACCCTGAGGTCATTGCACAATATATTGGTGTCCCAAGGGTTATGCCCTTTGTCTGTTTATCAAGCAGCTCTAACTTGACGATTTATAACCAAAAAAAAGAACTCTCAAATTACTTGCATTTCTTATAAAATGCAGTCAATACTGTTAGCTGGAATCCCATTTTTTTCCTTTATTGACTAATTTATCTCTTTCTTTTCTTATTTATCTTTCCTCTTGGTTGAATCCTGAGAGTAATCTTAAGATATTTCCGAAAACTGAAGTCTTGGACCATTTTTTAAATAGCTTTTATCTCAATTTCACCTGGTAAAATAACAGTGATTGCTGCAACTGATTTTTACTATTTGTTGATTTTGTTCATGAGTTCAGACATTTGCTTTTTAGTATTGCATTAGGAGTTATTAACGTGATGAGAAATTTAACACTTTTTAGCCAAAGTAAGAAAGAGGTGCCAATTTTTAAAATAAAAATATGTGGCTGGAGAGATGTCTCAGTAGTTAAGAGCACTGACTGCTCTTGCAGGGGACCTGGGTTTGATTCCCAGCACTGACATGGTGGTTAACAACCATCCATTACTTCAATCCCAAGGGAATCCAATACCCTCTTCTGACTCCTCAGGCATTGCAGGACATGGGTACACTTACAAACATGCAGGCATTACACTCACACATAAAATAAAAATAATAAATAAAATATTTTAAAATAAAATTAAAATACAACAAATACATATTTATATACATACACAAACACATAAATATTTATAGTAATATTATCCACTTTGTATAGGAAGTACATGCACATCAACCATGACATAATCTGTAAACAATGGGATTGATCTATTGTTTATGAATGAGACCTTCTGTCTATGTTTCCAACATGACCAGTAGCTCAGTAGTAAGTTATTGAACTGGAGGAGCTTGAATGGAGGTAATTTGTGAATTGAGATGACAATGGCAAAGGGTTCCAAAAAGCTCTCTAAGCATTTAGGACCATGGGTTCCTGTGGTGCAGAAGTAGCGTCTTATCCAAGCTCATCCTTCAATGCCCATTATCTCCCCATTAGATGAAACATAGGGGTTTGTGTTCCTCCCAAGGGGATTCTCCTGTGTATCATAGGATATCCCCCTTGCTCATTCCCCTCCTCTTTGTTCACCACCTCCTCCCGGATGACAGTCAGTTCCCTGGACACAACCATCATGAGCAAATCTGAGAATGTGGAGAAGTAAGACTGTGAGAAACTCTGAAAAGATGATACAGCAGTGGCTCCCAACCTTGTCTCCTCTAACAGTAGATTTAGTTTCTTTTCCCTATGTGCAACCCATTACTGAGAAAGTAATAATCATAATAGTAATATTAAAATTCTTTACTAAGCAGTTATCTTGTGTCAGGAATTCCTTAAAGATCTCTTTATTTATAACTCATTTTTACTTCATAATAGCCCTGCAAAGCAGTGACTATTAATTAATAGTCTCCAAGGTACTTGAGGAGGAGCTAAGAGGAGTTTGCAACTTCCCATGCAACATGGGCCAGCCAACTCCCTAGCTTGTCTAGACATGTCTATGTGTATACAGAAAATGTCCCCTCTATAGAGTGTTTGAGTAGAGGACTCAACCTTTTCCCATGGACCATTTAAGCTGGATCCAGAGTGCTTGGGTCAATGCTTGTCCACAGGCATTGACTGTCTACATGCCTTTAGCAAGAATTTAATTTTTCCTCCTAGTTTACTTACCTGTCAGCAAAGAATCACTTGGACAAACTTTTAGGAGAGTACCCTGTTTCATTATGATAAATGTTATCATCACGATCAACATCATTGCTATCATAGTCACCATCATTATCATCATCATCATCATCATCATCATCATCTTCATAACTGTTGTCATCAAAATCATCATTACCATTATCATCACCATCACCATCATCATTATCATCATTGCTGCCGTTATCATTACCATGATCACCATCACTGCCATCACTGTCTTCTTCCTCCTCCTCATCACCATCATCACCAGCACTACTATTACTATCATTACTACCATCATCATCACTAATATTACCACCATCACCTCCATCACTATGATCATCACCATCATTATCACCATCATCATCATTTATTATGCTATTTATCATTTCTATGTCAAGTTGTTCGAATGCCACTATCCTAGCATTTCAGGTTGCTATGACAAATTGCCAAAGACAGCATGGATTAAATAAATTTTTTTTCTTAGTTCTGGAGGCTGAAAATCTGTGGTCCAGTTCAGATGAAGCTTCTTTCCTGGGTTTCAGACAACCTCTTTCTTGCAATTTGCTTGTAGTCTTGCATGGTATAGAATCAGCTCTCTGGTTTCTTCTTATAAGGGCTTAGATTCTGTAATGAAGACTCCATTTTTATGGCCTAAATGCCTCCACTCCAAAGTCCAAAGTAGGAGGTCAGAATTTCAGTGTAGTTTTCATCCTCTAACAACCTCTTTCTTAGGAGAGAATTTTTCTTGCTCATCTAGTTTCTCAGTCCTCTCCCACTAGAATTTCTAGCTTCTTTCCACTTTATTAATCTACATCTGATATCTGCATTATCTTTTCTGTCTTCTTGCTCTCAAAAATAATCCATGTGGAGCAATTTTGTCACTGTTTTTCCTCTGCTCCATCTGCATATTGAGAATAGTGTCTTTCATGGTTCAGACTCTCCACAGCCTTGAGAGGGAAGGTTTACATAGCACTGTGAGTTCACTCAGTGCTCTGATCTGCCCTAAGTGGACTGTGCTTCCCATGAGAAACCACCTCGTCCTCCCAAGAAATCCTTTCTGCCTCATGGAAGAAGATCTGGGTACTATAAATCATTTTGCTATATCCAGCAACCTGCAAATGATTGCTTTACAACCAACTATTAATTTTGCCGCCCACTTTATGGAGCTGTTGGAGGAAAATGCCTTCAGCAGCAAGATTGCTCAACCTTTAGCTCCAGCATCATAGTTAATTCAACTGACAAGTTCAGGACACATTGCCTGGGTAACATTACATTGATTTCTAGGAAGCAAAGTGGTGGCAATGAGACCCTACTGGAAAAAGATTGCCTTCACTGATGGCAATCAGTGGAGACTTCACAGACTTAAGGTCTGGCAAATATAGGGCAGGTAGCCTAGAAAGTGCTGATGGATAGGAATTGTGCTTTATGTCTACTGGAGTTTGGAGAGAATCTAAAGATGAAGATGTAAGGAATCAATGTGATCTTGTCATGGAACTTGAGCAGTACAGACGATAGAGTCAGCTTGAGGTTTTCCTGCTCCTCAGTCTCCTGGCTTCATCTTCACTACATTGTCATCGTCTCCTAGCCTAGACTCTGTGATAGGGAATAGGAATAAGATGGGAAAGTACAGACTACGACACCGGGGACATAGCACCGCTGGAAAAAGCTGCAGATTGGAGTGCTGATGTCACTTGCAGTCTTGCACTGCCAGGAACTGACCTGGTAAAGATCAATGCAAACTAATATGTTCTTTGTCCAACACTGAGACAATCCAGAAATGCACATATAGTCATTCTCCCCACAGTTCTTGATGTACAAATAGAGGACAGGGATGGTTCAAACCTGGCTTACAGCAGGATTACCTCTGAATTAGCTCGCAGAGTTACTTGGAATTTGACTGAATAATAGAGTTGGAATAGCAAGGGTTTCTGAAATTAGTGTCTCTGAAAAGCAAAGCAGATGGGCTTGCTCATATCTGGGAAGAATTATGTAGTTAAATCTTAATCTAAACACATTTTTTAAATAGTAGGACATTTTCTCCCTAAGAACAGTGCTGAAAATACCTTAATTGTGTTCATGTCCAACACGGGTCACCAATCATTACTATGTTGCAAATCAAATTAACTTGTGTTAATTCAGAGTCATTATCCTGCAGAACTCCTAGCCAATTAATATTATCCGGGATCTACTGTACTTTGCCAAGTGTAAGATGGAAGAATTTGTTGAGCCAAGAAATGAAGATCGAAGATGTCTACACTAAGATAACAAAGCTTTGGGAAAAATGATACATTGGAATATAAACAACAAAGGAATTATTAGAGTAACTTAAGCCAATAAAAGTAATAATATATCTTCTTCTGCTCATTGTCTCTGAGATCTTCTCAGAAGATTAGAAAATTCCATTTTACAACAGACGTTTTCATCTCTGCTGTGAACATGGTATGTGTGGGCTATACTACCAGACTTTGTCTCTTTATGTTATGCTTTTGTATCTATTTGTCCAAAAGTGAAATTTTTCTTCCTGCATGGAAGTCTTTAAGGACTGTCTTTAGGACAGTCTTTAAGATCATAGACTATAGAATTACACTTCCTAGCTTCAGAAATTCCTCTGCCTTCACCCACTGAGTCATCTCCATAAAACTCAGTCTATGCCTCAATTGTATCATCTAATGAGTCGGGGATTAGATTGGATATGAGATGTGGGTTGGTTATGCAAGCGAAGCCCTTTCACCTGTGCCTGGTATGTGGTAAGCACTGTATAAGGGGTATCTGTCATTGGTTTGATTGCTACCCCAACCTAATCCCCCTGGCCTTTCTGGAGATGGATGAGTCAGGTAACATTGATCTTTACTTTTAACTACTCAGCAAGTTTTTGTGTCTTGATTTTTTTCTTCCCCATACTTCGTTCATGGGTCCTAAAAATGGTTGGAAACCAACCTGTTTGTGAAAGCCCAGGCCCCAGGCACCGCCTACAAAGGGACCATCAGCCTAAATTGACATGTTGTTTTCCTCATATGGCTTCCTGGTCATGAAACATGCCCCTCACAGATGGTGCTATCCTGTACTCCAGGCCACTAGTCCATGCATCCCCAGGTCTGAAGGTGCCAGGGTTGGCTTGCTGGGGCTTTTGAATATCTAAAGTGCTCTGAGGCTCTTTTAGAAGGGATCCTTCCAAATGAGATGAGAAGAGGAGGGAGAATTTTGAGTGCTAGTAACCCAGAATTCCACCCCCGCCCTCCAGGAGTTTTGTCCAGGAGGAAAGACAGACAGTGTTTCATGTTACAGTTTACAAACTTGATTGTAATTTTGCAATAGATGGGTGGAAGGCACAGGATTTCTGTATGTGTTCTTGCTTCAGGTTGCATCCATTTAGTGATGGCTCCCAAAGGACTCCCTGCACCATGAATATACGGAGGAAATGGCCCCGTGACATCAGAGAAAGCCAGAAAACCCAGGACTGGGCCACTGGATAGGGGAAGCAGAGACACCATGAGCTTGAAATACAAATGCAAGAGACTCCTAGATTAACGGTGCCATTGTCTGCTCTGGAATGGGAATGGACAGTAGAAAATATCTAGAAAAAAAGGATCCCAGTTCATGCTCTTGTAAACAGTGTATCTCAGTCCTAGATTTGCAGCCAAAACGTTTTCACTACTGCAGTTTTCAAAGGTGGCAGCAGTTTTATCAGATGTTACCATAGTTACTCCCAGGAGAAGCAGGCTGGTGCAATGACAGCCTTCAGGATCTGTTCCCTGAGCACGTCCCTGCCACTGCCACAATGCCAAGAAGAAACCTCCCTAACACCTGTGTAGTGGAGCGGAGTCACCAAGATCCTCCATATATTTCATAGAAAACTGAATGTGTCAAAGAGAAGCCGCTGCACTCAGTGGGGTCATCTGCTAAGTGATGGGCTGGCAGAGATGGGGAGGCATGAGAGTGCATAGCTTCTCCCTCACTGTAAAAAGAATCTGTCCCTGAGATCCTCACACAGAGACCAGCTAGTCCTAGGTGTTTATGCTGCCTTCTAAAAGGTCCTGTGCAATAAGATGCTTTGAGAAACAGAGAGAAGCAGGGAGGACTGGACAGAGCTGGAGCCATCAGGCTCTCCCCACCCATACCCCACTCCTGAATCGGTTGCTCACTGCGAAGATGCAGCGAGCATTCTCACACCATTGTTTTTCCTTCTCTTTCTGATTCTCTTCTCTTTCTAGCTTCTCACAGTTGCCTTACCATTGACAGTTGAATACATAGGACCCAGCGCACCTGTCATGTATGACAGACAACAGAAAGAAGGTTGATCTGTGCTTTTTGAGTTCCTGCAGAGAAAAACCAGTAACAATAATGGAAGAAGGAAAAATAAGCCATGAAATAAAACATTCTACTTGCAAAAGCTAGGCATAGGGAACGGACAGGGGAAAGTGAAACTGAAATGGGTTGAAAGGTCTCACTTAATGACTAAGGGTGCACGGGGCACGTGCCTGCCACCTTGTGCCGTCATAAAGCTTTTAGCACAAAAACTGATGAATGAGGATCTTTCCTGAAAGCCCCACTCTGGTACGATTCTGAACTCTCATAATGCTTTTCCCTGATACTTCTTTGTGAATTGGAGTGTCATTATTTCCGGCCCCTCCTCCCTGCTGAGCCTTTGCGATGATGCCTGGCGAAGTCTTACTCCTGAGGACGCGGAGCTTCTTATTTTTGTAAGAATCCAACATCATTTGGCTTACAGTCTTTGTTCTGCTTTCATGCAGAGAGGATGTACAGATCTCAGATCTCCAGGAATGACTGAAGAATTTGTCTTGCTTAAGCTGTCAAAGGTAGCAGCTCCGAGGAAAGCCGCTATTCCACGGTACATCTACTCCTTATCAGCGTGTCCAAATCTCCATAGAATAAGGCTAATGAACTGCTAATCCTTTTCCCAGTAACAAAAATTTCTTCCTCTTCCAGGCTCTCTGATCTTTAGGCTGTCACCTTAGAATACACAGTTTTTTTCCTGAAATAATAATAGGACCTTATTAATAACACTAATAATGATAAACTTGTTGATAGTCACTTGTTGATAGTCATACATAGTTTTGAGTTATTCTTCCTGCTGTTGTGACAATAAACCCTACAAAAACAATGGATGGAGGGAAGAGATTTGCTTGGCTCATTGTCTGAAAGAACAGTTCATCACTGTGGGAAAGTCATGGTGGGGGAATGTGGGGAACCTCGTCTCATTGAATCCATTGGACACAAAAAGAGATGGATGCTGGCGTTCAATCATTTTCTTTTTAAGCATTCTTGCACTCCAACCCATGCAATAGTACTGCAGTTATGTAAGGTGCGTCTTCCATCCTCAATTAACCTACCTAGAAATTCCCTCCCAGACACGATCAGAGATTTGTCTCCTAGGGCATTCAAGATCCTGTGAAGTTGATAATAAAAATCAACAATCAAACACTATAAATTTTTTTTCAGATCTGCTTTCTACATCCAATATTAATATTTATTAACTCTCATGCCAAACACAGATTGCTTTACTAAAGAAATATTATTTATTCCCTTCAGTCATCTTATACTAGTTCTCATAAACCACTTAACACACATGTCACTGTGTTTTCCTTCTGGGTACACAGCTTAACACTTTTTGCAGTGCCATGTGCCTGAGTTCTGAGTTTATTGCTTGCTGACAGAGGCAAGCCCTCTGTACGCTGTGCTGTCTCTTTCTTTGTTGGTTGATCTGATGAAGAAGATCCAGTTAGGGATGTTAAAAACCTAGAAGATGGTGGACCTAGATGATGACAATCCTGGATCCCTGGTTGGCTGAATGGAGCAGCATCCACAAATTAGGCTTTGACCTGAGCAGGGATGAACCATCATTTCACTAAGCTACCAAGACTGGGCAGTGTTCTTAGAGTACCTTCCACTTATTTCATACAACAAATATACCCATTTACCAAGTCAGAAAAGAGGCTTTCAGAAGTGACCAGTCTCCATGGTAGCATTTCACTAGTAAGCAGCAGATGTAAAATCATGCCCAAAGCCACTCTCCTCCAGAACCACTAATTTCAACTGAAGTTTTTGCAGCCTAGAGATTCCCATGACTGGCCTATTATATTAAACTTTTGGATTTCATTCTCTTGCTCCACTTCACTGCTAGTTGCTCCTGACTTGACAGTAAAACATACTCTCAGAGGCTCCTTGTTTTTAATTCATTTTGTGCAAAAGGCATGTGTTTATGGTGTGTGTGTGTGTATATATATATGTATATATATGTATATATATATACATATATATATATATGTGTGTGTGTGTGTGTGTGTATGTGTCTATTGCGGTGCATATGTATGTGTATGCATAAGATGTACATAGTCCAAACCTACATAGCTAGAGACTGGTGTTGGGTGTTTTCAGTGACCACCCTCTCTACCTTGTTTTCTGAGGTAGGGCCTCTCACTGAACCTGAATCTCTCTGATTCAGTTGAGCTGGCTTGTGAGCTCCAGGGAGTCTCCTGATTCTATCTCCCCGGCACCTATCTTTGTACATGTGTGTGCTAGAGACCCGAACTCAGGTCCTCATGCTTTTGTGGCAAACACTTTGTTGACTGGGACATCTCCCTAGTCCTTGCTCTTAAAGTCTTATAGCTTCCTGAGTACGAGGGTCTCTGAATATCGATCTCAGCTGTTCCTGCTGATACTGTACTACCATGTGGCCCCAGCTGTTCCTCTGCACCACGATCTACACTTGTGCATAGGGCTTGGGGAGAAGTAAGGTTATGAATGTATCTGTTTTGGAACTATCTATTTCTTAAACACTTCCTTAAGCATTCTGTTTGAGTCTGACATTCACACTTGACCTATGGACTGTAACATGGATTGCTGTGTTATAGTTAAGTATTAATCATAGAGCTCTTGATGGATGAGGTGCCATGAGCTCAAATCCATAAGGGGCCCAGTCAAACTGTTTTATTTGATGTTTCCTGTAGAAGATTTTGTTGTTGGATGTTTGACATCTAATGTTGAGAGTAATTTGAAAATATTGTAAAAAAATACAGAAGTCCAAACCTACTTTCCTGTAATAAAAACAATCCTGCTTTTGAAAATATCTCTTTGAGATGTTAACACAGAGAAATCTTGATACATGTCACAACTGCCCATTTTTATCATGGATAGAGTCAGACATATTCATCTTTGTCTTGTCTTAGTGTCACACAAGCTGACAAAGCCCACTGATTCTAACCATCAAAAACTTCCTGTTTTAGAAACAGAAAGCGAGTCATGGTTAGTGCTTAGGTAGCACCCTCGGGATGAAGTTCCGGCCACCCTGGGGGAGGATGGTGAAGACAAACAGCAGATCTGCCAGCATCATCAACTTTTCCTCTGTGGTCAGGGACCTCTTTTGACACCAGCTGTCTCATATTTGAGTCTCTTATTCTTGCCTTTCTTTCATTGTCATCTGCAGCCATTCTACAATAAGACTACTTTGAAGTGAGCACACTTCCAGCAGGTGAGCAGAGGATCCCAGGCTCAATGTTGCGAGTGAGCTGTATGATCTAGCAGGGAGTGAGGAGAGAGGCAGGGGAGAAAAGGTTCCAAGAAAAGCTAGGTGGATGAACAAGTCATGGCTCTAGACACCTGAGGCTCAGGGGTCTTGAGGAACCATGGGAGAAGGTTTAGAATACATGTCAAATTTGCCCCACTCATTCATTCATCCTTCAATCCAATTATTCATTCTTCTATCTGTGGGTGATTTCAAACAGTATTCAGATGGCATTTTTCCCACCTGCCCCAAAAGTCCAGTAGGCTTCTCTAAGACAAGGTAGTCAGACAGGAAGTCATGTGTTTACATAGAAGAACACCATTTGCACAGAAATAGAACTGGTACAGAGGCATGGGCTGGCAACGCTTGCTGAGTGTGGTTCCTACATCTCCTGCTTTCTCCTTCCTTATGAGATATTCCCCTGGCTCTTCTTTGAAGAGTTCTTGCTCAGTGTCTCGGGGAGCAAGTGTCTGCTTTGCAGTCTCCAAATAGAGACACTGAGTGGTTTTAGAAGTACCCGAGGCTCCACCAGGAAGTGCAAGAAGCTCGCTTGTTAACCTCTGATCCTCTCCACAGTCTAGAAACTGTAACTAAGATGCAATCAATATGTCTCAGAGAGTAGTGAGCCTTTTCCTTATAGTCACCAGTTTGGGTTCATCTTCTTGTAAAGGAAAGTTTGTCTAGAGTTGTTTTACTAGATAGAGATACAGATTTATTTCTGAACCTCCAAATGCATTCTCATTACATAACTTCTCCCTTGCTCTCTGTTTCTTTAGGTGGCCTATTAGACATACTTCAGGCCTTTTTTAGGGGTAGCATCTCTCTCTCTCTCTCTCTCTCTCTCTCCATATATATATATATATATATGTATATATGTATATAATAGTATTTTGGGGGTCTAGAGATGACTTGGTGATTGAGAGAACTTTATACTTTCAGAGATTCAGCACTCATTTTTGGCAGCTTACAATCACCTTTAACTCCAGGGAATCCAATGTTTTGACCTCTGTAGAAACCTACACATGGAGTGTACACACACACACACATGCACACACACACAATATATATAGATAATAAAAACTAAAAAAGTCAAATTCCTGGGAGTATACCAACCATAAAGTCCTTAAAATTCTATATGGGAGAAAGAGGCTCCAATTGAGAGGTGACAGACGATTTTCAAAGTACTGACGCCATTCTGTCTAATGCTTAATGGTGAATACACGTCCAAACCCACGTATGCCTAGTACTAGTGCACATAGTGAGTGCTCCAGGGAATGATGTTTCAGCACACACTCATCACTTGACAAATGCACCACTCTGCTGGGAAATGTTGACAAGTATGGCCGGCTTGGGTGTGGAGGGTGGGGGTATAAAGGAATCTATTGTATCTTCCTCTCAGTTTTGCTGTGAACCTATGACTTCTCTGAGGAGAATGAAAAATCAAGCATAGAACTGGGGAAATGGGTAGCAGGCCCCAGTCTTAACTAGAGAACTACTGGCAGCTGATTACTGCTGAGTGAGACAGAGTTGATCTCCTTTGAGGGAGTAATGCTGATAGGCTGACTAGACTCTAGTGGCTGAACTTGCATCAAGGGATATCTGGGTGCAAACGCTTGACTCCATAGGCCTTTGCCACGGGTTACAGAGCAAAGAAGTTGAGATTGAGGCAGCTTTCCTTGGTCCTGGAGGGAAGAAATAACCTGAGCTCACACATCCTGCATTCATGGGTAGAACTGATTTGAGATTCATACATATTTATATCAAGTAACATATTAGAGTAAATGTCAAATCTTTTCCTCTATTGCTAATGCAATATAAAGAGAAGTAAATGACCCATAAAGAAAAAGAAATGATTTTTTATACAATGAAAACTTCAGAATTTGCAAACATTTGATACCTAATAGAACAAGCCATGGCCAGGCACATTGTCTTTTTTTTTTTTTTTTTTTTTGGTCTTTTTTGAGACAGAGTCTTTGGGTAGCTCCAGCTGGCATGGAACTTACTATGTAAACCAGGTTGGTCTTGATCTCATAGAGATCTGCCTGCCTCTTACTTCCTAGTGCTGAGATTAATGGTGTGTGCCACTAGGCCCAGCATGGCATATTGTCTTAACAGTGGTTTTGCAAGGTTTCATGAGAGCTTTGGTTAATGTGTGGCCCTGAATGTTTTAGTCTATTGCATTCTACATGTCTGCATGCCTGGTGCGTGATCCACGCCACGCCATCTGTCATAATGCCATTTCGTACTCACTGATTTTACTTGTTGACATCAAATACCTGACCAAGAAGATTTATTCTGGCTCACAGTGAGGTAGCCACTATTGCAGGCACAGCTCACAGCTGTGGCAGTGGGAGCTCACTCACATTTGGGCAGATCAGGGAGCAGAGATGTGACAAAGTGGGGCCAAGGTACAGACTTCAACCTGTCCCACAGAGTCTACATCCATCAGTTGAATCTCACCTCACAAAGGTCAGACAACTTCCCAAAACAACACCACTGCCTGGAGACCAAGTGTTCACACATAAGTCAGTGGGAAATCTTTTACATCAAACAGTAACACTATCATTAAAATGCTTGCTATATTGGGGTAAAGACTAAACACTAATAGATTTCCAAGGCTACAATTAAGACATGAGGAGAGAGAGAGAGAGAGAGAGAGAGAGAGAGAGAGAGAGAGAGAGAGGACAGCTTCAACTGTGATTACTCAGGTGCTGCCTATTCAGCCAAGTTTGTGTCACCAGATGTCCCTCAATGTGAGTCCATCCACTGGAGCTTGGCCAATCCATCTATCATCACTTTCTTAAAGGAAACCAGCTCTGCCACTGGTTATCAGTTGCCAATATTTTCTCAGCTAAGGTTGGGACTTCTTACCTATTTCCTTCCTTCTACACTGAGTTTTTGTGTACTTTGAATTTGTATGGGTCTTGTGCATATAACCATCACTTTTAAATTTAAAGACATCAACCATAATTTTCAAATTTGGAAACTCTTGTCTACATTCTTTAATTTCTCCATGGTCATTATGTGAATACTTTTTTGAAAACATATTTTATCTCAATACAAAGGGGAAAATGCTTACTTATCTTTTCCTCATCTTTCTGGTTAGGGCTAGTACTAGGAAGGACTATGGGACCCTGTCTTTGGGGGGTGAGTGAATAAAAGTTGTGATGTGTACACCTTGGATCTCTTCTGAAAAGTCCACCCAGAGTTCTCTTCAAGCATGAAATTTAATTCATTGCTAATTATTTGTAGAAACATTTTCCTAGACTATTACTTGAAAACAATCTTCTTTATCCAAATTCTTAAACCGTATAATTTACAGTAGAACTGAAATTACTTTTGTTCATGATTGTTAAGTTTTTGCAAGAGCTCCTTTGTTTGGGAGACAGCTGTGGATGGAGATGGGAGGGTTCTGGAGAACTGAAGATTCTGGGGAGCACTTTTAAATCCATGGGAAGCATTAGCTGCGTTACACGGTTGTTCATAGCTATTGCCAGCCTGACACGGACCCTCCTTCCCCAGTCGGAGTTCCACTGAATCCTAAGTTGACATTCATTTTCCTCAAGTTCTTCACTTAGTTCTTCAGGCAACCTGTCCCTTCCCTTCATCTCTCCATCCCTTCCCTCTCTTGTCCATCTTTCTGTCTGTCTGTCTTTCTTTCTTTCTCTCCCTTCCTCCTTTCCTCTTCTCCCTTTCTCCGCTCCTTCTCTCCCATCTTCTTTCTTATCTCCCCCCTTCCTTTCACTTTTCCTCTACTAGCTCTCTATTTCTGATTTTTATCCTTCTTTTTCCTTCTTCCTTCTTTCCTTCCATATGTCAACTGCTGGTCTAAGAATCAAGAAAATCGATCTAGATGATACATGTTCTCAACTTCACGGAATTATGTTTCATAATTAAGTTTTCATCATCAGTTTTCTCTTTTATAAAGACACTTAAAACTCAATATCTGAAAAGATTTTTTTTAAAAAAGAGCTGGGTCTGTTGACTGATGAAGCCTGCCCATCTGGGACTGTGGGACTCAGGACTCTGGTTTTTGTCAGGTCCAGGGATTCTCAGTTCTTAGCTTGTATTTGCCTCTGCATGTGATTTGTCTGTGTCAAGGTGATTCTGACACAGTGTCCTCCCTCATTTCGGCAATATCTCACTTGGGTTGTTTTTACTACTTTGTTTCACTGTTGCTTGGATGTCATCTTGACAGTTGTTGGGGGTCCCTGTGCTCAGGGCCAGCCCGAGGGGATGAAGGGTCTCTGCCATGGAAGGGTGAGTAGGCATGGAATCAACACACAGACTCTAGGAGCTAAGTGAGAAGCAGGCAGTGGCAAGCTGCTGCAAGCGCCGTTTATTCAAGGAAGTGCAAGGGGTCTTATAGGTCTGATTAGCCAATGGCGTTATGGGGTGGGATCCTGAATGCAGCCAATAGTAGTCTGTCCCCAGGTAGGTAGGTTCTTTCTAGATGCTGGGCAGAAGCTGGTCTCACGACTAGCCAGAGCAGAGCACCATGCCCATGGGAGCCATTTCTCTATTCCTCATCATAGGTGACCTGGCTAAGGCCTATCCTGCATTGTGCCCTACAGACAGTGACCTGGATTGGAGTGCCTGGGTCAGCTCAGTCCTGCTGGGTTAAGCTCCTTCCAGCCCTGGAATTTCTAGGGCTTACCTATGGGCTGAGTATTGCATATGGCCACTAAGCATCTGACTCCAGTCACCCCCATACAGTCAGTCTGCCAGGCAATAGGTTGATCTGGGAAGTGTAGGAAGAAATAGGTAGAATCCTATTTCAGGTAAACTGCTGAAGAAGGCACATATGATACTTATTCTCGGGTTTCAAAACGGTGTCCTTTTGGAGTAAGACCTCATCCTAGATTTTCAGTTGGAAAACTCAGCCTGTTCTGGACATAGTGAAATGAGTTGGTCTACCTCTATGGTCTGGCTAAGCTCCTTGTGGGATTTTTAACATAGCAGTGAGGAAATTACTGGGCAGGTTGCCAAGTGCTATCAACACACAGAGGAAACGGGAAGAGCCAACAGCAACATTCACCATTTCCTCCTTTATAGCAAAGACTATAAAGGCAGAGAGGTGCTCCACAGACCGCCAGCACTGGTGTAGGATGCTTATGGAGATTCTGCCCTATGATTGGCTGAGTCTGAAACATATTCTTTCTGGATGGCTGGGATTGGTCCTTCTTGATGTCTATAAACAGATTCATAAATTTCCTGTTTCTGTGATAAACATCATGACCAAAGCAACTCAGGGGAGGAAAGGATTTATTTCATCTTGTAACACCCAGGTCATAACCCATCACTAAAGCAGTCAGGACAAGAATTCAATGCAGTAACTTGGAGGTAAGAACTGAAATGAAGACCACAGAATAATGCTGCTTACCGATACCTCTGGCCTTCTCAGCTACTCTTGTTATACAGCCCAGACTCACCTTCTCAGGGATGAAACCACACACAGTTGGCTGGTCCCTACCATATCAATTGACAATCAAGAAAATGCTTCTCAGTCATGCCCCTAGACAGTCTGATGGGGGAAATTCCTCAGCCACGGTGTCTCTTGTTTGTGTCAAGTTGACAAAAGTTGCCAAGTATACCTAGTGACCTAAGTAGAAGGAATAGGTATTAATTGTAAATGAACAGGATGCATTGGTTGTCAGGAACTAAGATGACTGAGAGCACTATGGCAGAACAATTCAAATCCTGATCTCATAAAAACCTCAAGGTATAAAAGAATTTCCCATCTATAATAGAGTGACTGAATTATGCCAAGGGAGGGGTATTAAGAGATCTTAGGTGTTGATGAGTGTCTGAAAACATAAATAAATGTATATAAGAAAGAATAACTGTGATCTATGTAGCAAGTGCAGAAGAAGAAAGGCATTTTCAAGAATGAGAAGCATATCCATGACCAACGAAACTGAACTGTTCTGGCTTTTCATCTCATAATTGTCACTACTAGATTTGTCTTAACATGGTCGCAAAGAAGCTGCTGTTATTCTAGGAAATTTACTTCTCACATTGTGATAATGGAAAGAGAAAGATCACAGAATTATCTCTGTTCTGTGTGAAAGAAAACTGAATTCCCAGAAATGCCTAGGACACACTGGCTAACCAGTGCTGGGAAAAGACTGGAAAACCGACAGTCTGAGTCTGCTGTCTCCAGGCTCTCCTGTGGGAAATGGGCTCAGCACACTCTACACTTCACTCTTGAAGGTCACTTAATACAAAAAATGATGAAAACATCTGACTTTGTGGACTGACAACTTCCTATTGATGATCCTGCTTGGGAAAGTAATGCAACTGGGAGGAACGAGAAGGACTAAGCAGTCATGATTTCTGTCTGTCTTAGCTTTGATAGGATCTTCCTTTTGGGCTTTTAAAAATTATTTATTTGGTTTGGAGATATGGCTCAGCAGGTAAAAGCACTGGTTGCTCTTGTAGAGGACTCAAGTTTGATTCCCAGCACCCATGTGGTGGCTAACAACTGCTTGTAACTTTAGTTCCAGGAGAATCCGATGCCTTCCTCTGACCTCTGCAGACACTGAATGACATGAGTGTGCAATGCCGACAATACATTCATATACTTAAAATAAAAATAATAAATACATTTAAAAATGATTTATTTATTTATTTATGTGTAGAATGTCCAGGAGTTTATAGGTGGTTATGTGTTGACATGTGAGTGCTGGGAACCAAATCAGGGCCTTCTGCAGCCAGTGCTCTTAAATTCTGAGGCATCTCTCGAGCTCTTAACTTTGCTAGGATCTTCTGAATACTGCTGGAGAAGGAGAGGTATGCAAACAGGCAGGTGGACAGACAGACAGACAGACACACAGTACCACACTTTGGTCTGCAGCTCTTCGCCTTCTTTCTTCCATACCCAGACCCTTTCTGGTCCCGGGATGTCCCCAGATGGGTGGAGCTTGGAGGTCAGCTGCAGAACTTCCACCATAGAGAGACAGGTGCTTAGCAACTTTTCTGAGAAACTCACACTATGAACACTTCTCCAAAGACTGACTTTTTAAACTTTTTTGCAATAAACATAACCATTTATAACTTTAAATACATGATAGAAAACATCAAAACAGTTCTTTCTCATAAATATTATTTTAAAGGCGTCCCTACAGCATCTAGCTGTGGCCCAGGGAATAATTTTACTGGATTTGACTATCTCTATTTTTCAAAATTCCTAGTAATGAAATTTTATTTTATGGTTGTAGTGGGCTGAAATGGTGTAAGCAATTTTCATTATAAATGAAGATTTTCATGTCTGAATTGCAGAACATTCTTGAGTTCAGCACTTACACTTCAGTTTTGCACCATTAATTTGATATCTTAATGTTAAACACGCAGTTGCCTCATTTGGACTTGTCCTGAAATTGATTCTGTCAGGTTGGGTTAGGTAATGGGGTGGCCCTGGCTTGCTTGGTGCTGCAAGTTTATGATGTCTCTGGTCTTATCTTTCTGCTAGCTGTGTTCTGATGGTCCTAGAATTGAATTCATGACAATACTCCCTGAGCAGGGGCAGAATAAGGATTTAATTACCTTACTTTGCAGTAACATTACATGTTCAGGGTGGCTGGAGAAAGCGACTTATGTCAGCCCCTATCAATACAAAGAAGAATCTTTTATATCAGGCTTTCTAAACTTTTTCTATTCTTTTCATCCAAGAAAGGCTTGTGTGTGTGTATGTGTGTGTGTTTGCGTGTACAGTGTGTGTGTGTGTGTATGTGTGTTCATGTGTGTGTGTATGCACTTGCATATGTTGCTGTCAGGTAGCCTCCTTGACCATTGTCCATCTTATACCTTGATACAAGGTCTCTTGCTTGGATCCAAAACTTATCAGCTTGGCCAGTGGAGCTCTCTTGCTTGCTCCAGGATCTCTATCTTTACTTCCCCTACGCTGGAGTTACACAAGGGGCCACCATGTCTGCCACATAGATGCTGGGGATCCAAAGTTTTACTCCAGTGCTTTACCTGCTGAGCCATCTTCCCAGCCCTTACCTGAGAAAGTTTTATGAGACCTCAGGTACACAAGTATGTAATATAGCTATACAAATCAAACCAAACATTTACCTATAATAGGTAATAAAGACATTCACTTTAAACTACTTTTTGGGCACACATACAGCTTTACCATCTACTAAAGATGAAAGAAACTTATTATTCTTTTTCAAATCTTTTATTATTTATTTATTCACTTATTTTTACTTTATGTGTACAAATGCTTTGCATACATGTAACTGTACCCCTGCATGCAGTGCTCACAGAATTTAGAAATATCAGTTCCCCTGAAGCTGGAGTTGCCAGTGATTATTGGCTACCATGTGGTTGCTGGGAACTGAACTGGAGTCCTCTGCAAGAACAACCAGTGCTCTTAACCACTGAGCAATCTCCCAAGCCCTCAAATTAGTATTCTAATGAGACTAATATGTGTGTTTTTACATAAAGAATTAATTCTTGGCATAAAGAAGTAGAGTACTTTCAGCGTTTTCAGCAGTAATTGGTATTTTGATCTTATCAACATCAGTGTTAAGACGTCCACTTCACACAAGCACACAGTACAAAATAGCAGAAGTATATTTAGAGCCATTTCACAAATTGTTGGAAATTCCGTGCTAATCCCAAGCCAAAACTCATTTAACAATTTTTAATGAAACTCATCATCAACTCAATCAAGAATTTTTAAAACCAAACACTCTTAACATCATACAACCCAAAGATATACTGAGTTGGTACTTATTGAGGAACAACCATAAGAAAATATTGTAAAACTGTGTTTGCTGTAATTAAAACTTTAAGTTTCTAAAAGTGCATAAAACATTGTACAGCAGTAAAAACACAACTCATGACATACAAATTTGAATCTGAGCCAAGGATTTTTAGGTAGTGTTAGTTGCTGTTGTGTCATGGGATGGTACATGTATACATACTTTGTGCTCAGAACCAAGTGAAATCATGTGATGCTACACTGATAAGTGCCACCTTTTTTATAAGTTTTTTTAAAAATTTACTTTATACATACGAATGCTTTGCCTGCATGTGATGCCCATGGAGATGAGAAGAGGGTGTCAGAGCCCCTAGAACTGGAGTTATAAATGATTGTGAGCTGCCACGTGTTTGCAAGAAAGCAAACCCAGGTCTTCTGCAGGAACCAGTAGTTCTCTTAACCACTGAGTGATTCTCTTCACCATCTCTCCATCCCTGCAAGTGACACCTTTTAGCACATCTTATATTTGTTATACCTTTGACTTTGTATTAAATCCTGCTTTTCACATGTTCTTAAATCTTTTCATTGAATTTGTTGGGAAGCCACATTTACTTGCCCAGCCTGGAACTAGGGCCCACAATTTAAGAGCCCATGTCTGTGAATATGCTTTCTTATACCCGTGGAGTTTTATAAAAAGATTTCCAGAAAATATAGACTAGTGAATAGAGATTTTTCAGTAATCAGGTGAAAGGAAAAGACAGCCTGGAAGTTTCCACTGAGGTACCGAAAAATTCCATAAGGTGCTTCCACATGGACATGTCAAAGCAGTTACTGGGAGCCAGTAAGGTGGCTCAGCCCTGCTGGAGATCAGTGGAAAGTCAGGGTAAAGTAATGGGAGATTGGTGAGAGGGGTTCTTTTCTACAGGGCTAGCATCTAGGCTCCTCCCTATCTGAAGCAAGTAGCAGGAAGTTCTCACTGGGATGAGTGACAAAAGCTGCACCAGCACTTACAGAGGAGACATGTCTTCCCAGAGGGAGCTATGCACAATGGACAGGTGCCAGATACACAGAGGAAGAACTAAGGCTGCCTGGGGTGGTTGGACAAAGAGCTGTGTCTGAGCTAAGAAGCGTATGTCTCTTTGTGTGGATTGATTTTACCTGATTCTGGGACTAATCATGTGGGAATATTAATCTGGGCATTTTCAAATGGAATCTTGCCCAGAGGAGCAGTGTACCCCAGTAAGAGGACCCTGACTTTCCTTCCAGGGGTTAGACCGTAAGGGGATTAGGAGTACATCACAAAGGAAAGCCCATACTTGTTCCAAGGGAATTTAGGCAGATGTTCCAGAAGGAACAGCTATTCAGAACAAAGAATGTGAGAAAGGGAACAAATCACACAGTATAAACCAGGTGCCTTGCATGGGGGAGAGGGGAGTCAGTCCATGACACACCGAGAGGCTAAAGGATTAAAAGCATTCTACATTCTAGCTTAAAAAAAAAGCAAACAACCTCCTCCAGGCAGTCTCCCTGAGATCTCGCATCTTCTGATACTCACAAAACTTTGAATAAGAATTATTTCGCTTATTAAATTGGAAATAACTGCCAATGTTTTGTGTGACTTTTCCTGAGGGAACATGGTCAAGCATCTATTTATTCCAGGCAGAACATGAACAATAGACAAAACAAAATAAAAAAAAATCTTGTTCAAAAGCCTAGTTCAGTGAATCAGAGACTACTGGAGTTTTTTATAGAAACACTGGAAACTCAAAAAGCTCACCCTCGCATGGGTGAAGAACCTTGAAAGCTGCACCCCTTGGGCTTCCTGCAGGACTCAGAGGCAGAGTAGGAGGCTGGAGGGTCCTCTCCCGCCATGATTGTCACTACTTATATAACCCTAGGGAGAGGTCTTGAGCATCTTGTTAAGTTTTAGAAAGCTCTAGAGACTTTTTAAAAAAAAAAACAAAGTACTTGAGTTTATTGTGTAGAAGTTTTATTAGATAATATCTTAAGTTTTATAAATGTACTAAAGAGATATAGTACAAACTACAGCTAGTGAATTGGCCAACTAATGAATATGTTATAATTCACAGAAAAGTTTCCTCTTGAACATAGAATTATTATGCCACCGCTGGACAGCAAGAGTCAGGACTTGTTCATTGGGATGGCAGCAGAGGGGCAGAAGGAGGCTTACTTATTGATGAGAAGTCCTGGCACATGTGCACCTTCTGTTTACATCATAGGAGTATGCATTCACTGGGAACACACATTATGGCTAATATTTTAATAGTATAGGTTTGATAATAAGCTCTTAGAAACACTATGCTTCATATAATCTGTGATTATATTTTAAATTGAACATTAAAGGGGTTAATTGTAACTTTGCCTATGCTTTAAAAAAGTTTTTTATTGAATCTTTGTGTGCTTCTTAAAGAACATCTCAATCAGACTTAATCATCTTTATATCCCTGTCCTCGCCAACACCTCCATAATCCTCATGGATTTCATAATCCCCATGAAAAAGAATGTCTCATCTGTGTTAAGGTCTACTGTGTCAAGTTAATGTCCCCAAATGAGCTAAGTGCAGGTTCATCCTCAGAGATCCAGTCAGCCTGCCCAGAATACCTCACTTTAAGAAGACTAGCTCATCTTCACCCAACAGTAATCAGATGCCAATATTTCTTAAGGAAAAGTTGAAGTCTACTACTCGTTTTGCCAATTCCATGCAGAGTTTTTCTCTGCTAGAGTATGCATGGGTCTTAAGCATGCCAAAACCATTGCTGTAGTTTCATATGGGCAGGATCCTGGCCAACAACTCAAAGGAAGGTGTTTCCGATATGGCACTGTTTCTTTTTATGTAGCTTTTGGCTATGCACATGGGCTCATATAGAGATATTGTATGTGGATATTGTATAAATGTACCACATTTTCATTATCCACTCATCAGCTGAGGGACACTTAGGTTGCTCCTATCCCTTAGCTATTACGAAAAAGAGTAGGAACAAAGATAGATGTACAAGTATCTCTGTAGTAAGATGAGTCTTTGGGGTATATGCCAAGGAGTGGTATAACCTGGTCAAGTGGTAGATTCATTTTTAATTTTTTAAGAGTTCTCCACACTGCTTTCTATAGGGGTTGCACGAGTTTACAATCCCACCAGGAGTGAATGAGCATTCCTTTTTCTCCATGTTCTCTCCAACATTTGATATCATTTGCTCTCTTGATCTTAGTCAGTCTGATTGGGGTACGATGAAATCCTAAAGAGATTTCAATGTGAATTTCCTTAATTATTAACAATGCTGAACACTTTTCAGATGTTTTTTCAGCCATCTTTATTCCCTTTTGAGAACTCTGCTCAGATCATTACTCCATCTTTGAATTTATCACTTGTTTTATTAATTCTTTGCTTTTTGAGTTCTTTATGTATTCTGGATATTAAACTTCTATCAAATGTGTCATTGTTGAAGATTTTCTCCCATTCTGTGGTTTTCTCTTCACTTCCCTTGTTTCTTTGAGACTCAGTTCAGTTTACTTCCTGAATCTTCTGCAGCTTCCCTTTAGGATGCAATGTTTGAGTTGGGAAGAAATAAATGCACAACAGTGGATTTTAATATTTGCTTCTCCTGAAAGCCTACAGCATCACCCATTGTAGTTGCACTATTATATTTATGGATTGAGAAGATGAATCAGATATACACTGTTTAATACAGGATATTTAGAGTTGAGAGGCTGCGTAAATATTAGAATCCACAGACATGTTTGCTTGAGTTCTATTTCCAACTATCTATCTGTGTGTTCTCTGAGAACACAGATCGTAACTTACATCTCTGAACATCTGTATAGTCGGTGGTAGATTTAGGAATGAGGGATTGTTTTCACTACAAAAGTCAGACTATCTGAAGGAAATGACGACAGTTTTACTACATCCTGAGCACTTTTTGAAAGTTTTGATATTTTGAGATGGCGTCATATTCTATAGCCTACATTGCCTTCAATCCCTTAGAATCCTCCTGTCTCAGTCTCCCTAGTCTAGGTTTATGGACTTGAGATACCACACCCAGCTTTCACATTTTAAAATGAAAATCTAAATATTGTCACAACAAAAAATGACATAAATCATTGTATTCTTAAAAATCAAGGATAAGAAATCACTACTTTAACTATTTAAAAAGGCTTTATTTTAGATAGTAGATTATAGATAGATAAGTGATAGTAATAGATGACAGATGGATAGATAAGTGATAGATGATAGATAAATAGTAGTTAGCTAGCTAGCTAGTTAGCTAGATCCATTTTATTATGATTCTCTACAGAAAGAAATTCCCCAAATAAGGACCTATATTGCCAGATGTTGGCATTTAGGATTAGGGAAACTGAGAATTCCCATTATTTCCTCTCTGCAAGATAATGTCTCAGGAAGACTGTAGTATATTTGAGAAGTCCAGTTACAGAACCTATGGTATGGATTCCAAACCAAGTCTGTAGACCAGAGACAAAGCAACACTGGAACAGGGCGTTGGTCCCTTCAGCTGAGTCACTCAGCCCTCCTTTGGCTTTGTCCCACTTGGTCCCCAGGGAACTGGCAGTGTCCCACCTGCCTTGGGAAGGGCCATTGGCTCTGCTCAGTCCCTAAGCTTCACTCATCTCTTCTGGAGACATGTTCACAGACACATCCGGATCAGCTATTACATCATCCTGTGACCTCTCTCTCTCTCTCATTCCCTCATTCCTTGATGACTGATGCTTAATAGTAAAATCAGCTCACAGTTATTAAAGTGAGAATTTAGGAGGTATTGATGGTAACTTATCAACTCAGCCTTCTACCTGTGTCAAAACCCAATGCACCATACATGCAAAGTATTTTATTAGAAGGGCTTAATTGCCAGAAAAATGGTTGAATTCAGCATTGTAAATCACTGCAGCTTTTATTCTTCTGATGTTAATTTGCTTAGATCAAAGTTATTTTCACACCCTTATAGTAATCGCCAATTCTCTTGACTTGATACTCTCAACAATAATAATAACAATCACATTGAAAATTAGTTCTGTAACTTATTTGTTTTTTTTCTGTTTCACGAGCTGACCCAAGTTGAAGTAAAGCAAAAGTTTCTAAGGAAGGAATAAAAAGAACAAACATTTAATCATCTGTCTGGTCTGTTAATTTAGTTTTTCTTGACTTGCAATAAGCTTAATTCTCTTTAATTTGGAAAAAATAAAAATTGATCTTGATCAAGAAACACACAAAGCTATGACACTCCAGCAAGGTGGAAGTGAAGGTTTGCTCATAACACACATTTTCCACTGGAAACAGATCTATTGGGTAGAATTTTATTCGCAATACTGATTAATGCATAGGTCCAAACATTCCAATTCCAAAAATATGAAATTATCCAAATATAAATAAGAAAAAATTGCTTTTTCTTGGTGATAACCCAACAGGAAGTCATGGCCAGTGAATGCAGGAACAACTTTACCTCAAGAACACAAATGGGTACTGCTCATCCCCACCCTCTGAAAACTTATCTCAGTGACTATTTTAAACACCACCCTCAGATCCAACACAGGGAAAATGCTACATCTGCACAATGATGTAATTGGATATAAATTACAAAGTTTATGATCAGTGACTTAATAAATTATTGGACAAATTTAAAATGAAAAATATGAAAAAATTTCTCCCTTCTTTACTCCCTCTCGTTCCTCCTTTCTCTCTCCCTCCCTCCCTCCCTCCTGTCTTCTTTTCCTCTTTCTCCATTTCTTGTCTCTCCCTCTCTCCCTTCCTTCTTTTTTTCTTCTCTTTTTTGGTATTTAGTCTATAAAACAGAGAAAAAGAAAAGAGTTCAGAAAAAGAGAACAAGAAAGGAAAACGATCCTATAAATGTGCCTAATTCACCGTTTTGTAAGTCAGCTATTTGCTTTAATTTTCTGTTCTTTATTTCCATTTTCTGAATATACACAGGACTTTGCTCTGATTTTCCTCTCTCATAAGCAATAACCTTACTTCATCTTAATTTCACAATGATTGCAAGCTGATTCCCTAAGAAAGAGGAGTTAAGAAGGAAACAAGAGAGGTAAACTGAAGAAATCACACACCAAGAGATTACCTGCCACCTCTGTGGAGGACATGGGTAGTGTAGGGGTGAACAGCTCTCAGAATGTGAGGGAGATGAGAGTGAGCAGTCCATGTGATACTCCCACACTTGGGCATTGGCAAATATTTTCAGGTAGTGATGGTAAATCAAGACCACCACTGGGATGCCTCACGAAATTATTCCAGTTTCTAGATGAATCTTGAAGACTGCTGTACAGGAAACTGTAAAGACGACTCAGCAGCTAAGAGCACTTTCTACTGTTTCAGAGGACCTTGGTTCAGTCACCAGCACTTACTTGGCAGCTCACAAGCATCTGTAATCCAGTTTCAGGGGCTCTGACATTCCCTTGTGGCTTTCACAGGCTCCAGCCACACATGTGGTGCACTTACATACCCGCAGGTAAAATAGTCATATAAATAAATGTTTTTAAAAACTACTATATAGGGAATTTCATTTTTTCTCTTTACTCTTCTAGTATTGAACAGCAGCAAGCCCTAATCTCAGTCCCTAGAATAAAAAGTAAAAATACTAATTAGAAGTGAACAACATTCAGAAACTAGGTGGTATAGCATGGCCACTGGTGGGTCCCGATCCCCCAGTGAGTGACCCCTACGTTCATGCCTGTGTAGACAGTGCTAATTTGTTTCAGTGGGTTAAAAAATAAATAAAAAGTTATAAATGGAGCACATGAAGTTAGGAGGGAGACATGATGGGGAATCCTTGAAGGAGTTAGAGGGAGGTAAGGAATAGATACTGTTCTAGTTTGTTTTCTGAAACTGTGATTAACACCATAACCAAAAGCAGCTTGGGGAGAAAAAGGTTTAAGTGGCTTACACATCCAGGTCTCAGTCCATCACTGAGCGAAGTCAGGACAGGAACCATGGAGGAGTGTTGCTCGCTGTCTTGCTTCCCGTGGCTTGTTCAGTTATCTTCTTCTACAGCCTATGCCCACCTGCCTGGGGATGGCACTGCCCTCAGTGCCCATAGCTGGCCCTCCTATATCAATCAACCATCAGGGAAATGTCATAGGACACTGCCACAGGACAATTTGAAGGAGGAAATCCCTCAACTGAAGTTCCTCTTTCTAGGTAACTATGGTTTGTGTCAAATTGACTATAAACTAACCAGGATATATTGTATCTATATATGAAATTTTCAAAGAATAAATTTTTAAAAAGAAAAAAAGAACTAGGTAGTACAATAATTTTGTTACATGTATCACCTTATGTATTCAGTACATCTAGTCATTCTTTGAAATAAAATTTATCATTATTAATCATGATAGCATTTTACAGGTGAAGGAAGTTGATTGGGCTGAGGTCAGTTAACTATTCATAAGAACAGCAAAGATGAAACCCAGGCTTCTCTAAGTCAGAAGCTGCCCTCACCACCAAGGCATAAGGAACAAAAACAATCTATTCCACAACAGTAGGTCTAAGGAGAACCAGCTTGGTGACATCCTTCATTCAAGAAGAATCTCCAAAGGAGATAAAAGGAATTCTCAGCCAGAGAGTTAGTGCCACCATCAACCACCAAGAAGGATGACAAAGAGGCAGCTTCTGGTCACACAAACATGCAAAGTAGGCATAGTTCTACACAATACAATCTGTAATGCACAGAAAATCAATATTCGATAAGTAGCATAATTAAATGTAAGCAGCTCCAGTATGCACACATGTTCATGTGCTAAGTATAATTTGGGTGATGCAAACATCTGAAACACAGCTGTTACCCAAATACTACCAATGGAATTTAGCCTTTAGAAAACAGCCATTAGGTTAAAAATCTGTAATTGCTTGGGCCTCTACAAACCTTTGATGAACACCATTCCATGAAGGAGCTACTACTGATAACTGACGGCAGCTGTGCAAATGATGAATTACCAGAACCCAGGTGTAGAATGATGTTGATCTCACTGGGTATTTGCTGGTGCAACTACAAACCTGTGTGTAAGTCCACACACAAACACAACCCAGGAGAGACACCACACTGAGGTCCTTAACAGCTTCATCTTATCTCTTTTATCTCCATCAAGCGATGAAAGAAAAACCGTGCTTCTACGCAGTAGAGAGGTGGACTGAAGGAAGGTTTCTGAAGGAGAAAGCAGAAGGAAGGCACAGGCCCACACAGGCCTTCTCTGCCTCCCTGGATCTGAGGTGCCATACCACAAGGGGCACATGGAGATGGAACTGCACAGCTCGACAGTTGCCAGACTCAAAGATCCCATGGGCCACATACCTGCCCACGAATACAGTTCCACACACCCTTCAGCTTTGACAGATAACGGGAACTTGGACAACACATACACCTGTCACACCTCTAATGTCCCTCACTTTCCCAGTCCATCCCAGAGACAGGGTTATCGTCTCATTCTGAGGTTATTTCAAAACAACCCAAATACTGATCACAAATGGTTCACAATTGCCTGCTGAAGATACTTATACTTGTTATAGAAGGAGGGTAGCTTCTCCTCATCACCACGATTGTATTGGCCAGAGTACTCAGCTTCTGAATGTGAGCAACAGATACAGTGATTGAACAGTTAAAACATTTTCTACTAGAACCCACAAATCATGTTCAGTGTCTCCCTAGGCAAAGTGTCAGAACACACAGCACTACTGTCTAAAGTGTGCATCAGCTGTACTGTAAAACATTTTCTAAATGAAGTGTTTGCCATATAAGGTGTTTAAAATATAATTTTACTTTATTTATTTATTTGTATATGGTTGTGTGTGTGTGTGCATTATGGCACCTGTGGATGTCACAGGACAATTTACAGGCAGGAAGGAGTCCTTCTACCATGAGAATCCCAGGGATTGAACTCAGCTCATCAGGCATGATTACAAGCCACTTTACCCACTGAGCCATCTCATGGCCCCATTCCACTTTTTGCTAAGCAGATATGTTGAAGATTTTGCCACTTAACATAAATGTTGATTGGTCCTCATGAAATAACAACATTGGTCTTTTCCTTGTATCAACAGCACCCCTAACCAAGCATCTCCTCACCAACTACCCTTTAGATGAGACTGAAGTCCTGCATTCTATTTAATCTCAGACACACATAACTTAAAAATGTATATATTTCCCAGACTTTCTAATTTATTGCTTAATATTTACATAATAAACGTATGCTTTTAACCTTAAAGTAGCTTTTTAAACTTTCAGTATTTTTTGAATTTATGTGTATGAGTATTTTGTCAGCATGTGTGTAAGTGTATCATATGAGTGCAGCGCCATGGGGACCAGACAATGCCATCAGACCCCCTGGACCTGGAGTTACAGAAGGTTGTTAGCCACCTTCTGGGTGCTGGGAACAAAATCTGGGTGCTCTACAAGAATAGCCAGTATTTTTTTAGCTACCAAGTCATCTCCTAGGAGCCTAACATTTTATTTTTATGTTTATTTTATTTTATTTTATTGAGGCAATGTCCCTCTGTAGCTCCAGCTAGCTTGGAACTAGCTATATAACCAGGTTGGCCTTGATCTCACAGAAATCCGCCTACCTCTGCCTCTGGAGTGCTGGGATTAAAGGTGTCTACCACCATACTCGACATTTAACTAGATTTTATAAGTTACATTGCTCTAGTAACTACTGAAAGCAAGTCTTATTTTTACTGGATGGAGCACTGTGAGTTATCACAGTGGCTTTGTCATAGGTTTCAGCACTGTATTGCCTCTGAACACCCCCCAAACACATTTTTATTTATCTTCCAATATCAGATGTGCTGCCAACATAGTGTATCACTGAAAAATAATCCATATAAATTCACAGGATTGAAATCTCTAACTACAGAGAAAAATATTTACTTTGTACTCTAACAACTCTTTCCACTGAAACAAGCAGCTTGTAACATTTGAAGCATTTAAGTAAGCTCTGGATGTTTTAGGACGGTGAATACAAGATAGCCTTAATATAGATTATTCTTTTAAAAGTCTCTTGTCAGTGCTCCCAGTGGTAAATGATTTATTAAAGCAGATAATGTAGGATGTAATGAAATAGAATGTCTCTTTATGAAATATTAGTGACCGTTAGATCTGATAGCTGCAAGTGTCGATGTGAGATCTTTGCCTTATGAATAATCTCATGTGGTCTTGTAGAAAATGTGTTCACACTGTTCTGCAAAAAGATAGTATCACAAATTCATAATTAAAGCTATTGATGATGATTCAACTAAACTGTAGGTAAAGGTTACATTAAAGGAAAGAAAGGGGGAGAGTTCATATTGAAAACCTCTAAGGGGACAAGAGTCATTGCTCTGTAGAAACAGATTCTACCCTGTGTATGTGAATGTCTGATTATTCCTTATGCTTGTAATAAAACAAAATAGGCAAATCATCATTAAGAACTGGAGACTCTGGGACTGTGGAGGTGGATCTGTGGGTAAATGCACCTGGTCTTCAAGCAAGACCTGAATTCAAATCCCCAGGAAGAACATTAAAGACTAGATATGGTTGTGCAAGCCTATAATTCAGGCACTGTGGGGATGGGAGGAGGGAAGGAAGATTGGAAGATGTGAAACCTTGCTAGCTGGCTAAACTAGCCAAAATGGTGAGCTTCAAGGTCAGTGACAGACCACGTCTCGGCAAAATAAGGCATCTAGCGCTGGCCTCTACATGTGCATGCGTTGGTGCAATCACTGGCAGGACATGTGCATGTACCACATAGAAGCATAATGAGAGAGAGAGAGAGAGAGAGAGAGAGAGAGAGAGAGAGAGAGAGAGAAGGGAAGGGAAGGGAAGAGAAGAGAGAGAGAAGAGAAGAGAAGAGAAGAGGAGATCAAGTTTTAAGGAAAGAATTGGATATTTCAGTATTCCACTTTCCATAATGGGGAGAACAAATAATCAGAAAGTCCACAAGGGAATTAAAGAGTTGAACAACACAATAAACAGGCCAGATTTATCAGACAAAGGGAGGACTCCACCTGAGGTGGAGTGTAGGTTCTTTCAAGTGCTCATAGACTATCTTCCAGGCTAGACCACATGCTAAGTCTACATTGCCTATTGTCTAACTACAGAGAACAATTAGCTCTAAAGACCACCCTCTTGAACTTGGAAATTACTTGAATGAAATTTGAGTGGGAAAATATAAAGTATAATGAAACTATCTCTGGATTATGATATTGGTCATAACAAAGCAAAATTCAGCATATGTGCTCTGACAGTGTGGGGTGGGATGATTGTTACATCTGTGCCATGGATACAGAGAAAGTCAAAAAACATTATAAGTTCATGGTCAAATACACCATGATCTTCTCAGCTACCTTATTGAGGGAGCTGGACTCCTCAGATGTTGTAACAAAGAAAATGTGTATTCTGATTTTAAGTTCCAAAGTGATTTCACTTGAGTTAGGATCACCCATAAGGGGTTGGAGCCAAATATTCCAGGCCATCCTCAGTTGCATAGAGAGTTTGAGGACAACAATGGGTGTATGAAATCTCTGTTTTTAAAAATTCCATTTGGGACATTATATTTTGACTTCTCAGAATCCCCATTTTAAATGATATTATCAGATCTCAGTATATACTCAAAAGCTTGGTTTTCCACACACCTGTGGGCTTTCCTCCCACTTTTCTTCCTGCTGAACACCCAAGAGCTCTGAGCCCTCGATGCCTACTAACCGTAGTTTTCCTAAAGATCTCTTTTTAAAGAGGCAATTAACCCACAGGCATAGAAATTCTACCCAGACCCCCACACTTGGGATAGTAAAAACCAATGAGTTACTTGACATACAAACGCTTTCCTCTCTGAGTCTTCCTGGTAGAATGAGAAAACCACTTAAGGGGGGATGAAAACAATGTGTTTTTGCATGATCTCTGCCAAATGGACTTTGTGTTGGAAGATTCACACTCCAAGGCTTCCAGTTTAAAGAGGGAGCAGAAATGCTCCCTGCCTGCTTTGGAGAAATTCTGGAAAAAATGCAACTGAAACAGGTGCATTCTCTCATAAATATTGTTTGGCTCTGAACTCTCTGCTGCCTTTTCTAAAGATTGATGCTTTCTTTTTAGCCATGCACACCCACAACTGGACAATCTGTGCTCTAGTTTCAACTGATATACAAGTCAGGATGTTTTTATTTGTGTATATTAATTTCACAAAAGAGTGGCTTGTTGGCATTTCCAAACATGTGTGCAAATTACCTTGTTCATATGTATCTTCTGTAGTGCTCACTCTTAGAGTCCCTTTCCCATCTCACTCTATGCCATCCTATTCCCTAATACTTGTCCTTTTTTATTCAAGCAGGTCAGGTCTTTGACTTCTGGCTATTACAACTTTATCACCAGTAGAGGGACATCTGCTTTCTCCACTGTGGACTGGAGGAGGTGATTCATATTTAGTCTATTGGATCTTTAGAAACATTAGACATCCATTAAAAAACCGACGTTCCAGGGTACTTTAGCAAAACTTGATATACACCATGTGTGCAAAGCTTTGATACTTTTTTTACTTCACTATGAGGCTAAATTAATACACAGACAATAGCAATATGACTCTGAGTATTAATATTTTCCTGGACTAGAGCTATAAGATACTACCTCATGATGCTGGGCAGCAGCCTCTGGCCAGCTGTGTGATCATGAAGGCAAGCAACAGGCACTGCAGAGCAGCAGCATGTGGCTGAAATGGGATGCTTAGAGGGTTAGGTATGCTAAATACATTTCCAGGTTAGGATATTTTCAATTTGTAATGGGTTTATCAGGACATCACCCAATCATAAATCAAAAAGTGTATAAAGTTCCCAGGGAAAGTCATTTTCTCTTCCTCTTCCTCCTCCTCTTTCTCCTCCTCTTTCTCTTATTCCTCATCTTTAGAAATAACATTTTAATTAATATGCATATTATTTTTAGATACAGTGCTAGTACACACTTAGTAAATAATGAAATAGTATAAATACAACTTTTATATACATTAAAACCAAAAACCTTGTGTGATTTTATTGTAGTAATTATTTTTGACAAATACTTCTTTTAATTCTTTGAGAATTTCCTAAAATGTATTTTGATCATATTCACCCCTAAGCATTACCCTTAATTCCTCCCAGATGTCTGAGGTATGCTTGTGTTCCTATTTTGTTGTGTTGTGCTTTGAGACAGGGTCTAGTCTCAAGCAAAGGATAACCTTGAACTCCTTATTCTCCTGCATACACTTACCAAGTGCTGACATATGCCAATATGCCCAGCATTGCTGTAGTCTTAACTGTCACCAACAATCATTCCATTACTGCAAAGGAACAGGACTGGAATGGAGGTCTTTAATAGTGGCACATTTTGTGAAAAGGAAAAAATAACTGAGCTAAAACAAGCAGCTTGCATGATGCCTTCAGATCTGTTTGTACTTGTGGAAGTCCAGTGTAATCATTCATAACACTCCTCAAGTCCTGCTCATCAGAATTTACATGTACCCACAGAGTCCCCCTTAGAGTCTCCACTGAAGCCAGTTGTTACTGCTATCTAAGCATATTTGTTTTATCAGATGGACTTGTGTTTGGATCCTGTTATCTGCTTAGTATTATAGTACATAAGGCAATAAATATAGCATCTCTAAACCACTTTTTCCTTTGTAAAATTAAAATAGTACTGCTTACATCACAGTTGTTATAAGGTTAAATGGTAATACATTGTGGAAACTTTACTAGGAGAGGGACATATAAAATGGTTTAATAAAAGGAAAGTGTTATCATTGCATTTTAAGCCCCATGTGTTCTGAGACAGAATTTCTTTTCACTACTACTCTATTTCTTGGCGCATAGATCTAAGCAAAATAAATATATATATTCTGTCCTTTAATAGAGATATAGTTTGTAGCCAAGGTTGTCAGCAGAATCCCAAGGGCCTCTGACCCTTGCCATATTGTTGATCAGACCATCCTGGGGGATTGTCATGATGTTAGTGGCCAAGATGGCACTCAGTCATGTCCCTTTATGCCCAGTAGGTAAGTGAAGGGAGAGCAGGACTCACCCCTTTATAAATGCATAGCTAAGGTTGCTACAACTCAGTCATTTGACTAGGTGTAGCTTTAGAGGATTAAAGAAATTATATACTGTAACTTCATCACCTGCTTAAATATGTGTGCTCTAATAAAAATAACAAGCAGGATAAAAGTTTACTTTTATTTCTGTAACAACCAACCAGTCATCTGAACACAGTGAAGTAGGTCAATAAAATATGACAAAATCATTATTTATTGTTTCTTTTGGAAACTTTATGAAACTTGGTTTTTGAAGTATTTTCATCCATCAACTTCAGATTATGTAGGAACAATGATTTTTTTTAAAAAATTAAGGTTAACACCAACCATTTTAAATTATATAACCCAATGTTGTTTAACACATTAAGACTACAATCTCTACTTAATTGCAAAATATTTATATTATTTATAAAGAAACATTGTCCTCTTTAGGTAGACTCCCCATTGCCTCTTCTGCTCAACTTTCATAACTATTACTCTGCATTCTTTCTCTGAATTTCCCATGCTGAACATATTCTATAGATAAAATCTTGTGATACACAAGAGTTTACATACAATTTGTAGGACTTAACATTAGAGTATATTATTTTGAATAGAAAAACTAACCCAGTTTTTAAATGGGCCATCCGGAGAAGGAGAGATGACTCAAATTTAGTGACATGTATTGTTCTTGCAGAGGGGACCTGGTTTCAGTTCCTAGCACATCTAGTGGCTCACAACTGCCTGCCACTCCAGGCTCAGAGGACCTTATGCCCTCTTCTGGCCTCCACAGGCATTTGTACTCATGTTCACATACCCATATGATAGACACATGCATTAAATTAAATCTTTTTCGAATAGGACCTGGACCAATATAGACATTTTTTCCAAAGATGATACTCAGATGAGAAGCAGGTACATAAAAGGATCAGCAGATATACTCCTTAAGGAGCAACTGTTTCCAGAGCAAAGTGAGCCACTGTGAATAAACCTCTGATTCACAGTACAGGGACGGTGTGACCCTTGGTTCAAGGTGCTGGTGAGGCTGGCTCAGACATACTCT
Organism: Eospalax fontanierii; assembly: GCA_035773235.1. Taxonomy (NCBI): domain Eukaryota; kingdom Metazoa; phylum Chordata; class Mammalia; order Rodentia; family Spalacidae; genus Eospalax; species Eospalax fontanierii. The sequence continues at coordinate 63,809,235 of CM069529.1, read as the reverse complement.
TCAGCTGGTACCATGAGATCTGCAGCTTCCTGAACATGATCCAGAAGATCTCAGAGTCTAGACAGAAAGGAGTTTATAGGGCATTGCTGTGTGAGAATGTGTGCTACCCATTGCTTTCAGACACTGTCAACATGGCTGCCAAGAGGCTACAATCTCCGATTAAAACAGGACACAGTGTAGGAATCCAATTGACTGCTTTCAGCCCTATTACTAAGGAAGCTTTTTTTCACATTACAAAATTGCAAGTAAGAAAGAAGTCAACCATGAAAAATGATGCAGGGCACGAGAAAGGAACAGCTGTGCGAGTTCTGAGAAGCTTCTGTGTGAACATGCTGTTGACTCTGCCTTTTTAAGGGCCCAGAAAAACTACTTTGTGCTTGCACTTGTATGTGTTTGTGCATCTGTGTGTGTATTATATGCATGCATATATACATGTGTGTATCCATGTGTACATGTGTAGCGTGCATGCATACATTCTTGTGTGTGTGCATTCCCAAAACATGTGAAACTGTATTGTGGGAGTGTGTTAATTTATTTGTGCATATATGTATATATGCCTGTATTAGTGCATGAAAATGTTTGTATGTGTATATGCTCACACATGTGTATATGTACATCATATACACATTAAGTGTACTTGTGTTTGCATGTGTACATGCATGTGTATGTGTGTACACACAGGTGTTTGCATATGCACATTTGTTTATGCACATATTAATGTATTCATAAGTATGCATGAGTGTTTATGTGTGTATGTTTGTTTATATGTTGTATGTGTATGTGTGCATGTGAGTGTGTATATGGACATAGAGATTAATGTGTATAAGTATTGTATGTGTGTATATGTACATTTGCACATCTGTGTGTTTGTATGTGTGCATCTGTGCATGTAGTGTGTGTGTGTATATGTGTGTGTGGTGTTCTGTGTGGGTAGGAAATGTATTTTCTCAGACTTAGCCTAAGCTTTTATATGAGTCATAATTCTTTTGCTTTTGGTTATTAATGTACAATCTAATTTGTTTTCTGTTATTAATAGTTATTTCTCTAAATTTAGAATAATGGTTTTAAGAGTAAAGGATGATACCCGGAGCCATGTAGCACCATTTAAATGGGCATAGAATAATTCCTATTGAAAAGAAATCTGTAACCAGGTGACAGAATTGCTCATTTATCAACTCCACGTGATGTGGCTCCTCTGAGGCCTTTTGTCCTGAGTCATTCCCAATAAGCCCCCTTCACTCTTACAAATGTCCCTGTGCTGATAATAAATTATTTCACCATGCTAATGGTAAGTTTCTTTCAGGGCTTTTTGCTTGATAGTGCTTTAATAGATCTCTTTGATTCAGATTCTTTGAAGAATGCTGCTTACTGAGAAAAATTAAGCATGTCAACCCTGGACCCATGGCTGTGTGAAGCAGGGTGGGGGAGCATGACAGCATCCTGCATATACACTGCATGAATGCTGGGTGCCTGGGGACTACCAGCTTGTTTGAAATGTGGTCTACACTAAACAGAATGGAGGGAGAACATGTCTGAATAGACCTTACTCTAAGCCAAATAGATTAAAATAAACTTGAGTTTTTAAAAAAATAATATGCAAAATCTAATTTTAAAAAGTCATGCTTTGATTATCTTTCATGTAAATTAGTTAAATTGTAATTAATTAAAGAGCTCAGAAAAACTGTGTCTGGTCAAAGTTCATGGCCTCTCACAGGAAGCATGCCCTTCACATATAAATGCAGCTGAAATTATCCACAGAAAAAATTTGTAGTCACACAAATTCAGTGGCTGAGTAGATGGCTCAGTGGGTAAATGACTTGTCCTGCAAATATGAGGAGCTGAGATCAGATCCCCAGCACTGACCTGAAAACTGATTTTGGTAGTGCAGGTCTATAATCCTAGTGCCTGGAGGTGGGGACCAGCAGCTCCCTGCAGCTCAGTGGGCAGTCAGTCTGGTCAATGTGCAGATTTCAGGTGAAGTGGGAGATCCTGTTTCAAAAAATAGAGCGGAGAACACCTAGGAAACCCCAGCATTGATCGCTGGCCTCCAAATGTACGCATTGTGTACACATGTGCATCTGCACACTCAGTGCAATCACACGAACACATACATAAACTACACATATATAAATAATACAAGATTTCATGCATAGTCACACATACAGTTACACACATACATATCCTGCACATTCACACATATACAAACACATACACACATGCACACAAACAATTTTGGGGGGACAGAGTCTCTCCCTTTAGCCAGGTCTAGAACACACTATGCAGACCAGTCTGAACTGACAGAGATCTCTTATTTCACCTGATTCCTGAATGCTGGGATTAAAGGCCTGTACCACAATGTTTGTATAAGAACAAATATTTTAAAGCAGAAAAAAATCACAGAAATCCAGTTGAATTACATATTTTAATTATTGTATTTGAAAACCAGAAGTTATGTGGGTGCGAAAGGAAAAAAAATAATTATATACCAGGACACAACCAAGATTAAATTGAACAACAATGCAAATAGCTGTAATTCACATTTTATTGATATCGCACACGTTGACATGTGTGGCACTGTGCTCCTCCCACAGAAGCATCATTTTAAAGTGCTAAACATTAAGTAAGCAAAAAACACAACTGTTTCAAACAGTTGCAGTGGCACAATTCAAATCACTCTGCCAATTATAAATAATCAACTTTCAAGCATCTTTTTAAGCCTATTCAAAGGAAGGCACATAAACACTTTTATATGCACACAACTCACTCTGTTTATGTAATCAAAGGTATTTATTCTGGAACTACTTTGTCTATTTACAAAAATGTTAATCTATTCAAAGATTTTTTATGCCTGGAAATAAAATCAAATTTTTAAATTTGAATTAATTATTACTTTATATTTTAATTGGCAATGATAATTGCGTGTATATGACTCCCTGTGGGGTTTAATGATTCATAGCCACACTGTAGATAGAGTAACTGAGATTGATAGCTACCATCACTCTACCTGTTGGATATTTTATTTGTATGGTGAGAATATTTAGAATATTTAAGAATATTTCTTTGTTATTTATTTATTTATTTATTCTCTATGAGATTTTACTCAGTGAGTGAAGGTGCTTGCTGCCAAGCCTGAAAACCATCTGAGTCTTCCTATTCCATAAATCCCATCTACAATATAACTGCTTTGAAGATTTAGTGAGAGTCTCCATCTGCTTGGCCCCAGGGAAAGAGAACACTTGCAGACATTAGAGAAGTCACGAAAGCCCAGGCTCCATCCTAGCAAACCTTAAGGACAAATTCCCTTTCTCAGCTCTCCCACGAGAAGCCAGGTTTCTGAGATGCCAATCTGCAGCGTCTGACTGATTAGCTGACCTTGCAGGCAACACTACCTGGGAGGTGTCAGCAGTTTTCCTCCCTTTCAGGCCTGATGGGCTCCAGATTCTATACACACCCTACTCATGGGAGGAGACAGGTGCAAAGGAGCTAGCTTCCTTGCAGGAGGATGCACTCTTTCTTGATGACATGGTGGTACAGAAACAAAATTTAGAAGCAGATCTGCCTCTTCACCTTGATTTTTGTCCTCTCTGCCACCCCAGAATGACCTCAGAAACATCCAGTTTGATCCTAAGGTTTTCAGCTCAACAAATTTTAGGGCTTGGCCCTGTGGTCATGACTTGGCCCTACCCACATCTTCCATTTCATGTTCATGTTCTTTCAAAAAATGATTTTTATTCTCCTAGATAATCAGCTTCCTGCCTTACCAAGAGCCCCTTCCATGCCATGGTTTTGATTAGAGAACCTGTAGTCTTACCTTGGTGGTAAAGCCATTTTCTTCATTCTGACCTCAGTTCAGCTCTTGTTCATGCCTCTATATGAGGCCTCCCCTCAGTATCCTAGTCTGAGGGGTGATCCAAGTGATCAGATGGAATACAGAGAATTAAAAATGCAGTGAACACTTCTGCATGATGCCAGTCAGTGTGCCTTCGTCTAAACTTGCACAATGTGCAATGCAATTAACTCACTCCAGTGCAGGTTCTGGCTTCAGGAGCAGGCGTCATGACTGTACACTCATTTGATAGAAGAAATGTTTCTGCATTCTCCCCTGCTCTATATCCTGTTTTATTTCTAGCCTTGCACACAGGCCTGCTCTTGCTCTTAGCATCCCAGATCTTTGGACTGCCCCCTGAGTTCAGACCCACGCACTGTGCTTGATCCCCCTTACTCAGACCAACTCATATTCTCAAGCTAGTTTGCTAGAGTCTTCATAGGCTGTCCCAACAGAAAGTTGCCTTTGCATTCTTGAGACCAGTTGTCTACCCACAACTTTCCTTGGATTCTGGAGACCAGCCTTCTTCCCTAGTAAATCTGATCAGGCGCACTGTGCCTCCACTGCCCTGATCCCATACCATGCCACCCCCACCTCACATCCTGTTCTCCTTCTAGTCTTGGGCACAGGCACACTTTTTCTCAGTTCCCCTTGATCTCTGGACTACCCTCTTACCTCTGCCTGGATGTAAGCTCTCCAAATCATACTGTGCCCATTGTCTACACTGGTACTCTCTGAAGTACCTCACACTAGGCTTCTGTGCCCTTTAGTAGGGGCCTAGGTCTTTGCAGACTGCCCGAGAAAGCCTGAATTCAGCCTCTGCCCAGCAGTCTTCCCAAATTGTGCTGTACCTGCCAAATAAAGGGGCCCAGAACTTAAAAGAGAGCCTAGGATCTCACCTAACTTGTGTCTCTTAGGGAACTCCTGAGTAGCGTGACTAGAGCTATCTGATCCTGACAATACAAAATCAAAAAGAGAACCTGAAGCCTTGACCAACCAGCTTTTTTTATATCCAATAAAAAAAAACCAAGTCACATCAAGTAAACAAACAGAATCAGACTTCAGCTCAACAAAAGAAGGCTTGAGTCTTACATCAGAATCACAAACAACCAAGGAAATCTACATGCCAGTTCATAATGAAAAAATAATAACATGAAAAACACAAATATGTCCCTACCAAATATCACAAGTTGTAAAGAAAAGTTCTACAACAAGAATAACATAGAAATAGGCGAGAACACAGAGTTTAAAACAACAATCATAAACATGATCAAAGAATTCAGTGAATTTAAGGGATACACAAATAAATCACAGAACTAAAAGAAGATAAGGATAGACTTCTGAATGAATTCACAAAAGAGATAGAAATACTAAAGAAACTCAGGCTGAAATGAAGAAGGAAGTAAAAAACTCAGTAAGTCAATTTGAAACTATAAGAGAAAGCCAAACCAATAGAATGAATAAAATGGAAAACAAATACCAAGATGATAAAGTTGAAGAATTGGATCAGCCAAGCAAAGATTATGAAAAAAAATTTTAAATCACAGAAACGGAATATGCAGGAAATGTGGGACACCATGAAAAGTTCAAATTTATGCATCATAGGCACAGGGGAAGGAGAAGAATCTCAGAATGATGGTACTGATCAGATCTTCAACCAGATGTAGAACCGACAAGCTAGTTGAATGGATTAAGAAACAAAACCATCCTTTTGTTGTCCCAAGAAACCCATCTCACCTTCAAGCACAGGCACTATCTTAAGGTAAAAGGATGAAAAAGACATATTTTAAGCAAATGGTACTGAGAAGCAAGCAGGAGTTACCATTCTAATATCTGACAAAATAGACTTCAAACTGAAACTAATCAGATAAAGAGGATCACTTCATTCTGATCAAAGGAACAACTAACCAAGATAATGTTACAATAGTGAACATATAACTCTGGTGCACAGAACTCCATAAAATCAACACTACAGGATTTTAAGACACAGATTAATCCAAACTCACTAATAACAAGAGACTTCAATACCCCCACTGTCTCCATTAGATAGGTCAGCTGGACAGAGAATAAACAGAGAGACATCTGAATTAAACAATACTAACATCAGTTGGACCTAACAGACATCTATCAAGTATTCAACCCAAGCACCAAAGAATACCCATTCTCTTCAGCACCCCATGGAACTTTCTCCTAAAATGACCACATACTGAAACAAAAACAAACCTCAAAAAATACAAAAAAGAATTAATTCCATGCATTGTATCAGAGCACAATGCAATAAAACTTAAAATTAACACAGGAAAAGGCCCTAGAAACTTCACAAACTCATGGAGAATAATCAACACACTCATGAACAATCAATGGGTGAAACAAGAAATTAAGAAAGAAATAAAAGTATTCCTGGAATGAAAAAGACAATACAACACAACAGAACCTCTGGGATACTTTAAAAGTAGACCAAAGAGAGAAGTTTACAGTTCTAAATGCATACATTAAAAACTCAGAAAGAGCACAAGTAAATGACTTAACATTCCAACTCAAGAATCTTGAAAAGCAACAACAAATGAAACCCAAACCCAGCAGACAAGAAGAAATGACAAAAATCAGAGCATGAATTGGTGAAACAGAAACAAAGAAAACAATACAAACAATCAATAAGTGCAAGAGCTGGTTCTTGAAAGGTTAAACAATATAGACATACCCTTAGCACAGTTAAGTAAAAGAAAGAAAGAGCAACACAAACTCAGAACTGAAAGGAAAGGGGAAACATCATCAGTTTCCTAACTGAGCTGTCTTAGAGCCCACTCAGTGGGAGGAAACTCATGTGTGGCACTTGTAATCATAGACAAATACACATGGTTTTTCTTGCCTTTCTGCTTTTGGAATCCTGTGATTATCACCTGTAAACAACATTTAGCATGACTAACCATAGGCCAGTGGTACCCTAACACCTCTTCAGGGAGCTTGGGGGCATCAGTCTTTGGAAACTGTGGATACCCGAGCCTGTTTCAGCTGAGATCAGGCAACATTTCAATCCTTGGAATTGTGAGCAGCCAGTATGTTCTATTTAAAGCCACTTTACAGATAATGTGGACTGTTAGGTTGACATATACAGTAAATATTTGTGGAATGAAGGAATGAATAATGGTCTCAGAATACACAAATACCAGACATCTGTGTATTCACATTTTCTGTTTTTTTTTACAGATATAAGCCATGCGCATACTATACATATGTATTCCCTTCTGGTGCAAGTTAAGAAAGCACAATTCTCCTATGGAAACAGTCACTTTGTTGGTAATATTCAACAAATATGCCTTGTTGGCATAACGTATCTCCACTTGGGAAAAATCCAAAATATTGTCAAATCTAGGATCTGAAATCTAGCTCCAGAGAAAAGACTGGTTGTCAGTGATACGCCATCACTGGCAGTAGTTGGGTCTCTAATGCAGGGTTTGGGTGTGCAGTCAGTGGAACCCTATGCTCCTAAGATATACAAAGCTATCTCCAATTGTCTTTGCGGAATATAATCTAGGTGATCTGGGGTGGGTCTTTGTGGTTTGCTCTTGGGTAAAGAAGAATGGCTGTGGTGGAAGCTAGGGTGGTGGTAAGTGTATGGTAGTAGTGTGTGTCATTCATGCCCAGACCGTGAACGTCACCAACGATCCTAGTGCAGAATGTAGTATTACTAAGGATGGGACATGGGGAACCCTACTGCCTATAAACCACAGGCACAGTTAATTCTTTCTATTAATGTCTTACTGACTTCCCCAAATGCTGATTGATGCCAGTAAGCATGTGCCTCAGTATCAGTACAAGAGAAAATTCTGGGTATAAAACACACATTCATAGGTAGGCACACACACAAATACACACACACATACACATACAAACACACGCACACACACACACACACACACATACACACACAGAGGTACACACATGCCAAAAGGTAAAAATGCTCAGCCATCAGCATGATTATAGCTATCATAATTTTAAAAATGAAGAAAGAGAATATGAAAATGTAACAAGTCAATATACAATAAATCTGAAGACTATAGCCTTTCAATTTGAGAGATTTAAGCAGGAGAGGGAGGGAAGGAGGGAGGGAGGGAGGGAAGAAGAGAAGAGGGCAAAGAGAATTATTTTTCTTTTCATCCTCCCACCCTTTTTTGAGATAGAGTCTCTCTATAGATCCAGCTGGTCTAGAATTTGATGTGTAGACCATATTGGCCTCTGTGTCACAGAGATCCGTATGCCTCTGCATCCCAAGTGCTGGGATTAAAGGTGTATTCTACCACAGCTCTCTGAGAGACAATTTTTTAACAAGAAATTTCCATTACAGGGAAGTTGTTCTTTATCTTCAGTAGGGAAGCATCTTATCATTGCTCCCCCAACTGTAGTCTACTTAACATCTGTCTAGTCAGCATGAAGCCACCCCAGCAGCCATCTGTATAAATGAAAGCATCCGATTCTAAAATGACAGTTCAATGCCCAGGTGGAAAGCAGCTGGAGTTAGCATGGGCTATTGCACTATGGATCTCAATGGAGTAATCACATTTAGCAGATGTAGGTCCGTCTGGGAAGATTGCAGTCTCGTATAGAGCTATGTCCAAGGGGCATAGCACCAAAGAAAGTGGAATACCCCTTCCACTGGGATGTGCCTGAGCTGATCACAAAAGGTAGTAGCAGGTGGTCCTAGAGGCAAGTCTGTAAAATGCTACAACGCGATCTGTCCACTCCTTCAGTTTAAATCAGAGAAGCATTGCTTCTCTTCACATGTTGATTCTGCGTGATATCTATCTATCTACCATCTATCTATACTCTATCCATCTATATAGATACATATCACACTTTTATATATCTGCATCTGTAAAATGTTATTTGAAATTAAGCTTTCAAAGCCAAAGAATTGCTGTTATTTAGGGGGAATAACCATATGCTACTCTGTATATGTTTACGATGATGTTTTAGGAAGTTACCCAAATTAGATTGTCTTGTCTCTGGATGGTAGGAACATAGGTATTTAATTTTTCTGTTTTTATTTCCATTTATTTGTGTGTGTTTTTTCAGGCATGGTTTCCTGTATACCAGGTTGGCATCAAACTGGCCATGTAGACAAAGATGAAACTGAACTTCTGATCCTCCTGCCACATCCTCTGTAGTGCTGTGGTCAAGGGTCTGTGACACACTCCCAGTTTATGAGGTACTAGGGGTGGAACCCAGGCCTTGCACTTGCCAGTTAAGAACTCTGCCAACTGAGGTACATTCTTCGCTATTACTGCTTCCTTTAAATAATCAATACATTCTGATTATTGCAAAAATGATTGTATTGAAATGAAGTATTTTAGGCAAAAAGCTGCATGAGCGTGCAGGGTTGTTTCCTTGTTGGCAGCCCTCATACTCAGCTGTTCACCCCTGTGGTGGACGGAGAACACCCTCACCTCTGTGATTAGCTCACATCATGGCAGAATCTCCCTGGCTCACGGACTCACATCCCACTTTAAGGGCTCTGAGGACAAGAATATTTACTGAGCGGCTTCCTGATTTAGGGTGCTCTGCCTGCAGCAGAAATGCTGGGGTGACCTTGATGATCATTTACTTAAGAACCCACTCAAAGATCCAGTCATTAACCTGCCCATGTTGGTCTCAGTAGCCTTTATTTGAGAGATGTGAATTCCTAATGATGTTCATCTGTGCTTGGTAGGCAGATGCTGTTTCTACAATCAATATCGGATGTGTATACAACCTATGATCATATCCAGTCCCCATTTCCTCCTCCCTCTCCCCTCTTCCATCACAACTTCAAGTCCTCTTCTTTGTTTTCTTTTTTTGAAAAGCCAGGAAATACAATTAATCACAGTGAAATTCGGTTCATTATTAAATGATGAGTTTTAATAAGACATAGAAAATTCCAAGGTGGCCACAATGAAATTTTTGAGAAAAAATAATTTCCTCTCAGTCACATTGTAGGACTTAGCTTGCCAAGATGACCTGGCAAACATTCTATCCTGGAATTCAGAATCTGGCATTGTTAAAGATAATTCTATTAGAGTATTTAGTCCCCACTTATTTCTGAGTTTACATTCTGCAATTTTACTTGCCCAAGACCAACAAAAGCATAAAAATAGTAAACAATAAATTTCATAAATAATTCTGGGTATATGTTGGCTGCCATGGGCACCAGGTGTTGGCTGGCATGGCCGGATCCCTTGGGGGCAGGGGTAAGGAGGAGCAGAGTCAACGTCACAGACCCTGGGAGACAGTGGAGTCACAATCTCATTTAATTTTAGAAAGGAACGGGATTTATACTTCTGTCTGGCTTAGGGGAGGTCTTAATCTAGTCATTTGACGTGCTTCATTTTAGTAGGTCCTGAACATCTCACGATCTGAAGTTCATTGCTCCCATTGATCCTGGATGGCTGCTAGCCTGAGAGCTGCCCCAGGTTCTATTCCAGGAAGTGTTCACTGCACACACATGCACAATATGGGTTCTAGCTCGTTCTAGGCCAGCAGGCTGGAAACCTGCCTGGCCTTGCCAGAATCATCCTACAGGTATAGTGATAAGGTCTAGCTGTACATTGCTTGAAATGTGAACCATCCTTTGTCCAAAATATTCAGTCTGTATATACTACCCTCTCTAGTAGTCACTGAGTAGCTAGCTTAGTAATCAGATCAACTGTCCCAGTATTGAAGAGCTTATGTTCAAGTAGCTATGATTTTAAATAATAAAGGTCCCAAAACACAAATGCTGGAGACTTTGATATGCCAAAGAGATGCATTAAAGTTCTTCTTTTAAATGTTATTTCTCATAAGCACAGTAAGAAGGGTGGTAGAGTACAATAAGATATTTTGAGAGTGGCAATATTTCTATAATTTTTATTACCAGTGTGTTGCTAAAATTGTCCTATTTTATTATTAGTCATGGGTATTAATCTCTTACTAGACATAATATGTAAATTAAACAATGCCATAAGTTGTATGAAAAGGAAAAGGCATAGTATATGTGGTTACAGACTTGTATGTCAAATATAAAATATTATCTTACATTAATATAATGTATGTCTTGCAGAAGTCCCATACAAGCTCAAACCAGAAAATACCATAGTGTCTTATGAAATTTATTTTCCATGCTTTGTGGGAGGGGTTTGGTCAATCAAGGAGAATAAAATGGAAACTGGTCTTCCATTTAGAGAGACTGATTTATTTAAGGTGACTCACAAAGTTATTGTTCAAACATACTGCTGCTGTTGGCCACCATAGCTAGAGTCTGGAGCAGAGCTATGGTGTGTGGCTCCCGTCCGGTTCCCAGCCTGAGTTCTGTTCCCACTAATGCTATTCTGGGGTCATGGGGACCTAGAATGCTGCTGGCTCTTCATATGCCTGGGGCCATGGCACTTTCCTTCTGCAAGTCTTTGGGTATTCTTGGCCGATAGCTCAGTGCCCCTTGCTGCTGCTAGCTGCCATTTCCTCCCCATGTCTCCCCACCTTCCTGCCCCCTTATTGGTTAGAGGGTGGGACTTGCTGCTGAATGAACCAATAGTAAAAATTCAGAGAGAAATATATATCTACACGTAGCATAGATATGATGAAGTGACTAAGAAGCTCCAATCCCACCAAGGGAAACTGTGGCAACCAATGCCTACTAGAAGGGGCAGAGACAGTCTCTTTCAAGCATGGGACTCTTGGTAGGTAAACCAGGCTCCAGTGGATGGACCCACACTATAGGATATATACTATTATATTATGCTATATGAAAATCTCAAAATTTCATAAAAATATAGTGTATACAAAGCATACAAATACATACAACATACGAAGTATGTATGTACATGTGTATGTATGTACTTTCTGTGTATTTGTGTGTGTACATTTTCAAGCATGCACTAGGGGTCTTGGAGAACAACCCACAGGTGAAGGACAAGGCCGCTAGTTCACTCTTAGCACTCCCATTTTGCCTCTGATGAATGGGTACCTCACTATGATGTTCAAATGTATCAGAGACATGCACTCTCAATCTTCAGATTGCTTAAAACAGCAAAATCAACCTCTGGGGAAAAACAGAGTTCCTAAAATGTTTCACGAGCAGTTATTATTGTTATTAGTGTTCTTATTATTACTGTTTTCATTCTATGGAATTAGAGATTGAACTTGGGGACACTGTACCTCCTAAGTCAGCATCAATAAGGTAAAGTATTTGGATGACTGATCAATTGACAAGGTCTAGTGTTACCTTAGAAGAGGGTCTAAAGAGAGCACTCTATAAACTGGGCTGTGTTGTTGGCATATCTGTAAAGGATTGTCTTGATTGCTTTGATTGAGGAGGAAAGACCTGCCTTTTGTGGGCAGCACCTGGGTTTGGGTTCTGAACTGTGTAAGAGAGGGAAGGCGCTGAGCACTAGCATCAAGCATTCGTTTCCCTTTGCTCTTGACTGCGGATCTGGGGAGCTGCTTCAGGTTTCTGTCTTGACTTTTGTGCAGTGGTTGACTATAATTTGGCATTGTCAACAAAAATAAACTCTTTCTACTCTTAAGTTTTCAGGATATTTTCTCAGAGCAACAGAAATGAAGTCAAGACAAATACCCAAACCTAAAAGCAATTATATTCAACTGAAGTGTGCTTTCTCTTTAAGAGCAGAGTCAATTTTTGATATTTAAGTTTTCAATTTTAATTCAATTTGCATTAACATTTTATTAATGTGTAGTCATTATGCATCTAAACTGGGTGCAGTGGTGCAATTCCACACATGCTACAGCAATTGATCAGAGGGGGAACCTAGCAATTCCCTTTCCTGGCCATTTCTACTGATGCCTTTCCTTCACTTTGCTTCCCCTTAGCTGCCAGAGCCAGTCTGCAAATTCCACTGGCTTCTTTGTTTTTGCCTCTTTCATAGCCACTTACTTATCCTTCCTCTTGAAGACGTCTGACTTCACAGCTACATTGGTCCCTAGCCCTTTATGTGATAAAGACAAGTCTAATTCAGTCATGTTTCATTATCAAAATGGATTAAAACTGAGCATGTGACCCAGTTTGGCCAATGATAGCCTAAAGTAAGTCTGTTTGGGACAATTTTCGTCTTGATAATAGAAAATATTCCCATAAGGAAAAGACCTCTGGCTGGCCCTGCACACTTTCCTCTTAGCACAAAATTTTGGAGGACATAATATGTACATATGACACAACCACCAGAGGACACTGAAAAACAGCAACATGAGATGCAAGGCATGAATGAAGGATGGGAGCCTCTCAGGTGTCCCCAGGTATTTTCTAGGTATCTCCTGGGGCATCTGCCATGGCAGGTAAAATAGCAACCCACTGAGAAATATAGTTTTATATTTTATAAATCCTGAAACTCAAGATCTTTTCTCACTATTATTTAATTTTTGTTGTGTCTAAAGATTTGTGGGAGATAGAAACTATTTATTTATGCAAAAAAGTCATATTAAGTATATTAAATCACATAGAACCATCTTAAAGTGGAGCTTGAATTTATTTTCAAAAAACAACATTACAGAAAGGTTTTCATGAAACCCTCACTGTGTAGTGCTTAGCTATGAGTGGGCTTTTGGTGAACATGCTGTCCACTTGTCTTCTACATCATCAGTCTCCACCAATCCTGAGGTGCTTAGGGCCAAGGGACTTTAGGAGGCATGGGGTAGATGAATCCCTGAATCCAAGGAGGTTCTTCTGGGATAGCATAGTTGGCAGGGCAGGAGAGTGGAAGGGGCAATGGTATAGAGTTGCAGAGATAGTCATGGTATCAGAAGTGATGGAGAGATGCCTGTATACGTGTGAAGAGGATGAGTATCTGAGGATGGTGTTGCAGAGAATGAGGAAAGTGGACAGGGATGGACACAGTAAGATGTGGGGATTCACACAAGAGTGTGTGTGTGTGCATGTATGTGTGTGCAAGTGCACCCATAGGGTATGTGCACATATCTCTGTGTGCATCTGGAGATCAGACGATGACACAGGTCTTGTTTCTCAGATACAAGTGCTGTTCACCTCTTCTCTTTTCTGGGACATGATCTCTCAGTGGGACCTGATGTTCACTGATTAGGCTATGCTGTCTGGCCAGGGAGCGACAGGGTTCATCCTATCTCTACTTCCCCCTGAAAATGGGATTAAAAGCACACACAGCCATACCTTGCTATTTTATGGTAATCAAGCAGATTCTCAAATATGCAAGGTAGGCAATTTACAGATGGAGTTAGCTCCTCAGTCCCACAATTCTTTACCTTGAAATTGTGAGAATTAGGGAGTAAGTATATAAGAATTAATATCCTCAGATGCTTACCCAAATTGGGGCAGATTTTCAGTTGTTGATTGGCATTGTTGTGGTGATTATCTTTGCAGTCTGTGTCCACATCTCACATTTTCCTGAGGATATGCCAGTTATCTTGACATATTTTGCTAAATCAAAAACAAAGGTGAAGATGGAGATGAACCTCCATGACACAGTCTCCGTGAATATTAGAGACTCTTTGGAACGGGACAGCTTCCACTCTCCCCCTCCCTGTGCCACTTCCTGGAAACCTCTTCCTGGATGTGTTTTCTCTTTTCTTGCTGCTCTGAGCTTTGCTACCCTTCAAAGGGTTGGAATGTGGGCGGGTTGGCTTTTGGCTCCCTGCAGATGTTCATATAAAACCACTATTTTATTAATTTAGGAGATGTTTTTGGTCATGAAAAGCATGGCTTTTTTCTATTTTCTAGCATAGGTGACCATACAAGCAAAGTTGGCAAACAACAATGACTTAGTACATAAGAAATCACAGCAGGACTGTGATTGATCTTAAAGCAGAATTCTACCCAGATTGGAAGGAAGTGTATGCCAGTCCCTTAAAACTCTTTGACTTGAGGAATTATTTCAGTAGCAATTGAAAAGACAACTATCACCACCATAAGAATAAAAAGCAAACCTGTTACTTAAAGTGCAATCTATTCCTTCTTCATATCAAAGGAGATGATTTATTTTTTACGCCATTCAGTGATGACATGGAGTCTATCAAGCTTGGCAGGGTGCAGCTCTATATTTTTGATTCATATGTCATGTGTCTTTTGCTTGAAAGTCTTGCAAGTGGCCCCCAAATACTGTCAAAACAAAAAAACACCTCAAAGGAAATAGGAGAAAATTCATTCTAGAGTCAAATATAAGGGACTACGTCCTAGTCCTAGAAACACAGGTCCATTCAAATCAGACCCTGGAGCACTGATTTGTTTAATAATGTCCTTGTTTAGAGATTTTTCATGAGGGAAATATTATAAGAAAGATTGGTTTATTCATACACATGTATATGCACAGCCCTACTCATTCACAAAGGACTGGAGGTCAACATCTTACACTTGATTTTCTGCTATGTATGGCCTTTCGAAAACAGATTCATTTGCATGCTTGAAATTTAGGAAAATATTGTCATTTCTCATGATTTGAATGTAAAGCATCACACTCAGGCCCATGTGTCTGAACACTTGGTCCCCAGCTGGCAGTGATATTTTGGGAAGTTTTCGAACCTTTAGTGAGCAGTGCTTGCTTGGCAGAAGCTGGCCACTAGGACGTACGCCTTGAGGGAACTAGCCTAGTCTACTTCCTACCCAGCTCACTGATCCTCTGCATTAGGACGAAGCCAGTGCTGTATGATCTTGCCTTTGAGAACTGGAGTCATTCTGACACCATGCTTCCCTGCCAAGATGGATTGCCACCCACCCTAAACTGTCCGTTGAAAAGATGTCTCCTTCACTAAGCTGTCTCTGTCATGTATTCTGCCACAGTATCATGAAAAGGAACGAACAGACAGTTTCTTTTAAGTTTTTATCTGTATAACTATTTATGTGTCTCTGTGTGTATCTATATGTGCAGAGTCTAGAAGCATGAGCCTTCCTCCCAGAAGCGGTCTTCAAAGTCGAGGGTTGCAAAGACCAGAAGACAAGGCTGCACCAAGGTGGGACTGAAGACCAGGAGCCAGGCGTTCACACTGATAAAGGAAGACCAGGAGCCAGGCGCTCACACTGATAAAGGAGCAGAGTTTTGGGCATCACCACGGTGGAGCTTTGAAGCAGTATCAGAGACAGTGCTTTGCACTGGTCGAATTTTTCAGCCAAAGATGTTTCTGTATTTGATGAAGAACAGAAATGGGTAGAGGCTCAGGAAAGAATGAAAAGTGAAGATCATGGAATGACCATCTATCCTCAGCTGACCGCTTGCTTGATTAGCAGAGTTCACAAGTGGCTTCTGAAATCTTGCCCTATAATGAAAGTGATAGAAAAACATTTTTGAATGTGAATGCACTGCATCTGACCTTCTGGAAATAGGTTAATGTAATGGGGTGCCATCAATCCTGAGGTACTCCTCCTGCCTTGGTGGCTTTGGAGTGTTTTACAGTGTGACAGACACAGGAGGCGCAATTCCTGATGCTTCTTGTTTTGTACCCCAAACACATGCAATGTATTGAGGCAAGTTTCCATTCAACTTTGAATTGTTTTGAATCACGAATATATATAGATTCACCATAGGAATTTTAAAAATTGTATTATCTATGTGTATGGGAATACATGCATGTGTGTATTCAGTGTCTACAGAGGCCAGAAGAGGACACTGGATCCCCCTAAGCTGGTTTTACAAGCAGTTGTGAGCTGCCTGACATGGATGCCAGGTACTAAACTCAGATTCTCTGGAAGAGCAGCAAGTGCTCTTAACTGAACCAGTTCAAGAAAAATTTGAAAAATATCAAAACATAAATTTGAAAAAATATTAAATTTCAAAAGATAGCTAGTGTAAAACCTTTTATCCTTTTTAAAACAATATTTACATTGTTATATATTATATATTTAGGTGTATATTTATAGAAAGATATAGAGACATATATATGCATGCACCTAAAAACAATTACTATTTTATTTTGTCATTTTAAGAATGTCCTTATATCTTGCTTATGAATCAATATATTCTAAATACTTTCCTATTCACAATTTTAAAATTAAGTCACTGGTACTGGAATGATTTTCCCAGCCCCTTCTTGCTGAAATTTTAAACATTTTGAAAGAATATTCTTCTGGCCTGCCGACTGTACTAGTGGTTCTACATTACTCAGGATCAATAAAAGTCTCTTGGGAACTCAAAATTGTTTGGAAGCTCTTAAGCCACACTTTGGCCAGATTTCCCTGTGCTATATGGCCACCAGGGAATACCTGAAGCTGGTCACAGAGCCTGGCAACAAGGAGAACAATGGCAACATTTTCATCCTGCCCGATGTGTGCTAGGCTCCCCTGAGGGAGTCATCAAATCACTCACAACAAAATGCAAAAGACCTTCCTTCTGCACTTCAATGATCCAAAACAGAGATAAAATTACTTTTTGAAAGTCACCAAGCTGATAGAAGACAACAGCAACAAAAAATGCAAACCAAGAAAACTGGGCTTCGGAAGTTATCCCTTTAACTCTAATAGCAGGATTGTGCATTGTCTAATTGATCAAAACTCAGTGTTAATTAAAAAAAATTAACTGTTCAGCAGATAAAAACTCTTGCCACCAAACCTGAAGATTGAGTTTGCTCTCTAGCATGGCACCCACATGGTGATTGAGTGAAATAAATAAATAAATAAATGAATAAATAAATGCCCTTTAAAATGTTTAAAGACTCAACCTAAACGGAACCCTGGAAACCCTTTAATCTCCTCAGGAGATGTATGCCAAATGCTCCACCTAATTCCTTGATGGGTATTTTAAATCATTATTGCTCAGGAGGACAGGAGAAGGGGCCAAGAAGACAGCTCAGTGGATAAAGTTCTTGCTACATGAGAAGAGCTGAGTTTGGAGCCCCAGCTCATATAATAGTAGAGCATGGTAGTGTACCTCTGAAATGCCAGCTCCAGGAGGCAAAGACTGGCAGATCTCAGGGGTTCCCAAGCAAGCAAATCTCTAGGTTCAGTGGGAGACACAGTCTCAGAAAATAAGAAGGAAAAGTAAACAAGACACCCTGACATCAACCTCTACACATGCCTGCACAGGTGGGCACATCACCTTCCCTCCCACTTCACATGTGTATATACCCCCCAACCCACACATACATATACACACTTGGAAAAACACAGAACAATACCCTTTTCTTTCTTGTCATAAGGGCCCTCATTCATACATGCTCTCACTCATTATTAAGCTCCACCCTTGTGCCTATGAGCACATTGTGAATAGAATAGACTTGTAATCAGAGGACCTGAAATTTTACTGTTGCTCAGCCTCAGCACAGTTCATCACAACAAGGACAAGGCATGTGCAGCTGAAGCCCACAAACTGCAACATCCCCAACTTGGACCACAGTCCTCCCGAGTGCCTACAGGTGTGTGCAAAGCATCCTAGATCCTTGAGTGTCTCAGAAGACACCAAGTTCCCTATAGACACTGCAGTTACAAACCTAACTATATCTGGGAAGTTCAGCAATAATGTTCCCCTTGGAGGAGCCATCAGCATCCCACACGTGGCTTCATAAGGAAAGCTTAAACTATGGGGCTGCTGGAAACAGAATTTATCTTATTCTGACACAAGATGACCAAAACATCTGGAGAAACAAATTGGGGTTAGGCCTTTACAAGTGAGCTAATGAAACAGGAGCTGTCAGGGTAAGACAGAAGATGAGGCAAGGCCAAGGAAGCCTGGGACTTAATTGATTTGCCTACTAAGAAATTAAGTCATGGTCTGAATGACTCACACCCGCATACCAGGTGGAACCCTCATTAAAAGCTTATTAAGAGAATAAACTCAGGTAACAAGCCTGAAGCAAGACAAGAGAGGAGAAATCCTTTTCACCACAGTTCTGTCTAAATCTATTTCCTTATACAGTTTCCTTCCTCTTTTACACCGCCTGAAACAATTAACAGAATACAACAGCTTGATGCCTAGAATTTCCATGTTTGAAGCCAGAGGCTATTGCATGGATGCATTATTAGGCAGATTTTGTGCTGCTGTGGTAAAGTACCTGACATAGACAACTTACTGAAACAAAGATTTATTTTGGCTCACAGTCTCAGAGGGCTTGGTCCACGGTCCTCAGCTCCGTTGACAGGATCTGTTGTGATAGCCACTGGCAGAAGATGTTCACCTCATGCTGGACAGGAAGCAGAGAAAGGGGAAGGAGCTGGGCACCAAGTATAACCTTCAAAGGCATCACAGGAGTGACTACTACTTCCTCCAGTCAGTCTCCCTCCCTACAATTTCCACTTACTACCGATGTAGGATCACCAGCTGGGGGCTGAGCGTTCAACCCACTAGTGTGTTGGATATTTTCTATTCAAACAATAAAAACAGATGAGAGAAATTTGCTTTCCTGCATTCTAGGATCTACTATAGAACCATGACTATGCAAAGGAGTTACTGAAAATGATGGACTATGATGTGTCAGGTAAACTTTCCAGTAGCTGGGAACATGTGGCTAAGACCAAGAGAGTCCTCCTGCCACTGTGTGTTGTGCTTTCCAGCATGCCCATGGCTATATTGGGGTAATTTGAGTCTTTCTGAAAAAAACAACTGCCTATCACTTTTGGGATGAAGTGTTTGAATCTGATACACCTTCCCCATCTGCCTCTGTGACTTGCTCTGGTTCATCCACTACAAGGGAGGACCCAAGATCAGGGATTCCTGAGAAGTAAACCTTTAGAATTTCAAGGTCCTGGGATTTCCAAGTGTGCTGTCAATAAACACTCTGACTGGTCCAGAATGTCTCTTCCTGAGGCTTATCTAAAGCCTGCTGCCCTCAGTGCGTGTGTACACACGCACACTCACGTGAGTGTGGGCATGCACTCATGGAGGTACGAGCCAGATTTTTAGGCAACACAACCTAGAAATAGGACTTCTGTGTTTCAGCCACAGGCTGCTGTGGAGGTGGCAGAGATGTCAGTCACCAGAGTCTAAAACAGACATGGTATGTTCACAGTGGCTCAATTCCCAAATCGAATGGAGAGCTGGAGCTCTGTGCTTTGTAGTGATGGATGGTGTTCACATGGGCTAAGGAGAGCCAATAAATCATAAGCAATTTCTGCTGTGAACAGAGCTTGAGCTTGCAGCCTGACATTTCACACATCTTAAATGAAGAATAATGAGCCCTCTTTCGATCATTTACCCAACAGGTAGAATAAAAAACAGAGCTGAAGGGACATTTAAAGCGATCCTGATGAATCCCCTTAGTTTATTCCAGATATTTATTATGGTCCCTGGACTGGGATGGACATTGGGAGAAAAGGGATAGAAGATACTCAGCCTCATTCCTCCGGGGATTTCTGTTATAAGCAGAACTCATCAGGAAACTTAAAATGTAAAGATGCCGGCATTTAGTTGCATGTTTCTGGAATCCAAGGTAAAGAAATGGTTGGGGAAAATGTTGGACAGGAGCCAAGTGTGATGGCCCATGCCTTTTATCCTAGTACTCAGGAGGCAGAGGCACAAGAATCACTGTGAGGTTGAGGTTAGCCTGGTCTACATAGTGAATTCCAGACCAACTGGGCTACTTGGAAGACCCTACCTCAAAATAAAATAAAATAAAATAAAATAAAATAAAATAGTTGGGTAACATTAAGGAAATATAATTCTGTAAACATAGGATGTACTTTACAATATTACTAAATGAAAAATTTAAGTCTTTTTTGGAGTTATTTACTTTTAATTTATATTATTTTATTTTAAATGAATGAGTGTCTTGCCTTCATATATGTAGATGCAGTACCTGTGGAGGACAGAAGAGGGAGTTCAAACTCCTGGAACTGGAATTATGGACAGTTGTTAGCTGTCATGTAGGTGCTGGGTATGGAACCTGGATCTTCTGAAAGACCATCCAGTGCTCTTAACCACTAAGCCATCTCTCAAGCCTGCTAAATGATAAATGAGTATTCGGTAATAGATCATAAATAACACTGATTTTTAAATAGGGTACATTATTGACTTGATTTAGGAGAAAGTATCTTAGTCAGACAAAGGCAAATAAAGAGGCAGTTGAAAGGTAATTACATTCTTTTAATAAAAAACAATTAGGTGAATCAAGGGGTGGGGCTGTAGTTTAATGATAGTACAGTTGCCTAGCATGAACACAGTCCTGGCTTCAATCCCTGTGCAAGAAAAGCATTAAATGAGTGGGATATGTAATTTCAGCCTAAGTGGGAAACTGGTATTATCTCTAAGTAGTTATATGAGCACATCTGGATTGTTGTAGTTACTGGGCCACTCCGCATGCTACTGATACATATCAAAACCAACACACAGGAAATAAATGAATGCCAGCAGGATGGGGACGCAGGTTCCACTGTAAGAGAGCAACACTGGGTGGAGGGTTTAGGAACAGTGTTGGCTAGAGAGGAAGACTGAGTCCCTATGAAAAGGCACCGGGTTAGCATGGGAGATGGGCTGAGGTGGGAGCAGTGGAGATGGCCTTCTGCAGTCATACTGAGGAGACAGAGGCATTCGAAAGCTGCCAGAGGTCAGGGAAGCAGGAGGCTTTATGTTAGCACTGGCAGAGGCCTCTGATGGAGGAATCCATCCATTGCTCTTAGAGAACTCTAACCGCTGTTCAGACGTGGGTATCACAGTTGGGCACCTGCATGCCATCATTTAGATGCAATCATTTCAGTATGAACACTGAGTTGCTCCATCAGAAGGATTTTATTCTATCTTTGTATTTTCCTTGTGCTTTTTTTTATAATGCTTCTGTGCTTTTATGGAGACATAATGTATGCACCCTGTGCAAATAGTAAGACTGTGGAAGAGCATCTCTGACTGTCTGCAGATGGCCTGATTCACAAATAGAAGTTTAGAATTAAATGTCATATGTTTCAAATGTTGGAATGATTTCAATAAGGAGAAAAATCATTGTAAGAAATACTGTATCCATATGGCTAAATATTAAAGCTTTGTTGAGATAGAGCTTTATGGTTTTCAAATATGCTGTAGGATGCCACCTCATGGTTAATATTCTAAATACAAAAGAACTCTAATAAGCAAAAAGAGAAATGAAACAAAGATAAGGAGAGATAACTCATCAAAGAGGGAAATGAACTGAAATGTATACTTTAACCATTCTGATAGCAAGCACACTGAATATACCATTGACAATGAGAAATTTTAAATTATTTATAAAAGTATACACAGAAAAGATGATAAAATACAGTTTTAAAAGAGACAGCATGTTAGCAAAAACAGAGTATAAATTGCTGAATAGATTGTATATTAAAGCAAAATTTTGAGACAGAATCTCACCATCTACCCTGCTATGTAGACCAAGACTGGCTTAGAATTTACAGAGGTCTGCCTGTCTCTGCCTCACAAGCGCTGGAATCAAAAATGTGTGCTACCGTATCTAGCAGTAATCTTTTTTTGTCATTCTTTTGGACAATGATTCAAAAATTTTAGTAGTCCATAAGTCTTAATTCAGCTGAGAGACTGGGGAGGCCTTCTGTGAAGCAGCCTTTTTGGAACTTGGCATGGCCTTTGCACTCACAGATTCATAGCAGCTGTGGTTACCTGCATAAGACCAGTGCAAGATCAAGCCAGTCAACATTCCAGCTCAGATGGAGGAGGGGATCCGTTGGTGCCACCCTAACTGAGTTGCATTTGACAGTTGACTGATGCTGGAGAGGAGGAATTGATTTTCTTCAGGAGTGTGGTCTGCTAGGTTGCCCATGCCACAGTGTGTCTGGGAAGCACTAATTTTTATAACAATGGGTTATAAAAAATTAGGAGGACATGATGTTAGGAGGGGGACATGGTGAGGAAGAGTGAGAGGTTTGGGTCAAGTTGGAGGGGGGAGTGATGATATGAATTTAATCAGAATATGTTATAGAAATGTATGAAATCCTCAGAGGAGATATAAAAATAGTTTTAATGCAGCTGAGCAACAAACAATAAATAAACCCTAAGATATGAATCAACTGTTGAACATATCTAGGTTCAGATATGAACATTACTATGTTGCTTGCAATACGGAATTAGGTATCTGTGCACATGGGAAAAAACTATGAGCTAATTGAATCCACAATGAGACTGCAGATTGGGAGTCCAAAGGCCGGGGGAGCCTGTTAGCTGTCTTCTCTTTGGCTAACTCACTGATTCAAATGAATGTTCAAGGATTTGTCATTCCAGGTAAATACGTTTTTCAAATGAACTCTGAGATGCTGGATTGTCTTTAAAGACCAGAATATTCATCAATACTGAGTTCTCACATTGCTGTTAAGAGTTGCAGTGGAACCCGAATTCCTCTCCTCAGGCTGTCTCCTCTCCACCCTGTACCCAAGACTGATAGAAATACAAACATAATCTTGACCTGTCTGAATCCTGTAAACATTAGCATTAATGATCCTACGTGTTTTTATTTTTATTTTTATGTGTGTGGTATGTATGTGTGTGGTGCCTGCATATGAATGTGGGGGTATATGTACTCATGAGTGCACATGTGCAGGACAGAGCAAGACCTAGGGTATCGTCCTCTCTTGCTCTCTGCCTTACTGTCATCAACAAGGTGTCTCACTGAACCAGAGGCTGTCTGGCTGGCTAGCCAGCTCTCAGAACCTGCCTGTCTCCATCCCCTATTTTTGGGGTCATTGGCAAACAGCTATGCCTGGCTTGTTGCATAGATGCCATGGCTTTTACCAGATTCTTATACTTGCAGAACAATTCTTCTGATTCAATGCTCTGTCCTTCCATTTCCAGTTCATCATTCTCGAGTGATACAAGACTAGTTCAGATACCTAGTGGAGTATGTTAGTCATGGTTCCCAGGAGGAATGGAATCATTTGAAACTATGCCTACATACGTGGACCCATACATGATTTATTAGATTGGCTTACATGCTAGGAATGGAAATCCTGTAATGACCATCTGCTCACAGGAGAGGCAGAGGACCAGGTTCCCAGTCCACAAAGCAGGACACCTCAGCAGTTTCAAATCAGGACAAGGACCCTCACGCATGCCACAGGAGCCTTCCTGCATGAACTTCCCATGCCATCATAATTACCCTCCTAAGTGACAGGCATTACCCCTGGGGCTCTTTCATCAGGATGGTGAATAGTCAATGATGGGTAAGACCCCGACAAATGGGGCAACCTAAGACAGGCACCATCACCTGAGGTGATCCCTAAGGGCCTGGGGTCAACAAAGGCTTGGCACAGAACCATGCCTCCCAGGGGCACTCAATTAATAAGAACAAAAAGGAGGATATGTATGGTGTAATGCAGGATGGGCCCTAGCCAGGCTGCCTGCCATGAGGGACAAAGAAAAGGCTTCTGAGGACATGGTGTTCTGCTCTGCTCTGGCCAGGCTTGACACTAGCTTCCACCCTGCATCTGGAGAGAACATGCATCGAGATGATCTATCCAGAGACAGAATACTACTGGCTGCAGTTGGGAACCACCCCTTAGGGCGATTGGCTAACCAAACCCATAAAACCCCCTGTACTTCCTTGAATAAATGAATTTGCAGCAGCTGGCCCTATGCCTGCTTCCACCCAGATCCTGGTGTCTGTGTTCTGACTCTGCTTCTCTCACCCCTACTCAGCAGAGACACTGTGTTCCCCTCAGGCAGGACCCAAGCAGAGGGATGGTAACAGACAGGTATGCCAAAATTCAGAGACAACCTTAGTCAAGATACTGGTGCCCATAGCATGGTCGTGTCTGTCTGGAGCTTGTCTTGACTATAGTGGCCTTCCGGGACTGACTGCAAATGGTCAATTTGGGCTTGTTGGCTCCTGTCCTTTCCAGCTGTCCCATCAACTTCCTGTGTTCTCCATCACTTAACTAACTCCATGCAGTGCAGCTCTAAAATCTGGCAGTAAGATGTGGGAGCTTGAAATGTATGCTAAGAATATCCATGAGGAAGTGCTTTCATTTGGAGCAGGAAAAGAGGTAGAATCAATGAAAGACAAAGAAAAGCTAGTCTTGAATTCCTCAGTGTATCCATGATTATCCTTGTTCTTGGTTGATGATTCTTTTCTTGAGAGAAGAGGGTGCACCTCTGTTATTAAAATTTCTCTTTGGGAGAGGAAGACCAACTTAACCTTCCTCTGTCCCCAGGCCTTACAACCCCCCAAACTCCCCAGACCTTGCAACAAACACACAAATTTCTCTACTCACAGTTAAACAAATTCTAGCTACTTTACTTGGGCTTACTAACAGAGCAGTGGGTAAGGGGTTACTTACAGAACATGGGTGCCCTCCATCCCCTCTGCAAGTTACATTAGTAAATCCACGAGGCTTGGATCTTGCAACTTCCAGGTGAACAGATCCAAAATGGCCAATGGGGGAGGGGGGAAAGGGTTGGACTCTGGTGCCCCCAGTTTAAATACTTGGTAGCCTCCTCTTCAAACATCCAAGGCCAATGGACAGGGTGGGTGGGGCATAGGACTTTCCCAGCTTCTCCTCTTTCTGCTCAAGGTGATCCTGGGTGATACCACTCTCGGAGGGGTGTTTGTCCATAGCTCATCAGGCTTTCCCCTTGGAGAATCGATCCACTCTACAACCTCTGATGTTCAGCTTTGCTGTAGAGTGTCTAGCTCTGGTTTTCTGTTTCTGATGATGATCCTGAGTTGTTCCTCCCTGGTCTTGAAAAACATATTTTCAGATGGTTCCCAGTGCTGGGCTTGCCGTTCTGAAAGAAACAAAACAGTTAATTTCCATATTTCTGGTTTCTCATTGGTTGAAAGTGTGTTCTGATGAACCAGAAAAATGGAGGATCCTTCATTAACTTTAATCCATATGGGGTTGAAAATGCTCTATGTCATTTTAGACAGTAAGGAAAAATTATGAAAGTAATTCTTACTTCCCTGTAGGAAAATATTAAAAATGTTTCAATATTAGGTTATTTTTTTTAGTTCACCATCTTATTGTGTATGATTTGCTTGCCTGCATGTATGTAAGTGCATTCATGTCCTGCAGTGCTCTGGGAGGTCAGAAGATGGCATCAGATCCCCTGGAACTGGAATTATGAATGGTTGTTAGCTGCCATGTAGGTGCTAGGAACAGAACCTGGGTCCTATGCAAGAGCTGCCAATACTCTTAAACACTGAGTCATCTCTCCAGTGCCTTGTTTTTGTTTCTTAAGACAAGATTCCCAGCTGGCCTGGAATTTGCTTTGTAGACCAGGCTGACCTCAGCCTCAAAGAGATCTGCCTGCTTTTGCCTCAGAGTGTTGCATTTAATATTAGTTTTTAGTTATATGAAAAATTCTATTTTAATTATAAACCACATCTATTTTTCAGTTTTTTTTTCTGATTATTTGCCCCCCTATCTCAAATATTTTGTGTAGGGAGCAAATGAATGCAGTGAAGTGAGACCCTGCCCCTAGGCAGTTCCTCCCTCTGCTATGGAAGCTAAAGTGTCACTTTTGCTCTGTGTCTCAGAGGAAGGCCTCTGCAGCAGTCAGTATGCTAATTCCTGCTTATTCCAAATACCCTGAGCTTATTTCCTGCCTTACCAATTTTTGACAAACTCATTTGAGAAATGAACTCAGGAATTAAAAGAGAGAAAATGTCTGGGCTATACCAAAGCTTATGCAGCCTCAGTCCATGGCTGGGTTTGGTAATGAGACACTTTAGGTAATGAGACTCATGGACTGTGAGCTGTGGCTAGGAGATGTGATGCTTCAGTAATGAGAAAAAGAAAAAGGCAAAGGAATAGCCAGCATAGGACAGAAATAGTGAATGCGTCATGTTTTTGATGGTTGTATGTGAGTGTGTGTGTGTGTGTGTGTGAGAGAGAGAGAGAGAGAGAGAGAGAGGGTCTCTCACTGAGCTTAGAGCTCAATAATATACTGGGTCTCCAGAAGATCCCCAGAACCTACCCATCTCTCCTCACCAGTGCTAGGTTTCAGATGTGCAGCACCATCCCCTGGCATTTACATGAGTTCTGGGGATTCAAACTCAGGTCCTCATGCTTGTGCAGCAAGCTCTGTACCCACTGAACCATCACCTGGATTTGTGTTTTGTTTTTTTTAAGATTCTTTTATTTTTATTGTGTGTGTATGTGTGTTCGAGTGCTTATGAGGGCCAGAAGAGGGTGTTGGAGCTTAGAGTTACAGATAGTTACCAGCTTCCAGGTGGGTGCAAGGAATGAACTCTGGTCCTGTGCAAAAGCAGCAGGTGCTTCCCCACTGAGCCTCCTCTCCAGTGCCCAAACTTGTAATTTTTATCCTGTGATTCTCACTTATGCAAAGTTGGAGACTCTTAAACCACATGCAGATCCCCTTTATACATTCCTTCCCCTGGCACAGTGGCAAATCTACCTTTGAAATATCAGCATGGACAATACTGAGTCCACATAGACATTTACCAGCAGCATGAAATTGTTTGACAACATAAATGCCAACTTCATCAGAGCTGCTGGCTAGAGTCTCCCCATTGCTGACCTCACATCCTCACTCCCATGTATTATCTGCTTATTGCCACTAGACATTTGGGTGTGTGATCCTGAGACATTCTTGAGTAATTTTTCTTGACAAAAGGAAAATATAAAGTTAAAGAAACCACGTAAGTATCTATCAAATGTAGAACTGATAAGGAAATGTGGCATGCATACATAACAGAACACTATTCAGTCAAGAGAAAAAATGAAATCCTTCCTCAAGATGATATGGATTTGAGTGGGCTGAAGACACGGTCCAGCACTTAAGAGCACTGGCTGCTCTTACAGAGGACCCAGATTTAGTTCCTAGCACCCACATGGCAGCTAATAGCTGTCCATAACTCCAGTTCCACGGGATCTTATGGCTTCTTCTGACTTCCTCAGGCATTGCACGACATTGATGCACCTGCATAGGTGCAGACAATACACTCATATACATAAATAAAAATAATAAATGAAGTATTTTTACAAGGATAATATGGATTTATTGGAGATTGTATGAAGTGAAATGAGCCAGGCACAAAAGGACAAGTCTTCCTAAACTCATTCAAGATGAAATCAAAGAAGTTGATATCAGAATGCTGGTGACCAGAGGTTGGGGAGAGTAGGAATGTACAGACAAGGGAGTTCAAGTTCAATAGTAACTGGAAGTTCATGGCAGGGTGACTGAAGACAACCACCATGAATACATTTCTTCTTCCCTCAGTAGCCACTGACTGCCAGTAGCTTCTCAGCTAGGGGTGGGGCCTTGGGAACCCTTCCTCCCTTCTTACTGGAATACTGATTGGCATAATCTTGTCCCATCTTGTGCAGACAACCACAGTGGTTATGAATTCATGAGTGTAGTCCTGTCATGTCCAGCTAACAGCATTTTACAACAATCTTCTCCATCCTCTGGTTCTTAAATTCTTCCTGCTTCTTCTTTTGAGATGTTCCCTGAGCCTTGTGTGGGAGTAATTTGTTAACGAAGTCCCATTTAGGACTGAGCCCTGCAAACGACTTATTCCTCTGTACACATGGGCAGCACTAATTGGGGAAGAAGAACAATAAGTAAGAAGAGAAGGAGAAGGAGGGAGGGGGAGGAGGAGGAAGGAGAGAAGGGGAGCAGTTGGGGGAGGAGGGGGAGAATGGGGAGGAAGAGTTGGCATGAGAGAGTCAGGTGGGGGAATATGGGGTGATAAGGAGGTGGGTGTGATCTGGATACATTGCATCCATGTATGAAATTACCAAAGACAACATACAAAATTTTAGAAAAGGGAAAAAATGTCAGAAGAGAGAATTTCTTAAACATTTGAGAAAATAGATTTCTCTATTCTCTAATGTGGTTTAAACATAGTGTAAATGTGTTTAGAACACTGCATCCACCCCATTAACAGACAATTTTTATGTTTTAATGTATTGGTTGAGCACAAATAAAAAATAAATCATTAAGAAGTTGAGAAGGCAGGGCACCAAAGCCTTGTGAACTAAAGACACCAAGGAGTAATCTATCCCTGTGGATGGGGGCTGAGGTACTGTCAGCACCATGCCCAAGTGTTGTTTGCCTTCCTCATCTCTGGCTGAGTACACTGAATGACGGACAACAGGCTGAACAGGCACAGCTGTTTCCTATTATGCTGGACAATGAAGAGATTAGCAAAAATGCAGAAGCGCTTCCATTCTCCTCCTTAATTGTTTTTGGAATAATATAGTTATTACAAAATATGTTCTGTATATTGTCATGTAATGGGTTTAATATATTTTAAATAACTGAAGTCATTTAAAGCATTTCTCAATGTTCATTTCTAAAATGCTGAAGAGCCGTGGCTAGAATCCAGATGAGTAAAAGTTTGATGGAGTCATTTGGAAAGGTTTACAACTTAAAGGGGCCCTGGGGCCAAATGCTTGAGAACTGCCGTTTTGGGACTATAGGGCAGGGGTAATGCGGTGGAGGGGCACAAGTCTATGATAAAAGCTACTTGAAGGCTAAAGCAGGAGTTGCTACTTAAGAGAGAGAGAGGGAGAGGAGAGAGAGAAATAAAGAGGCAGACATACACAGAAAACACAAAGAAAGACAGAGAGACAGACACACACTGAGTTTGCAGTCTTTGAGTACCTTTTTCTGAACTCAAGATTCTAGAGCATTCTACCATCCTTCCTACACACATGCTAGCACTTTCAGTTATACAACTGTTTCCCTAGCAAGCAGCTCCTTATTAAGAGTATGTAAATGTATGTATGTGCACACAAATCCTTACATATAGCTCTGCTGATTTTACTTCTGTGATGGTTAAACTTGATTGCCAAATTGACAGGATGTGGTCATTTAGGAGATAAACCTCTGTGTATATTTAGGAGGTGGCTCTAAGAGACTTTTAACTGGGGGGATAAGAGTCACCCTGAAGGGCTGGAGTCTCAGAGTGAATAAAAAGGAGAAAGCAAGCTGAGCACCAGTATTTAACTGATTCCTGACTGTGGCTACAATGTGACCAGACACACCATGCTGTCCCCACCATAAGCCCTGAGCAGAAATAAGTTCCTCCATAAGTTGCTTTTGTCACAGCAATGAGGAAAGAAACTAAGTCACCTTATGACTCATTAAGCTCACTAGCTTTCCATTATGCTCACCAGCTCCTCTCACTCCCTAGATTTATAAATTTTAGACTTTCTGTGATGGTTAATCTTGGCTGCCAACTTGCTTGGACTGAGAGGCTTCGAGGAAATAGCTAAAGCACACTTCTAGCTGTCTCTCAGGTCACTTCCTGGGGAAGATTGTGATGTGGGTCAGTAAGATGAGTGGGAAAGACCTGCACTGAATGTGCATGGTTAGATCCAGTAGACTGGGCACCCAGATGGAACAGAAACACAGAAGTCAGCATGAGAGCAACTCACTGCACTAAGTACTTTTCACGGCTCCTGTCTGTGAACATGAGATGCAGATTCTCAGTTTTTGAATGTGAACTTGAACCATAGTTCTCCAGACCTCTACAGTGTTAATTGTCCTTTATTCTGTTCTGTTCTCTGGACTAAACATTCACCAGGTTTTCTGGCTCTCCAAATTGCAGAGGCTACCTTGGGACTATTCAGCCTCTAATTGTTTGAGTCATTTGATAAATCCCCCTCATAATTAAGTGGTACGTGTGTGTGTGTGTGTGTGTGTGTGTGTGTGTGTGTGTGTTTCTTTCAATACAGAACTCTGCTTACTAAGTGAGTGCATCCCCATAACCAATTAGCTTACAGACATAGCTCTGAAACCTGGAGAACTTACTCATTATGTCAGAAGACCCACAGTTGCTCACCTCCTCTTTGTGGGTCACCTTCTAGTTCCTGCTGCATAACATGAATCCTTCCCAGCTCTGACTCTGTCCAAATCTCTCCCTGAACCTCCAGTTCCACTGAACTGCCATGGGGCTGGACCAGGTAGCCCTCTCTTCTTCTTCAATGGAGAAAATTTGTTCTTCTGAACTCTTGAGGGAACTGGGAAAGATCTCACTCTAAGTGTATTTGAAGACAGTGAATTAAATTTGCCCTTGCTATATAATCAATGGTTAGAAATTAAATTCACACCGTTTCCTATGAGTTTTTAACTCTAAAGTCGACTGTGTGGGCCTGAAACTGTGGAATGTTTCCCTACAGCGCCCAGAGAAATAACTCCGCAAACATTTTAAACAGAAATGTGCTATATCAGTGCTTATATTTTACCTACAAATCACAGTCTTGTAATAGGTTGATTTATTTTTCCATGCTTAAAAGAGTTATAATTTAATTTGCCTAATAAAATTTCTAATGGAAACAGAAATGAATGAGGAAAACCTTAGCCCATCAGATGATCTGATTCCCACTGATTGGATGGGTCATTATTATCATCTATTGTCTTAGGGAAGTTTTCTATTTAATGAATGCTGTTAAAAAAGAAATGTGAGGGAAGCCCCTTAAAGCTCATATCTAATCTCATAAAAAAGCTTTTGTTCTTCGTTCTCGGAGTGGCAGGGTTTACTTTTTAATCCCTGGTTTGTTGTGCTGGATACAGCAAAGCACACTGAGACCCACCTGGCCATTTTCACGTCTTCTTGTTTTTTGAGCTTATATCTTCCTCCCTACCCAGCAGGAGCAGTAATGTAGCTGCCCACCTCCTCCCTGCCTGACAGGAATAAAGCAGCTACTCAATGGCTATTTCACCCAGATACATTTCCTCTGATGTCTCCAAGTTCCAGATCTCACTGAGTCCCAACCCTGCCTGCCCTTGCATCCAGGTCTGGCAACATCTCCCCTGTCTCCAGATACCCCACTCCATTTGCAATCCATCTGTTCTGGCTCCCACAATCCTGAGCTCATCATACTTCCCCCAAGTGCATAAGGTCATGAAGCTTTTTACCAGTAGAAGCCACATGGGTGCCAGCTCCCAGCACAGCCTTGACCTCATCAGGCTTCAGGTATGCACCCTGAGGATCTGGGAGTGAGGGCAGAAACCAACAATATTTCGTGAACTCCAATCCATCAGGTTGGGGAAGGCAGGTCGAGGAACGGCACAGTTCACGGTGGGAAGATGTAGCAGAGGCTGTTTGCATCACAGTAGATGAGGAAATGGAGAGCAAGGCAGGAACCAGGTGCCAGCATGGGCTTCAAAGGTCTGCTGTCAGTAACTTGCTTCCTCCACTCAGGCCCACCTCTCAACGTCCCACAGCCTCCCTAAATAGCATTGCCAGCTGTGGATGAGATATTCAAAACATGAGCCTGTAGGAGACATTTCACATTCAAACCACAACAGTGCCATTTTCTGTGAAGAGACAAACTGGCTTGATTGTGTCTATTCATTGCTCTAAACCCCACCTGAGGATGGAAGACAGAGTACTCTACAAATCATGGAGTCTGGGTAAGATTCTTAGGAGCCTTTGATCCTAGAACCTGGCCTGGGCTGGCCCTTCCCATGTGAAGACTTGGAAATCTATTTCTGATCGCTAGTTTCCTGATCTACAAACAATACGATAATAATAATAACAGTGTTTACTTATGAGCCTGTGAAGAACAGAAGTTGTAACGGGCTTAGTATCAGTGCTCAGTAAGTTCTCTGTATTTTGAGAAGTGATCTCAGAACACTGATCTGAGAACATTGAGCATTTTTTAAAGGCTTTTTCTCTTTCTATCTTTACCTGCTTTTTTCCTTCCTGTCTTCTTTGACAATTTCATACATGCATATAATTTACTTTGATCATATTCACCCCATTACCCTCTCTTATCTCCCCTCTCTCTCCCACTGAAGCCCCTGTTCTTCCCAAGAAGTCCCCTTCCTATGTTCTCTTATTTTTCGGTCTGTGTGACACACTGAGTTTAATTACAGTTGCCTACAGAAGCGTGGGTGGAGGGTCAAGGCCTGGAGTGTAGGTAACATACCAGCGGCCAAACCTCTCATGAGAATGACTCAGAATGACTCTGTATCTCTCCCAGTAGCATTTAATTGCCAGTGACTGACTCCGCAGGAGCGGGTGGGGTCTCCCATGCCCCACCCCCCATGGAATATTGAAGGGCCCTGTTTGGGTAGGTTTTACTCAGGTAGGACAGATTCTGTCCCCTGTCATCATTTTCAAAGGGGATAATGTTTAGGAAGCCACAGAAACAACCAGTTTCTTCTTATCTTCCTATCAAACTAAAACTGGTCATTCCCTAACCCATCTACCAATTTCTTTTACTTTAAAGAAAATTGAATTTGGAGCTCTGAACCATTCTTTCAAGCTTTCAGAAAAATTTGTGAGAATGAAAAGAACATTAAGAGGGATGGACAGATGGCTCAGTGGTTAGGAGCTCTGGCTGCTCTTGCAGAAGACCTGGAATTGGTCATGGTGGCAAAGAATCATCCATAACTCCAGTCCAGTTCCAGGGGATCTGATGCTTTTGAAGGCATTGCACATACATTGTTCATTTACGTACATGGAGACAAAATTCTTATAACACATAAATAAGAATAAATTTCAAAATGGAAAAGCAGTCCTAAGAAAGGATCTGGCTTTGAAAGCTCCAATCTCTGTCTTACTTGTTCTAGCATGAGAACTGAGCTGTCAGGGGGAAAGATGATAAAACTGCTTTAAGTCACAACATCTCTAGGCATTGTTTGGCAATAACTGTCAAATCTAACAGAAGAGGCATCCCCACTGCAGAGAGATCATGGGGGGCACTGTCAAGAACTTCAGCTCTGACTTCACACAGCCCAGGAGGAGACCATGCTCACTGTCAGGACAGGAAGCAGGGGACAGCATTTGTCTAATATCTGCACAGCTGTTATGCCAGCAGGGGCCAAAAGGATTTCCAGGCTAGAGCAGTTGCGCTGAAGTAGCTATTGGGCCTGAAATCAGAAGGATGAGGAGGAAAGCAAAAGAAGATAGTCTCTGTTATGCTATTCTACAGCTAAGTCTTAGAAATTAGGTATAGTTAGACATACAGATAACTAATTGCAGATCTAGATTTCTGTAAGATGTGCATGTGCACTTAAATATTGATATTGTTGTAGCAGCTGCATGGTGTGTCTTTAGAGTGCTGGGGTTCAGATATACAATCTGGGCCACAACCTCCAAGAATGGATTTTGTATATGCAGTTACCTCAAACATGAACTTTTTCATCTTACAAGTATCTTGTTACCATGATGATTGTAGGAAGTAGGGCAGAGCACATTCCCCAGAGAAGAAATGGGGACGACTTTGTCAGGCGGGGGAAGCCTGTGCTCCCAGCTTTCCAGGAGTCTGAGGCAGGAAGACGGCAAGTTCAAGGAGAGACTTAGAAACTTAGCGAGACTCTCTCTCTCTCTCTGAAAATTTAAAAATAAAAAGGCAACTGTGGATAGATCTCACTGGTAGGGCTCTTACCCAGTATGTATGAAGCCCAAGTTTCAATTCATGATACCTAAGAAAAGAAGAAAGAAATTACAAAGCATTTTAAAGGCATAAGCATGTAGGAAAACAATAGAAGACACCTGCACACAGTTCTCTGTTCTCCAGTGAAATGTTTGCCCAAGTCTCCTGGAAGGGATAGCTTTCCACAGAAGCGGGAAAACATGGAAAGATATAAACTTTCTTGAGCCCCTGTTCACATGCTAAGATGCCCTATCAGTACTGGAGCTTTCCTCATGTGAGCTTCTGGATCTCGTTGACTTTATTCTGCCTTTGGATCATTTCTTTCTATCAGTGGAATCTTCCCTTTGAGTCTCATCGGAATGGACTTGCATCCCGAAGACTGTGGATTAGCAGCCTCCAACACTATACCCATTTATGAATACACAGCATGGGGGAGTAGGCAGCTCATCAAAAGTGTGGTGTGTGTCACCAGGATGTTGTTTTCACAGAAAGATCAGAGACACCAAAGGACCCTTGATGGAGACCCCAGGTAGGGGACATGGAAAATCAGGTAAGAGGTCAGTATCGAAAGACCAATCTTGTCCCTGCTGGGCCAGAGAGAAATGGCAGAAAGACCGGAACTGTCACTCATGTGTATCACACTTGACCCAAATCCAGACACAAACAGCTGACTACCCCTACAGCATTGCTCAAACCAATAAAACACAGGAATAGCATCCTTAATCAGTCTCCTGATAGATCAGTCCCACTGATAGTCAAGATTTGTGCCCATACCTTAGATTCTTCTATGGAAACCTGGTTTGACCTCCAGGAATGATACCACAAAATTCAGAAATTGAATGCCAGGGGGAAATCCCATCTTCATGGCATTATGCCAAGGTTGAACCAAATGTGTTGACATTCAAGGATAAGTGAATTGAATACCATGAAAAAGTTTGGGTGACCGAAGAAGAGGAAAAGAAAGGGCGTCTTAATAAGGGATTACTAAACAAGACAGATGTTTCTCGTGAATGAATAAAATTTCTTACAAGCCAAGACTTTGCACCCATAAGTGAAACTGATCCTTTGAGCAGGAATAAGAGTGTCACAAGTCTACTGGGACCTGACACAGGAGGCTGAGAAGAGCTTAGAGAGTCAAAACTCTTCACTAGGCAGCAAGCTGATTGCCTGAAAAATATTGTCTGTCACCCACATCTAGGTTAGGGCCTTCAGAAATTAAGAAGAAGAACTGGGAGAAAACTTTGAAAAACTCAAAACAGTAAGTGAAGCAGCTTTCTTCAATTTATCTGGTTTTCTGGGTGTATTAAGGAAAGCATTGGAGAGGTGGGATGGTTCACCTGGTGCAGCTCACTCCACACGTTGTCTTTGACAAATATTCTTCCATGAAGTCTTCATAAACTTAATGAATCAATGGGTAGAATATGATGTGTAAGGAGAAGAGTCTGGCTGTTCAAATTAACATGTGCAGGAAAACACAGTGGGTCCAGAGACACTTAGCATGCTTGCAGAGAGACACGTATAGAAACTTGGTGCTGTGGTTTGAATGGGAAATGTCCCCCACAGGCCCATGTGTTTAAATACTTGTCTTCAATTTGTGTTGCTCTTTTTATTGGTTGTGGAATCCGTAGGATGTAAGGCCTAAGTTGAGAAAGTGGGTCACTGGGCTCAGGCCTTGAGATTTATAGCCTAACTTCCTGTTTGTTCTCTGCTTCCTGCTCTGCCTCTAGTTCCCACTCTCCTGGGTGCCATTCACTGGCGGCTCCAGCCACCATGCCTTCTCTGACATGATGGCCTGTTCTCTCAATCCCTCCACCCCTTCTTGTCAGGTGTTTGTTTGCATTGACTGAGGAGCACCTGACATACTCATCAGGAAACTTCACACACAGAATTTTTCAGGCAAGTATATTTTCCTCATTCTGACTATGCCGTTTATTCCAGAGAAGGACTGGGGTTTTCTTTTCTTTCTGGTCACTCTGTTCCTTAACATGAGGCATTCTTTTTCATGTCTGCAGCAACAAGGAGGGAGTTATTCTGAATATCCTTGTAAATGGTTTTTGTCCAAAGCCAGTCACCAAAGAAGGCTCTCAAAAATTAGCATAGTGAGAGTAGGCATTCCACTGAATCCAGCCAGCCAGCTTCCCCAGGGTGACCCTCTGCCTGCTTTCACATGCTGGGATCACAGGTGGGTTGCCATCCCCACACAGACTTTATATTAGTTTTGAGGTTTCAAAATCCTGTCCTTATGTTTGCCCAGCAAGTACTCTGTCCACTGAGCAGACCACAGTCCCAAGTGATGTTACCTCATCAGGAGGCACTGCAAAGGTCTTGCTGACAGAGAGGCCACACCACACCCCCAGCTCTGATGTCCTCTGAGGTCTCTTTTGTCATCATAATGAAAAGTATGCAAAGAAATTAGTCCCACCAAAAGTTTCAATAGTTCACCATGAAATAGGTGCCTTTTGGAAGTTAAGTCCGGACTCTGAAGGCAGCTGCTTTAACCAACCTGAACGTCTCTCCTCCCATTTGCTTCCTTTTCTCTTCAGTGTTCCACAAGTAGCAGTTACCATTGAAAACATGCATATGCTTTATGAAATGGTCACTGTAGGGTTGGGGAGGTGGATCAGCAGGAAACGGCCCTTATTGCCAAGGCTGACAACTTGTTTGATTCCTGGTACCCACATGGCAGAAAGATGGAACCAAGGATGGCACTGTATCCTTACATATCTATACATGTGCAGTGACATGTGCATACAAATACTCATGCCTACACACATTACACACAAAATAGTGTAAAACAATACAAAATAGCATATTAAAATAATATATAATACAAAATAATATGAAGCATGAATTTCCAACTTCTGGTAATGAAGTAGAGCTCACCCTTTTCCTGAAAGTTTTGTTGGTTACTCCCTAATTAAGAAATACTGAACTTGAGAGCATGATTCACAGAAACGGATGCAAATCAATGACTCACTCAGCTGGAGGTTTTGGGAGCTTTGCGGGGTAGACTGAGAGTATATATGATAACTAGGATCCATTTGCTTCTTATACTGAGTTTACAACAATAATGTCTCATTTTCAGCATTTCCGAATTTTCTAGGCTGTACACATGTTATTTGTGTGTGTGTATGTATGTGTGTGTATGTATGTGTGTGTGTGTGTGTGTGTTTGTGTGTATGGGGTGTTTGCATGTGTGTGGATGCACGGCTGTGAATGTGTATAAATAGTAAGGCAGGGTTGAACTTGACATATTCTTCTCTTTAGTTATTGAGGCAAAGTCTCTCCCTGAATCCACAGTGCACCAATTCTGGCTAGTTCATGTAGCTAACTCACCTCCAGAATCCTTGCTTCTGCTTCCTGAGAGTTGGGATGACACCTGGTTGGCCATGCCCACCTGGCTTTTATGTTGGTTTTGGGGGTCTGGACTCTCAGTCTTACCTTTGTACACAAGGCAAAGTGCTTTGTCCACCGAGATATCTCCCCATCTCTCATGTGTGAAACTGTCAAGGGTCACTGCCAAAACCTTTCCCAGCAGCAAAACCCTCCAAGCTTCAATGTCTAATAGGAAGTCAGCCCTTCCTAGACTCACACATATCCAGAGGGGGATTCAGGTCTAGTTCTAAGGTACCCACCAGTTTCAAGATCTCTTTCTTTTTGCTCAAACATATCAGCATTTCTTCACCAGGAAAGAGACAAGGGCTTAGCCAGACTGTCCTCACCCAACCCCTGACTCTGCAATTCACAGTCTAGCTAGATGACTAATGTTCTGCAAAGGAATACATTCCTGCCCATTTCTTGGCTCTTTCTGTGTTCTGGAAGAGAGTAAGTCAGGCTTTACAGAATCACTATTCACAGATCTTGATTGAGCACTTACACTGTAATATTACACCTCATTTTGGAACTTCTAATGTGTGATGGTTAGTGTTGATTGTCAACTTGACAGGATCTAAAATAATCTAGAAGACAAGCTTCTAGGCACACAGACTATGGCTTATCTTGATTTAGGTTAGCCTATGGCCAGGCCTGTGGTGAATTGTCTTGATTAGGAAAATAGAGATGGGAAGACCTATCCACTATGCCTGGTAACTTTCTCTGGTTGGGAGCTGGGTTGTATAAACTGAGCACGAGCGTTCATTACTCTTTGCTTCTTGACTGAGGATGCAAGGTTCAGCTGCTGTCTCAAGCCCTTGCTGCTAGTATTTCTCCCATCCCATGGTGAACTGTACACTTGAAGTATAAGCAAAATAAACCCCTTCTTCCTTAAGTGACTTTGCTCATAGTGTTTTGACAGAGCAGCAGGAAATATACCTAAGAATATTAACATCTTGCCTTGTACATTTTGGTAGTATGACAGGATAATCAAAGGCATCAAGTTTAGAACTCAATTCTAGGTAACATGATATTCTCGATCCCTCTAATTCATGCTGAGATCACAGGGGGTTGGAAGCTTGGGTAAGGAGTCAAATCAGATAGACTCCCAAGCAGATGAGATGTCTTCAGACTTTCCCAACAAGCTGGCTTGTGGCCGAGATCGGACTAGCTCCTTAATGGCAGGGTGACTGCAGTGCCTAATAGCTTTCTATATTGGTAATGTTTTGGTCCATCTCAGTGACTCTCAATTCTCTGAGGCACATTGTTCTTATTTTAAAATATTCACACTTAAATTCATACATAAAATATTTATGATTGACTTAGAAGATCTCCAAGAATAATTGTGAGCAAGTCTAATCTTCCTCTTATGTGCTGACTGTGGAAATAAAATGCTATGTGTGTATTAATGTGTGGTTTCATTTCTTAGAATGCAGGAAAAGCTGTGTGAAAGAATTCTTAAATAAGTGAATACTGTCCCTGTACTCTGACACATTATATTCTGAGAGATAAAAATAAAAACTCTACAAGTGACTAAAAATTCAAAGCAATATGACCACAGTAATTTTAATTTTAAAAGTGAATGTCTGTCAAGAGTTGGCAATATGTCAAACAATGTTCTCATTCCTTTATACATATCAAGTCATTTAGTTCTCCTAACAGCATAAAACTTACCTCCTAAGAGGCAAGCATTGCTGTGTTCCCTAGATTCCCAGACGACAAGACTGGCACAGGGAAGTGAAGCCCTGAACCAAGTCAGACAGATAGTGAGAGGATCAGAAATCAAACCCAAAGGGATGTGACCTATAAGCTGGTCCCAGAGGTACCAACCAGCTGTGCCAAAAAAAAGGAGGCAGTAGAATAGCTGACAGGGAGATTTTCAAGGTGCAGAGGAAAGAGAGAACATTAGAAGACAAGGCTCTGCAGAGTGTCCAACATGAGGCTGAAGAGCAAGGGAATGTGTGTGTGGAGGTGGACAGTATCACAAAGCTCATGGAACTGTTGTTTGGAGAGGCTAAGAATTCAAAGGGTCAAGATACTCCCTAGACATTTGTAAAGCACCTTGTGGGTGTTACATGATCTAGGTTGTGCCTCAGAACAAGATAAGCCTAGACTCCCTTATAATTCAGTTTGCATGCTAGTCAATAAATAAAAAGCATAATTAAGCTACACTACAGCATGTGAAAAATTATTTAAAATGTGTATTCATACATGTTTATACACATATACATTCATATTTGTGTGTTTTTTTCTGTGATTTTTAAAATTTTAACATTTATTTTGTGTGTTGGAGGCCTCAGTGTGCATGTAGAGGTCAGTGGACAACTTGCAGGAGTTAATTGATTTGGAGATCAAACTCAAAGCATCATACTTTATGGCAAGCACCTTTACTGGCTGAGCCATCCTGTTGGTCTTTATTTTCTTTTTGTAACAGAGTTTGATATAGCCCAGGTTGGCTTCAAAGTCAATACGTAATGAAGGATGACCCTGAACTCCAGATTGTCCTGCCTCTGCCTTCCAAGTGCTGAGGTTTTACATGTGCACAGCTATCTCTGGTCCAGAGTATGATTTTGATAAAGATTGTAGGAATATGTGCACAGATATCACAATGTTGGTGGACTTCAATTCATTTAAAACTCTTTATTTTATATTTCTATAATAGTTATTATGTTTTCAAGTATTCAAAAAAGGTACATGAATTTTTTTTTCTTTGTTTTTCAAATGTATCAGAAAAGTAAGGACTGTGTACTAATATCTTAGGTCAACACGGGTGATCAGCTTGCAAGTTTATAGTCATCCTGTTTTCTAAAATAAATGCTGATTTGCTTAAAAGAAACAGTTGTGATTTCTTTATAAATTAACTGTATTCATATTTTACTATAGAAAGGAGTTTAAATAATTTCACT
This sequence comes from Eospalax fontanierii, assembly GCA_035773235.1. Classification (NCBI taxonomy): domain Eukaryota; kingdom Metazoa; phylum Chordata; class Mammalia; order Rodentia; family Spalacidae; genus Eospalax; species Eospalax fontanierii. Next base: position 63,768,944 of record CM069529.1, on the reverse strand, counting down.
TTAATCAATATCTAAGAAGATATAGCATACTCAGATGTGTTTACCATTGTGGTTGTAAGCTCTTACAAACTGAGGACTTTGAAAGCATTAGTCTTCTAGTTAACAGGAGAAAAGAAAGAAATTCAGTGGAGGATTATGACGGAACCTTCTAAAATAGTCTACACCTATTATCAGTGACTTTCAGTGTTCAAATGTATTCATCTTGCATTCTAAAATATAAATTAATTTCAAAGACTGTACTCAGTGTTGAACAAAATCAAACAAAAGTCAAAACTTTTTATAAGCTCCACAAAGGAATATATATGTGCATGTGCATGTATATAATTTCCATATGCACGACATTGCACTTTGCAGTGGAAGGCACTTGAAATAAGTTAATGTATGGAGTAAAATTAATTGGCAAAGTAGACCTAACTCATTTATCACTACTGTTCTTCAGAAACTCCACATTTGTTATAGGTGGGGGAAGTTTTATTGAATTAAAACTCAAGTTTTAAATCAAGATTCTGAGATTCCCACGGCCTGGTCAGTGGAAAAACTGCTTCACAGGCTCTTCCTGAATTTCCTCTCTGTGATCCTAAGTCCTTGTCTTTCCTGGACAGAGACACGGAAAGCAGGTTCTGTAGGCTGGAAGCTGTTTCTTGGTACCTTTGACAGCACAGCAAGAATAAGATGGTTTCCCTACCCCACACCCCAAATCGTCAACTGCTGGAGGCTGCAGGAAGGAGGGAACCCCCTCTCCCATCTGCTCTGTGTTCTACTTTTCCACTGTGCTATGTACGGTTCACAGTCTCTCAAGGGGAGTGACAACTCCATGAGTCACTCGGCTGCCTTCAAACTCCTACTTAGGGGCTTCTCTCTGAGAAAACAAGAAGTGATTGGGAAAGGACCACCTTTGCACAGCCTTCATATTTAAGGTACACAGATGTGAGGACAAGAAAAACAGGGGCTTTTATTTCTAAATCACTTCCCTTAACCAGGTTATTTTTGTTTGGTTTTGTTTTTAGGATTTATCTATTCTCCATCTTATTTTTTTGAGACAGGACTTTTCACCGAGCCTGGAGTTTGCTGTTTTGGCCAGCATGAATATATTGCCACATCTATTATTTTGTATTAATTAATTAAATTTGTTTTAGATGCAGGAATCTTTTGCCTGCATGTATGTACATGTGTCACATACATGCAGTGGCCACAGAGACAAGAACAGCATCAAACCCTCTTGTACGGAGTTCCAGACAGTTATTAGTTGCCATGTAGATCCTGGAAACCTAACCCAGGTCTTCTGCAAGAGTAGCCAGTGGTCTTAACCAGTGCACCATCTCTTCAGCCCTTTCATACCTGTCTTTTACACAGATGTGGGGGTTCTGAATTCAGGTCCATATACTTGTATAGTAAGCACTTTACCCACTGAGCCAAATCCCGAGTCTTATACATATAATTCCTAAAATCATTGTCTCACAATCTGACTTCTAATTTCCACCACGAAAACTTGTTTTAAACATGATACTTGGTAGCTGTAGCTAGTTCCTGGGAAACCACTTGGCTATGTATGCTTCATGGGGGCTGGCTACGCAGGACTTAGCGCTCACAGGTGATTCTCCACTATGACTGTGCATAGATCAGGTTTCTGTGGAATCTTACCATCATATGAACTATTCTATGGAAAAAGTTTTTTGAATTGAGAAATAACAAAGCAAGTCAGTGTCCATTCAAGTTGGGGATGTTTAGGAACAACACATGTCACAGCATTAACTGTGAATTGAGCTTTTATTGTTTTATTTTCATTATGGTAATTATTTCTTGAGACAGAGTCTCATACGGCTTAGGGTGGCCTTGAAGTTGCAATATAGCCAAGGATGGCATTGAACTTCTGATCCTCTTACCTTAGACTTCCATGTTCTTGGGCTACAGGTATCTACCTCCATGTCCAATTCCTGCAGTGCTGGGGCTTAAACCCAATGTCTTGTATGTAAGCAAGCACTCTACCAGCTGAACTATGTCTCCAGTCCTGGCTTAGGAAGGTAGAGTAAGAGAAATCAGGTGCTTAAAGACGATGTCTGCCTTGATTTTGTCCAGTGTTCTAAATTGTGTTCCATACATGAAATCTTTCCTACGGCACATCAGCACTTGCCTTCAGGAAACTGCCCTTGTCTTGTGCATTCTCCTCATTTGCTAGCTAACTGTTGGACAACACTCTATTCAAGTGTTATTGGTTAATTGCCTATTTAGGCTATTGCTATATAAATCATCATTCTAGGGAACAATAAACAGAATGCAATATAAATATACAAACATGTTACTGAACTCAAGTAAATACAAACTGATTAACATATTGAACAGTTTTATTCAACTGAACAGAAACTCACAACCCAATCCATATTGTTCCACTGATCCTTACAAGAGGGAGGACTGAAGGCAAAGCTTAGGTATGTGTGCTATTTTATCAGGAGAAGAATGGACTGGTGTTTTTATATTAGTTTCATATTTTCAAGCAAAATAGTTCAAATGATAGGATGATATTTCATCAGGATTGAATGGCAAACCCAAAATGAAGAGGAAGCAAATCCAAATAGCATCTTAGCATCTAAAGGCATTAATCAAAACTTGACAACTGAAGGAAAATAAAAATAGATGACAGCAGTGTAAAATTTTTAACACATCTTTCTCCTGCACGGATAGGACACTCCTATCAAATCACCAGGAACACAGGAATTTTGAACAAAAAGATCATAGACCTGATCCAAATGGCATATTTGAGGAGTGCAGGGATTCATCTCTACTGGTGACAACTGGACAGTTAGAGTCTGTGAAACAAAATATATAGACCAAAATATTCTTCTTACTTCATGGCTGGATGGTCTGCTGAGAGCTTTTAAAAAATGTTTTGTTTATCATTTTTTATTTTACGTGCATGAAAATTAGTGTTTTTCCTACATGTATGTAAGTGCACCATGTGCATGCAGTGACTGTGGAGACCAGAAGATGGAGTCAGATTCCCTAAAACTGGAATTACAGATGGTTGTTAGTTTACATATAGGTGCTGGGAACTGAACCCAGGTCCTCTATAAAAACAGCAACTGCTCTTAAGAGCTGAGCCACCTCTCCAGTATCCTGAGTTACTGAAAGATTTTTAATTTCTAATAGCTCTCAGACGCACAACAGAATTCTGAGTGTGATTCCGGGGTCCATGGCTTCTAAGGCCTTATTCTTATGTTTCAAGCTATTATTAATATTTTATGTGCAATCTTTCTAAAAGTGTTTTATGTGGAATGCTGTGGAAAGGCATGGAATTATATAGGAAAAGGGTCTATTTTTAAATACAGGAGTAGTTTTACTTTAAAAGCTGTAGAGGCCTATATGTGTGTGAATTCCCATGGCTTCCAAAATTCTCACCCCTATGTCCACAAGAACATGAATCCAGCTGTGCCCTTAACAAAGCAAGCAATATTTAACTGTAGTTGGACTTAGGCTAAAGAAGTAAGATGAGGCGATCAACGCCATGGATACAGCATCAGACATACAGATCATATTCACATGGACACTGGGATCTAGTGACTATCAAATGACACCACTATGCGAACTCAGTCTGGACCATGTGGCACCCACAGTGTTCCAAGTCTATGTTAGTATGCTTTATGAGAAGATGAAGTGTGTGTGTATATGTGTGTGTGTGTGTGTGTGTGTGTGTGTGTGTGTGTGTACTGTTATTGTTGTTAAGCTTGCAGGGTATTTGGGAAGGCAGACAGAAATCTCAAAACTAGTACAAAACTATAGTACAAAACTTCATCCTTCTCTTTGTCCACTCTCCCACACACCCACAATCTGATGGCCACATTCACACAGACCCAGGACCACACTCACATACTACCTTCAGCCAAGTCAGGACAGCAGAAGTTAGGGCATCTTTTCTTAATCCTGATCTACATTTAAATAACAGGAGCACATTAGTAGGAGTCAGCTTCTGCTTTCCATTTACTCTGGCCTGAAAGGTGCTTGATTCAGTAGAGCACTTAGAAAGAGACAGTGCGTTGTGATCTCCAGATTCCAAGCAGAGAGCAAGACCCTGCTGCAATAAATGACGCGTGCTGGAAGAAGGCTAATGAAGATGTAGTTCCACTGGGTTTCTGTTAGGAGCAGGGTACAATTTGGCACACCCAGACCCTTGGGTATCATAGTGTATTGTGCTGCGCTCTAGCAAGTTGGTCATGAACCATGTTACCATTGCACATGCCTCTCCCATGGGAAGCACAGCTGAAGAGATGCAGCAGGTATTCATAACACAGCTCGTCAAAGTTGAATCAAGTCCACAACTGCCTACCTGCCTTTGCAGACTGCCATGCTATTTTTGTGTCAGCTCAGCATTAAATCCACTATGTCCTGATTTCAGCATAGGGCACAGCCATTCATAACCAGGGCTGCCTCTTTGATTTCTTTGAGTCTTTTCACTTGATGGTTCAATGGTCATTAATGGTCTAAATAGTTACAACCCCTCCACACACCAAGTTAGTCTTGATGGTTCAATCTTCACGCATAGCTTATATAGCTCGAGGCTACAGACAGAAAGATGGGTACACAGACAGACAGGCAAAAAGACAAGTAAGCACACATATATACATATCAATGGTCATTCACTATTTAGAATGCTGGAGATTACAAGAAGACACATAGATAGGCAGGAAGACTGACAGACAAACAGGCTCAAACACACACACACACACACACACACACACAAAGTTAGACTTGATGGTTCACTTTTCATTCAGAACTTAGATAGGTTGAGGCTACAAATAGAAAGAGAAACAAAAGACAGACAGACAGACAGGTAAGCACACACATACATGGTTCAATGGCCATTCTTCATTTACACAGGTGGAGGTTACACACATAGAATGGGCAGGCAGACTGAGAGTCGAACAGGTGTGCACATACACACACATCATGCTAGACTTGATGGGTCAATGGTCTCTCTCATAGTATAGAGAACAGATGTTACAGACAGACAGACAGACAGACATACACACACACAGAGCCAGTCAGGGAAATTGCATTTTTGGAAGGTGGACAGAAATGTCTTCATGGGAGAAGAGGCATGCCACCTCTTATCATGAAGTCAGGAAGGAAAGTGAAGTGGAACCCTTATTGTAGGGTCCTGGTACATCCCAAATCCACATCCACAGTCACTATCCTTCAAAGAGTCCGGACTGCTGCATTAGGACATTTGGTCCGTCCTAGGAGCAAGAAGAAATGCATGGAACACAGAGCTGTAATTATACAGCCAATGATATGAGAGCTGGGGCATCTACACTCAATATAATGGTACCTGGTGGCCCATGGGGTTTTCCATGTGATATTCCTGCTCCCATTCCCAAGCAAAGTGCTTGAGAAAGATTCCATTAACTATTTACCTAAAATATCCTGAGAAAGAAACAGGTTTGGTCACTAATATTGTATCCAGAATTGAGGGAGGGGGGGCTTCTAGTGACTTGATCCAACTGAATTACCCTGAGAATGATCTCCGAAGTAAATGGCCATCTGGGATTAGCTTTCATTTCCAATTGTAGCTCATTCTTACTCATTATTCATTTTTGCATCTTTGATGGAAAGCAGTATTCAACATAAGCAGAGCAAACTTTAGGAGGTGAGTGTGCCTGAATCTCGGTGACCCTCTGACTGACCCAAGACTATACACCAGGTTCATGAACACCATGCTATAGAATGCTAGAAGATTTAAAGTAGCTTGCTAATATAAAACAATAGATACTGAATTATAACCTAGCTAGGAAATTATACACGTGCATTTAAGTACAGTGTGCTTCTTAAATAGACTTTGATTTTATTTTCATTCTTTGCAGTCTTGCCATCAAAGCAGAGAATACACATTTGACTGACAGCACTTTGAAGGCAAGAAGGAGACTGTTTTTAATTATCTTTGTGGAACACATTCAAAGTGTTACCTTGACATGCTCAAACAAGGCTTTACATTTTCCCTGTCTTACTTGTGAAATTTCTCCTGTGTTTCAAGTGTCCTCACTTAGAAATCAGAGAATGACAGTTTTCCTATTGCCCTGGCCCCCATAATCAAAGCCCTTAAGGCAAGAACTGTCTTGTGATGCCGGTAGCCGAAGAAAAGAATGCAGAGATGCATTGCCCTGAAATACTACCACACACGTGGTTCACCCATTCATTCATAGTGATTCCCCTGCTAGACCCCCAGGGGCTCAGTGGGCATGTGACAGCTGAGTAACATCTCATACATTTCACCACTAATGCAAGAATTCTGAGGATAAAATGCAAGCTAACTCCTTCAGATCTTTGTCAAGCTGGGATGAAAATGGTAATAAACAAGCCTATTTGATGGAGAAAGCCTAGAACAGGTTGGTAGGGTTATCCTATGGTAGCTAGAAAGGGATTCTAGAAAGTATCAAGGCTCTTTAGTCTAAAGAGAGAGGAAAAATAAAGATCAGACAGGTAAGGTGACAAAGTCAAAAGTTCCAAGTCAGGACTGAACATGGGATGGTTCATTTAGTCGAAGGCAGACTTTGATGGTTCCACCATAGCAATTACTTACTATTAAACATCAAATAGCTATTCAATGTCATGAAAATAATGAAAGCCATGTAATTGGAAAGAAATCAAAGCTTAGGTGAAGATAATGGGTGTGTATTGATCTTCTTATGCTTCTTTGGCAGCTACAGGTACTTCCTAATATTCCTCTGAGTTACTGCTTCATGGGTTTAACCAAAGCAGCTTACAGATTCTTGTTTTAAATAATTATTTTGTATGCCAAGAATTTAGCATGTCCAAACTCTGCACCCTTTCATGATCTTCAACCACAGAACTGGACTTATCTTTAGGATGCATAAGCCATTTACAATGATTCAGAAAACTGTATTTTTTCTATTAATATCTTGGGCAGTCAGATAAAAATCAAGCAAGCACCAACTAAGTAATTCCATGAATTAAGAAGGTTATCAAACCCTTTGTTCCGCTCCAGGCGGGTGTCGTTTTTACCTTTGCTACTGTTCGCGCCCACTTACATTCTATCAAAAGCTGATTTCATTTCTTCCAGTCAAAGCCTTCATTTTCCACCAAGCTGCTAACGAATTCATCATTTAAATCAAGCTAATCCTGATTTTGTCTGGACGATTGAGTTATACGGTTTGTAAGCCACAACAAAACAAGCTTTGTCAGAAGAGGCAGCTGTGGAAAATGAGGCAGAAAGGTATCAAATGATGAGATTTATGTGTATAATGGAAACAAAGTACAACAAAGACTAATGCTTATTTGTAAGAACAATTACATCATCTGCCACATTAGTCTCTATATGAATAGTTCTAACTTTAATTGGAACAATCTGAATGCTAACTGTGGAAACGATGCTGGTAAATAATGTTTGAGGTGTTAAAATAATAATATTTCCTTTATTTAAAAATATTTCTTCAGGAATGATGACTCGGTGGGTAAGATTGTGTTGGCTGAAAAATCATGGGGGCCTGAGTTCGAGTCTATTGCACCTAATTGAAAAGGTGAACATGACTGTGAATGGGCCTGTTACTCCGGTGCTGTTGGGTGTGGGCAGAGACAGGAGGATCACTGGGGTTTGATGGCTTCCATCTATTGCACAGGGCTGTTCTCTGACAGACAGACCATAGACAGATGCACCATCTTCTAAAGTTTGGTTGTACCTGCTTGCCTAGTATCATCACAACAAATGGAAGTTCAGTTTCGCCAAAGTACAGTCTGGGAAACCAGTGAATTTATGGACTTACTTACAGAGCGATGGATGAGGGTTACTTACAGGAGTGTGCGTGCCCTCCTTCTAAAGTCTCACTAGGAAGTCTTTATCCAAGGATGGATGGTGACATTTCCACAGCTGCACAAAATGGACAGAGAGCCTCCCCTAGGGTTCCTTGGTTTATATATCCTTAGCCCCTCTCCCCTACGCAGCTAGGGTAGGCAGACTTGTTGATGGGGAGCTGTGGTTGACTCTCCCTGCCTCCTTTCTTGTGGAGCACCACAGTCAACAAGCTTAGCTGTGAGGAATGCTAGCCAATAGAGATGAGGCTCTGAAGTCATCCCCAGCTTGATTTCCCCCTTGTTTTTTCTACAGTTCATGTGTGTAATATCTTCAGAAAAAGGGTCTTACCATCTAGTTCTGATGGGGAACTGCGAGCAAGGGCAATGATCAGTGTTGTTTGAAGGTCCATTGGAACCCTGGTCAGTACCTTCTAGTGACTGAGTTCATTCCTGGCATTGAGATATTTTCATTAGCCTTTCTTTTCATGATGTCTAGAATGTGCAATATCCATTTGTCATAGGATAACTCTTTTTGATTTCTTTCGTGTTGTATATGCATATATTTTAAGAGGCTTCTAGAGTGGTAGGTTTCCATATGGCATTTTCTAAAGCCCTTCAGTGTTACCTAGGCCTCCCCATTCTCCTTATTCTGCCATACCCTCCAATTCCCTCCTTCATTTAGTCCTACCTAGTCTAATGTTCCTCTTTCTCCTTTTATATCACTGTATCACTGCATTCTGTCATCCCTCCCAGGAAGCCTTTTCCCCATGCACCCTCCCACGGAAGTTTGTTAGTTTCTTGATCTCTCCGAATTTTCAAATTGAAGCATGCATATCTAAGATTTTAAAACTAGCATGCAGTTAAGAGAGAGAACATGTGACATTTGTCTTTCTGAGTCAGGGTTACCTCATTCAGGATGATTGTGTCCACTTCTATCCATTTATCTGTGAATTTCATAACATCACTTTTCTTAAGAGCTGAATAATAGTCCATTGTGAATATGTACCAAGCCTCCATTATCCACTCATCAGTTGATGGGCATCTAGCTTGTTTACATCTTTTGGTTATTATGAAAAGGGCACCAATGAACATTGACGAACAGATATTTATGTAGCAAGATTTGGATTCTTTTGGGTATATGACCAAGAGTGGTTATGGTTGGGTCATATTGTAGGTTAATTTCCAACGTTTTAAAGAATCTCCACACTGATTTCCACCCTGGCTGCACCAGTCTGTTCTTCCACTAGCAGGGCCCGAGTTCCCCTTTCTATGGCATCTGTTATTGTTTGCTTGTTTTAATCTTTGCCATTCTGAATCGGGTAAGATGAAACCTCAAAGTGGCTTTAATCTGAATTTCCATGATTACTAAAGATGTTGAAAATTTAAAAAGTAATTCTCTTTGTGTTTCATGTTTAGATAACACTCTTTTCCACTCTGTGCCCCATTTTTAATGGAGTTGTTTGGTGTTTGGATGTTTAGCTTTTAAATTCTTTTTATATTTTAGATATTAACCCTCTGTCAGGGGTATACTTGGTAAAGATTTTCCCATTCTTTCAGTTGCCTCTTCACTGGAATGATAGTGTCCTTTCATGTGCAGCTTTATAGTTTCATGTGGTCCTCTTTGTCAATTCTTAGACGTAAGGCTTGAGCTGTAGGCTTCCTGTTCAGAAAGTTCTTTCCTATGACTATAATTTCAACGTATGCCCTACTTTCTTCTCTATCTGATTCATGGTATTGCATCTTATGTTGAGATCCTTGATCCATTTGGATTTGAGTTTTGTGCATGGTGAAAGATAGGGACCTATTTTCATTCTTCTACATACTCTTATCCAGTATGACCAGCACCATTCTTTGGGTATGCTGTCTTTCTGTCAATATATAATTTTGACTCCTTTGTCTGTACTCAGATGGATTATAAATGTGTGGATTTAAATCTGGGCCATCAGTTCTGCTCCACTGATCAATTTGTCTAGTTTTATTTATTTTTTGCTTGTTTATTTGTTGTTTCCCCAACTCATCAGGTTATGGCCCAGCTGAGTAGTGTTTAGTGTTCAGTTTTGGGGATCCGTTATGTTGATGTGCAATTTGTATGAAAGGAATGGTCTCAGCTCAGCTAAAGATAGGTATAACTTTTCAGTAGGATTTCAGTGTTGACTGCACAGGATCCAGAATCAGGAGGATGGAATGGAGTAGCTAGCTTTGGCAGGTAGCAGGGAGGACTCAGGGATCAAACTCCAACCGACAAGTTGGAGGAGGGAAGTATCCCAGAGAGACAGGCTGGTCTGAGACCTGAGATAGTGAGGAGTGACTCATCCTGACAAACCAGAGGTGGAGATGTGCACAGATCCAGGATGGGGTAGGATACCTGTCTCCCCATTATGTTTTCAAGACAGTCTCTCACTGTATTGCTTGCAGTGGTTGACCAGGGAGCCCTAGGTACTCCTGCTGTGCACCTCCCAGCACTAGGTTTATAGGTATGTACAGCTACTTCCAGATTTTTACATGGGTGCTGGGATCTGTGTTCAGGTCTACATGCTTGCACACCAAATACTTTACCCACTGAGCCACGCTCTTTGTACTGTGACACTTTTCTGACCCCCAAAAGGTCTTCCAGGAAGCTCAGCTGGTGACAGTCTCTTCCAGGCAGCTTGGCTAGCTAAATCTCTTCAGTAGTTCCTGCTGCTTACATAATTCTGAGGATGAGGGCCTTGTGCAGGTGGCAAGTTTCAGCAATATTCTGAGACTTTGAATTGCTCACTTTCCGGGTCTTAAAGTATTCACCCTTTTTAAACTTCCTGAGTCTTGATGAATTTTCCTGCATGATGGAATACTTCACCTCTGAGGAAATTACTAAATAACAAGAGCAGAGATGAGACATGGGATTGGGGTTGTCCTGACAACAGGAACTGTTTGTACAGTTATACCCCAAGAACACAATAACAACTTCATTGAAACCATGTGCTATTTTTCAACTTTTGGAAACTTCTTCCTCTGGAGCTAATATTAAGCATTGTAACACCAGGTAGAAGTAGAGGTCAGAATGTAAGGCTAAAGTTAAAGTCATAAAACGTGCACTGACTTCATTCAATGGTTGATGTTCTTATACAAATTAAATTGTCCTCTTAAAGTAAAGAACATTGGAATATGAAAATGTAAGAATTAGGACATTGAATTCATTGCCTTTTATGGAAGAGGTAAAAGGAAGATTCTGTTCATGAGTTCACTCAAATGTTGCGTACTCTCAGAATCAGTTCTCTCACTCTCTTCTACCAAATCTAATATCTGATCCTTCATGTTACTTACTTCAACTAACAAAATTACCTCTGATCACGCATTTACTTTTACCAGCATCCTCTGTGGGTTCAGGACACTTATCTCTTCTAGGACTGTTAAGAGGTAATCGTGGGTCTCTCTAAGAATTTGTAGTCTCATTAATAAAATAATTTAGGAATAGACTCAAAAGGAAGCTTGAAGATAATTTTATTGGAGTTTAAAAGAAAAGTCCTCTGGGTAGGCAAGCTGTAATCTCAGCAGCTGCACGAAGGAAGAGAATGGAGGCAAGAAGGAGAAAAGGCCATGTCTTATTAGCTAGTGGGAGTTCAGGAAAGCAGCCATATGATAAGGACGGAAGCTTTAAAGAAAGAGTAAAGAAATCCAAAATGTTGGTGAAGCCCAGGGGGCTAGGGAGAGCATGCTTAGAAAAGAGAAAGAAGAAAAGGAAAGGTGATGCTTTGCTGAATTCAGGAAAGCTGGATGACTTGCTAAGATACAGGTTTTTGTCTGGTAAGCTGCAACATTAGGATGGTTAATTCTTGCAGGAAAAAAATACATTGTCTTATTACGGCATCTCTTTAACATGACTTAACACAGACCCACCTTTGTAGGGGTGATTCCTGAGCCAGGTGATTGACCTGGCACAACTTAAATGGTAAATGGCCACCCAGGTTCTAGAGAGGCCTTTATTGCTAATGTAACATTCCCTTGACCAGAAGTTATCCCTTAATGGGCCTTTATACACAGTGTAACAGTCAAGACACAGTTGCATGAACAAGGCCAAGCAAGAATCACAGCCAGCTGGAACTCCATCTGCTAAAGGCAAATGCATACCTACTGCTCAAGCTGAAACAGGCCAGTGCTTCAAAAGGTCCACAGTTTAAACAAAAACCTGGCAGATGGAAGTTTATGGTATAGCTGTAGAATTTTGTTGGAGAATGATTAAAGAGATTTACTGAAGGATGCGTGCCTCGTGGCACGTATTTTAGATTGTATTTGGCTGCATGAACTGGGATTTGTAACATGTCATCTAAAGAAATGAAGGCCACTCTCTTGCTTTCTTTTTCTAAATTTGATCCCAAAATTTCCAGTTGAATGGGTTAATGGTCACTTAAGGTTTGATTATTATCCTCAGACGTTCAAGCAGAATTTTGTCAAGGGTTAAGATCAAAATCAATTTCAGAGCAAGTCTGTGGGTCACGGTTGATGATGGGCAAATCTGTTATCCTTTGACTTTCTCTGTAATTACCACTCTTTCATTAGCCAATGTATCCAAGCTGTATCATTTTATCTGCAAAAATTAAGTGATATACGACATGGATTCACCATTTTTGACATGACAGACTTTTACAATGGAGGATAGAGACACGATGCAGAAATGGGGAGGAAGGAGGATGTGGTGACATGGGAAGCCCGAAGCATCCTTGGGGTGCTGTTACCTGCGGGAGAACATTCTCCTCTATCCTCCATGCTCGGGGTTCTTCTTTCCTTTTCTTTTCCTGCCACTTCCGAGCTCGGTGCTTTCTTTTCTACCTCTGCCTGGAGGCTCTGTTTCTCTCACTGATTTTTGCTGCAGGCATTTCCCAAGCACAAACTCTTCAAAGTACAGAACACTAAGAACCTCTTTCAAACAATATCTTCAGAGGGATTTGCTTCTCCTAACCATCTTAATCCAAGAAAAGCAATAATGATAATAGCTACCCTCATCAGAGATTTCACTGTGCTGTAGAACAGAACTCTCTTTAAATCCTGTTTAATCCTCACCATCACTGTTGGACGTGGGTGTCAAGATCTTTGCCTTTTTAGACGAGGGAAAGCTGAAGCATGCAGGTGGGCTTTGATGAGTCCCAAGCCACACAGATAACAGGTAGTAACAACTGAACTCAAACCCAACTCAGAGCTATAAAAATTCAGGGCTCTAATAATTACACTGAATTGTTTACCCTAATTAGTGCCAATTTGCATGTTTTGGAGGAAGAGCAAAAGTTTTGATTTATAACATTAAGCCATGTATGTGAATTGATATGATTCTCATTGGATGCCATAGTGGAGTACTCTAAATCACTTCAGAGTGGCCTTTTAAGGTCTCACAGAGGAGAGAGAATGGATGAGTAACAGAGATGGAGAAAAAACTGCTGAAACATAAAACACAAATCAAAGAAAATAAGCATTTTGTGTGCACTCTAATTCCACCTGCTTCTGATTCTCATTCTATCTGGTGAACAATCTGGATCAGGACTTTGGTCTGCCTGTGCGCTTAACGGATTGTCTGCTGCCCTCTGTGGAGCATGCTGCTGCTGTGGTGGAGCAAGCAAGTCACATCTACCTAGCATGGGCTCACGTTTAACTCTAGCCTCTGCCATTTTCTCAAACCACACAAAACTTCACTATTAGCTTAGCTTTCTGTCACATCATCTCCCACACCTCCCACGCTCCCCACATCTCACATATCGTCTCCCACATGGTCTCCCACATCGCCTCCCACACCGCCTCCCGCATTGCCTACCACACCTCCCATGCTCCCCACACCTCCCGCACATCGTCTCCCACACCTCCCACATCATCTCCCACATCGTCTCCCACACCTCCCACATCATCTCCCATACCTCCTACATCTCCCACATCTTGCACATCATCCCCCCATCTCCTACATTTCCCACATCATCTCCCACATCTCCACATTCCCACATCTCCCATATCATCTCCCACATTGCCCAAACATTCATCAGCATGATATACAGCAAATTATCATTATTTATGGATTGATTGTGAGCTTCATCTGTTCATTAACATTCATTTGCAACCTCAAACTCTATAATTGGTAAGCTTTCATTGTCATTCAAGACATCCACACAGAGGCAAATACCATGTGAGTTTCCAAGTTGTTGTTCAGCAATTTCTTCTGAATATTGTCTCCAGGAGGAAGGAGGGACATAAAATTCCAGGAAAACTGAAACCTACTCGATGCACAAAACCTCTCCCCAAGGTGATAGAAGCCCTAAACTACTGCCGAGAAGAGGAGTTTTCTGGAAGAGACTTTCTGGGCTGTAGAGCTGGTGCAAACCCTGCTGAATCTCACTCGGGCTGGGGCGGATTTTCCACAATGCAGCTCCCTTTGAGTCATCCTGTTGTAGTGCCAAACAGGAGTCACTACATATTTAAGAAAGGCAAGGTAGATTTATTACGGCTGGGCTGCATTCCGAACTCTAGGTGGGCGAGTTCTGAGAAGGAGCCCCAATTTATTGTAGCATCCAGCTTTTATAGGCAAGTACAAAGTGTATAAAGGTCAGCATTAAAAATACCCAACCCAAAACCCCCATTCGAGTCCATAGAAGTAGATGCTTACATTTTAGTCATTGCCTTTGTTCCTGATTAAGACAGCCTGACATTATATCCAATCTAGAAGACCATGAGAAAGTGTCAAGCGCAGAGTTCATTTTACTCAAAAACAGATGTCGCTGTAAGATGGAGTCTCTATGGTTTGGTTAGAGATCATTATCATTTCACAGACATGGATGTGGTCATTAACAACCGTTATTTGTTTAAGATGTTCCGCATAAGATTACATACTCTTCTTTCACACAAGATGTCTACACAAGATCAGACACCAAATGGGGGTCTTAAATCTCATAAGGTCTGGTGGGAGCAGGGAAAATGAGGTCCTTCTGTTACAACCCACGCTTCCTTACTCCTAACCCAAACTCGTTGGTTCTCTAAGTTTTGCTTTAGCAGAACAATTCTTTGGTTTAATGTGGGTGTCTTGTCAGGAGTGAGTATATTTTCTTTCATGTTGCCCCATGAAGTCACACAATACAAGGAAACAAATGACCCAAATAAACAAATCTTTAAATAAACAAAACAAAATAACAGAGAAAGCAAGGCATTGCTTTTCTCCCTTAGGTCTGAAAGTACAAATGAGTGTCCAGCTCATGTCATCTTCACCTGCATGTTTTCAGGGCTGTGTGCCTTTTCTTGTTGATTTTGCTTTTTAAACGGAGTTCACAGCACAGTAATGAAATACTGCCTAGGGACATTAAGCATAAGAATATTGTGATATGCCTTAGTGAGCAAGGACATGTCTTTAAATAAGACCACTGACTTTCTTCGGGCATGAATTACAGTGTTGCTCGGTATGAATTCAACGTTAATGAAACAACATTTATTCAAAAAGATATCTTTAAACAGAAACACACATAAAACAAGATTACATATTAATCTGCCAATGAAAAGTAACTGGAAATTCAGACTTGTGATATAGCTTGACTACTGGATGCTTGTCTAGCAGGCAGAAACCCTTGGTTCAATCCCTAGTCGTGTATTTAGCACATAAACCAGGCTTGGTGGAGCATGCATGTAATCTCAGAACTTGGTAGGGGAAGGCAGGCATTGCAGAGAAGTTCAAGGTCATTCTCATCTACTTGGTTTGAGAACAGCCTGGACATTGTGAAACTGTGCCTGCAAAAAGAAGAGAAGAGGAAGGAGGAGGAGAAGGAAAAGAAGGAGGAGGAGGAGGAGGAAGAGGAGAGGAGGAGGAGGAGGAAAGGGGGGAGGAGGAGAAGGAGGAGCAGGAGGAGGAGGAGGAGGAGGAGGAGGAGGAGGAGGAGGAGGAGGAGGAGGAGGAGGAGGAGGAGGAGAGAATAGAGCAAGGAAAATGGGAATCCGCCTAGCCCTGGGAAGTGCTAGAGACTGATGACTTCTGGGTGAAGGAGAGAAGACCTTCCTTAAGATCTCTAGGTATCTAGGTAGGCTGACTAGACTCCAGTGAATGAACTTGAACTGAAGGAAACCTGGGTACAAATGCTTGATCAGGTGGGACTTAACATGTATGGTGAAATACATGAGACCCAGTAGTGGGGAGGGGTCATGGATGGGGCCAGAGGTCTAAATTTGATTAAGAACTGCTGTATGAAATGTACAAAAATGCAATAAAATATTAAAAAATAAATAATAACCAGAGATTCACCGAATCATAGCTCCATATTTTCCCAGAAGCAATATTTTCTAAGTCACTGTTCAAGGAGGCATCACAGAATAGAACTGCAGTGATGAGAATCAACTGTGGGCCACAAATTCTCTGTAAAGTCCACATTGAGTTTCCCAGTGAAGTGAATCTGTTGGTTGTCCTTGGGCCCTTGACGACGCTCCATCTTCCACAATGCCTTTTCCTCTGTCTTCTGTTGGTGAAGGGTCAGCCTCCCTCACTGTGTGTCCTATTGATGTAGGATGCAGCTTCACCTGCTACCCTGTTCTTCTGTATATATCTTCATTGATCTCTGAGGAAATCCTCTGGATTTATAAGAAACTCTGCAGGTCAAACTGTCCATTGGGATTCCCAAGGTTCAAAGTCAGTGAGGGTTATAAACTACCCAGTGCCAGTCTAGATTCATACAGGATGCAAATAAGACTAAGCTTTCAGAGGTCATTTCTATGGTTCATCACAGGCTGCAGAATGTGGGGACCACTGACTGTGTCCATCCTGTGTCTGCCATCCTTGAAACTGTTGTTTGGGATTTTATGCTTTCTAAAAATCTGTTTCTTCATTTAATTCTGATGCAGCCATGAATTTCACAAGCTTTATAAAGCATTCTTTCATTATGTTAGCCTTAATCTGTCTTTATGTTCTACCAGCAAGTCATTTCAGCCTCTCCTCCTCCTCCTCCTCCTCCTCCTCCTCCTCTTCCCTCTCCTCCTCCATGAATCATCCTAACATTTTTGTTACCTTTCATTGACTATATATTGCCACCTTTTATCTCTGGATGCCCCCGTCATAGAAACACATGACACTTTATTGCAAATGTCTGTTCATAAGCCTATCTCCTAATAAGTCCGTGGTATGGAGGCAGGCAGAGAGCCCTTAGCCATTTAAATTGGATGGTGAGTCCATGAGTCTGGAGTTGCTATGAGATGACGGTGAGTCTGCCTAGACTGATTGCCCCTGTGTTATTAATCTTTTCCTAACCAAGGCACCCAGGCTCGCACAGATGAAGGATCAAAAGCAAAGGCACAGACGCACAGAAACTTGGAGGTTGATTTTGAGATCATTAATGAATTTTCATGTCTCTGTGCAGAGTCTGAAAATGCCACATGAAAAGATGACTAGATGACATCTTGTCAAGCTAGAGCAACCAGCTTCTCAGAACCATTCAGACCTAGAAGGAAGCAGATTGAAATAGTACCACCCACAAAGATAGGGAGAACTAAGCAGTTCTCCCAGTGTCACAAAAAATGCTACACCTAGTCTCTATTTGGGTTTATATTTTTAATAAGCACCACTTTTGATTTATTGAAAATTTTCATCTAATACAGAACACTTCTGTCCTAGTTATTTTCTCATTGTTGTGATAAAATTCACTGACAAATGTAAATTAAAAAAAGAAAAGTTTTACTTTGACTTAGAGGTCCAGAGGGATAGAGCTTGTCATGTGGAAGAGGACAGGGCACGAGACAGGGAAGTATGATCACGGGAGCAGGAGGGTGGCGGTCACACTGCATCCACACTCAGGAAGCCCAGCGTGAGTAGGAAGTGGGCTGGGTTACAAAGTCTCAAGACCTGCTTGAAGTAACCCACTTATCCGAGTGAAGCTCCTAATGGTTTCACCATCTTCCCAAACATGGTCAGTAGCTGGGGACCAAGTGTTCAGATGTGAGCCTGTGGGGGACAGTCCACATTCCAGCCACAATGTCCACAAACTCGTTCCCCTCCTTCGGATGCAGTTCCTCTATTGCTAGCTATGGATAGATCAACATTGATCCATCATTATTAATTAAAACCATATATTAGGTCTTAAAAATTACAGTCTTACAGACAGTTTCCGTAGCCTGCAAATGACCTGTGCCCCATCTGTTCATCCACCCATTCATTCCGGAAATCACTGACATTGTTATCATCTCTACAGTTTTTCCTTCTCAAAATGACACAGAGTTGGAGTTGTACAACTCCCAGCTTTATTAGACTTCTTTCTGTCATTGAGCCATATGCATTTAAGACTTGTTTATGTCTTCCCACAGCTTGGTAGATCACTTATAAACACTGTCTTGTACGTGTGTAGCTTAGACTAGAATTCTGATTTATTTTTGTCACCTCTTTGTTGGAAGTACTTCTTCCATGTGTTACTTTCAGATCACAGAAGTGAGTGGCAAAGAAGGAATTGACTGAAATAATGAACTTTTAAAATGATACAAAACACTCTAGAACAAGGCAGAAAAAAAAGGAACAGAAAAGAAAAGAAAATATTGATGCTCGTTGTAGTTAACCAAGGAAATTCTGTTACATTATTTGTTGTGTGTATGTGCATGTGTGTGTGTATGTGTGTGTGTGTATGTGTAGATACTGAGATAGAAATACATTTGCATGTTTTACTATAGTAAAAACATTTGCAATCTGATGATCTCATCTGCATTAGTTCCTTTTCTGTTGGTGTGATAAAACACCACGATGGAGGCAATTTATAGAAGGAAGAGCTTATTGGGCTTACAGTTTCAGAGGGAGAAACATCCTTTATGGTGGGGAGGCATGGCAAGAGGCAGCTAGAACAGACAGCTGAGTGCTTACATCTTCAAGCAGGCACAGGAAACAGAGGTGCTGAAAATGGAGCATGGCTTCAAAATGTTTCCTCCAGCAAAGCAGCACTTCCTAAATCTCCACAAAGAGTACGACCAACTGGGGCCGAATATTCAAATACTGGGAGCCTCTGGGATGCATTTTCATTCAAGTCACTGAATTGTCCACATTTAAAATACTTTGAGTTCATACTGAAAGCAGAAAAAGACTGCAAAATATTATTAACATTTAAGATATTTTCAACATTTATTTACTGATTTGTGTGTATATGAATGTATAGATCATTTCAAAAACACTGTATTGTATATGTGTAGCCTGTTTGTGTGTGTTCTTGTGTGTGTGTGTGTGTGTGTGTGTGTGTGCATGTTCCTGCATGTGAAGTGTATGGAGATCAGAGGACAACTTTCAGGAGTTGTTTCTTTTATACCAAGAGCCAAAAGGATTGGACTAATGTTATTATACTTGGTGGAAAGAGCTTTTACCTGCTGAGCCATCTCACTGGCCCAAATGATTGGTGTTAATTAAGAAAGAGTACATATCATTGTGACAGTAATAATTAAAATCAATCATATTACATATTTTATAATATATTTACTGTTTTATGGTGAATGTTTGAATTATTCTACATATATTAATGTGATATAAAATATGAGTTATTATGATTATGATTATGATTTTCCAGATGAGCTACCTGAAGTTGAGAAAAGAAAAGAACTCCCCAGATCTGACATCCCAGCTGGGATTCCATCACGGGTAGCATGTCTCATCTGAAAAACTAAATGTTTTTCAGTTTAATATGTAAATTAGTTTAACTGACTTCAAGATTCTGCACCTTTTGAGATATCAGTTTACCTTAGAGGAGGTCTACACAGCAGTTCTCATGCTAAATAAAGCTCACTGTGTGAACATGAGGGCCATGACAAGTTCTGAGGTCAGTGTAGGGAAACCTGCTTCTACCTCTTTGTAGATCATACAGTCCTTCAACATATCAGTATGGAGCTCATCGTGATGCATTCTAAGCATAATATGTAGCACTGAACAAAGCAGACACAGTTATGTTACTGTGGAGCTTATAGTCAGATGGGAAAAGTCAGACAACTAGGTGGCACACACATATGAATGGGTAGTTTGGACTTAAAGTGGAAGACATTGCACTGAAAGCTACCTTTTCTCCTGGAGGGTCATCAGACAGCCCATCATTAAAAAATGTTCATCAGAAGCCTACACGGACAGAGAATATATTAATTATTATTTCTCAGCTGTGGCAAAACATGAATGAAAGCGACCTAAGAAAGCAAGTGTTTATTTGGGGTCTCAGTTCGAGGGTACAGTCCATCAGGTGGGGAAGGCAAGGTAGCCAGAATTTGAAATAGCTGATCTCATTACATGTGCAGTCAGGAAGCAGAGCGAGATGAATGTTTGGTGCTCCTCTAGCTTCCTCCTATTATGCACTCTAGACCCAAGTCAAAGGAATGGTGTGACTTGCTTTTTAGCTTGGATTGTCCCATATCAGTTAATGTAATCTAAATCACAAGCCAAGGTGTTCCTTTGCTAGGTCATTCACCCAGTATAAATCATCCTAGAGAGTAAGTGTCATGAATTTCTACCCATGAAGTTTGTATGCCTAACCTCATCAACCCAAAGCTGGAGTCTGATCCAGTCATTTACCCTTGAACTTCCATTATGTCTAGGATGATGCAACACCAAGAAGCTGACTCTGGAAGTAACTGCTAGTGGGGAGGAAGCTAT
Source organism: Eospalax fontanierii (assembly GCA_035773235.1). NCBI lineage: Eukaryota > Metazoa > Chordata > Mammalia > Rodentia > Spalacidae > Eospalax > Eospalax fontanierii. The sequence continues at coordinate 63,748,564 of CM069529.1, read as the reverse complement.
CAAATCCAGGAGCTGCCATTGAAGCTCATCTCCAAAGTTTAGCGATACAGAGACCACAAATAAACACCAAACCACTTGGTTTTGCTCTGATGGTCCATAGAAACCATGTGAGGCCCAACTTCCAATTCTGGAGATATCTGCATCAGAAAGAGAGAACACAGCAGAACCAACAGCATGTGAGCCTGATGCAGGTGACAAGGGCAAGCAAGGCGCTGCTGGAGCAGAGTGTTTTCTATTTTTGCATTGGGAGATATGTTAGCTTTCCATCATGATAACCAGAATACCTGACACAGACGAGAGATTTATTGTTTGGGGGTTTCAGCCCATGGTTTACTCCATTGTTAATATGTGGCAAGTTAGAAGATCATGATGAGAGCCAAATGGTGGAAAAAAGCCACTCACTTCATACCATACAATAGGCCCCACATGCTATAGGTTCCACCATCATCCAGTAGTACAAGCAGGTGATTCAGCCTTCAACACATAGGGCTGGGGACACTCGAGAGCCACATTTTATTGGTTAGCTTCCTTTGTCAACTAGACACAGCCTAGACTTACCCTGAAAGAGAGAATATCAACGAGAAAATACCTAGATACCAATATAAGATTGGCCTACAGGGATTGCCTTGATGGTTAATGAAGCCAGCCCACACCAGGCAGCACCATTGCCTAGGCTGAGCCCTGAACTATGTGATTGAGAGAAGGAACTGCTTGTGCTTTCTTTGCTCTTGACTATGGATATAACATGTTTAGCTGCTTGAGTTCCTGCCTTGAACTCCCCTCAATGATGGACAGTGCCTTGGAATTGTAAACCGAATAAACTCCTTCCTTCTCTGAGTTTCTCTTGGTCAGATATTTTGTCACAACAACCGAGCAGACATGAAACTAGAACAGACATTGTAAGAGAAGATACTGGAAGTGCCTCTCAGCTATGTGCCCAATTTCTTTGCTTTAAACTGTGAAGTGAACTCTATGGGCCACAGCTTTGAAAACTATATTCTCTCCTCACTCATTGAAATATGTTCTAAAAGTGAAGGCATCACCTTCAGGACACAATTGAGAAACCACAGCTTTTATCATCAGGGATGTCTTGAGGCAGGCAGATCCGGAGAGTTCAGTACTGGGATAATAGAAAATTTATGTCATTTCTACTTTGGGAAATTTGTCGTTGAAACTATACATTTGCAATTTTTTCCCTCCCAGTGTCTTTCCTTCTATTTGATGCCATGTTCCCAAGAAAGCACTTAAAAAGAAAAACAAAGTTGTGTTGGTCATCTGTCAGTGAAAATGGAGGATTGCAGTCATTTTGAGGAAGAGAATGAAGTAATTGGAAAATTCCACAGGGTATGTGAAAGTGTGTCATTTCTCCAAAGCTGATGATTTTTATTTTGGCTTTTACCTCAGTATTTGAACAATAATACTTAGATTCCATTCAGACATGATTTAAACATGAGGTAATAGACAGTGCGGATTAATAGGCTTAATGGGATGTCCTTAATCATTTGAAAATCCTCGAAGTCTATATGAAGACATCTTACATTTCAATCATAGTTTTTACTATTTTTAGAAATTCTTTCACCACTCAAAAAAAAAATTGCACAGAGTAGAAGTGCAATAAATTGGAAAATTTTTGAAAAGGAATTTGCTGCATGTATGAAAACTCTTGAGGATGTGTTGACCCTCAGTTCACTCTGCAGGGAGTTGACGCCATAGGTATGCCTGTATCTTCCTTTCCAGGAAATATTCCCTTCCTCTGATACTGATGTCTGTCATTTCCCATGGGGGCGGGGTTCCCCTCTTCTCTCTCAGTCCAGGCACTGGCTTTTGGTAACCCCAAACCCAGTTCACCTGTGTCCCATATCGAAGACAATTACCACATTTTATCTTTCTAGTACCAAATTCAGGTCTGAGAATTTGAACTTGACTCTCTCCTAGAGTCTGAAAGGGTCTGTGGAATATAGAGAAAACCACAAAGAATGTTCTAGTTATTGTTTTCTGTGCGAGTGCGTGTATATGTGTGCATGTGGTGTGCACAAATGTAAGCGTGTTTCCTGGTTTCACTCGTGAAAGCCAGAGGAGAATATCAGGTGTCCTCCTCTATCACTGGTCATCCAATTCCCTTGAGCTAGGCTGAAGGCCAGGTGAGCAATCCCTAGTCGTCCTCTTATCTCAGCTCTCCTCCCTCCTCCACCCCAGAGCATTGGGGCTACAGATGATGAAGCAACCATGTCTGGCTTTTCATATGGGTTCTGAAGAAATGAACTTAGATTCTCATTCATGCTTGTACAGCCAGTACTTATTCAGCCATTGCCTCTGCCCCAGTTGTTATTTTTTTTTAACTATACATTTTTCTAGGAAGATGTCAGATATGAGCAGTTGCATTCGGACATCTGGCCTCACCCTTGGTAATGTCACAAACAATGAAGATAACAGTGGGACTGGAGTACAGGACTATACCCAGGGATTTGCGCACTACATAGTGGCAACGACTGTAGCTGTCTGGCCACTGTTAATCATTATATTTACAAGTTTATCATGTGTAGAGTGAATATTGTGTCAATATTGATTATATTAATCTATAAAGCAAGACATTGTCTGTAAGATACAATGCAGAATGGGCCTTAGCCAGGAGACTGCTATGAGGAACAGAAGAATGGCTCTTGAGGCATGGTGCTCTGCTCTAGCTAGTCGTGATACCAGCTTCTGCCCAGCATCTGAAAAGAACCTGCACTGAGATGATCTACCTGGGGACAGATTACTATTGGCCTCAGTTGGAACCCCACCCCATAAGGCCATTGGCTAACCAGACCAATAAGACCCCTTGCACTTTCCATGAATAAACGAGCTTGCAGCGGCTCGCCCACTGCGTGCTTCTCACCTGGCTTCCCGGGTCTGTGTGTGTTTTGACTTCGTGCCTACTCACCCCCTTTTGGTGGAGACACTTAGTCTCTTGTGGGCTGGTCCTGAGCACAGGGACCCCCAACAATTGTCTGAAAATTTTGAATGCCTTGACCCATCCACACTGGAAGCTAATCATCCTAAGATTTTTATTTTTCCTTTTGTAAATCATTTCGTGTTGGGTTTATATGAATTAAACATTCCAAATTTTGATGGAGATTCAAGAACATATTTTCAGTGTTGTTTCATGGAATTCTTTCTGGTCATGTATATATTAGATTTCCCTAGATATTATGGAAGGTGTCACATCCATTGGAACAAAAATAACTGAAATCCAGCTGCTCTGAGATGCTATAATTATCGCAAAACAAATGTTATTTTATTTTCTGTTGTTATTTTTAAGTACTTCATTCTCAGTTAGCATTCAAAGCACTGGGCTTCACTGGTGGATTTTCAAACATATCTGTCATTCACACCCTTCTCAGTTGCCATCCCCAGTCTCCAGTTCTTGCTGGTATGCAGATTCTCCCAAACAATCGTCCTTTCTGGTTCAATGCCACATAAATCCCATTTCTCCCTTTTCTCTATCTCTCTCTGCACTTAGCATCCTTAGTATCTCTTCTCTTCTTGTGTAGTTTCCTATTTTTATCACACACACACACACACACACACACACACACACACACACACACATGTCCATATGTTAGAAAACATGTTTTCCTTTCTGAGTCTGGCTTATTTCACTGAACATAACGGTCACGATCGCATCCATCCACTGCGGATGCCATGACTTCATTTTTTTATGAATGAATAAAACCCTATTGTGTATAAGTACCACATTCTCTTTGCCCATTCATCTTTTTATGGGCACCTAGGCTGATTTCATTTCTCGGCTATTGTGAATAAACATGAATGTGCAAGCTAACAACTGCTTTTGTACTTCCAAGACCTGAGTATCAATCTCCCTGTGGTACTGACTAACTGTGGGTGTCAGATACACCGTTGGAATTTCTCAGTCCTTGGGCTGTAAGCAGTGAAAGGTACAGAGGTACTGAAGAATTTGATCCACCTGCTGACCTCAGACTCAAAGCTGTCACTCTCCAGCATTGTTAGTGGATGTGATCTGCTCTTAGCCGTTCAGGGTGGGGTCACCTTGCCCTGTACATGTCACTGAAACCTGTGCTTTTTGGGTTGTGGGTGCTCAGCCCTCCAGCTCCCCATAGCTGTCTCTCACCCTGAGGCTGCAGCCGGTTAAATTCAGGCTCTGTGACTTGCTGTCATTTCCTGTTCTCACACCCTACTGCAGCTCCTTGTGAAGTGCAAGGCTCCATCTCAGCACTCTTGGCCATTACTGCAACTGACCCCTTGCTCTGGGAGTCACTGCCTCACCCAAACCCCAACTGGATTCTGGACTTGTAACCTCTGGGGACTTGTGAAGGCAGGGCTCGCTGTTTTCTCCAGGCCCACCTTGTTGAACCTTTGGAAGAGTCTCCTGCTTCATCTCTTCCCTACCAAGGAACTACTTGGAGGTTAAATCACTGGTTGATTTTAACTTAATTTTATTTCTTTTATTTGTCACCCTTCTTACTTGAGGGGAAATGTATACAATGCTCAGGAAGCTTTGTAGAATGTTGAGGTCATTTTCCTCAGTTAAGCTGGTGTTCAGGACATCAGACAGGATCTCCAGTACTTCTCTGAGAGTAGATTACTGTCCGAAAAAGTCATTACTATCAGAGGACAGAGCTACTATGGAAATACAGTAGCAATAAAATAAAAGTCGTTCACCCTTTAAATGTCAGTTTTCTCAGAAAACTAAGCAGCATTGCGAGACCTGTATATACTAATACATTAATTACTGAGGTGTAGGCTGAAAGAAAATAAGCCCACTAAGGCTAGTGGTTCATACTGGGTTGACAGACTTTTGCACACTTCCTGCAAAAGCTTGAGAACTTGAGTTCAGATCCCCAGAATTCATGTAAGTACTGGCTAGGAGTGATGACTCACTTGTAATGTTAGCCTCAGAAGGAAGAGACAGGATCTGCAGAGTAAACTGGCTAGGCTGTCCGAATTAATTTACAAGCTCTGGGTTTGATTGAGAGATTCTGTCTCAGTGAATAAGGCAGAAAAGTGACCAAGGAATATTCTTGATATCAACCTGAGGCCTCCACATGCACATATACGCACACACACACACACACACACACACACACACACACACACCTAAACCTGTGTGAATACACAGGCACACAACACACATGTACTTGAAAAGAAGACAAAGGAAAAAATGGAAAAATATAGTATTTGTTTTATAGAGAAAAAATAGAGAAGAGGAACACACGAAGAGGTGTAAGGGGGAAGGGAGCAGAAGGCAGGAAAGTAGGGCTGAGTCCCAAGCAGTTTGGCTAATGATAGACTGAAAAGAGGTAAAAACTAAGACCAGATAATAGAATAGCAGGAACCCTCAGGAGGTCTAGACAGAGATGCCACAAATCAGGCCAGTTCATGTCCTCTGAGAGAGGAAGATTGAAAGGAAAGAGTAAGGAGGAGGAGGAGGACGAACAGGAGGAGGAAGAAGGGGAAGAGGAGGAGGGAATGGAAGAAGTAGACAAGGAGGGGGAGGAGGAAGAGAAGGAGGAAGTGGTCTAGGCCAGAGCAGGACAGAGCTGACTTCCTGACTTCCGACTGGACATATTAAATAAAGAGGAATACAGGAGGAGAGAGCTAATTGAGAACACAGTATTGACCTGTTAGATTCTGTCTCGGGGTCTTTCAGTATTCTGTTCCTGGCTATAAGCAGGATGTTTCAACTCTAGGCATTGCTCTGGAGTGTGGGTCTCAAATACTGGTCTCACCACTGGGCAGACCTGTTCTCCCCTCCAGGTCTCCCTTGCGGGATCCAGTTCATGTGCATTCCTCACAGGTGGAGTCAGATGCTAGTCACATCTCTAGGTATTCTTCAGGGATCCAGTTGTGAGTGCTGGCCCACCCCTGTGTGATCTTTTCCTTCATCCTGCACACTCTTGGAATTTGTAAGAGTTTCCCTCTAGACTTCTGTTCCCCAAGGGTTGTCAGCTTCCTGAACCTTGCAGAGATCTGATTCAAAGTTTCTTCTCTGCAGCCTGGCAATGTTCTGTTGGGAAGATTCCAGTATAGAGCCCTATGATGCCTGATCTAGGTTTCCTGAGTGTGCCAGAGCACCTTACTGCTACTTTGTCGTGGGCATGCTGCAAGGGCTGAGTGCTGAGTGCAGTTTGCATTAAAGACCCAGCTTCCCCAGCATCTCCTTCTGCTGGCACGGCTGCAGTAGGCCCCCCTCACCTTTTCTGATCTTTAGAATGTCTGCTGCCCTATACACAGTCCGTATTCTTTTGGGTCTGCAGTAGCATTCCTTCTCACTGGAAGCAAGGAGTTCCCTAAATGGAGCCAATCCCTCCTAACCTCACTCTGCATTTACTCTCCTGCTTTTAAAAGTTCCCCTATTTTACATTATTATTTAGGTTAGAAATACTTGGGCATCATGCTCCTCTTCGGATAACTGTTACCCAGCCTTGCCTAGTGTGTTCCTGAGAAATTTGGCTCGACTTGCACTTGGGTGTTGTCTGTCATCTTTCAACATCTCTTATTATGACACCTTTTCTTTACCCCATCATGAAGATGCAGCGTCTAGTGGGCCATTATATCAAGAAGTGTACAAATATTTATCTTATAGTTTTTCTTTTCATACAGTTCTTAGCATCAAGGAAGCACAGGTGGCTGTGATGTTTAATCCTGGTTGTGCACTTGGCACACCTAGGAAAAGGGAATCTTAATGAAAAAAATTGGGATTTTCCTATGGGCATTTCTGATTGCTAATTGATGCAAAGGACAATGCCATCCCTAGGCAGGTGGACCTGGGCTGTATATAGAGATAGATGAATGTGAGCCTATGAGCAAGCCAGTAAGCAGGGTTCCTCCGTGGTTCCTGCTTCAAGCTCCTCCTTTGAGTTCTTGCCTTGGCATCTCTCGATAGACAGTAACTTGTAAGATGAAACAAACTCTTCTCCAAGCTGCTTTTGGTCATGGTGTTTATCACAGTAACAGAAAACAGACTAGGACAATGGGTGACCTGAATTCTCCGTAGCCTGTGACTTGGTATATGGCAGGATCTCACTGTCTTTGTAGATGCTGTACCTATTGCTCCCTTGAAACTATCCTTAAAGGCAGTGAGAATGTTTTCAAAGACTGAATCTCATCTCCATTCTGACCCAGTTCAAGAATCATTATATTAGACAGAAAACTTGAATCAAGGTAACTGGCCAAACACACAATAAGAATACACAGATGGCATTTCACAGACACAGTGATAATGAAACATGGCATGTTGATTCTGTCACTGATGTGTATAATCAATATTGATGACACACAAGCCTGAGCCTTAGTCTGAGCCAGGCAGTGGGGGGAGTCTAGAGACTGAGCAAATGCAATTTAGATCATCAGTGCTCAAAATGCTGTGGGGAGAAAGGAAGGGGAGTATGGTCAGGAAAACAGTCACAGGTGGTTCTGGGCGAGTCAAAGAAATGGGAACAAGACAGAGCCAGAGAACAAAACCAACCCCCAAGGTTGTCTAGTGTCCTTCCTGCTGTTGTGGCAAGTATTACAACCAAGAGCAACTTAGGGGAGGAGGAAGGAGCTTGTTTCATTCTATATTTACAGGTCACAGTCCCTCGTGGAGTGAAGTCAGGACAGGAATTCAAGAGGAGAAATGATGCTTGCTGGTTCACCCACTGACGGACCCTCTGCAGGCTCAAGCTTAGCTAACTTTCTTAGGCAGCCCAGGACTGCATGCCTAGGCATTTTTCTGCCTGTAGTGGGCTGGATCTTGTTATATCAATTAATAATCAGAGTCCCCCACATACATGCCAGGAGGTCAATAAACTGAGGCCATTCCTCAATTGAGGCTTTCCTTTTAGATGCCTGTAGGTTGTGTTAAGTTGACAGTTAAAGCTAACTGGACACATGGATAGGTCAGAGCAGGTGCTTCTGAGAAGATAGTCTGAAATCTGAACAAGAAGAAGCCAGCCAGGTGTAGGGCTTGGTAGGTAATGGTGTTGGTTGGGAAAATGTAAAAGCAAGAAGTTGGTCATGAGGAAAAAAAATGCCCAGAGTATGTGGATTTGCACACACATACACACACACACACACACACACACACACACACACACTATTGATCCCATTTTGACTGCATTTTGAGATTGCACAGGGTGTGATTAAGATTAAATGATTTCCTGTAGGTATGACCAGTGTCCTTGTAAGAAGGGCGTTAGAGACCAGAGGGTACTCCTTCCAAGACTGGGCATCAAAGGCAGGGGATGCAAGTATGTAGTGAGAAGATGGGCATGTGCAAGCACAGAAGACACCATGTCTGCCAACCCACATGACTGAATATGTAGCTATTCCAGTGTGAGGTGAGTGTGTGTGTGTGTGTGTGTGGATATTGTATGAAAATATGAAAGTTAACCAGTCAGAAATAAAACATTCTGCTTGACAGGAATAAATCTTGAAATAAATTCCAAAAATAGGCATTAGCAAACTAGGACCCACAGGGAAGTCTAGATGATCCACTGATTACTTTTGTAAACATAATTTTTTAAGGACGCAAATGAGGTTTTTGTTTTTCTGCCACGCTAGAGAGGGCATGGGGCTTTGCATGCATTAAGCAAACAGACACCCTTAACCACTCACTGGTGGATTCTAGACTGGTGCTTTATTGGGTCATACCTCTAGACCCTCTGTGGTAGATTCTAGGCAGGTGCTCCACAATGAGCCACCTCCCAGACTCTCAGTGGTAGTTTCTAAGTAGATGTTGTACTACTGAGCTATACCTCCCAGGTTCTCACTAAGGATTCTAGGCAAGTGTTCTACTGCTGAGTCTTGACCCCCAGTCCTTCATGGACACATTCTAAACAGTTGCTCTACCAATGAGCCACCCTTCAGTCCCTCACTCTCTTGGTAGTGGATTCTACACAGGTGTTTTATTGCTGAGTCATGTACTAAGCCCCTTATTGGTGGACTCTAGGCAGATGTTTACCACTGTGCCGTGCCCTCAGGCCTCACTGGTAGAGTCTAGGAAGACACTTTACTTCTGGGCTCCACCCTCAGCCTCTCACTGACAGATTTCAGGCAGGTATTCCACCAAGGAGCTGCACCCTAGCTCTTATGTCTACTTTTGAACCAATTATCTATGACTGTCTTTACCTTAAATTAATGTAGTTAAGAAACCCTATAAAAAAAGAACTGAGCCACACAGCCAAAAGTGCTTACAATTTGACCCTTTTCAGAAAGTTCACTTATATCTGCCTTAAAACACTAACCCATACAATGAGCAAATCAGTGATTTTTGGCATATTCTTTTATATTCATGAGATGAAATAAAAACTTACTACTTATATGATCCAAGATCTATGTACAAATAACACCCACTCAAAATACATACTGAGATATTCTGAATGAACTTTAGTGAAAAACCCTTATTTACACTTAAGTAGGAATCATGCTTGATGCTCATGTCTGAGGCGTCTAAAGCTCATGGAGGATTCAGGGTTTCCAAATCCACAGCTGATGGGAAGATGTCATCCTGTAGAGAAGCATCCATCATCTTAGTACTTATAATGTGAGTGATGTGTGTGGACATCCAAAGAACTGGCTCTTCAGCAGAGTGTGTGTAGAAAATGAGATTATTTGATTTTGTTTGTGGTTTCTCTTATACCATTTTATATCAACAAATCACTGGTAAATAAAACCACATTTCCCCTGGCTCTCATGATATTTATTACTCTTAGAAATCTAATCACTGTAGATTTCACTTTGTTCTGTTACAATATTTTCCAACCTGAATGCCAAATTCAAGCTGGGCATGAAGGTGTTTGATGGGAATACCAGAGTCGGGGAGGCAGAGGCAGAAGGATCAGCTCAAAACCAGTGTGTGGTACATAGCAAGTTGGAGATGAGACAGGTATGTGAGAGACCCCTTCTTAAGAAATAAACAAAGAATCAACAGTGGTGGCAAATATCTTTAATCCTAGCACTCAGGAGGCAGAGGCAGGTGGATTGCTGTAACACTGTGAGATTGAGGCCAGCCTGGTCTACATAGTCATTTCTAGGCCAGCTGGGGTTTCAGGGAGACTGTATCTCAAAAACACCAACTAAACAAGCAAGCATCACACCAGCAAGTCTTGGCAGGTTGACCAGACTCCAAAGGATCAAGCCACTCCCGAGAGCATTTAAATTGTTTATAGAAAACATAAAAATAAAGCCAATGTAATTTTCCTTTAGCTGGGCAGGATAATAGTAACTAGAAACTCCTTTGACTTTAATAAAGCTATTTGAATTTTTCTGCAATTTTTCCACGCTGATGCCAGCTCACCCTGGAGTGGATAGATGGAAGGACAGAAACTGCTGTGCTGCCCCTGTCACTTTCCTTCTGCTGCTCCTGGGAATACAGGACACTGTTGTTCCCCCTAGTGCTGCTGTTTGAACCCTGTCAAGAAGCTCTCTTCTCCTGGATTAATTTCATAAAGGCTTTGAAAGGCATGTAGCTTCCAACTGTAACAGAGTGACCTCATTTTCTCTGCCTCCCACCAGACCCTGTGAGAACTTAAGACTCCCTTCTCCCACCCCGTTTGGTATCTAATCTTATGCAAACATCTTAAGCAAATAACCATTGTAAATGAGGACATCTGTGTCTGTGAAGTGGTAATGGTCTCTAACCAAACCTTAGAGACTCCATCTTACAGCAGTGACATCCTGTTTTTGAGCAAGCTAAATTTAAGGGAACTCTGTGCTTGACACTTTCTCGCGGTCTTCAAGGTTGGATGTCTTAATATACCAGGATGTCTTAATCAGGAACAAAGGCAATGGCTAAAATGCAAACATCTGCTTTTATGAACTTGGGTGGGGGTTTTAAGGTTGGATATATTTAAAGCTGACTTTTACACACCTTGTATTTGCATATAAAAGCCGAATACTACAGTGAATCAATGCTGCTTCTCGAGACTTGCCCATCTAGAGTTTGGAAGTCAGCCTGGCTGAAAGAAAATTTGCCTTGTCTTTCTTTTGAGTGTGGTCACTTCTGCTTGGCATCCTATAACACCAACAAAGCAAAAAACGAAGGAGGTAAAATTCAGAGGGAACAGAGTAAAAGAATCAGAGAGAGGCATTTTGTCCTGAGCTGTGATAGGTTAGCTTGCCCCTGAGCAGACCTGCCCCTGGGAGGATCTAGAGGAGCTGAAAACAGTTTTCAGATCTGTGGCTGACATTAGGAGCCTATGGAGACTGTCAACTGACACAGATCAGGACTCTATGGCATTGAAATGGACGTCCTCACCTTTCCCTTCCTTCATAATGAGTGACCGTGAGCAAGAGGCTGAGAGGTCAGAGATCCTGCGAGACACAAGGCAGACAGGGTTGCCTCATCTCCACACAAAGCAAAATGGAATCCAGGACTATCCAGGTAAACAGGCCAGGAAGCACCAAATCCAGGAGAGGGGGGAAAGGACGACATCTGAATTTGGTTTAGGAGCTTCTCTATTTCCTGAAGTTATTCAGAACTTTCTGGGTCCAGGACTGAGAGGCTTTTCTGGAGGTTTCCACAGAGACTGAGAAGCCAGACCAAACTGGTCACAGAATCATGATGGGGACACAAAAATATTCAAAGATCTAAGACCTTAAATATACTCTGAATTTCATTCCAGTAGCAAGAGGCTAAATAAGTAAAATAAATACTACTACTACTACTACTACTAATAATAATAATAATGAAAATAAGCTGTTGAAGTTGTCATGTGAACTTTTCCTAGACTGGAACCAGTCGCAGACCAAAGAAACAATTCTGCCCAAATACATTGGTAGACAACCTATTTAGGTTTATTTAGAGAGACATGGCTAACAGTTTCTAGCAGGCACACAGGTGAGGGGATACTCACTGGAGCATGAGTGAGGAATACTTAGGTGAGTATGGGTGAGGGGTTACCTCAGGAGCATGAATTAGAGACTATTCACAAGAGTATTGGCAATAAATAAGTGGCTACATGATTGAAGAAAGCTTCTTTCTCTCTCTTTCTTCCTCTCCCAACAACTATTAACTACCTATATATCCTCAGAGAGAAGCAAGGTCTCATGAGCCTCTCCTCTCCTCCATGCTAGCTTCAGTCTTTTACAGGTTTCCTGTGGATAATCGTGGCTTCTGAGAGTCCAAGAGAGGAACTGATATTTCTTGCCCAGAGTACTATATTCCATAGCAAAGACTGGTGGATTTTTATCCCTGGGAGGTAGATCATGCTCACACTGGGTTCTGTGTAGAAAGAAGAAGCTCAGGGTTCCAGGAACAGCTCTGACTCCTTGATGTAAAAGCTACGGAGCTGTTCTTCTTGCTCTCTCAATTTGCCTTGAGAATCACCTGCTATACAACAGGACAGGGTCTCTTTCTATTATCAAGTGGGAGCTTGATTTGAGTTACTTCACAGCACAGCAAAAATCAGCACAGAAGCAGCTGATTTGTGCAGCATGTCACCCAGCAAAGAAAGAAGCTAGTTGACTGGGTAAGACTGTGGGCGAAGATAGCACCCTGGGTACCAACGTAGTGTTGGGATTGGGTGGAGTGAAATCATTCTCCCCTTTGTCAAAACTAACAAACATCTCTACTCATAAACATGCAATGGTTGCATGGTTAAATGAACTAAAACTCATAAAATGCTGGAAGAGTTGTTTTTATTTCTTTATGTGTATGAATGTTTTGCCTACGTGTATGTATGTGTACTACATACATGCCTGGTGCCTGAGGCGGTCAGAAGAGGGCAGTAGATCCCTGAAATGGAGTTACTGATTTGATTTGGAAGCAGCCCTTTGGGTGTTAGGAACTGAACTTGGGTCCTCTGTAAGAGCAACAAGTGCTCTTAACCTCTGAGAACCATCTCTCTAGCCCTTGAAGAGTTCTTAACTCTTAACAATCTCTGAACATGGCATACGTACTACTAAGCAGATGGAATCCAATCAGTTTTTTTTTCAAAATATTATTCTTTTTAAATTTATTTTTACTTTATGTGTTTGAGTGTTATGCATGCATGTATATAAGTACACACATGATGTGTAGTGCCAATGAAAGACAAAAGGGCTCTTCGAATCCTCTGGAACTGGAGTTAAGGATGGTTGTTAGCCACCATGTGGGTGTTTGGATTTGAATCTGGGTCTTCTGGAAGAACAGTCAGTGTTCTTAACTGTGAACCATCTTTCCAGCCCCAAAGTTATTTTTAATTAAAAATTTTATTTGAGTTATTTATTTTGTGTGTGAGTTTGCTGGCATGTACAGATGTGCAATGTCCATGGAGGCCAGAAGAGGGCATTGGATCCCCTGGAATTGAAGTTTCAGACAGTTGTTAGCCATCATGTAGGTGCTGGGAACTGAATCCAGGTCTTCTGCAAGAACTACCAGTGCCCTTAACCACTAACTGTCACTCCAGCTTCTAATCAAGTTATTTTAATCACACTTGATTTACTGTACAATATAATGAGAATACCACAGTCATAAATAAGCAGTATAAATTGGTGATTGGAGAGTATTCCCTTGAATTATTGTCTCTGTATAACTTTCTATGCCCCATAAATTCATAGTACTGGCTATAGATCATAAATAAATAGCACTGGAAATTAATAAACATATTGTATCTGAGGCATCATAGTTTCCTGGAGAATGTTTATCAACAGAATAACATGTATAGCATATATTGTGTGTATAAAGGATTATATATAAAGTGTGTATATAGCATATTATGCATGTAAAATGTATTTATAGAACATAATTGTACTGACAGAATAGAGTAAAATGGGGGTGATGTTGAATTAAAAAAAAAAAAAGAAATATCATAGGGACTGGAGAGATGGTTCAGGGTTAAGCGTGCTTACTCCTGTTGCAGAGGACTTGGGCTCAGTTCCCAGAACCCACACTGGGTGACTCACGCCCACCTGTAATTCCAGTTCCCGAGGGTCCAACACCTTCCTCTTGCCTCCCTGACCACCTGCACATATGTGGTGCACAGAAACCCAGGCAGTCACATATACGTGTAAATAAAATAAATAAATCTTTTTTGAAAAGCACGGTATAAATTCCATAAGGTACTCGATTTTGTGATTTATTTTGCTGAACTTGCATCTCAGTAGATTGAAACATGATCTCTGTTTAACCATGCTGTGACCAGTGGGATTACCACTCTTTCCATCAAATTTACAGTTATTGATTCTGACAAGTGATCTACTCTAAGCTATTTTTAACCTTTACATGAGTTGTATTCATTAAATTGAACTCTCTTTTGATCTTTTGACCTCACCTCTGTTCAATGGAAGAACACTATCCTCTTTTTTGTTTGAGTAGCTGCAGAGATTGGAACAATGGCGAGGTCTACATTACTTAATAACGAATGTATTTAACACTAAGCTCACAAAATTCTTAAAAATTTCCTCTTGCCAGTTGGCAGGACCTGGATGCCAGTATACCAATCTTACCAACTTTTCCAAGCTGCCTTTTTTTTTTTTTTGAAAGGCTTAGGTGCAAAAAATTTCATTACCTCCATTAATTTCCAAAGAGGTTTGTATAATCCTCTTTGACTGTGTGCAAACCATCCCAACTGCTGCCAGGGTTTGCATTGTTGCAATAAAAAGAAAGTTAGATGCTGAACACTAATTACACATTAACAAGCACAATTAGCTGTGGGACAGAAAGACTCTTTCTATTGGATTAATTGATCACTGGGTGATTGGAGAACTCAGCTAATGACTTTGAATAAGTGCTTCTCACAGTGCATGGTGAATAATGAATCGTGTGACAAACTCTGCTCCTGGCACCAGGATGGGAACAGTCACAGCAGCAGCACACCCTCATTCCTCCAGATCTGGAGAGCAGCAAATTGCTATTTCCTGAAGTCAGATCCTCTTCGGTCAAGTTACATTAGGCAAATTATCATCTATGTACCTTAATTTCCTCATCTGTAAAATAGGGATTGTATTCACAGTGTCTCTGCACTGAGAACCACCCAAGGCTAGCTTCACTGGCTTCACTGGAGACCCAAGGAAGTATCAGGGCATATGTGCCCTCCTGTCACACTCCACTTTGATCAGGAATCAAATCATAGAAAATGTCATGCAACTGTTGGAGGAATGAATAATCAAGACACAGAGAAACACTCAGGAATTCACAAACGAGCATGGACAGCAGTTATGGCTTCAGACTAAAGGAGGATGAGGAAGAGGCTATCTGTCCCCAAACCCGAGAGACCTGGCATGGGCTCTGTCCTTTGTGGAAGGAATACAGACATCTCCAGCAGTGTCTTGGCGGGGAAGAAGTGGTGAGAATGAAACACTCTGACCATCCCCTGCCCCACCCTACCTTGCCTCTGGACCTCAGAGATGCTGTTGCTGCCGAAGCAGAAGCTTGTAAGCCTGGACAATAGCACAGGAGGTCAGCTGCCCGAAGAAGACAGGGCACAGTGCGGATGGATGCTGAGCTTGAGGAAGCAGACAGAAGACATCCATCAAACAGGGCGACTGGCATGCATGTGGCTACAGCAGGCCTGCCATTAGTGTGGCAAAATTACACATCACTTCACTCATCGCTAAGTACAGTCACTGCTTTCCACCTATGTCAGACATGTATTCATTTTGGTTTAGTTTGGCACTAAAGCCAGAAACGATAATCTTACTTTAAAAGTGAGCAAGATCAATAAGCTCACTAGAATTCCTGCTTTTATACATCACTGCTCCATATGAAAATACCTCCAGAATGGTCATGGTACATGTTACAAGGTATGTAATAATCTCCATTTTACAAATGGACACTGAAATGGAGAGAGAATAATTTACTAGGGCCATTATAATCCCATGGCACAAATTTTTATTTAATAATTAGAGAATTTAAATTGATATGCACACAACGTAGCAATGGGTTTAAGAATGCACTATCCTTTTTTTCTTTTTTGTTTCTTTTTGAGACAGGGCCTTACTACATAGCTCTGGTGGCACTAGAACTTGCTATGTACTCCAAACTGTTCTGGAACTCACAGAGACTCACCTGTCTCTGCCTCTCCACTACTGGGATTAAAGGGGTGCAGCACCATGCCCAGCAAGAACACACTATTTTAGAGCTGGGATGTAGTTCGGTTGGTAGAGTGTTTGTTAGCATGAAGGAAGCCCTGGGTTCAGTTCCCAGCACTGTGTAAACCCAAACATGGTAGTGTACACCTGTAATCACAGGACTCAAGAGGTGGATGCAGAAGGACTGAAGTTCAAAGTTATTCTTAACTACATAATGAGTTTGAGGCCAGACTGCAGTATGTGAATTCTGTCTCAAAAATTGGCAAGTATAACATCTAATATCTCATGTGTGTTCATTCACTCGCCTCTTAATGCTGTGTCCATGCTTTCGAGCTGTGTGGTAATCTGTGCTGCCTTCTGCTGGCTCACAGCAGTGAACTAAGCAGAGTCCTACCTGCCCTGATGCTGTTCGGCACATGACAAAGACAATAAATATAAAAGGCACACTCCTATCTCATGCAGTTTTGAGAATGACCACAAATCTCTTCAGAGTGTCCAAAAACATCTCACTGAAGTGAAGGGAGCAGAGGCCTAAAGGAAGCAGCATAGACAGATGTGATATTTCAAAGGATAATTGTTTCAGGTCTAGTCAGAACCTAGTAAAACAACAGTCCTTTCAAGTCCTCCCATATCATCTTGAGCCAGTGGCTGTACATGAGGCTCGGTTTTCATATTAATTTCAGGAATATATAAACATATTAGGTTTAGAGAAACAGCTCAGAAGTTGAGAGCACTTGTGGCTCTTGCAAGGGACAGGAGTTCAGTTCCCAGCACCCATATCAGGCAGCACAGACTGGCCTGTAATTCCAAGTGCAGGAGATCTGATGCTCTTCTCTGGTCTCTGAGGTCACCGTATTCACATGTCATACACAGACAAAGACATATACCAATGCACATAAATTTTTAAATCTTTAAAAATAAAATAAATATGCATCTATTCCAAAGAGATGTTGAAGGTTAAATGGCATGTAATATCTAGATATGATGCCTACTTAACAATTAGAAATTAGTATGATTTTAATGCTCAATCTCTTTGCCTTTTGCACACTATTGGGTTAGGCTCAATTCCCATAATAATTACCTCAAGTTTCCAAATTGTGGGATATTTTTTTCATTTTGCTAGTTAGTTACACACCTTACTTGTTTCCAGAATTTTACATTTGGAAAGATTCAAACATCAAAAATGGCCTGCTGGAAATGGTGTTGTCTGCCACACATTTTACAAATAAAATACATTTAGTGACTACTTATTTACACCATCTTTGGACCCCACTCTTTCCATAATTTTTGTCGTATATAGGAAAGAATAAGAACAATTGCATTATTTCTACATGTTACCTAAATTTCCCAGAAAAAAAATGCCACACCTGAGTTAAGGATTCTACAAGGCTGATTAGAACTTCAAAGTCTGTGGAGTCAGCCTGTTGCATTCAGAGCCCTATGACCCTGGGCTGTTTCTAGTCCCATTAATAGTCATTAATTGCTCACCTCTGCACCTGACCTAACATTCTGTGACTATCA
The DNA here is from genome assembly GCA_035773235.1 of Eospalax fontanierii. Taxonomy (NCBI): domain Eukaryota; kingdom Metazoa; phylum Chordata; class Mammalia; order Rodentia; family Spalacidae; genus Eospalax; species Eospalax fontanierii. The sequence continues at coordinate 63,731,029 of CM069529.1, read as the reverse complement.
CGCGAAGCCCTTTGAAATCTATGAATAGATTTCTACCTTAAAGCAACTCAAAAGCCAACATCTGAAATCTAGTTTGCTATAAATACTCACCTACCTGATGATTCTATCAGTGTCTTTAAAAATGTCTTAGCTTTCTTCTTTCTGTTTCTATAAAACAGCTCATGAAACTGGGGCTGAAGAGATGGCTCAGCAGTTAAGAGCAGCTGACTGCTTTTGCAGAGGACCTGGGTTCAGTTTCCAGTATTCACATGGTGATTCCCAACTTTCCTTAATTCCAGTTCCAGGGAACCTAATGCTCACGTCTGACCTTCACGGGCATTGTACCCATGTTGTGCCTTTGCAGGCATTCAGGCAAAACACTTACACATAAACAATAAAAATAAATTAATTATGGGCCTGGAGACATGGCAGTGGTTAAGATCACTGGCTGTTCTTGCAAAAGACCTGGGTTTGAATCCCAGCATCCATATGGCAGCTAAAAACCAACTGTAGCTCCAATTCCAGGGGATCTGATGCCCTCTTCTGTCCTCCATGGGCATTACATGACACAGGTACACTGACATACACGTAGCCATGTAACAGTCATACACATAAAATAAAATAAACCAAAAATTTCTTTTAAATTAATAGAAAAATTAAATTTCGTGAAACTGTTATCATGTTGGAACCTGAAACTTAGGGCAACAAGAATTTGTATTCCTGGGTCATGTCTACTCATATTTGGCTGCAAATAAGAGGTATATTTTTCTGTGAACAAAATGTGAAGGATATATTTCATCAAACTGACCAATCAGATATAAATTCCTCTTCTGCTCCTCTTACCTGTCTTGTCCTATAGGAATATAAGAATCCTTGCATCTAGTCTTGTATCATGTCTGTTTTTAGTGTTGCAAGTACAAGTCTTTTAGCCCTTGTGAAAACAGTTTTGTTGTATGTATGGAGTGCCTTGTTTAATATTTGAGTATCTGTTATTCTCTATGGAGAGATTTCAGAATATTTTCATATTTGAATATTAATATTAATTAAACAACATTTAATCTAATTATACTCTCTGGCATTAGTTACTTTTTTTTTGCTGTAATAACACTGACCAAGGGAACTTATAAAAGGAAGAGTTTATTTAGCTTATGGTTCCAAAGGAGCAAAAGTCCATTATGGTGGGGAGGCAGGCCCAGGTGGCTGGACTAGGAACAAACGCTGAACACTCACATCTTCAAGCAGGCACAGGGAGCAGAGAGTGACTGAAGATCCAGCAAGGCTTAAGAACTCTCTAAGCTCACCCCCAGTGACATGCTTCCTCCAGCTTGTCTACATCTTCTAAGACTTCCCCAAATGATGCCACCAGCTGGGGACAAAAATGTGTAAATACTTGGAGCCTCTTGGGGACAATTTCATTCAAACCAACACTCTTCCCTTAGCTATAATATTGAGTTCTAGAAATAAAAGCTCTGAAAATAGTTAGTCATGAAGAATAGAATTGTTTGCTTCTTGGTAACACAAAACAGTACTGAGTGACCATACCTAGATATATTTGCCTAAAACATGTGGTCATAGACTTGGAAGATATTACACCATTTCCATGGCAGTCAGTGTATGTGGGGTTGAATGTGAACCTTCGAAACTTTGTATTTTTAAGATCTGTGTGTGTGTGTGTGTGTGTGTGTGTGTGTGCATGTGAGTGCAGTTGTCTCAAACGCCAGAAGAGGACACCATATCCCTTGGCACTGAACTGACAGGAAGTTGTGAGTTGCCTGACATGAAAGCTGAGAACTGAATTTATATCTTTGCAAGAGTATACGGACTCTGAGTTCTGGGTCATTTTTCCGGACCTTCAAGATTTTATTCACCATTTATTTATCTGTTTGTGTACATATATATGTGCACACTTGCATAAGGAGGTGAACTTGCACATGTGTGTGTGTGGGTGCGGAGGCCAGAGACTGACAAGTGGTGCCTTCCTATTTATTTTTTTTTGAAAGGGCTTCTGGCTGATGTGGAGCTTGCTAATTTGCATAGGCTGGCTAAATGGCTAGCTCCAGGGATCCTTCTGGAATCACAAGCACTTACCACTGAGCCATCTTTTTCAGTGTGGGCTCGGAAGGAGCCAATCGAGTTCTTCATATTTGTGCCACAAGTGTTCTCGGATTGAGCCATTTTCCTTGCACCAAATTAAAATCTCAGGCAACCAACTAGTTTGATTTGAACAGAGTACAGGTCCATCCTGACCAGGCAGAGAGGAAGAGAAAATGAGGGAGTCTGGATTTGTTTGGGATGACAGCTGCACAGAACCCTTTCGGGGGTGAGTCTGTGTATTGTGCCTTGAGTCTGGTGGGTCTAGCAGGTTTTATGGAGATTGCAGTTATCCATCCTCACTCCAGGTGACAGGGATGGATGACTCGAGCTGTCAACCCATCGGCTTCAAGTCTGAGTCTGGAAACATTAAAGAATGAAGTTGTTTTCATTGACTGTGAGAAGTGTGAGGCAAGTCTCCTGTACAGTATGGCTTGATGAGGTGATAGCTGTCTTTGGAGCCATCTCTGTTGTCTTAGCTCTATGAGCCATTTATTTCTCAGCTGTGAGTTACAGATTCAGGAGGAAGACCAACAAAGAAGGAAATGTAAATATCCAAGAAAGGCAGTGTGCACGTTCTGAGTCGGGCTTGGGGCCAGGTTCCTTGCTGACCTGTGGGCATTATTTTCACTGACTTGCTCAGTTACCCTTGCCAACCTAGCCCACCATATATCCATGGCTGCCTGTGCATCTGGCTAACCAGCCTCAGCATGTTGCCATTGACTCTTCCCTTCTAACTCTAACTAGAGACATGAAAATCGTTTAACAACATAATGAATAGAAACTCAAGTGTGACTTGCAGATCCACTGACTTTTGTATGATCAGAAATAAAGCAATTTACTGTTCTACCAGCAACCCATGTAGCTTGTACACTTTAATTTTTAAAGTTCCTTTTCTATTAAATATTTAACTTTAAAGATGTACTGCATTTTTATTTCTTAAAATATTTTTGTCTGTGTATGTGTGTGTAGGTGCCTGCAAGGGATCAGAAGAGGTTTTCAGGATCCTTGGAACTGACTTGATTCTGCTGGAAGAGCAGCAAGTGCTCTTAACTACTGAGCCATCCCTCCTTTAATGGTTTTTTTGTCTGTTTTATTTCATTTCATTTGAGGCAGAGTCTCACTATCCAGCCCAGGTCTTGAACTTATTATGTAGTCAAGACTGGTCTTGAACTTGTGATCCTCTTGAGTTAGACTCCCAAGTAACTGAGATTATAGGTATGTGCCACCATGAGGCTTTGCAATTTGTCACTTTTTGAATTAAGATATATCGAAAGACCTGGTGGCTCCAAGTCACAGACATTTGAGTACCCTGGGATTCTTAAAGATGTTATTATATATTAGGATGATTGTGAATATAAAGATTTCAGAAGTGCAGAGCACATAGAAATAGGTGAAAACATTCTCGCTATACTCAAGATTTTGGCAAATGATAAACTCTAACTCCCTTGCCTTTAATTAATTTTTAAAAAATTTTCATTAGATCAAATATATATATATGTGTATATATATCTGTGACACTAAGCAGAATGGAAAATAAACTTAAGGGCTAGGGAGATGACTCAGTAAATAAGAACTTTTGCTGTACAAGCATGAGGACTTGAGTTTGAATCCTCAGAACTTTTTCTAAAAGCCAGGGCTGGCCACACACTGTCTGCAACCCCAGGGTGTAGAAGGCGCACAGGAGAACTGCTGAACTTTGCTGCATCAGGTTCAGTGAGGAACTCTGTCCAAAGGAAGTAAGTGGAAAGTGATAGAGCGAGACACCAGATGTCCTCTTCTGTCCTTCTGCTGTGCATGTGCACACACACACACACACGAATATACAGCACAAACACTCACATACATGCACATAACATGCATATATGAAGCCCACACACATGCACACACAAATATACAGCATATGCACTCACATACATACACATAACATGCACAAACACTCACATACATGCACATAACATGCATATATGAAGCCCACACACATGCACACACAAATATACAGCATATGCACTCACATACATACACATAACATGCACACACGAACACCACGCACATGCACACACATACGAATATACAGCACACACAAACACATACATGCATATAACATATGTACGTGAACACCGCACATGAATATACAGTGCACACAAACACTCGCATACATGAATATAACATGCATACAAGAACACCACACACACACACACACACACACACACACACACACACTGACCTTAAATTACTCAGTGATGAATTATTTCAGCTCTCCTTCAGTTCTGGCTGAATCAAGGCGAGAATCTGTTTGGCACTGGAAGAGGGTTGTTTCCCCTTTTTTTTTTCTATTTAGCAAAGGGAGACTCACACTCAGTCTTGACATTTTTTGATGTCCCCAGTGAGATTAATATTGTTATATCATTGCTTTTAGATATCTTTTGAGCATTCAAAATTCAGTCACAGGAACAGAATCAAACTAAGAGCAAAGAATTGGATTTGTTCGAAGTAAAAGACAGTGAACTTGTGGTCCTCACTTGGACTTTTCTTCTTCTCATCTTGGGTCAGACATTTGGGGCCATCAGGAGATAAGTTTGGTTGTCAAAATTGTGGAGCCATCCTAGCATTTAGTGGCTAGATGGCTAGAACACCACTAAGCACCTTCAATGTCAGAACAGATCACTACCATAGAGCATGGACCAGCCACATAGCAGGAGTGCAGAGACTGAAAACAACGGCCTTACCAAAGTCTGAGAGAGGCTGGTCAAGTATGGAAGCCCACAGAGAGCTTTGACTCTTTACCAGAGTTGGAATATCTCCATTGCTTATGAAGACTAGAGGCTGGGGCAAGAATAGTGAGATTGTGCTGGAACCACCTTGCACAGTTGGGTGTGCTCTCCAGGGCATTTGGCCATTTGACCTTCAGAGCATGTGGAGTCTGTGTCCTTTATTCATAAGCCTCACACTCTTTCCTTCAGTTGGATCTCAACTTTGCCCCATACAGAGAACTGTCTCCATGTAGTAAGCCTGCATCCAGGTTGGATAAGTGACAAAGTATAAAGGCCCCACACATAGTTTTCAGAGTTTACCTTCTGAGCTAGTCAACTTCCTGTAACTGTAACAAAATAACTGAGTTTATTAATTTATACAAAGATTAAGTTTGCTTTGTCTTATAGTATGAGAGGTTCCAGTCATGAACAGGTAGATTTGTTGTTTCTGAACTATGCAGAGGCAGCATAACATGGAGGATCTGTGTGATGGAGCAAAACAGAGGCAGCGAAAGAGCTGGGATCCAATCACTGCTTTCAAAGCTTGTCCCTCCAGTGATGCAGCATCCCCCGGCCAGGATGTTTTGAAGGTGCTGCTAATTCCCAGTTGCAGCATCCTCTAACACATGAACCTTTGGGAGATGCTCTAGACCCAAATAAGAGTGCTTTGTAAATAAATAAAACTAAGCCAAACAAACTATCAAGCCTTTTTTGTTATTTAAGTTTTTATTAATTTTAATTTAGCATACAAACTAGTAAGTTTTATTACAGAATTTTTATTGAGTCTCTGTGGATTTTATACAGAACACCTCAATCAATCTTAGTCATCTTTATACCCCCTTCCCCACTGCCAACCTTTCTATAACACCCCAACTGGAATCTATGCATTCTGTCATCTATTTTAAAGTGCAATAAATCAAGTTAGTATTACTAGATGTTCCTCAGTGCAAGTTCATCCACTGAGGTGTAATCAACCCACCCAGATTCCCTTCCTTTAAGAAGATTATCCCTTCCTCACCCAAGAGTAATTGGTTGCCAATGTTTCTTCAACAAAGATTAGGACCTGGCACCCATTTCCACAGTTCCATGCTGTGTTTTTGTCTGAGTCTGCATGGGTCTTGTGCACGCTGACACCATTGCTATAGGTTCACATGAGCAGGGTCCCAGGAGCTTGTGGGATTCTATTTCCATATGATAATTCACCTACTCATGGCTCTTACAATCTTTCCACCCCCTTTTCCACAATGGTCTCTGAGACCTGGGTGAGTGAAGCTTAATATAGGAGTCCTGTCCAGAGATCCACATGCTTTGGCCATTTGTGTCCTTTTGTGTTCTTGGCTCTCTGTTGCATGAGGAGCTTCATTAAGGAGAGTTGATTCAGTAGTGTTCTCTTTAGAACAACTATTTAGAGCAACAATTACTTGTTCTATGTTGCAAGAGGCTTAGATGTAGAGATTGCATTGTAGACATGCTGCTTAGGCATGGCCAATTCACAGACAATGTCTGTATGTGACCAGTTGTAGTACTCTGTAGCAGTCTCTTGTGCAAAAGAAATTTCTTTGATCAGTAGTGACTGGAATAGTTGACTGTAAATATAAGGATGCATATTTTTCACTTAGTAAGAAGGTACATTAGTCTAGGGATGTGACTTGGGAATTTCTCTAAGATCTATGAACTCAGCAGCCATGTGTATTTGGCTATGTTTACAGTACCACACATGAGTTTCTTCCCATTTAGTGGATTTTAAGTCCAGTTAGGTAACTGTTGATTGCCCCCAAGATAAAAGTGCCACTACTGCACCAATTTTGTACACTGTGCCAATAATTGATGTGGTTGTTTGATCATGAAGCTGGTGTTGGGCCATTGATTCATGTTCTCCGTTAGCAGCTTACATAATGCTCTCCAGGGCTATGATAGTTGGCCTTCAGAGGAAGTGACTTCCAGATCGGGTCCAGCTCCGTTGGTCTAATCCCTCTGAAGTATGTCCTGTCTTCAACAATAGGGTCTTACCTTCAAGTTCTGGGAAGCAATCAAGGGTTGTGACAAAAGCCAGTGAAATTGTGGGAGTCTCTAGGACCACCACAACCAAGTAATTTTAAGTAAAAGAAATACTAGGAACATGAATACATGATATTTCAAAAAATATCAAAATATATGTGTGCTAATAAACATGCTAGTAATACACTAATGCTAACTCTAGACTAGGGAGGTGCTCAGTCACTAAGGTGCTTGCCACAGAAGTAGGAAGATCTGAATTTGGTGTTCAGTACTCACATAAAAAGCCAGGCATGGGGATGTGCACCTGTAAACTCAGCACTGGGATCATGGAGGCAGGAGGATCCCTGGAGCGGGCTGTCGAGCCAGGCTTGCTGTCTGAATGGGGCCTGAGGATGACACCTGAGAATGACACACACACATACACACACACACACACACACACACACACACACACACACACGTGCCTCATACCCCAAATTAAGTCCTAGCACTCAGAACACTGAGGCAAGAGAATCACCATATGCTTGAAGCCAGCCTGAGCTACAGAGTGAGAGTCTAAGAAAAGAAGGAAAAAAGTAGCAAACAAAAAAACCTAACCTAAATTCACTGTCTTCTCCTGCCTTAATTTAATACCCCGTCCTTCTAAGGCTGCTTGAACTGTACCCACTCGTCTTGAATGTGGCAGAAACAGTATTCTAAACTTGGAGTACTTGAAAGCCTGTGTGAAAAATACAAACTTCCTTTTATAGTCTTTCTTATAAAGACAAATGCTCAGGAGACTTGATTTTAGATAATGAACTACAGGGAGGCTGTGGGGAGGGACACGGGGAAAGCCCTTTAGCACAGCCCTGGCTCACTTGGCATTTACCGCCTCAGCCTTGCTCCATTCCCAGGCATGTGATGCAATGGCCAGTGCTAGAGAAGACACTTCAAGTAAAGAGACTCATTTATAGATAAAGTTGGTGAAAACTTTGGAAAAGCAGAAAAACAGACTGAGCCTAAAACTGATAGAGATAACGCTTCTCTGTATTAGCTGTGGATGGTCTACTAGAGTACTTTATACTCAGTTAGAAAGAGAAAACAACGCCCTGAGTCATGAAAAGGCCATTGGACAGGATCACTATGGTGTGCCTTTGTTAACAAGTAGCATTCAAATCTATTTCCATATTTACAACATGAAGAATCCACTCCCCGTTACTACCTCCGCACTTTATCTCACCCCAAGATACTCACTTGTCTGTAACATTAATTTTATTTTCCTTTTTTTCTCAATTCAGTTAAACATTATTTATGAAAACTCTCCCTTGAAATGCAATTTTGTCTCCGTGGGAAAATTTGAAGATGTGAGTATATTTTTGTCTGTGTCCAATCTGGAGATGGCGAAGGCCGTTGCTACTAGCAACTAGTGATGCTGAGGAAGTCACAGTGCTGATGAACACATGATGCTAATGAAGTAAGGATATTGATGAACTGGAGATGTGATAATGTCCTCAAGTTTACAGAGCAGCTTTACACCCAAAGATTATCATCTCTTCTTACAATGTCCAGACGAAACCACCTATAAAGTCTAAAACATACAGGATTTTATGTAAGGAAGAGTTCCTTTCATGTGAGAATTGAAAAGCAGAGGGTTGCTCAGTGGTAGGATACTTAGCGTGGATGAGAATCTAGGCTCAATGCCTAGCTCAAAAAGAGGAGAGGAGAAGAGAGGAGAGGAGGTGAGGGGAGGGGATGGGAGAGGAAGGGACAGAAGACTGTAATGTGTGTTACTAGAAAATTCTCATGCATTGTTTAAACTTAATGGGAAGATGGCTCTGGAAGATGGGCTTCTCCATAACAGGGAGAAGGAAAAACAACAAAGACCCCACTAGTAAAAGCACTGTGTTCCAGAGAGCAGCTAGGATGCAAACCTTTTCTAATAGAAGCTACTGCTGCTTATTCCACAATATAAAACTGCCAGGCCTGGGAGCAAGAAGCTGGAAGTTCAGCTACGGGAAGCTCAGCCATGGTGAGGAGAGAGGACACACTGTCTGGGATGCACAGCTAAGCGTCCCAACTGACTGCTTTGACTTCCCCAGGCAGTTTCTGCTGGGTTCTGCGGTGCCTGATTTGATGATGTTATGTGTCTGCTGCTATCTATTCCTTGACTTGGAAATCCCACCCCAGGAGTCACTCTGCTCTTTTCCAGACTCTCAGTCAGAAACTTCAGGTGTCTGCCTGGATGGGGATTCCTCAGTTCATTTCTGAGGATGTTTGCAAGTCCCCAATTTACGTTACCCTTTGCTTGCTCTCTCAGTTGTCTGCCTGTCCTCTCTGTATATTGTAAGTGCCCACATGAGGAGGTTTTGCTGACATTGTCTGTTTTTCTGCTACTCTCTAGTTATTCTTTTTCCTTTTCCTTGCTATGGACATAATAAATTCACTCATTCAAAACAGAAAGTATTACAATCCTAGATAATTCTCCAGATCATGTAGAACAAAGACAAACATTTATCCCCACCAGATATCTCACTGACAGGCAAAGAAAACTTTTGATCATTCTTGGTAGCCCAGTGAGTTTCCTGGAGTCACTTTCAGGAACATGGATGAGCGGTTACAAGGCATGGGTGAAGGTTACTTCCTGAACATGAGTGACTTAAAGCAGAAGGGAAGCAGGCTGTTTTAAATAAGATGAAAACAATATAAAATGTTGTTCCTGTGTGTGGTCATCCTGGCTCCATGTCCTGGGAGATTTCCAGGAAACACTGGCCCATCTATGTTTCTTACAGAATAAAAACTGAATTTTCTCCTATTCAAGGAGTTTGAATTCCAGGCACTGCTAGATTGTAATTAGTGACCTGTAATCAAAAGCTCTAAATTAGTGCAGAAGGGGTTAAGGCTGAGTTTTAGAGATTATTCCAGGTAGAATGTGAGGCTCGATAATTGGCAGCTTTTCCTGATGCCTGTAAATTGCAAATCAATGTTCTTTGTTCTCTGCTCTGATGAATTAACACTTGAAGAAGAAAAATATATGTACGTGATTCTTGAAAATTTTGTAAAACTCAAAATTCAACTATTAAGAAATAAAACCTTTACACCACTAATATCATGTATTTTTCAGACTGGAAGCACAACACAATGAAAAAATATAGGACTATTGATATATTCCTGCTCAGATGTAAGTACTTTTTCAACCATGAGATAACTTTATGGAATAGTCAGATCACTGAATTAGTAGGTGGTAATTAAGCACACACGTGCGTATGGATTTCTTCTAATATTCTAGTAGAGTTAAAAAAATGAAAGACAAATTCTGACTCTTTTCTCTGTCTTGGCTCAATTTTATACTCACAAATATTTGTACAATATTCTCAGACAGGCTTACCTTGTGGGCATCCTCCAGTGAGTATGTATCCCCATAAGGTACTGTTTTGTTACTTTTCTCATAGAAACAAAGAAAATCTATTCCCACCAGATAGACTATTGGAAGACCAAAGTAAAGCTTCCATCCAAGTCCAGCTTGGTAGTCCAATGATTTTACTGAGGTCACTCTCAGGAGCAGGAATGAAGTTTTACTTACAGGAGCATTGTGAAAGGTTGCTTCCAGGAACTTCAGTGGCTCACCTGTCTTCACCAAAAATCTTGCCAGAGTATAGCTGATGATCTCATGACACTCTCACCACCGAACAGTTCCAACCCCAACCTCATACCACCTTTGTACTTTAGCTCCCCCAAGACTACACAAATTCAGAGGCCAGAAGGAATACTCGTTCCCTCACAAGGAGGGAAGCTAACAGCCTCACTGTTGTACACCTCCCTGTTTGCCATTCCTGAGGAAAAAGAACTCACCCGAGTCACAGGAAGATGGGTGGGATAGCAGAATATTTGTGACAGGAAGGGGAGAGAGAGAGAGAGAGAGAGAGAGAGAGAGAGAGAGAGAGAGAGAGAAAATGAGAGAGAGAATATGAGAATATGCAGGAAGCTAAAGATTTAGGCAGGGTTGGGACAGGGGAGTGGTGGGACAGTAGGGTTAGAGGATGAATCAGTCAAAACTAAGGGGTATGAAGAAGTCTTATGATACCCCGCTAGCTTTTAAGCTAATTTAAAACATATATCTTAAAAAGGAGTTGAAAAGAAGAACCCCAACTGAAAAGAAGGAAAAGGAGACTCTACCCACAAAAGGAAAACAGCATGCTGACAGAAAACGGGGAGCGCTTGGAGTGGTGAGCCCCATCACCAGCAGGTTCCCAGGGGACAGTACAAGGAAAGGCAATAAGACAAGCATACATAACAGTCCTGAGAACCTGGCAGAGACCATGGCATGTTGTTCTAGAAGGGCAGAGCAAGCCAGGCGGCTAGACCACGGGGACAATGACCCTGCCACTGCTTTCCTCTTAGTGCGTTGCACACATTTGAATCAATTATGGCCAAGCACTTTACACACCAGTGTCTCTTCCGCTTTCTTTGTAAATGTAAACTCAAATATAAAGGAGAAGATGGCAGGAAGGTTCCTGGGCCAGGCATGCTCTCTGCCAGGCAGTATGTTAACTCTTGAGATGCTCACCTGCAGGCAGCCAAGGACAGAGAGGACAAAAGAGCAAGTCTCCAGTATAGGGATCAACAAGGGTTACAGACAATTGTAGAATAGAGGAGTGGGGTGTTCCAAGGCACAGGAGGACAGGACTCCAATCTAGAGATGCAGACTGGGGAGCAAATACAGTGTGGAGTTTAGGAGTATTTGTGGATATTGAAGCAGAATGGTACAATGTGGGTCGTGAGGGAAGGTTTTTGCAGATAAGAGAACGTGAGGTGAAACATGAGCCATTCATGTACAAGCCACATTCATAGCTCTTCATCAGACACATGTTCAAAAGTAGTGGCATTTTCCTATCTGAGGGTCGGGTAGAGGGATTTTAATACTCATTTCATGTCACACTTGGCACAGGCCAAGTAAAGCTTTTGTAGTTTCAACCAAATGAAACAAACAAACAAACAAACAAAAAAGCAGTTTCAGAATTTCTGGGAAATGGTTCAGGCAACCCTGACCATGAAAGACTACAGCCCAAAGGGAGCTGCTTGCTGCAAATTCCTGGGAGACATAGGTCCAAAGTCTGTGGTGGTTAAAGTCAACCGAAAGTAAATATGATTAGGTCTGGTTTCCCTTGGCTTCAGAACCTGAACTTGTGCCTTAATCAACAGTAGATGTCTGTACATATCAAGTCTAGGGAACAAGGAACAAGAGACCATATAGAATTTGACAGGGGTCCAGTGGGGTCAGAAGGACACAGAGTGTCAGAGTCAAAAGGGCCCCTTCTGTCTTCTCTAAGCACAGACTATGGAGGGACACTATTTGCTGGCTTGCTTCCATGGCTCTTGTTCAATCTCCTTTCTTATACAACATAGGACCACCTTCCCAGGGGTGGCACCACCTACAGTAGGCTGGGACCTCCCATATCACTCATCAATCAAGAAAATGCCACACAGATATGGCTGCAGGCCAGTCCAGTGGAGACACTTTCTCAACCGGGAAATGGAAGCTATCCAACCAAAAGATCCCTTGACCATCTCCATAGATTTAGAAAAAGAATGAAATCAAAATCCATTTTGTAATATTTTAATAGAAGAAAATTCCTTCATCCTGAAAATTGTCCTCAAACATTTCACACAGCTCCCTTGGATGTGATGTAAGGTGCAGCATGATTCCTCCCAGGGCTATGAAAGAGGCAGATGTCTGTTTCTACAACTGCTTTTCAACACTGCACTGAAGATTTTTGCTAAGACAATTAGGAAGGAAGTGCCACAGAAGGCATCCAGACTGAAAAGAAAGAAGCAAACTATGCTGTTTGCAGATGACATGATCTTCCACTTACAAAATTCTAGGAATTGGCTTTGAAAACACTTTTTGAACAAATAAATGTGTCTAGACATTCTGCAGCTTTGCAAGGGAGCAGTACACAAAAGTCAATTGTACTTTTACATGGGAGGAATAAATAATGTAGAAAATTAAATTAAGCAAACAATTCTGTTTACAATTGCATTAAGAAGAATGAGATTCCTGAGAAAAATTAGCACGGGAGGCATAGACCTCTCTCTTGAAAATTACAAAATGATATTGAAAGAATTTAACTTTTAACTCAGGCAATCATTATAAAGGAAACAAAAGGCATTAAGATTGAAAAGCAAAAGGTACTACTGTATTTATGGACAGACCTCATAATATTATATATAGGAAAATTTAAAGAACGTAGATTAAAAAGAACCAAGAGAACTAATGAAAAATCAATTGCATTTATAGACAACAGCCATGAGCACCCTAGGGAAGATAAGTGGAAAAACTGAGTTTCAACAGAATAAAATTGGAATACATTTTTCAAAAGAAGTACAAATTTATACCCCCCCCCCAAATTAGCCACATTGTTGGAAGTAAAGCAGAACTGCGGTATAAAAGGGAGCTTCAAGACTGTGAAAATGAAGATGTAGCACTTTGAAGATAACACACTTCGGACACTAAGAACTGTAGCTCATTTGTTGTGGAAGAGGGGACAGGAAGACTCTAAAAGCCAGAGGTAGTCGACATCTGCAGCAAAACAGTGTCTGTGGTTTATGACAGGGCTGCTGCACACATGAACTCAGAGCGGCTGTGACTACGGGAAGACCTGCACAAGGGCAAGTCAGAAAAATCCCAGCATGGATGGAGGCAGGGTTTGTGGAATCCCACCCTTAGCTGAGGAGCTACCAACAACTGAAGGCTTCTGGGGGAAGGAGGGTTAGTTTTCCTCAAGGATACAGCCCTTGACAGGCTATCTGCTCTCCAATAGGCAGTCCTACAACCATGCACGTACAGGTAGCACTAAGTGGGCTCACTGGGTTTAAAATGAATGTGGAGAGCAAAGCAGGAATATGGAGGAAGTTTGAAGGGAGGGAATGGGTGCGTTGCATACATGTATGACATCCTGAGATTAAAGAAAAATGAACAAAGAAGGTCAGTTGAATACTTTATGGAAACTGACTAGATAATAGTAACATTAATATTTAAACAAAAGAAACCCACAATAATCATATCATTTTGGAAAGAGAACAAAGTTGGGAAACTTCTCTATTTCAGTATGGGCTGGTCCTCCACTGACTAGCTGTGTCCATCCTGATGAGTCCCCTGTTCTCCTGGGCTGAATTAAGGTTGTAGATTGAATGTAGTGTTGATTCCTTTCATTTTTAAAGATTTTAATTGGCATATATTTCATTCTTGTGGTATTGCATTTCATAAGAATGTTTTAATACAAGTATATAATATATTTTAAGTATACCCCCCATTTCCCAGAGACTCTTTCTTTCCTCATCCCCCTTAGTCCCATTGATTCTTTTAGAGAGTTTTTGTTTCTACTTTCATGTCATATATATATATATATATATATATATATATATATATACGTATATATAAAATATATGTACATATGTAGATAATTTTATGTAGCTACACAAAGTATAGGATTCACAAATGAAAGAAAGCATGCAATATTTGATTCCCTGTATCTAATTTAGATCATTTAATATGATTATCTCCAGTTGCATTCATTTTCCTGCAAATGACGTAACACCCTTTTTTACAGCTAAAAAAATTCCCACCATATGTGTGCACCCAATTCTCTTCATCCATTCTTCCATTCTTCCACAACTGGCCTCAGCTTGTTTTTACAACTTACCTAGAGAATATGCTGCCACAAATGTTGACATGCCAGGATCTGTGTGATATGTTGAGTTAAGTATTTTGCTATATATCCAGGATCGATATAGCTGGGTCAAAGTTCTGTTTAAGGTAAACTCCATATTGATTTCTGCAGTGACTGGACTAGTTGACATTCCCAACAATAGTGTACAGCATTCTTTTCCTTTCACATTCTTGCCAGCATTTGCTGTTACTACGTGTGTGAAAGACATCAACCCGACTGGGGTGAGATGGAATCTCAGTGCAGTTTACTTTGAATTTCTCTAATCATTACTAACTGACATTGCTTCATATGTTTATTAGCCATCACCTTTTGAAAACTATTTGCTAGCTAGCTCATTTGTTGATTAGATTGTTTCATTTCTTGTTATGTAGGTTTTTTTTATTTCTTTGGACATTCTAGATATTAATCCTCTGTCATACATTTAGTTAGCAATTTTTCCCATTCTGTGAGCTGTTCCTTCATTAATTGTTTAAATTAGTGTGATAGTGGCATAAGGCTAAATATAAACCAACTGAGTAGAAATTGAAATACAAAGATTAAACCCTCACACTTAAGGTTAATTGACTTTCTACAAGTTCTAAAGACCACTTAACAGGGAAAATGCAGGTTTTTCAATAAATACTCCTGGGAAACTAGATAGTTTCATGCAAATAATAATGTTGAGCTCCTGTTTCCCATACCAAGAAAAGCTGAACTGAAATGGAAACAAAGAATTACAAGGGCTAAAACTATAAAAAATCTTTATGTTAAAGATTTGTGGATTAAAAATAAATAATACGAATGGTGTAGGTACATAAACATGTGTGCATGCCCATGGAGGCCGGAAGAGAGCATCAGATCCCCTAGAGAAGGAGTTAGAGGCAGTTGTAAGTTACCAGACATGTGAGCCATCTCTCTAGTCCTAAAACTCATGGAAGAAAATGAGACATAAACTTCCTTGACCTCAGACAAGCCATTGATTTCTTAGATAATGGATAATTTTGGGCTTAGTAGCTTATGTGGGCATCAACTTGTACTTTGCCATACTGAAGTGTTTGTTCCACCAAGTCCCAGACCAACCCTACCACTATGTTCCTTGCCAGGACAGTTTGGGGTCCCAGTGAGCAGTGTGTGCCATTCATTCACTGGCTGTTCAGACAGATTGCTGGGCAAAATAGCACGAAGGACCACTAGGAAACGAGGCATTGCTGTCTCTTCTCAATATGAGCAAAGTCTTTTCACCTAGTGCTTGGCAACATGCTTTTCTGTGTGCAACTCGAGTACATAGGGTGCAGTCATGGGAGTTCTCATGGTTCAGTGCTGCTCACAGGCAACAAGTGCCTCTTTCTGAACAACAATAGGTGCACAAACCCTGGACATTTACTGGTAGTCGATGAACTGGGTGAATTTTATTGTGTGCAAATTATAGCTAAATAAACATATATCAAACAGATGTTTTGGAGATGGTTAAATGGGAGCGATAATTAGACCATAACATGATTAATCAGATAATTAACTACCATAAACTACACAAAAGTTTAAGAGCTGTGTGTGACTTTTCATAGGCGTTCAGTGTTAGACTAGTGCTTGCTCTTAGGATTCTCTCGTCTCATTCATTTATAAATGCATTTAATAATAAGCTGAAGTTACTCACTACCCGTCCACAGCTCCTTCTGTGTTTTGTTTAAAATAAAGATCAACAATTGCTGAGCCTCAGAGCTAACACACAAGTTCCAGTCCACTAGAAATTCAGCCCTTTGTTCAGCACATTGACTTTCACCACAATCCCTCTAAGGACACAGATGAGCAGCTTGTGTGTGTGAGCCAGAAGGAAATGGGTTTTCCTGTTGGTGATGTAAAGTCAATGCAATTAGCACTGCTGGAAGTTACAAGAATGGAGAAAAGATTACAGGAAATAAGGAAGCCCAAGAGTTTCTTATAAATCTGTGCTCTCCCTCAATAAAAATAATGTGAGTGCTTATTTAGGGATCCTGTATATATTCATATAAGAGGATCAGTGTAGGGGCAAGAAAAACTCTGAGCATGCTCAGATTAAGATCTTGGTTGCAAGATGGGGCACAGACTTGTGGCATGCTCAGTTCCAGGTCATAGACTATGGGGTGCTGGAGAGATGACTCAGCAGTTAAGAGCACCACTTACTCTCGCAGAAGACCAAGATATGGTTCCTAACATCTAATGTCAGCTAACAACCATCTGTGACTACAGTTCCAGGGGATCTGATACTCTCTTCCTGTCTCCATGGGCATTGCATGACACGGGTGCACTTACATACATGCAGACAAAACACTCATACACCTAAAATAAAAATAAATAATGGGCTGGAAAGAGGACTCAGCAGTTAAGAGTACTGACTGCTTTTGAAGAGGATCCATGTTCAGTTGCCTTGTATTAAAGAAGTTAAATACTAATTTCTAAAGATAAGTAAATTTATTTTATGTGTTTGGAAATGTGAAATGTTTATGATAAGAAGTATATACAGTATATACAGATGTGATGTTAATTATTTTTATAACTCGGTAGTAATGGTAATTTCCTTAAATAAAATAACTTTAATAAATGTCATTATCATTAATAATGAAATTTAAGAAACATTCAGTAAGTGCAAAGATAACATGCTCAAGGAATTAATAATTGATATTTTCAGGTGGCAAAACTTCACAAATTTATCCATTGATTTAACACAATTTCTCTAAAAACACAAGAACATTCTTTCAGAAGACAATATGGAATGATATAAGAGGAACCCAGAATGAACCAAACTGTTCTAAAGGAAAAGTTGAAAAACTCATATTTTTAAAAATGAAATTTTTATTAATTCTTTGACTGATTTTGTAACTTACCACAAAGCTACAGTAGTCAATGCAGTGTAGTCCTAGCATAAATTTAGACACACAGAGAGAGACTAGATATCAGTAAAGAATGCCAAGTGTTGATAAGGAAGTCATGAGAAAGTGACAGGTCTAGCCATCTTGGGAAAGGATGGCTGGTTTCACCAAATGTCAAGTGTAGAGTTCTAACATAACTCAGTAATTCAGTTTTGGTTAGTCAATTCAATATCATAGAACAGTGATGACAACCACATACTATTTTATGGAACTGCATCTCCATAAAGACCTGTATGTTAATATCTGTAGTGACACTATTAATATCAGTCCCAAATGGAAGCAACTCAAAGTATCAGTGATGAATGGAGAATTGGAAGAATGGTCTCTCTACACAATGAGCTAATTGTCACTCAACATGAATGAACCTCATAGCTATTAGGCCAAGCATAAGAAGCTACCCAGAGAAGTTTACACAAGTTCAGTTCCACTTGCATAAAAATAGGCATTTTGGCTGTGGATTCCTTGCAGCATATGGCTTGTGATGTTGTGTGGTAGTGGAGTTGGGTACTAATATAGTTGAGTGGTAACAGGGTAGGTAAGGTGCTGACAGGGATGGGTAGTGATGGATGGTGTAACAGTTAAGGGTGCTAATAGGCTTGGGTGGTAACAGAATGGTTGGGAATGGGGTTGGGTGGTAAGAGGGATGAGTAGTGATGGGAATGAGTGGTAATGGAGTTAGGTCATAACGGGACAGGTGGTAGGGACTGGTGATAATGGAGCTGGGTGGTACTGGGGTTGAGCAGTAGCAGGATTTGACTACTAATGAATATATAGTTTTATTTGCGGGTAATGAAACTTTTTGAAATGGATTGTGATAATAATTGTGTAGCTGTGAGTATACTAAATACTACTTAATTGTATACTTCAAATAAATTAATCATATGATGTGTACAGATCCTTTCTGAAACATGGTCTCACAGCAATGTGCCATTGCATCTGACTAAATGGGTGAGATGAGTCCCATCTTAAGAGGCGCTTCGTTAAATGCAACTATCCTATGCAATTTATTCTCTCTCCATAATTTAGTACAAATTAAAAACATTTAAAAGATGACAGAAGCACATTGTTTAGTCCTGTGTTTGTTTCTTACCTCCTTATCCATTTATAAGGAAACATTGATGTTTTTCCGGAAAAGTTGATGTATACTGTACAGGGAGATTTAAAAGTAGGTGTTGAGAGCTGCAGAGATGGTCAGCGGTTTAAGAGCACTGGCTGCTCTTGCAGAGGACCCCGGTTCAAATCCCAGCACCCACATGGCAGCTCAGAACCATCAGTAATTCCAGTTGCAGGGAATTGGATGCCCTCTTCTGACCTTTGTGGGCATTGTATGACATGGGTGCACTTACACACAAGCTGGCATAACATTCATACACATAAAATAAAAACAATAAGTAAAATATTTTTAAAGTAGGTATTGAGGTGCTCACACATCATCCAGTGCCATAGATTTAATTATTAGCTGAAACCTAGAGGAAACTCATTTTAATGAAATGTTTTGAAAACCAAGGCTGGAAAAAAATATGTGATCAACATCACTCTTCAACAATGTTGAGTTCTTTAACCCAGGATTATATTTCAGAAAATAAGAATCTTTGCATGAATATAAGAACTAATTATAATTAGGATATGGGAGAGTAAGACAAACTGAATTAAAATACTCGTCTTTTATTAATCACATATATTTTTCATTTTTCATTTGGAGGCTATTTTTATTAGATCAGGCCAATAGAAAAAAAAATTGATAAAATTCTCCAAACAATTAGACCATGAGAATCTAATGCTATTTTCTTAAACTAGCATTTTGATGGGTCTCCATAGGCCAAGTTCTCATGCAGGTTATTTTATTATTTATTTAAAAATGTTTATGAATGCATGTCCATTGTACAAAATGATGAGTTACATAATGACTTACTCACAGGCTGTGTGTGACTCAATTGGCACAGTTGCAGGGTTGTGAGTTTCTGCCTAACAGCCCCTCATTTCCACTGGGAGGCTCTGAGCAGCAAGAAAGCCAAGTGCCTCACTCTCTAGGAATGTGCTCCACCTACTGAATCAAACAACAAGACTATGAAGCCTTTTACCTGAGTGTCTGAACTGGAAGAGCAAATCCCTCTCCTAGCAGACTGATGATCCCAATTCTCCTTGATTTCCACTCAGCACAGGACAAAGTAATGCACACAAATCTTAAGTCTGCATGGGAGTCTTGTATAGAAAAGTCAGCAAACAGCATCAACTAGGCATAGCTGAGTCAAGATTCAACCTGTTTATCAGACTCTAAAGCTTATTCTCTGTCCACCAAATGGCACTATCTCGTCAACAGTAAGTGTAGTGCTCTAACAGCCAACAAGGAAGGCCAGAAAACAAAGCGAGATTTTAGAAGCAGCTTTGCTCAGAGTGTGTGGAGAAGCCAGCTGGAGGCTTTCAGTACTGAGGGTACATTTCAGACTCTGTTCTGCACTGTATTCTGCAGATAAACAGACATACACTCCAGGCCTGCACTGATGCTCCCAAAGCCTTTGAGGTAGTAACAGGCTGACTGGAGAATCTGTCCCTCTTCCTTCTTTCAGCATAAGGAACAGGGTAAGACCTGTGAGTGATTTCTGTACCCTGGGGCATGAAGAAACTGATATGCAGCCTTCAGTGAGGTAATCATCCCGCTCTTCTTACAAGGTAGGTTCCAGCACCATTTCACTTTATAGGAGAGGAAACAGATGTGTGGGAATAACTTTTATAACTAGGCATAATCTGGACTGATGACTTTTAATTAACCTCAGCAAAAGCATGCGCTTTTGTATCTTTGTGACCTTGGCATCTGATCTCCTTTTCTAGGCAACATCAGTTTGGTACTTGACCCAGACAGAAAATGAATGACTGAATGTGGGTTTGCTTGAAAAGCACATATCAAAGTGCTGAAAGGTGGTGCCCCATCTCCACTGACATGGTGGAGGTTGTGAAGGATGATTGACCTTGAATGAATGAGATGTTTTAGAACTAGGGATGAAAAGGCCAGATGATCTGTTAAGATTAGTGTGGAGCCAAATGAAGTTGGAGAAACCTTCTTGAATAAAATTATGGCTGATCCTGGACTTGGGACACAATTCCATGAACAGAATTCCAGCACATAGTTCCATCAGCATTTTGCAAGAGATACCTGAGGAGCAAGGGTCCTCTGAGTTCAAGCCCAATCTTAAAAACTAGATTTAGGAGTTAGACTATTTATTTGTTCAGGTAATTACAATGTTGGTGTTGTAACATTGCACAGATGAATGCTGTAAATAAATGTTACCAAGTAACTAAAGCTGGCATGTGAAGACCAGCAGTCTAACTTCAGGATTTTCATTCTTTTTTTTAAATTTAAAGTGTTTTTATTTATTCACTTTTATTTTCAAAATATTGTATTTATTATATTTATTTCATGTGTATGAACGTATCGTCTGCCTGTAGGTAGGTGCGACCTTATTGTGCAATGTCTGTGGATGTCAGAACAGGGTGTTGGATCCTTTGGAGCTAGAGATACAGATGGTTCTTAGCCTCCATGTGGGTGCTGACAATTAAACCTAGGTCCTCTGCAAGAGCAGTCAGTGCTCTTAACCACTGAGTCATCTCTCCAGCCCCATTATTTATCTTTTATTTTTATGTGTATGATTGCTTTGCCTACGTGTATGTTAGTACACTTGCGTTGTACAAAGCCTAGAGGCCAAAAGAGAGTGTTGGATCCCCTGGAACTGGAGTTGCAGATGGTTGTTAGTGACCCTAACAACAAGTGTGGGAAATCAAACCCAGGTCCTCTGGAAGAACAGCTAATGCTTTGACCTGCTGAGCCATCTCTAGTCCCATTCTTAACTGTGATACCAAGTACGACTTTGGGAGGGTTGTATGTTTTCTGGAGCAGTTAGTTTTGATGGGAAAGCTTTCGGGCAATTCAAAGGTACACCATTCTCACAGGCCATCCTGTCAGGGACTCTTTGTTGACTGTCATGAGGCTCCATACTGAACTTAGCACCGTATTGAGGAAAATGCTTAAGGGTCACAAGACTGTTTGTAAGAGCTCCTTAAAAAACAGTCATCCAGACTCAGGATTATGCTCAGATTTTTAAGCTGGCTCAGTCAGTGTAACAAGAAAGTGTTATGTACAGAAAACAGTGACTAGATTCCCATGTGGGCATTGCAGTTGTAGTAACTGGGTTTTAAAATAAGACTGTGGGCAGTTATCGGTTGGATGGGATTCTAATATACTGTTTCTCAGGCCTCTGGATGCACCGATATCATCTCCTTTAGGCATTGCCTTCTTTGAGCTTGAGTTCAGTTACTTTTCTATCCCTGAGTGCAAATCCCAAGATCAGCTCCCCACCGCCCTTGTACAATGCTCATTTTCTTACTGAGAAGCATCCTGCCCTTTGGCCATGTTACATATTATGTGTATACATAGGTACATGTATGTGGATACCCATACAGTCTTGACTGGTGACCTCTCTCCAGCCCCTATTCTATATTCTTTAAACTCACTTTGTAGCAGAAAATCAACATATACTAAAATTCTATGCTGTATTTGAGTTGGCACAATCCAGCGTTCTGGACTTGTACAATCAATTAAGAAATTGCAGGGTAATAAACAACAAAATGCACATGCCAAGCAAGCAAGGTAGGAAGTCATGGTGTCTGAATTGCAGCTGGCTGTTGTCGAAGAGGAATGTAGGCCAAAGGGAACCAAACCTAAGAAGAGTCTAGGGTTTGGACGACAAAGGTCTACTTGAAATTGCACTGTTTTAAAAATGTGTTGGTAACTGGCATTGTTTGAATGTGAGATGTCTTCTGCAGACGCATACACTTGAGCAACTGTGTCCTGAAGTGGTACCACTGTTTAGGAGGCAATGGAATCTGGAATCTGTGGCCTGTCTGTTAGAAGTGGGTTTCTGAGGAGAAGGCTTCAGGGTGTCACACAAACTCTTTGCTTCCTGGTTGGCTGCCAGTATTTCACTGGTCATCTCAGGTTCCCACAGATAAAGACTGAGCAACTACTGTCTCTCGGCATGATGGACTGAAATCTCCGTGAAGCCATAAGCCAAAATATACCTTTCTTCTTTAAGCTGTTCTTGTCATGTTTTTGTCTTGGTTAGAAAAGTAGCCAATAAAGTAACTAATTTAAATTAGGCATGGTACCCTTTTGGGGGGAGGGGAACAACAACATCAAGGATGGGATTTATCTGAAAATTTCCACTTTGAAATTTCTGTAAATTGAGATTCCATTAAAAGCCATATGATTATAATTATATTAAAATTACATTACATAATTAAATAAATATATACTATGTGTCTTGGTCATACACATTCTGCATTCCTTCCTCAGACTCTCTTCCACTCCCATTGTGTCTCTCATCTCCCTCTCAACTTCATATCTTTTAAAATAACCTAGTAGATCCAGTTAGTGCTGCCCTGTGCACCTGTGCATGGGGTCATCCACAGGGCGTGGGCAACATACCGTTTTAGTTACTTATTTTTAAGCAGATGACATCATGACGATAAAGTCACTTCTCACCTTTGAAACTGATAGAACACCCTCAATGTCCTTTATATCCAACTTTAAAAATGTTTGTGCCACTGGACTTAGAGTTAAGTGGAGAAACACAATTTACATTAGAGGCCACACTCTGTGTTCGAAAAATTAAGTCAATCTAGTGTGAGAAATCAGAGCGACAAGGTGCAAGAGAATCACACAAGCATTTAAGTCTGCCCCGCTCTTCAGCTGATGAAATTGTAAAATGCTACTTTGTATTCACATTTACAAGCAGACCAGATGTGAAGGGCTTTCTAGAAAGCTTTGTATAAAATTACTTATTTTGCATGTTTAATTTTAATATTACGACAACTGTGATGATTTTTAAAAGAGTGTGTACCTAAATGAAGCAAGCTTAAAGAACAAGCTTTGGAAATAAGCATGCCTCTGCTAGACAGGTGCTATTGGAATGCAGATCTGAAGCCAATGAACCTGATTATATTGGCACATCTCCATCCAGAGTCAACTCCCAGAAATGTTTATTACATTATCTGAGATATAGGATGGCTGAACAGTCACTTACTTGCTCCTCATGACCTTGGGAACACTTTTATTGTTTTTTTTGGGGGGGGTTCATTTGCCCCCTTCACAATCAAAAGTATCTGGGTCTGTGTTCCTTATCATGGAATCATTAAGTAGAAGCAACAGGTAGGAAATTTATTTCAAATAGTAAATAACTTTTAACTATAAAACATTGTGAAATAAAGTGTCCAGACATGAGACGTTCACCTTATCATTAGCTATTGCAAACCTTAGATTCTTCTGGATAGATAAGAAATTTGATTTTCGAAGCTCATTGGCATCTTCCGTCCCTCCCTCTCTCCCTCCCTCCCTCCCTCCCTTTTTTGTCCCCCCCTTTCTCTTCCTCCCACTCCGCCCTCCCTTCCTCCCCTCTCTACTTTCTTGCTTTCCTCTTCTCCCTTCTCTCCTCCATTTCTTCTTTCCTTTATTTCTTAATCCTTCTTTTTCATGCATTTTGGAATGATTGTTGAAACATTTCCAGAATGCTTCGCAGACATGCCATCCACGCCTGTCCTGCCCTCCACAGTGACTGAGCCTCCTCAAACCTTGATAGAAGTCACAGGGGAAATGATGACACTTGGTCACATTACTGAACACCTAGACCAATAACCCATTGCCTTAACTTGCTTGTATTCTAAAAGAAATATTTTACCATTTAAAATGGTAATGAAAGTGGACTTATTTATGGTTTGGCTAACCCAGGGAGAGGGAGACATTTAATTTGCTTCCTACCATGCCTGTGGTCATCGACAGTTTATAGAAAGTCATCAGAAACATAGGTCAGATCATATGTACATGTGTCTTTCCTACCAGGTTAAGCAGTGGCTCTTTCCTGGTGGGAAGGGGATTTGGGTCCAAGTTGCCTCCAGTGACTGTTTTTTTTTCTGCATGGACCACTTTTTATTCATGTTAGGAATGAGGTCGTATTCTGTCCTAGAGAGCCTTTCTCTTCTTTGTCTCTAGGCCATTCCTTTGGTAGGTACTGTATGGATTCCCTTCATATCTTCTCTTTGTAGTTCATCTTCAAGCTTGAGCTCCTGCACACCTGAGTTACACACACTAGCTTTGCCTGTGAAGAAAGGATGTATCTGATAGCTAAAGCAAGATATGCGAGTGTCTCTGTCTAGAACATTTTTTTCTATAGCCAGGGATTCAGCATGGGATTAGTCATCCCTTTATTGATGGCAGCAGACAATCCCATATCCAGGCAAAGCTGGGTTTCAAGTTAGGGGCAGTAGAAGATAAATGAGGGACAACAGCTGCACTGTGGTAGCCATGCCAGAAAGATGTCACCCATGTTCACAAAACTGGGGAGAGATTATACATGCTCACATATTAATACCCTTAATGATCAGTGTTGCTTGCTCTCTGTTCTACAGTGGATTTCTTGAGGCCAGTCAAGGAGGCTCAAGGTGACAGGCAAAGAGACTGAGTGGCCAGCTTCACTGAGCAGGGAGCTGAGGACAGATGGGACACTAGAAGGAGGATTTCCCCTCTTTGTCTCGTTAAGGTAGGACAGTCCCCCAAGTTTCTCCTTCACAGGGCAGTCTTACAGATCTTCTAGGCCTGACAGCTGAAGACTGATGCTGCCCTGGGACCTCCGTTTCCACCAAGACCATCAGAATCACCAAGAAATAGTCCCAGGTAACTGTTCAGATAGCTGGTCTGTCATTCTACTTGATTTGGAGGCCATTAGCTCTATACTTCCTGAATATTCGGGGGGACTCTGTGATGGGTGTTGAGGGCTCCCCCACCAGCCGAGGGCAATGCTCCCCTCCCCCCCATTCCCTCTGAGGCCACCTAATCTCTCACTCCTTCCTTGTTGTACCTAGTTGCCCTGTCCCACTCTTGGGCAGGGACATGATGGCTAAGCTGCGTTTTTCCCTCTTTCCCCACACTCCTCCTCGGCTTTTCTCCTCCTTCTAGCCTAAGAGGATGTTCCAGATAAAGCTTCAGCCTCACCTCCCTGCCTCACCCTTCACAGACTCCCTTGTTGATATCAAGGTCTGGGATACCTTCCTCCCTTCTGTGGCCTCTCACCACACTCCCATCAAAACTTCCCTCTGAGACCCCTCTCCCTACTCCCGTTGCCTTCAGTACCACCTTCTCCTAAAACACAGACAGGGTTTAAAGCCCATAATACAGCAGCTTTTGAGCAAGGGTATCCTTAAGCTCACCCAGTCACCTTATAACATACCCATTATGCCTGCCCTCAGATCTGATGTTTCCTACCGGTTGGTTCAGGATCTCCAAATTGTTAATGCAGCTGTCCTCCCTATTTACCCCGCGGTCAATAACCACATACTCTCCTCTCCCAGATCCCTTTCTCTATCACCTGCTTCACTGTTCTGGACCTGAAGGATGCCTTCTTTACTAACCCTCTTCACCCAGAGTCACATTATCTCTGTGCCTTCACCTGGAAGGACCCTGACACAGGGACAGCATTACAGCTTACTCAGACTGTCCTACCTCAGAGGTTCAGGGATATCCTTTGCTACTTTGGCCAAACCCTGGCCACTGATTTCTTTCCCCTGATCTGTCTCCTAGCCATTTGGTTCAGTGTGTTGATGGCTTCTTACTTTGCAGTGCTTCACTTCCACCATCTCAACGACACACTGCTCAGCTTCTTAATTTCCTGGGAGAAAAAGGACACAGGGTCTCCCCTGCCGAAGCACAGCTCTCTGCTTCCCAGGTCAAATACCTGGGCTTCCTGATACCTCCCACCTGTAGTGAGCTCACTGTAGATTGCAAACGGTATCTGAGCTCTCTCACACCCCCAGCTACTAAGGAGGAGATTCTTTCCTTTGTGGGGATAGCTGGATACCTCTGAACCTCGAGTACTATGCTCTCTGATTGTCCCCTCTATGAAGCAGCTAGGGGCTCCTTGGCAGAGCCCCTTGACCTTTCTACTCCTGTTCACCTGCTTTCTCTCACCTCCATGATGCACTTCTACAAGCTCTAGCTCTGGCTCTCCATAACCCTGATCAGCCCTGCACCCTCCATACTACTGAAAGATGAGGAATTTCCCTGGGTGTCCTGGCACAGGTGAAGGGACCCACCTATGAGCCTGTTATTTATCTTTCCAAGCAACTATACATAACTATACAAGGACGACAACCCTTCTTGTGAGCCCCCACTGCAGCCTCTCTATTCTCCCAGGAATCCTCAAAGCTAACTTTTGGGTGACATTTACCTGTTCTCTCTCCCCATAGACTCAAAGACCTCCTTTCCCAGAGGAGCCCCTCTACCTTGTCTTCCTCTAAGCTTCAACTCTTCCGCATGACCTGTATTGAAAATGCTGGCATCTCCCTTGACTCATGAACACATCTTAACCCTGCTGTTCTTCTCCCTAAGGCCACCACCTTCACCCACTCCTGCTCAGAATCTCTTGAAATGTTTATCTATAAAATTCCAAGACTTTTTGTCTCCCCTTTATCACAGACTGACTATACTTGGTTCATAGATGGGAGCTTATCTCTCAGCTCCACAGGCTTCTGCCAGGCAGGCTATACCATTGTCTCCTTAGACTAAGTTATAGGCTCTGACCCTTACCTCTAGACAGTACTTCTCAGAAGGCAGAGCTTATTGTCCTTACCAGGACCCTCACCTTCGCTTTTGGTAACATAATCAACATATATATGGCCCACACATTTCATCACACAACTTGTCTGCTTAGATCAGCACAAACAAACTGGACTTTTGGTGTTCTACACAAAGGGAGAAGCTGTGGGATAAGCTGTGAGAGTCAGCTACCCTTCACAACCAACGAGTGACTTGAGTTGTATGTAGGGGATGGACTAAGGTGTGAGTGGAGGAAGCTGGGGAAGGACAAGTCCCCTATCCATCTTGGGCCACTGGCAATGGGACACTTACTGTATGGCATCAATAGAGGAACACCCCTCCTCCCTGATAATTGCTCTGTAAGTAAGCCCAAATAAACTCTGGTTTCCCAAACTAATTTGGCGAAATAACACTTCAATCACTTTGTTGTTCCAGACCCAGAGAGGAGGGCGGGGCTGGACACCACCTGTGCCTCATATAAAGAAATTCTTAAGACACAACCTCAGTGGCCAATGCAGGATTGGTGGCAAGGAGCTGGGACACAGTATGCATTTGTCTCAACTGATCTCTTCTGAGTTACAGGACACTCTTAGTGACTCAATCTCAGGTTTACAAGTACTTGAAAACCAGCATCTGTGGTTCTCCCAAACTGGAGATCCATCAACCTGATGACTGTTGAGAAAGGTGGTACTTTCCTCTTCCTTAACCAGGAATGTTGTTATTTGTCAATCAATCAGGCCAGGTGGAAGAGAGGATAAAATCTTAAAGTAGATTGCCCAGAAATTTCACCACATCGGGACTGCATCGACTTCTGGATTCTCTCCCTGACCTTCTCTTTTTCCTCTGGTTCCTACTTCTTCTTGACTCACTGGTATCTATACTTCTCACATTAATGATCTCCCCGTGTCTTTTTAGATTCTTCCAGGAGGGACTTGGTGAACTATCCCACCACTCAATAAATCAAATGCTTCTGACAGAATTCCCTCAGGTTACATATCAGTGCCTCACTGTCACTCTGGATTAACACTTTCGGCCCTCTCAAACCCCTCCATCATCCCCACTGAACAGAAAGCACCCAAGAGAGACCACTGTCACCCCTTATCATCAGCAGAAGGCTGAAATGTTAGAACCCCAAAATGGTGGCAGTGTGGCTGAGCTCCCCAGAATGTCAGGCTAACAAGTTCCTCAACCAGAAAGAAGAAATAGAAACTCAACATTCATCAGAAGCAAGGTTTCACAAATCCCCCTGCAGAAACCAGATTTCATAAACCCTCTGGCAGAGACCAGGTTTCCACAGGAAGCAGGTATCAGGAGATTACAGACCCCTTATCCTGCAAAGGTTACCCCCAGGTGAGAGTGACATGTCTCTAACAATCTGTGAAACCTATTCTACCCTTTCGGTTTGTCACTAATTCTCTGCTTCTGAGAGGTAGCCTAGCAGTTTCCTGATAAACTGTTTTTCTCATTTCATGCAGTGATCTTGTTTCTTGATTTTGGTTGCCCAACCCACTTACACCCATCTAGCACTCTTTGCTTATGAATTCTCTTCAAAATAATTATATAAAATAATGGGCTTTGGAGAAGTCATTTATAGGAATGATATAGGACATTTAATGGGAATATCTAGAAATGTTAATAACACACAGGAATTTTAAGAGTAAAAAATTAGCCTTTGATCTGATGCTTCTTCTCTTAACACTAGACTATTACTGCAGTCAATAAACATACTTGTTTTTGATTTAATGAGGTTTCAATCAGGTCCACATTTGACACATTATTTCCTATAAGGCTTTCAACTAAAATCTAGAGATTAAAGCTGTTTTTCTTCAAAGAAACATGATTTTCTTCTTGTATCTGGCACATTTAAGTGGTGTAAATTCAGACATCTTGCAGCAGACTTCACTGAAAATTGTCTTAGAAATTCCTTTATTTGTTTCAAAGTACTTATAAATCATTGCTTCTTGGTATAGAATTGGCCTTTAAGAACAAGAAGAGTGATATTGTGTAAATAAACATGTATACATATTTGTCTTAATTTAGGATTTGAATAGTTAAGTCAGATCTAGCAAAGGGAAGAAAGCACAGAAGAGAATAATAAAACAAGAGAGAATATAAGACTCAGAAAATACAAAGGAATTTAGAATGGAAAGTCCAGTTCAGTTCAGGTTTGTAACTCATGAAAACTAGTCTTTGCTACTAATGGTCTCTGTATCCTTGGGGAGTTCTGTTTCCAGCCCTATCCCACCAAGCACTTCTTATATCTGATAAAGCCAGAGGCAGTCAGCAGGCTTGGAGCAAAGGAGAGGATAGGTGCTGGATTGGCGGCAGCAACCTACTGATTTCCAGAACTTTCTGACAAGCTAGGGGCCCCACAGACCTGAGTTGTCAGCACTGGAAGATGTGGACAAGTTTATTTATTCTAAGCTTAGGTGAAATTGAATATTCATCTTGTGCCTTTAATGTGCTCAGGGGTCAGAGATGGGCTTGAAATCACAATAGGGCTCTTGGTGTCCTTGATGCCCTCAGCAGAGTGAAGTTCATTGTAACTTTTGATGTGGGATGAATAAATTTGATATGAACTTGGCCTTGGTGAGTATATCTAGTGGCTTTGATAATGGTGCTTCATGAAGTGTCCCCTCACCAGAGTCACTGTTAAGATGGCACCTTGTACTGCAGTGTTTATCTGGTGGCCTGCCACATGGCAATGTCAATTAATGCTTTTTTTGTTGAATCATAGCAAGCGGCTCCTATAAAATCTTGTAGCATTTGTGAGTCATATTTATATGCTATGTTATTTTGCCAATATATGCTCTGTAAATTCTATTTGCCAATAAACAGAACACCTGGATTCGAAAAGAAAAGACTGCCTCCCAGCACACACCTGTGAGTGATGATCCTATTCCTATGTCTGCTTGCTTCCACTGAAAACATACTGTCTCTTCAGCAGCTGCAGACCCAAGGTTGCCAAAAAGATTGCTCACACATGTATAATTACACATGTGAACAGGAAGGCATGTCCTATCAGAAGGCTTCTGCTGGTAGATAATCATTACACTCTAGGTAGAGTCAGGTCCTCTTGCTTCTCTAGCAATGGAGCCCTTACATATCACCCGCTCTGAGAGTCACAGAATAGTTCTGAATGGCGAATGTCACTAGGACATAGATAGTAGGCAGGTGTCTGGATTTTAAATTTTTAACATTTTTTATAAAGTGTTATTTTTATTTTATGTGTAAGAGTGTTTTGCCTGCATATATGTAAATGGGCAATGCCCACAGAGACCAAAAAACATGTGTAATTCCATGGATCTGGAGTAACAGCTGGTTATTAGATGTCATGTGGGTGCTGGGAACTGAACTGAACCTCAGTCCTCTGTAGGAACAGCCAGTGCTCTTAGTGGCTGACCTATCTCTCTAACCCCTAGTTTTTATTTTTTAACATTTATTTGTTTATTTATTACTTATTTACTTATTTTGGTGGGCGTGCGCATGTGTGTGTGTGTGTGTGTATGTTCACAAATGTGTTGGTGTATGTTGGCAGTTAAAGGACACTTTATGGGAGTGAACTCCCCCCTTTACTATGCGCCCTGATCTCAGGTTGTCAGTCTTGGCAACAAACACCTTTACACTGAACCATCTTGCCAGCTCTTAATGTTTTATTATGAGAAATTGTAAACATATACAATAGTAGAAAAAAGATACAATGGACTCTCATGCACCAACCTTCATTCCCAGTGATTGCCAGATTTCTGAATTCCTCTTGGTGCTATGCACACAGGGTCTCAAAGTGGGCGCTTACCCGACTTTAAACTGAATTAACAGACTGAGAAATATTGGTATAGGAAGTCCCATAGATTTGAATTACTTGTCTGGATAGTGAAGTCATATGTTTTGGGTGCTACCATAATGTGTATCTGAAATATTCTCCAAAGCCTTATGTGTTGAAGGTTTGATTGCCAGACGGTGGTACTTCTGGAGAACAAGTGTAGATATCTTAGGACACAGAGCCTTGCTGGAGGAAGTGGGTCTCTGGGGACATGCTGTCGAAGTGTCTTCCCTCCCCTTCCACTTCATTCTCCCTTGCTCTGTCTCTCCCTGTTTCCTGGCTGCATGATATGGGAAGCTCTGCTACATCATAGCCTCCCTACCATGACATTCTGCTCAGAAACAGTGGAGTCAAGGACCCATGAACTGAAACCTTCAAACCCATAAGCCAAAATTAATCTTTCCACCTTTGATGCTCTTGAGTATCATGTAACAGTAACAGAAAGCTCATTAGCAGTGACATCATTCAAGGACCAGTGCAAAGCAGGATGATAACATACTTCACATTAAATGAGATGAAAATAAAAGTGACTTTTGTACCCTAACAACTAACATATACATTATAGTTTAATTGGGCCAGAAATCAGAACTTCCCATTCATACAGAACCCCCTTTCTCTCTGCAAGTAACTGTCACCCTTAAAAACTTCCAATCAAATCCACGCACCCAGAGGATTATTTGGGAGCTGGTTTGCTTGGCAAACCTTGAACTACAAATTATTATTGGCAAGGAGGTAAAAAGCTGTCCAAAGTGGCAAGGAAGGAAATGTAGTTCAACAAGCCTATTGCTGAGAACGTATCAAATCATGACCAACAAGCAAATGATCAACTAGAGCAGAATCACACTGAAAATCCACTTTATTTTCACCTGGCATCAAGTAATTCTAGTTGGGATGTACATAATTTTAATCGTGTTAAGATCTCAAACTTATGCCTCTAGACATTAAACTTCTCAGTTCAGTGACAGATAAAGCAAAACACTAAAAATAAGAGATGCCTATAGATCTTGCCCTGGGTTCCTTTTTATTTTCTAATAGAGAAAATCTAGGTAATTTGGGCATTGAGATTGGTTTTGAAATACCACAGAATAATCCTTCCAACCTGCTCCAAAAGTTGTAGACACATTCCCATAGTTCCTTATAAAACCATGTGGTTCTGGGTGGATTTATTTCTCATGGAAAACATTTGTTAGGAGGGCAAAGTGCTCTTCTGTGTTCCAGGACCATGCTCCCACTACACCATTCATTTGCTCCTTTCTCGCATACACAGAAACTGTATGAACACGCTACCTCCTCCGGACTCTGGGGTTTGATCTTCTACCTCTCCTCTCTCCCTAACCCTCTTCTCTCAAGTAGCTCTGTCCCAACAGTTTTTAGCTAGCCTAAAGTCACATCCCATAGCAAGGAGGGTAGAATGCTCAAGCCATCCACTACCCATGCCCTCTCAGGAAAAATTTCTAAGCCTCTTTCTCTGTGATGAGTCCCCATCCATCCTTCAATCCATTATGGTCTATCTGGGCCTCAATCACACCATAGACACTTCCTCCAGGTCAGTAAAACCCCGATATGGCTCAACTCAGGGTGTAGTACTATCAGTTTTTATTTTGTTTAACCTCATGGAGAGATTCATCATGGTTAGAAATTCCTTCTACCCTCAAACACCTTTCTTCAGTGATTCTTACACATTATATTTCCGTGTCTTTCTTCTTTTGTCATAGCTCCTCACCCTACCCTATACCCTTCAATGCTTCATATCCTGTAAACAAGTCTCCAGTGCTTACTTTCTCCTGTTCAGAGTGACTAGTTTGTACACATTGACTTGTATAAACATCCTGAGGAAAATGAACGTCCATTTTTTGTGCTTACGAGAGATCAAGAGGTTTAGAGCCTCAAACACATATGAAGACGTATCTCTGGACTTGCTGGGCTCTCTGAGCCCATGCAGCCCAGTGTTCCAGCTGTTTCCCAGATGTTCCTGACTCTCATGTTTACCCCTTCATGTTTGTTGAAGATTTATTTTTGTTATGTGTGTATGAGTGTTTGCTTGCATGTTTGTATGTAAACCATACGTACGTAGTACACACACGGGCCACAAGAGGGTGTTGGAATTGGAGTTACAAGAGTTTTTGAGTTGTAAGTGGGTGCAGAAATTGAACAGGGGTCCCCTGCAAATGTAGCCAGTGCTCTTAAACGCTGAGCCGTTTCTCTATCTCCCGTCTGCCTCTTCGCTTTGAATTTGTCTTGTGGGTTTAAGCACACCAATCTACTCACTGCTGGAAGCCCATATGAAGATCTGCAAATGATTCAAAATCAATAAGTTGGAAGAGATCCCTCATCTCCTCCAAAACCTAATGCTCCCACAGTGGCTTCCAGGCCAAGAGTGGTAACCATCCTCACCATTGACACTGGGAATAATATGTCAATTATTCCCAGCTTTTCTCTCCTTTTCTTTTCCTTTCTAGAAAAACACCAAGTGCTGCTGAAGCTGTCTTCAAGCTGTCCTTTGATTTCATCACTTTATCTATACCTATAACCCTAACAAGAATCCCGACATTCTTCATCTCTTACCTGGACTTTTGAAGCAGTCAGTGGTTTCTACACTTCTCCTCCTGTGTATTCTTGTGAGCCCAGAATGATTTTACTGAAAGAAAAATCTCACCTCAGCTGCTTCATAAATAGTTTGTAATCATTTCTGTGGCCTTTTTATAGAACCCAATCGTCTTAATCTGAGTCTTCAGGATTTATTTCTTATCTATACCTTCAAATACATATCAGGTTAATTTGTTTTGAAACTTTGTATCTCTTTTTCCCATGGACTACGATATTCTGCCAGTTCTTTCACTTACTCAGACCTCTGCTTCCAAATTGTGACCTCTGGGACCTCTCATTGTATCGTTAGGTTCCCCTTGCTGTGTAATTCCAGATCCTACTAACTTAATATCCATGTTCCTTTATTTAATATGTGAGTCATATTTGTTTTTGCTGCTTTGCTGAATGTTCTGTGCAGACAGGGTCAAAATCTGTCTTGTTCTTTTCTCTAACACCCAGGATGCTAGCTGTGTCTCATTTGTGCTGTTAGGAAACCATGTGAGAAAATTGCTCTCAAATGACTCTGAGTGTCTGTGCTCATTTCTTGACACTACAGTTGCTTCTTCTCAATCCAATAACTACATCTAATTGTAACACTGCCATTAAGTTATTTTCAGCATTGACTCTAAACTATGTCCCTGAGTTTGCTGGATTTAACTGAAAGAATATATTTGATCATGAGCCCAGTTTTCTGTGTCAATTAGTTATACCTCTTTTCTTTGTATTTAGTATGGATTCTCATAACCAAAGGAAAATGCATTTCTAATAAGGTAATCAGACATGCTTACCTAGACCAGCAACTTTCATTTCATAAAAGAATTATCTCTAGTAGAAAATAGATCTATAATTTATAAGGGAAAAGTCAAGATTCTTGCATTTTGGGTAGACTTGGGAGAGAAAAGGAGAATATAAAAGAGAACATATTTAGGACTATGTCATATACTAGAATGTACTTGCTATCATTCAAGGTAAGATCAGATGGGCTCGGGTGGTGTGCGTATAGATACATTTACTATCATAACAGATAAGATCGGGTGCTTTCAAGGTGGTATAGCTATTCACACATTTACTATCATAATAGAGAATGGGCAGGAAATAAAAGTATCTGTAATTTAAGGATAAAACTGTGATTATTTCAATAAATTCAGGAAAAACATTTTAATAAATCTTGGTTTTGTTCACAATATAAGAAAATTAGAGGAGCAGGAATACTTGCATCCCTATCTCTGAGTTCAGCAATCTCCTCTAATTTCCAAAGATAAGCTTGGTTTGTCCTGGTTATTATTTAGAAAGGAGAACCCAGGATAAACGACTATTATAATCTGGTGAAAGTATTAAAATACATGGAGTATACACACACACACACACACACACACACACACACACACACACACACACAACATGGTTCTAAGACTCTGCTATGAACAGACCATAAATAAACATCCAAAGGCCAAGTGCTAAGGAGAAACCAACTTGCACCACTCTGCCAGGAAGACTCAGAAGTTCCAGGTTAAAAATGCCTCGGCAATTAAATTCTCCTTGTCCCAAGACAGTCCTGCTTCGACCACATTTCCTCCAACCTCAACAAACCCTTCTTACCACATCTCAGTTGTTACCATGGAAGGGCTCCCAGAAAAGTGGCAAACTTACTTCCTAAAGAGGAGTCCAGTGCGCTTCCACACACATGCCTAGTACTCCTTCTCTTACTGAAAGATGCTTGCTTACCAAAATTCTCAAGCTAGTTTCACCCCTCTTTTCCCAAAAGTAAAGCATGATACTTCCAGGTGGCCATGGAGTAGCAGGGTGAAGCCACTGCCCTTTGTTTCTAATGTTTCTTCTCTATCAGTTTTCAGGTCAGAGAAGAGTTATATTTCAAAATACTGAAGATTTTCTTTGACTATAAAACAAATAATCAGGAATTATTTCGTCTTCATCTTTTGAAATATCAGTGTTGTTTACTGAAAATGATATGGCAAAACATTCCTAATTATAGAGGAAACTGATTCATATATCACAGTGTGATGTGGCAAAGGCCATTTGCAAATACATAGGGTCCCTGAGCATCCTCTGTCTACCACACACCTCTCTTCGGGAAGCTGCTTCTTAACCTTCTCCTCCAGTCGAATAGTGCCTGAGATGAATCTGTGAGGGGAGTTGACAAAAAGGGACTTAATATCAGAGGACAAAGGGAGTCACCTGAAGGACGTGTCTTCAAGTACATGTGAGAGTAGAGCTCTCTGCAGAACTGGGTCTTTCAGGAATGTCAAATGTACTGGACAACCAATATCACTAAACAGAGAGGACGCTTGGACAAATGAAAGTTTGGTTTTGAAAGTTTGAAATTAACGGTCAAGGCATAGCATTCTCCCTTTGGTGGATTTCATTTACAATATTCCATGACCAAACCTTATGTGGCACCTGCAGTGGGAATGTGGGGATTGCAAAGGAAGTATCCCTGGGGTATGAGAAGTGGAAGAGGTAAGGGCATATCGTCTATGGAGGGGAAAGGGGGGATAATGGCCACAACTGAAGATTAATAAACTGAGAGGTGAATGTGCTGTGTGGAAATTGATAAAGAATGTCCTCATCCAATCAACTATAGATGTTCGCAGTTAGGAGTGCACCAGGAAGAAGGACAGGGCAGTCTTTGGCTAACCAGATATATTAGAGTTCCCTGAGCACATATAGAAATGTGACTTAGACAAATTATTACAAAACAAACCGTTGTCGCAGAGCTCTACAGACTAATCCTATTTCATTGAATGTACATGGAAGAACACAAATCTGAAAAGAGCCACAGCGCAAGCTTTGTACAACACAGATCTTAAATAGGAGTTGGGTTTATATCTATGTGACAGAGATGGAGACAGAAGGAGCTGCAGTTGAGGGAAAGAGAAGCAAAATCAAAGTAGCAGCCTGTACAGGCTGATGTAGTGTACTGTGAAGGGAGGAGGCCATGAGGGCTGCAGAGAAGCCTCGGTGGGTAAGCGTGTGCACTGTGCTTGCAGAGGACCTAAGTTCAGTTTCAGGAACCTATTTCCCAACCACCCGTGACTCCAGCTCCAGGGGATCTAACATCCTTTTCTGGCCTCTGTGGGCACCTGCACTCACATACACAGACTGCACTGCCCCACATATACATATAAGTGCATAGGAAATCTTTAAACAAATAAATTTTAATTTAAAAACCATGGAAAACAAAAATCTTTGCGTGAGATGAGAAGGGGTTGGGTTCAGTTGAGAAAAAAGATATTTTCTGATTTTAAACTTTACATTTCTTTACAGAATGCTTTTCCACCTGCTGCACAGCAATTGTGGGTGTCTCCGTAGATCAGATACTGATGAAGGAATTACAGGACTTGTGGGAAGTTAAAGCATTGTTCAAACTTTCTCCCCCATCTACCTAGAAGTGAACTTGGGCACTTTTCTTGGCTTTATTTTCTCACTTGAGAACTGGAATTATTATCCCCACTTCTCCTCCATTTTCAGTAAGAATCAAATAAGACAGTGTCTGAAAACTAAGACAAGCTTGACAATTAATTAGATTCCAGTAAATGCTGTAAAATGTAATTATGCAACACTTTATGTTTATTTGAATTTTTAATAGGACTTACAAAATAAAGTCTGTATCTTATGAAAAAAACATGTGTTTTAATCTCTTTTCTGCCTCTCCTTTTCCTATGGCTCTCAAAACCACATTTGCATCCATAATTGTCATTGAATAAGAACTCATTTCAGTGAGAACTGTGAAGATTATTAAAGAGAGAGAAGAGAGGAGCCAGTGTCCAGGCTGTGAGAATCAGTGCTGTGTAGATTAGGCCACAGGTTTAGGACTCCTAATCAAATTAGGAGTCACAGGATACATCTCTTGAAATGAGCAATTCTTGTAGCCAAATGCTGTTTTTAGTCTCACTTTAATAGAGATATGTGAGCAAAACTCATCTTTTCTTTTTTCCTTTGGACAAACAACAATCTCAGTGTGAAGATACATGAATACAATGCCAGCCACCAACAGGAAGTTGAAAACCATGTAAGACATGGATTCCTACACTAAACAGAATGGCACAGGCAACAGAAAGGCGGTCACAGGCCTCTGCTTCCTCAGAAAAAGATAAGTATGGGACAGCTCACAGTAGGGCAGGTCTTCAGTCCCTTCAGTCCCACATAAAGGCTGATGTTCAGTCTTCTTTAAAAGACTAATGCTAGGTAAGCTGACCAGGCTCCAGTGGATGAACTTACACCCAGGGACATCTGGGGATACATTCTTGACTCAATAGGCCTTAAGATAGATGACAGAATGCTTGAAATTTGACAGGGGTTCTACGAGGGGTGCAGATAAGGGAGGGGATCTGAAATAAATAAGATGTGTTGTTTGAAATGCACAAAGATTCGATAAAAAAGAAAAAAATCATAAATGAACCAAACAAAACGCATTTTCTGGTAATATCTGACAGTTTTCTTAAATTCTCCCAAGATGGTGTTTTCTTATTTCCTTCTTGGTACATATTGGAAGACTAAGACCCAAAAGGAGGATAGAGATTCTCAGGTCGTCTGGGGCAGCACACAGCTCCACTGTATCACTCCCAGAAGCCTGAGGAATTCCCTCAGCTCAGGTAAAACCAGATCCTTGTTCTCACCACAGAAAATAATTTCAGGAAGTGTCAGTATGAAACAGAGTTAAGTTTATCAGAAATAGGAAGAAAGGGTGTGCATGTGGCCTTCTCATAGGAGTGTCATAATCGAGTCTGGGCATTTGCCTAGATCACTATTTGGTTGGCTCTCAAGCCACATTTCAGTAGGTTCCTAAGAAACATTCCCTCCCTCTTTTTCAATATAGGGTGTCTCCTAAAGTGCTTTGGATGGGAATAATGTCTGATTAAGTAAAAACAGGCGTCATTAGGGTTGCACAAGGAGATTAGGCTATGTCCTTTACTGTAAAAGGACATTTTGGTGAGAGAGATTCCTAGGAAATTACAGGTTTGGATCTGGGAATGGAGAAAGACTTTAAACAAATGTTATTCGTCATGTCAGAATTCTTCTGTTAGTTTTTATTTTTTGTGAGTGTGGGTCTTTTGCCTGCATGTATCTAAGTGTCCCATGTGCCAGCAATATCTGTGGAGACAGAAAGAGGGTGTCAGAACCCCAGGAACTGGAGATCCAGACAGTTGTTAGCTGCCACATTAGTACTGGGAGCTGAACCCAGATCCTCTGGAAGAACATCAAGTGTTCTTAACTTCTGAGTCACCTCTCCAGTTCCATGTCAGAATTTTTGATTTCTCAGACTGGCAAAAGTCTTCTAAAACCAAATTCCAGATCCAATGGGTGTATGTGTGGGGGGAAGTAGGGTGGGGGATTCCCCTCCCTTTCAGGTCCCCATAATTTTCCCATCTTTCTAGTCTGTCTCTGGGTCTGTTGTGATCAACAGGGCAGGTATGGACAGAGCACAGTGCAGGCATTAGGAACAACAACAAAGGCATTATACAGGAGCTGGCACTTTCTTCAAACACAGGCTGCCCAGACCTCCCCTTCCTAAGTGAGAATGAGGGAAGAGACTAATGAGGCTTCTAAGGTGTTTAAAATATGCTTCAAATTCATTTCATGACCAGTGTGCATGTGCTAAATTTTGTTATGAAGTTATTAGGAAGCATGGACTCTTAAAATATGAATATTTAAAGCAGAGTTCTGTCATCTTTTGGTATATTTTTATCCTTTTAGGCCCTCAAAAATGAAGCTGAGCTGACTGTGATCCCAGTACTGAGAAGGCAGGGGCAGGAGGATCTCTGTGAGATAGATGGCCTGGTCTACAGAGTGAGTTCCAGGCCTGCTGGGTCTACAGGAAGACTCTGTCTTAAGAACCCAATCCAACCCAACCCAACCCAACCCAGCTCAAATCAACCCAACTCAAAAACAAAACCAAAACCAAAAAGATAAAAAGAAGAAGAAGAAGAAACAAACATGGGGATGGAGAGATGGTTCAGCAGTTAGGAGCACCGGTTGCTCTTGCAAAGGACCAGGGTTTGGATGCGAGCACCCATATGGTAGCAACTAACAACTGTCTGTAACTCTAGTTCTAGAGACTCTGACACCCTCTCTGGTCTCTGCAGGCATTTCATGACATGAGCCTACTTACATACAGGTAGGCAAAACACTCATTCACATAAAATATTAATTAAACAAAATGGTCCAGGTTGTCTGGACCAATCAGTTGGCTGACTGATTGAATTTTCCTAATCTGGAAGAAGGGGCTGGTTGTGTTTGGTTGTGTTAAGTTGTAGAGAGGATTGTGTTGAGTGTACTTGCTAATCCTGCCTCCTGCTTTGACTAAACAGATTCCATTTTACACATCATCATGTTATCCAGAAAACATTGCTCCCCTGTGTCCACGTAGCATGATAAGCAATACACTACTCTGTTTTATCTTACCTGTGAGGCAAGAACAACTTAGTTCAGGTGTAGTTAATGCAAACGTCTTCTAGTTGTTTGTAACTGATTTGGCAGCCCCGTGTCTTTCCACAGTGGAGATACAGATTATCTCATTTGAACTTTCAGATAATGTTGCTCCTATAGGATCAGATGATCAGAAATCCATCTCCCAGAGCTTGTTCCGTTTTGGTAATTTTAGTCACAGATGAAACCAAGCCACATGGTAAAGCTGCAAGTTTTAGGGGTTCAATATTTGGTCAGTTTTCAATTCTCAGGCTTTAGTCCTGCTTTAACTTCTCATTCACTCATAATCCCTTTACAAATAGACAGTGTCCCAAGACTTTTACTTAAACTGCAATGATTTGATTGTTACAGAGATCAAACATACCTTGTTAGCAGATGTATTTCT
Organism: Eospalax fontanierii; assembly: GCA_035773235.1. Taxonomy (NCBI): domain Eukaryota; kingdom Metazoa; phylum Chordata; class Mammalia; order Rodentia; family Spalacidae; genus Eospalax; species Eospalax fontanierii. The sequence goes on along the minus strand of CM069529.1, from coordinate 63,690,739 downwards.
CAGTCTAGTAATCTACACACTCATGTTTCTATGTGTTTATGTATTTGCCTGTGTGTATTTAATGAAATTACATTAAAGATTTCATAATTTGAATTAGACAAAAATAAAATGTGGGAAGAAAATGTGTATTAGCTACATGCAATGTGGTTGCAACTCAAGGAAGGAAGGGCTTATTCAGGTTCACAGTTTGAGGACAGTTTGTCACTGTGGAAATGTGATGGTGGCAGGAGCTTGAAGCACCAGGTTGCATTGCATGTGCAGTCAGAAGGCAGAGAGAGGTGAATGGTGGTGCTCAGCTTACTTTCTTTTTATGTATGGCCCAACATTTATGGTGAGGGGAACCTCCCTTCAATTAACCTAATCTAGAAAATCTCACAGACATTTGTCCTCAAGGTAATTCTGCATCCTTTCACATCAACAATATAAGCCATTTCAGGGCACAATTCTCCCATGGTTCCCATCTGACATTTATTCCCAGTGAAATACAAATACATATGTACAAAGAGCCTCGTAACAACTGAGATTCAGTGATATGAAATTCTGTCACTGCAGGTATAGACTGATGAATGTTTATTGAGCTTTTGTGAACTTCATCTAATATATCTTAATCGAATTTAGAACCCCTCTGCCCTCCCCACCTTCCATAGCCTCCTCACCACTAGATTTCAGGAATTCTGTCATATGTGTTAAGTTCTATCCAGTCAAGCATTTGTATCTAGATGTCCCTAGGTGCAGGTTCATTCACTGGAGTCTATTCAGCCTACCTAGAATACTATCTTAAAGAAGATCTACTCTCCTTCACTGCACAATAATCATTTGCCAAAAATTTCCTTGGTTTGGGCCTGGGGCCCATTTCCCCAGTTCTATGCTGGGTTTTTGTCTGATTGAGTCAGCATGGGTCTTGTTCATGCTATCACCATTGCTGTACATTCATGAGCAAGTTCCCAGACACCTGAAAGTCTCTGTTTCCTTGTATCCATACACCAGCCTTGGTTCTTACAGTCTTTCACCCCTCTTCTGCAATGGCCCCTGAGCTTGGGTGACTGAGGTCTCGTACGGGAGTCCTATTCAGGGACAGGGACTCTACAGTCTCTTATTTTCTAAAACTTAGTTGTGGCCTTCTGTGTGCCTCACATTCTGTTGTTCACTGATGAGAATTGAAGGATGTATTAATATTTTTTCTACCACCTGCTATGTTCCATGAGACTTAGGTGTAGAGGCTCCACTGTAGATGTGTCTCTTAGAGCTGAGCATCTCCCAGACATATACTCTTTGTGTGTGACCAGTTGTAGAGTGCTGTAACAGCCTCCATCTGTTGCAAAAAGAAGCTTCTTTGATGAGTGGTCTACAAAATACTTGTCTGTAAATATAAAGATTCATATTTAGCATACAGTAAGAAATTTCATTTGTCTAGAGATATAGACTCAGAAAAGCAAGCAACATATGTTCTCCCTCATCTTTGAATATTAGCACAAATCCCTTATATGTGAGTATATACCCTGATATAACATCAGGAGCCAGGAAAATGGAAGCATGGAGATGAAGGGAACGAAAGAGCCTGAGAGTGGAATAGGAAGTCAGTGTTACTAAGTGAGAAATGGGGAGAATGGGGTACTCAACTGGAAAGGTAGGGGAAGAGCACACAAGGCATCATGGAGATGAAGAAGGAACTCAAGAGGGGGGATATAGGAGACAGGTATTATCAAGGGGAAAATGGGAGTACTTAAACAGGGGTAGGGGAGAAAGGGTAGACAGGAAGAAAGAGAGAGAGGAGATAAAGGTTAGGTGGCCCAAAAAAACAGAGATAAATGTGTTAACACACCTCCCCCCAAAGTACACATACATACACATATATCTAGACAGGAGTGCATGTGTATACCTGAAGGCTACAAAACAAGTAACACAGTGCCAGTCAGGAGAAACCTCCCTTTGAATTTTTGGGCAGAGTAGTCTGAGACACTCCCAAAATAACATAGGTTATTTCAAAAGTCTGTGATTACCTCCTAGAAGTTGAAGGTAAGCCCCTATTGCTGAAGACAGAGATAGGAGTTGGAGCAATGGAGATAGAACTGACCTGGAAGCTTTCTCCCTGAAGACTATCTCTCATAGTTCTAGAGGATACTGTGGTATAGTGACAGTTTCATTTAAGGGATACTCAACAGCTACCTAATTGAACGTAAAGCCCACTCAATTGGAGAGAATTTATAGGTGGCTCTGTAAATATAGCCACATGCATACGACTGGAGAGGTCATAGATTTCAGGTAAACCCTGTCCCTGAAGGTATAGACACAGGCACTGTCCATGGTAGACACAGAAAGGAAATGAGAAGATGGAAAGCAGATAACCCAGCAAATCAGGGCTGAAAGCCCTGTACATTGTATGGAGTGAAAAGGGACTCCGGTGTTTGAGGGAAATAAATGTTTAATTGAGCTTGAAAGATGTTAATGTCAAGAAGGAGAGAAGCTTCTGGAAATAGGCAGACAGTAAATTTAGAAACTGCTTTAGACTCAAGCAAATCCTGGGCCTCTTGTGTTCAGGAGTAGCTACGAAAGAAGCCCAACAGAAAATCATAAACTTACTTAAACATCATGAGATTTTGCTTTCAATTTCTTTTTTGTAACTTGATCGCATGGTTCCTGTGCAAGAACTTTACAGATGGCAATGTCCTGCTACAATCTCAAAAGACTGGAGGGGGGAGACTGGAGGGATGGCTCAAGGGTTAAAAGCACCTGTTGCCCTTGCAGATGAGAATTTGGGTGCCAGCTCCCACATGGTGGCTTATAACCATGCATAATTCTACTTCTAGTGGGCCCCAGGCTCTCTTCTGGCTTCTGTGTGAACAAGGCATGCACGTGGTACATATAGAGGTAAAACACTCATACATGTCATTCAAAAAACATTTTTAAAGAGTCTGGATGAGCCTGCCAGGCATGCCTACTTCCTGGGCCATGTCACCAGGAGGAAAACGCCTGATGATTTTTAGATCCGAAGTGAAAATTAGACAGAATATCTGCAGCTATGTGCGGGCAATACATTTGCACTATCAAAGTGACTTCTGAGGTGACTAAAGAAACATGTTTGCACAGGCTGATTATGGGCGCAATGACCCTGAGAGAGATGGAGATACTTTGCTTTTGAATGCTCCACTTGTTCTACCCTGACTTTTAAATATTGGAAGAGGAAATATAGTGACTGAGGGAGAATAAGGTGGATTTTTAAAGAACTGACCTGAGTGGTCAAAGACACCTACATAAATCATGGGTGAAAAGCAAAGGGTCAGCTATAAACAAGGATCTGAGGAAATGTCCAGAATCCTATGTCCGATTTTGATTTCCTTGGGCTTATGACATTCTGTGTGATGATGGTCCCTCAGAAGTTAGGACTTCATTATAAGGTTAAGGAAGTCCCCAAGAATAATCACAGATGACTGTGTATGACATAGAAAGATTTCTAAGTTTGCAATAAGAAAAACATTATAGAAACAGCACAAGAACTTTTATACGTATGTGTAAATATATACCTGAGACATGCTATATATTCTCTGTGATTTCAGGACACTTGCCAGAGCAGAGGGATGAAAGGAAGGGAAGAGACTAGAAATGACAAGAAGGGGAAAACATTCAACATCACAGGACAGTCACTGAATAAAACCTGACCAGGAGCATAATGTTCATGGATGCCTGTGATTGAATCTACTTTCAATCTTCAGTATAACTTTAAAAATACAGGAAATAAATGAATCAATAAAAGTTCATAGATACTCATCTTGATCAAGTATTTGATTTGTCAATAAAGTGAATAATGTTTGAGATTTCAGCTCATGTTTTCACAGAATAATTGGAACTAAATTTACCTTCTAACTGCAAACTCAGGAAAGAAAATTTATCTAAAGGAAGTTCTGAACAAAAAACACAGGGTGGGAGTCAGGATCTGAACTGTATATGTAGTGACCTCTGCTTTCACAGGACACCTGTTAGTGACTCCCACTGAATTCCCTGTAACATATGCACAGGCACTGGGATAATTTTTGTTGCATGCGAAGAAATACACAAGGAATAGTTGCACCCCAGAAAAGAAGAGGGCCATGCAGAATCTCTGATTCCTGGGAAAATGTTTCAGTTTTCTTTTTTTGAAACACATGGCTGTCCGCAGCATCTGGCAGATGATCTAACCTTCTACATGGGAATATGTTATGTTTGAATTTTCCACATCATTTGTTTCCTGGTACCTCCCGCCCATCTCACCCAGTAAGCAACCGATATTATATATACATTATATATACATTAACTCCCAACATCTATCATCTATTTGCCGTCTATCTGTCTTGCTTTGAACCTCTTCCCTCTATCTCTCCTTTATGTAGCTACCATTCATTTATCTAATTATGTACCTATCTTTCTATCATCTATCTATCTATCTATCATCTATCTATCATCTTTCTCTATATATGTATATATGTATATACACATATATTTATGTATCATCTAACTATCATCTATCATCTTTAGTAGGTTTTTCTATGGACTAAGTATCACTTTGATATTTATTGATAAACGAGTTTTGCTGAAACTATTGCTTGACCTGTAGCAGAAATCACCACAAATTTTTCTCTTCTTGGTATATTAATTGAAATACCTGCCCCTTGGATCTGAATTCTAAAATATGTAAAAGCAAGTGCCCAAGTCTGAAGGACCACTTCTACATCTATTCCTCAGTCTGGTCAAATCATTATCCTGGTTTCAAAGCAGTTTTTCTCCAGACTCCTCCAGGAGTGTTATCCTTCCTTCCATCTACTCACGAGGAAACAATGCAAGTAGATGGGAAAAGTTGCAGGTTCTATAGGAATGATGAAGTAGCTCTCACTTCTGATAAAAATGAAGTGATGGTTTTGTTTGTATTACAGTGGTGTGTGTGTGTGTGTGTGTGTGTGTGTGTGTGTATGTGTGTGTGTGGTGTACATTTTGGTGCATGTATGCATACAGGTAGCTATACATGTGCCCGTGTTCATTGTAAACTTGACAAAATATAGAATCACCTGTGAGACAGGCCTCTGGGAATGCCAGTGGGAGGTTATCTTGCTTTGTATCACTTGCTTATGGGAAGATCCATCCTAATTGTGGGCTGGACCTTTCCTGGGAAGAGCATTCTGGGATGTGTATGGAGGAGAATGGGAGTTCTTTACTAGCTTGCATTCACCCATAGCTCTGTTTCTTCACGTGTGATGAGCTGTTTCAAGCTCCTGCTGCCCTGACTTCCCCACTAGGATGGACTATAGCCCTGAATTATGATCTGAAGAGGACTCTTTATCTCATAGGCTGATTTGTCCTTGGTATTTCATCACATAAGCAGGACAAGAAACTAAGACAAGTGTCATCTTTGATCATTCCCCACCTTCATCAGCTCAGCCGGACTGAATGGCTAACGAGCTCCACAGAACCATTTGTCTTCCCCCAGTCTCAGCACAGGGGTGACATACGCCTGCCACCATGCCCAAGCTTTATGTGGGTGCTGGGTTTCTGAACTCAGGCCATCATGTGTGATGGTAGGCATGTTACTGACTGAACCATTTCCCAAGACCTGACTTAGTAGCTTTTAATTCTATCACTTCAATAGGAAAACAGCAACTGTTCTGAGGAAGTGCCCTTCCAAAAGGAAATAGACTTGACCTTCTTTGACCCCAGGCAATGTCAAAATCTGTAGGAACCTTCTGAGTGGTTTGCTGGCTAGATGCTTTTAGAGAATAGTCACCCCTGGTATGAATACAGTGACTTGTAGCTGAGTGGATCAGATGTGGATATAAAAATACATGCCTTGCAGTGTAAGAGCAGACAAATTCACAGTAGGATGCAGGGACAAGGAATGTGGAATGTGAAATTCTGTGATAAGTTTCCGTATTGTCTTAATTCAATAGAACTACCTGCCAGGGCTTCGCTGGTATTGATTTTACAGGTGATTCATATGGTGTGATCCTGTAGCCCAAGGCAGCTTTATTGTCTCTCTCTGATCAGAGGATATCACTTACTCAACCTTTCCATTTACTTGTTACTAGAGACAAAGCTTAACCCAATTTCAAATCTCACAGCCCTATAGATCAAGCACAAAGCTGAAACATGAAATTTCTGTATAACAGTCATGTCTGGGCTACTCTGGGCTGTATTGTTTTACTGTTTTGTGAACTTGGTTCAACTGCCTTTTAGAAAGAATTGGTTCTCCTCTAATCAGAGGGAAATTATTGTCAAGGGCTACAATGGAGATAGTTTGTACTCTTCCAAGTGGTAAAAATCAAGCATTTGCTTTGTGTACATGTTTAAGAGATCAGTTGTGATTTAGATCAAAGATGACTTGATTAAACAAAAAGCACACATCTAAAGAGACTTGAATTCACGGGCCTTCCAATGGCATCTGCTGTGCCAACTGTTTTGGTATATATCTGCTCTCCAAATGAGGAGGTGGTGAAACAGGAAGATCAAGCTTGACGTAACATTCCAGACCATCCTGTTAAACATACCTGTTTCTTAATCATCTGAGGTCTTTTAATGCAATGCAGAAACATGGCAGTTGATGTTCACTAGATTAGCTAACTAATCAGATACAATGGTAAGTAAGTAGAGTGCAAAGGAGCAGGTAAATTCACTTTAAAATCATAGGATAGCGGTAATATGTCCCTTGGGTTCTGTTAATTACCGTCTATCCTTGGCTACAATAACTTAATCTATCTTAACTTGCTACAAATGGAATCCCCTGAGTAGAGGTCTGGACTGAGGAACAGTCTTGATTGGAAAGACCCATCCCAAATGTGGGCAGAGTCTTCGAGTCGAAGCTCAAATTAAAGAGAGGACGTGACAGAAGATTATTCTTCTTTCCCTCGCTTGGTTTTCCGTTTTTTGCTGCTGAGTTGACATCTCCTGTTGTTGTTGCTTATTCCTTTTGCTGACCTTAGACTCAATGTTTCCAGGCTTTCTTAGTTGGCTAAAGGCCATCAGCTTTCCAGGAACCCTTCAGATTTGGGGCATCAGCTTGGGACTATTGTGCCACCCAGCCCAGTAGACTAGGCAACTACTGTGTTCTCAGCCTCTCCGGTGTGATTCAGCACTTCTGCTCTTTTGAAATAAACTGATTTAATAAATTATCTATCTACCTACCTATCTATCTATCTATCTATCTATCATCTATCTATCTATCATCTATCTATCCCTGTGTGTGGGGGGGTGAGTGTGTGTGTGTGGGGGGGTGCGTGTGTGAATGTGTCTGTGTGTACTGATTCTATCAGTTCTGTTCCTCTAGAGAACCCTGACTGTTTGATTAGTGCACTAGCTATGGGTGAAGCCTCTGTCCCTTGAGGAGTGACTGAAATGATCTATGAGCCCTGACTTTTCAACATTGTGTTCTAGCCCAAAAAGTGGGACTTAGGTGTGAGGGCACTGACCTCTACATGGACTGGATGGACAAAACGGATCACTTTGAAACAGTTTCCAATAGAAAGATTGGCTTTAAAGAGAATGGGAGTTGGATATTCTGACTCAAACACACGAAGGGGAAACAACAGGGACATTGCAAAGCATTTCTGAGAGATAAAGTCACCACATTTGTTCTTCCCTGGATATCTTAATGCTGTAGTTTCCTTTTTATTTTTTCTTTATTTCTGTAAAAGCATCTAGATTTTGCATATCCGTCCTTAGGCTTTGTGAGGCTTAATGGGTAGAACTGCTCTCTGATGAAGTATCCCTAGACCATTGCAAATGTATAAATGCTTTACCCACTCCATCCTTTGGTTTTCTTCATTCTTGTTGATTTGAGCTTCCTCTCTGACTTTCTAGACATACACACTCTTAGAATCAATCACTACACCATGGGAAGCCCAGGCATTCTATGAGAGATCCACACAGAGAAAGTTCTCAGTTTCCTAGCCCTGGGCTAGCTTCCAAATGAAAGCGAGTGTGAGTTGGTCAACTAAGTGATAAAACTTGTTGCTAGTGCTTCCTGCAGATCTTAGTTAAATTGACTCAGTTAACACTGTGACATGCAGAGATGAACCATTTGACACACAATATGTGGTTGCAAACAAAATGGATGAGGCCGAAGAAATGACTGAGTAGGTTAGAAGCTAACTCTGCACCATGAGCACCTGAGATGTATTCTCCAGAACTCATGAGAAAAATCCAGACATGGCTGCTTGTGTCTCTAACCTCAGCTTTGGGGAATAGAAATAAGAACATCCAACAAGCTTGATGACCAGCTCGCGTAGGCCAAATAGCGAGCTTCTGGTTCAGTGAGAGTCCTTGTCTCAAGGAAACAAGAAGAAGATAAGAAGATACTTGAAGTCCTGCTTTGCCTCTTCATGTGCTCACACTGTATAACACACACACACAGACATAGACGAGAGAGAGAGAGAGAGAGAGAGAGAGAGAGAGAGAGAGAACACTAATATTAAATCTACATTGGGTTGTTTTCCATACACTGTAGTAGGAAACCGGAGCACTCCCCCGTCCCCCAAGCACCAGTGTTTCTTAAGATGAAGGAAACAGAGTAGAGCTTTTTTCAGTTGCCCTCCAGCATATATATATGTATATATATATATGCCCTTCCTTCCATATTTAGAAGTTAGACTCCCCATCATTTTTCTATGGACAAGTAGTATTTTTCTTTATACCTTTCTCATTTGTCATTAATGTTTTAGAAGGAATTTGGAAATGTTTACACAGGGCCTGCGGTCATGCACCATATGAAATCAAATGTCTCTCATGAGCTATTAGAGAAAGGCCAGTCGGAGTCATGGCTGTGAATACAGAAGCCAGATTTCATGAAATAAGTCCTTGCTATGATATAGACTGATCACATCGTCCTGCACTCATCTGACCTGCTTCCTAGATCTTCAAACTGAGGGTTATGGCGGATTTCAAAATCAACTGAGCTAATACTGTAATGTCCCAAAAGAAGGATGAACAGTTTGGTCCACAGTGACTGCACCCATGATTGTAAAGCTCATTGAAGACTGCTGGAGGCCACAGGTCAGAGAATAGCCAGCTTAGCCTGATTCCATCCCAGAGAAAAACAGCCCTGGGAAAGATCCTCCCTGCATGCCCTTCTCTCTTAGTGCTAGACTCTTGGCCAAGGGCTAGCCAGGATCTTGTCAATTGCAAAGCTCAAGTAAACAACTTGACCCTTAAGCTAGCCCAACCACAACTTCCTTTTTCCTGTGTACAGCTGTGTGTCATCAGTAGAGGATGTCTCCTGAGAATCTGAACCTTTAACCTCCTGTAAAGCCCCGCCCTCAGGGTATATAAGGCTTGCTGCCTCTGAATAAAATCAGTGTGTGTCATTCTCCTTTTCCTCCTACCTAGTGTGTGTCTCTCTCTGTGTCTGTCTCTCTCTGTGTCTGTGTGTGTATACTTTTCTCTTCAACCTCGACGTCCCTCGCAGAGGCTCGGACCCAGGGCCGTGTAGGCGCGGCAATTGGAGGTCCCACCGAGATCTGAAAGTTAGGGGCTCACGGACGAGGTCACTCCAGGAGACCGACAGGGACGCCTCTCGGTAAGGAGTGTATTGGTAAAAGTGGGCCATGAGCCGGGTAAAGTGTAGCTGCAGCATCAACTTAAAAGGCTCCTAGAGGAGCAGGGAACAGAAAAGTTAAGACCAGAACTTTTGATAAAGTTCTAGATTCTTCATTTATGTGTACTCTTTCTGATTTTTGATGTAGGCATTCAGAGCTTTAAATTTCCCTCTTAGGACTTCTTTTAAAGTGTCCCAGAAGTTTTGTTGTGTTGTCCAGGAAACTATTTCTTTCTTAAATTCTCCCTTGACTCGTTCCTCATTCAGGATTGTGTTGTTTAGTCTCTGTGTGTTCGTGAAATTAATAAGGATTCTTTCAGTGTTAATTTTAAGTTTTATTGCATTAAGGTCTAAGAAAATGCAAGGAAACATTTCAGTGTTTTTAAATGTGATGAGGTTTACTTTGTGCCCCAGTATGTGGTCAGTTTTAGAAAAGGTTTCAACAGTACTGAACAGAATGTGTACTCTTTGGTATTTGAATAGGATAGTCAGTAGATGTCTGTTAGGTTCATTTTAAGTAAGATGTCTCTCTGTTTATTCCCTTTCCTGTTAAACTGGCTAATGGAGCTTAAATGTATGGTAGGATTTTGCAGTGAATTTATCTGGGTCTCAGCTTTTATCATTCTGGAGGTTTTTGTTTTATTGTTTCAATTCTCTTATATATTATGGGTTGTCAGGAACCATTTTTTTGTGTGTTTTGAGGTGAAACATTCCCACCTGCAGGGAAGCTCATTAAGCTCAGGAAGAAAACAAGTCAAGAGCTTCAGGAAGTCCCTGAAATTGATCAGGTTCACTAATTTGGCTTCTTGCCTAAATTCCTGTGCTCTGGATAGGGAAAATACATTGAGCAAAATAAAGTTGGGGCCTTGGTATTTCAGAGTCAACCTAGATTGGGCTCTCTGCCCCCTGTGGAGAGGAGGGTCCTTTAAAAGGAGGAGCATTTTTAAATAGTTTGCAAGTTGTAATGGTGTGGATAAGTCTAAAGTATATGTAATAAGCAATTAGCCTATAAGTAGTGATATTGTAGCATGTATTAAATAGTCTGTAAGTTTTAATGATGTAGACCCATAAGTTTATAAGTATAATTTTATATATTAGATAAATAATTAAATTATATTCATAAGTATAAGAAGCACATGCTAACTAATTAAGTCTTAAAAGTTTAATAGTTTTTAAGTTGTAATAATGTAAACCCATAGTATAATAAGTTGTGATCCTTTTTTTTTCTCTCATTTCCTTCCTTTTCTTATTTGTTCTTTACTTAATGTGGTGACCTAATGAAAAGATCTTTCCTAACATTGGTAGCAAGTAACAAAAAGTTAGTTCCCTAAAGTAAAAAATTAAAAAATAAAAGTAAATAAAAATAAATAAATAAATACTTCAGGGTTATTATAATGTTCATGGACCAAGCAAGGTCCCAGTGGATACTGTAAGTTTATGGAGTTTAATTAGAAATAGTTTAGATCTTAGACATGAGACAAAAAAATAAAGATGCAAATAGAATCTGGGATTGAACCTCAAGTGAAGGAGGAAAGTAAAACTAAGCCTTCAGATCCACTGGAGGAGCCAACTTTTGTGGAACCTCAAATCAAACAGTTACTCAAAAGTCTTTAGATCCCAAAGAAAAAAAGGAGAAAAAAAAGGAAACTGTTAGATATCTGAAAGAGGAGGATTTTAACAGTTGTTTTCATCCCTGCTAAGTAATTGCTGAACTCAACAGCTCTTCTGTCCCATGTAAACCACTGAGTGTAAAAAAAATAAATCTTTGTGTGTAAATTTTTGATAACACTGAGAGATTGACTCTGGAGCTGGATTGTCCATCTAACTTCAGACTCAATCCCACTTCAAAATGTTCTTCAAAACCTGTTGTGGGATAAGGCTGGCCACCTTACCCTATAACAAATAAAAAAAAAGAACAATACAGCCTCAGTGCAAGGACATTTTGCTGTTAATAAATAACTAAGGGATAAACTAATTTCAACAGGTAATCATTCATCTTCCTCATATACTCAAAGTAGCGCTGGCTGCCGCTTTAAATGTTATTCTAACTAGAACTAAGCATTTTAAGTTTTTGTGAACAGGAGTCATATACCATACAATATAAAATATGTAACTGGAGGCCTTCAGGTGATCATGATAATTTGAAAATCTCCTGGGCCACAGGCATTTAATCACATGTCCTAATCTTATTACAATTTATTTTTGTTTAGGTTTTCATTTTAAATTCTTGATGAGATCATAAAAAAGCAAGAACTTCTCTCACAGGGCCTTTATAACTAGGTTAATACATTTCTATGTCAAATTAAAAGAAAACAATGTCAACATTTTAATATAATTTTGGTATGGTGTTTACTAGTTTAAAAAATTACTCTTTTTACATTGTCTTATGCATTTACTGGGTTTTTTACAGGAAACTATTTTAAATTCTGATATTTGTTTATATAACATCTTTATCTGTTTTTAAAGGAAATTATTTCCAATACTTTGTCACATTAGGCTTGCCCCCAAAAGTAAAAACCTCACAACCCACAGGGACAAGCTATCATGGAGCATAATTATAAAAACAAAAAGGGGGAATAGACAGTCTGTGACCCCACATTCAGCTCCAACTAGCATTGTTTAAAATCTTCAAAAATCCAAAATGAAACCTAAATTTGTCAAACATTGGAGTAATCAAAAATAGCAACCTAAAGTACATGGCTCTATGTTCCCTATGGATGAGCCATAGCCTTTGTTGGATCCTGGCAAAATAATTTTTAAATATTACAAGACCAGAGACCAAATAGAACTAGAAAAAGAAAAAAATTTAACCCTTTAGCCCAGGAGGAAGAACCCCCTGAGGCCTATGTCTCCTTACACAGGTTACCATGACTGCCAAAGACCTACTATGGATAATGATGGAGTTCAACCTGGAATTGGACAGGACAAATCTCCAGCACCCACCAACAGACTGCGGTCCAACAAAGTCAAGTCCGGCACCACCTCACAGACAGACAGCCAGACAACCGCCTTCACAGCGCCGGACACTTGGTGGCCTGACCTGCTTGGCCAAAGGGAACTGGGACATTGATGGCTGGATAGAAATGGGGGCATAGGACAGAATGCCTAAGCCCCTGGGGGACTAAAGTAATTTATAAAAACAGGCTTAACTCCATGTATCAATGCAAACCTTTTTCAGGGAAAAAATAATTTGTTACTATGTGTTAAAAAATAATTCCTATGTGTTACTAATAGTACTGCCAAAGTTAACCTATGTTTCAAAACAGTAAATGGCAGTTAGTATGTTGAAAAAACTTATGAGGTTTTAACAGGCCTTCACTGTACCAACAGGTTGGTTTTTCTCTCACCCTTGGCTTTTCTCACTTCTGCCCTCCATCCTGGGCCCTTTGATTGGCTTCTAATCTGTAATTAGTTTTGGCCCATGGCTGTTTAAAAAACTTACAAATTTCATAAAAAGCCAGGTTGACGAAGCCACGGCTCGTCCCATTCAAGTGCATTATCACTGCTTGGCACTTGAGGATCAAGAATTGTCAGGTGAGCGGCCTGTGCGGCCCCCTCTCCTGAATGGGCCAAGCCTTGCCCGCGGCTCAGACTCTGCCTCTGACAATCCCATGGGCGTTAGACAAAGTACTGCAAATAAAAGAAGGCACAATCATGCCTTAGCGGGTTCTCTCTTGAGGGCAAGCTTAATCGCATGGAGGTTCATGTCTTAAAAACCCTCCCCCTCACAAAAGACATACACATGTACATATGAGGGATTGAGCCAATACCCTTCCCATAGTGAATAGTCAAGGTAATAGTTATTTCTCTACCTGGTCTTTCTAAAATAAAATAAAAGGGAGGAGATGTTGGAGGCCACAGGTCAGAGAATAGCCAGCTTAGCCTGATTACATCCCAGAGAAAAACAGCCCTGGGAAAGATCCTCCCTGCATGCCCTTCTCTCTTAGTGCTAGACTCTTGGCCAAGGGCTAGCCAGGATCTTGTCAATTGCAAAGCTCAAGTAAACAACTTGACCCTTAAGCTAGCCCAACCACAACTTCCTTTTTCCTGTGTACAGCTGTGTGTCATCAGTAGAGGATGTCTCCTGAGAATCTGAACCTTTAACCTCCTGTAAAGCCCCGCCCTCAGGGTATATAAGGCTTGCTGCCTCTGAATAAAGTCAGTGTGTATCATTCTCCTTTTCCTCCTACCTAGTATGTGTCTCTCTCTGTGTCTGTCTCTCTCTGTGTCTGTGTGTGTATACTTTTCTCTTCAACCTCGACGTCCCTCGCAGAGACTCGGACCCAGGGCCGTGCAGGTGCGGCAGAAGACAGTGGCTAGAGGAAGAAAACCCCTTCAGAGAGTAGGGATCTACAAATGTCCTTTAACTAACTCTCCTCCTGTGAGGATCTTTAAGAAGTGGCTTAGAATATTGCAGGTGCTCTGGTTTCAATGGCAATTTAGCAAAATTAAATGGGGCTCGGAAGGACTGGAGAAAGGCCAAGTTAAGAAAGAGCTGTGGCAACCAAGAGAGTGTCAGTGTGGTTACACATTGAATGACAGCAAACAATGCAGCTATTTGTTCTTTTCTGGGTAAACAGATGCCTACACTGCAGAATTCACCATGACTTTGCCCCTCATAAGGACTGCACTGAAGGCAGGAGCGTGCTCATCTGTAAGAGGCTCAGATGACACCTCTCTATTCCTTAGACACCTGAACGACAAACTAGCTTTTATATCTGAATCTCTGCCCAATTTCCCCATTCCCTGAATTATGCCAAACATCCTTTGTGATCCCCTGGGGAGAAAGAGGATTCTATTCACTAGGATGACTTTGAAATAAAAATTGGCATGCATTTGGAAAGAGGTCAATGTATTTTTTAAAAGAGATCAAATGTACGTTTGAAAACAAGAGGGTGCCCCAGTGTTTGCTCTGAACAAAAAAGAATGTGACTCTGAAAATATGTAAAGGGTTTATGATGTCTGTTTGAAGAAGAGAAACAACAGAGACACTATTGTCAATTAGATGTTTAAGCAAATTATCAGCAGAAAGTTTTATTTTGGAAACTACCATGCTTATCGGTGTGTCTCCTGGCTGGTATATAATAACTGTTCGCCAAATAGTTGGTAAGTAAATGATGGCTACACTCATGAAATGCCAAGCACTTGATATGCACGTCAAGCATGCAATGTGAAAGTGTTGCTTCTTAGCAACTCTCTTCTGGGTGAGAACGTGTATAGATGCTGAGTATACAGCTGCCCAAAGGCATGGAGGAGCATGGAGGAGGAGGTGGTAGACCTGGGATACGGACCCAGGCTGGTTGACCTCAGCATCTGACTCATCACCTTCTCTGGAACCAAGTGAGAGGAGGGGAAAGTAGAGGACAGAAAAGAGAACAGAAACCAGGAAGGTGAGGAGGACTTAAGGAGGGATTGGCCACAATGGCTGTTAGAGAATTGTTAGCAGTAGTCTATGGGGCAAATCCTGAAGGGTATTTGGATGGAGCATGCATGATGCTACAGAATGAGAAATGAGGGGGGAGCCAGAGTGTTGAGGAGCAGCAGGATCCCTGAGAGAAGAGAGCAAAGAAATGGCCTCAGGTGTGCAGTCATGAGCGTCCCGGTGGAGGCAGAGGCAGAAGGGTGTTCTGCTGGAGGCTTCTGTTTATACTAGGAATTGAGAAACATGTGCTTCTCTGACATCATAGGTGTGGGGCTCCTTTGGACAACTGGAAGCAGGTGAATGCCAAGACTTATGTCATAGAACACTTATGTGGCCTTTACAGTCATCTCAGGCTGGAGATGAAGAGTAGCCCACTTCTGCTGGGCATTGTCCATAACTTTGACAGCTTAGGACTGAGCTACACAACGTGGGCCTTTGGTTTCAACAGGAGTTTGTCGATGGCTTGGAGCTTGAAAGGGGTTGTGAATGATCAGACTGCAAGAGGCTAGGAGTCACTCTGAATGGTGTTTAAGAGCATGATGTGTAAGTGCCACAGTAGACAGGAAGTTCACTAAGAAGGGGCTTAAGAACCGAAAGCATGGGAAGGGATGGAAGGAGGAGAAGATGAAGTGATGATGATGAACATATGTCATGAGGGAACTGTAAGAGGGTGTGACTCCAAATGGACACTCAGTTCAGTGACTTTTCAGAGGAAAGTACTGCAGGGAGTGCAGGGTCTACTGGAGACACTGTGGGAAAAGCTTATTGAAGTGCAACTGGGAAGATTATGTGGACACCTTGGTATGCAGCTTCTTAGTTCTAGCCAACCTCCTCCATAATGTAACACATGGTTTCTCTCCTCTAGAACTCGCTATGTAGACCAAACTGGCCTCTATCTCTATCTTGCAGAGATCTGCCTGCATCTGCCTCCAAGTTCTGAGGTTAAAGGCATGTGCCACCAAGACCCTTTTAACCAACAAAATATTTAAAACTTTTTTTTTAGTTGCATGTGTATAAGTGTTCTGTGTGCATTTGTAAGTGCACTCCTCCATGCAATTCCTCTAGGAGTCAGAAGAGGGTGCCAGATACCCTGGAACTGGAGTTTCAGGCGGTTATTTGCTGTCATATGGGTGCTGGAATCCAAAGTTTGGAACTCTGCAAGAGATGAAAGCGCTCTTAACTGCTATGTCATGTCTCCAGTGCCTAATCTTTTAGATTGCAGAATAACTTTGCAATTACTAAAATTTTATTATTTTCATATTTACAAGGAATGAATCCCTCACAGAAAATATATTCCTCCTAAATATTTACATATTTTAAATAATTTTATATAAAGAAGTCATAGTACCTGTTGTATAAACTGCTTTACTGCTAAGTACTTGTGTTAAGTTGTCTGTAGAGTAAAAATCATAATAATTCCCTCATCATAGAAACAGCATAATCTGAGAGTTGGAGAGATGGGTGGATGGCTCAGTGATTAAGAGTGTTTGTGATCTCAGTTCTAAGCACCCGTGTCCAGTGACTCACAACCACTTGTGACTCAAGCTCCAGGGTATGCAGCATCCTCTTCTGACCTTTGCCAAAACTTGTACTTATGTGCAAAAGCTCCCCCCCACACACTTACACATCAATAAGAAAAATTTAAAAACCATTTTTAAAAAGCAGCATGCAGTAGGGGGTTCGGGGGAGAGATGGCTCAATGATTAAGAACACTGCTCTACCAGTGGATACAGGTTCAGTTTCCTGTACTTATATGGTAGCTAACAACTAACAATAATTACAGTTTCAGAGGCTCTGATGACCTCTTCTGACATCTGCAAGCATTGTGCTCATATGGTATATACATGCAGGCAAAACACTCATACACATAGACTAATCACAAAAACAGTTTGAAATTAGCATGTTATAAACTTAGCTCACAGTTGCTAAAATGACTTGTATATGAAACAGCATCTTCAGTTCATATCTCAAGTGCTCTACTATTCTGTTTTGTGCTTTGAAACCAGAGTTTTTTTTGTGTAGCCAGCAGGCCTGAGAGTCCCTGGATAGTTGAGGCTGGCCTCCCTCCCCAGTCTTCTGGCCACCTCTTGCCTCAGCCTCCAGTGCTGGGATGACAGGAATGCTTTACCAGGCTCAGCTCCAGGTCTCAGGCTTCATCTTTGCAAGGCAGAATGAGATTCAGTTCCTTAGTAATTTTATGTTCCTGACTAAATAAATTGGCACTATAATGAAGTGATATCATTAGCTAAGTTACTCTCTCTTTGACCAACCAGCTGTGAAACCTCTGAGTCCTGGTGCTTCATTACTAATTCAAGTGGTACCTGTCATTTCCAATTATTCAAATAGAGCAATATCTATCAGTATTTCGTAGAACACAATGTTTAAATTGGTATGCTTCAAATTTGAATAAAATATAACTTCGATTTGTATTTGCGGAAATGGAAATTTGGGAGGGAGGCCTGTTATTGGTACACGTGATATCTCCTCTTTGGGGACAAAAGTCTCTTTTGCTGGGAAAAGTCTTGGCGTATAATCCTGGGCTCTGAATGCCTCTGTGGGAGTATTAACCAATATGAAGAAGGTGGTAAGAAGGTGACTGGTAGAGGGGAGCAGGAGAGATAGCTTGGTGATTAGGAGCATGCAATACTCTTGCATAGGACCCAAGTTCTCAACAACCATGTCAGGTGACTGGCAGCATCCTCTTCTGGCATCTCTAGGCACTTGCATTCACATGCACACACAATTAAGAAAATAAAAAAGATATTTTAAGGGCTGGAGAGATGGCTTAGAAGCTAAGAGCACAGGCTGCTCTTGCAGAAAATCTGGTTTGAATCCCAGTACCTACACAGCAGCTAACAATCATAATAACCATCTATAACTCTAGTTCCAAGGGATCTGACACCTTCTTACCTCAGAGGGCACTGTATGACATAGGTACATTTACATATTTACATACATGTAAGCATAGCATTCATATACAGAAAATAAACATATATATATATATAAAGAAAACTCATGGGAATCCTGCTTCAGTCTCCCAGGTGCTGTTACAGGCATGAGATACCATCCTTGGATCTTTGCTCAGCCTTGCAATTCACAGGACCTGGCACGGTGCTTACTGCTTTGTGTATCCCATGTAGATATTATCTAAGAAGGAGGATGGAGGGAAGAAAGGAAAAGAGGGAGGGAGGAGGGAGGGAGGAGGGAGGGAGGAGGGAAGGAGGAGGAGAACAAGTGACTGCGCATTGTCTTATTTCGAAGGGATCTGGAGGAACTTAAATTCCCTAGCACTGTTCTGCCTCAACATGAGACACAAACTCAGAGCCAGTAGAGGCGACAGCACAGCACGGGCCTCAAGCGACCAAGACGAAGTCATTGCCCTCTCATACCGTTTCACGGCGCATTGATATGTCATGGTGACAGAGCTGGTGTCTGAGAATGGCTTGTCCCTGGGAGCCATTGTGTTGTTGTGGCATGTATTTGTCGAGAACATCCTAAGGAAGATTCACTGTTCCTGTTTTAGCCCATGCTGATTTAATTTTGTGAAGAATTCTTACTGAAATGACTGCAAAGACACTCACAAAAGACAAAAACCAGAACATAAATGTTCTGGAATGTGCTTCGGATCGCTCAAGCGTGGAAATCACACAGGGTGCTGCTTGGCTATTTATAGCCTCAGCTTTTATTTCCACAAAGCAGATGTGGTATCTCTTCATAGCCCCTTCAAGCTCAGCCAACTCCTGAGACATTCTTAATCTGCTCTGGGTTTTACTCTTATCTGAATCATTAGCACCTATCATTATTGTCAACTGATACTGGTTATTGTATCAACATCTATTTGAAGAGGACCAAGGGCTGGAGATTGTTGTTTGAAAAGGTGAATATATGTTCGAGTTTGAATTAAAGTGCTCATGGGAAAAATCAAGAACCTGAGTTCAAAACCTGATAAAGTCACTAAGGATTTCTTCTCTGTTCGTGGGCATACTGGACTGTTGTCTTTGGACCAATAGAGTCAGGGGTGAGTGAAAACACAAATGAACTCTGACAAATGTCATTCAGGAAAGGAGCTGAGGGGGTCAGTGAGACTCTGGGCTCTTAGAGAGGGACAGGGGGACATCCCAAAGTTGTTGTTATGACTTTTTGTCCCCATCAATAAGTTTCTATTTCTCAGAAATGTAGGCCATTTCTCACCACTCTTTATCTGACATATTGCAGAGAGCAGAGGAGGTTGGGTACCCACTCTTACCCCAGTCAATGAGCAATTCAGTTACTTCTCTTCTCGTGGACTGAGACAGAGATAAGTCTCTACTAGAGGCGGGTGTATAGATCTCTTTAGACCAATAAAAAAATGAAGGGGACAGGAATGGTGGCTCAGGTCTTCGATCACAGCACTAGAAAGGCAGATGCATACGGATCTCTGTGAGATCAAGGCCAGCTGGGGCTAAAAGGGAGACCCTGTCTCAAAAAAGAGGTTGGGAGGGAGGAAGAAGAAGAGGAAATCACTGACTGGGGTACCCCAAATTCAAATAAAAACATGGCGCCCTTTAGATTCAGTAGTTCCCCCAGCACAGAGGAGGAGCTTCTCCACCTAAGAAGTCTACAGTGATCCCAAATAAGCTTCACTGTCACCTTTTTAAAGAACTGTTTTCTTGTTTTTTAATTCCTTAATTGACAGAAAAGGAGAAACTTCCTGCTAGTTGATATCACAATGACTTCACACAGTGTCTTGGAACCACAGTCAGACCTGTACCTATAGGGCATAAGTTCCCACAAGGTGATATTACTTCATTCAAGAAATCCAACTTAAAGCACACTAATATTACACTGATTTGGACTTCCTAGGGCTCTGGGAAGGGGGAACAGTAAGTCACCGGGTCTCAGGTTGCTTTATGTTACAGGAATTCTGGATTTAAATTTCCTATTTGGTTCTGATTAGTTATTAGACCATAGATAGGTTAGCTTCATGCAAAACTACTTCCTCACATTTGAAGTCTAGAGGACAATTCTGACTTTCACAGAGAGTTAAGAAAATTAAGATATGATCCATGCAGGCTAGTAGAAAAGTGTTTTGCATGCAATCCTAGTGCTGAAATAAAGTAGACTCCTCTTTTTACTTTTGAGGTGTGTAGTATAGCCATTCTTTCCAAAGCTGCAGGTTTTCTGTGGAATTAACCATACAATGTATTAGTTACTTGTTCATTGCTGCAACAAAATGCCTGATAATGGCAACTTCAGGAAGGAAGGGTTTATTCTGGTTCATAGTCTGAGGGTACAGTCCATCACGGCAGGGAAGTCAGGTGACAGGAGCTTGAGGCAGCTGGTCACATTGCAGAGATGAATGCTGGAGCTCAGCTTGCTTTTTCCTTCTTATTCTGTTCAGAACCTCAGCCCTCAGGATGGTTCTGCCCACAGTTAGGGCAGATTGTCTTAGGTCAATTAACTTAATTTTAGATCCTGTCAGGTTGACAATCAATAGTAGACTTCCACAGATGTCTACTTGCTCTGTAGAGGAGAGATTTTGCCTTAATCTGTTTATAATGATTGTTTGTTGCAGTCACACTGACAATCCACTTATCCAGTGTAGCAGCATGACTTAGCTCCCGCTTGGCCCTCCTGATGACCTACATGCATACCTCCATTCCTTAAGTTTTCTTGACTCATCTGATTTCATTAGGGTTTTTAACTCATCCCCTCTCCCACCACATTCTTTCAGTTAGCAAGAAACCCTGGATACTCTACAATGCACAGCCCTGACTGAACTGTTCCTGTAGAAAGCCTGTAATAGTTTCATCGTCACTGGCTTCTCCCTGATTAAGAGTGGGCTTGCTAATAGGAGGGGCCAGGGGTAAAGTTTCACAAGCAGTACAAACCAGATGGCCCACTTCTACTAGACCCTATGGAGAACTTTCTGCCATGAGTTCAAATTTGAAAGCCAACTGTATTATCATCTTTAATTAGTAGAATCCATTCTGTGGCAAGGCAATTAAAGAAACTATGCGACTGCTGAAATGGAGAGGCCATCCCCAAAGTCCTGGTCCGAACTTAGGAAAGATGCAGCTTCTTAATTGCATTCTTTTTGAAACTGATGAGAGGAGAGTGTCTTCTGCTGGGGAGGTGAGAAGTGTGGGGCCTTTCTGATTGTGCAAGTACACTCCCTAGGTCACAGCTGCACCTGCTTTTCCTGCCTCCATGTGGTGCCCATATTCATTCTCCCAAGAAGCAATAATTAGGCACCAATCATATACCACAGAAACCATTCATAGAACTGGGAGAAACCAAGCACTAAGAGAAAAATAATGCTGCAGAGTTACATAAGAAAAACTGGGATGTCAAGGGTGAGGTGTACTGTTCTTATCCCAGAAGACGGAGCAGCTTCGTGGGAGAGGTGACTCTGAGCAGGGTGTATGTTATGACTGTCGGGTAAATTTTTCTCTGCCAGGTCAGGCCCTGGATGCCTGCAGCATTGTGCTGGGAAGGGCTGTGAAGTTAGAATGTTGGCTCTTGCTGTCTCTCATGGCCTGGAATGGACAGAGAAGCTGCACTCTCCCTGTATGCAGCATCCTCGTCTACAACTTAACTCCCCATATGTGTGTTTCTGGAGGACAAAAATTCAGAATCACAGCTAACAAAATGGCTTAATGGGTAAAGCCATTTCACTTGCCATCAAATCTGATGACCTGAGTTTGGTCCCTAGGACCCACTTGGCTGAAGGAGAGACCCAACAACTCCTGCAAGTTGTCCTCTGATCTTCTCCTGTGTGGCCTTGCACATGACTGCACACACACACAAATTACATTTTTTAAGTGGATGTGATCTGGGTGTTCACTCATTCCTTATATTTCACAACAAATTGAGGAAGAAGCTTTAACACATCAATTCGAACACACATATGCTCACATATATTTTAACTCATATTTCCTCTCACTCACACTCGTAAATATCCATAGAATTAATAACAGATTCAAAGCTCTTTATTGTATATCAAATGTCTGTTCCTCCCTCTATAAAACATGTTCCAATCCAGTGCAAAATGCCTGATATTCTTTCTGTATAATGGCAGAAAAAAAGAACATCGATGCAGCTTGGTCAGAAAGTATCTCACATTATAAAGAATGCAGAACATGCTGTTGACTGACAGTGCGTGGCTGTGCACTACTCTTCTCTGAAAAATTATTCTGTGAGAATTTCAAGTCCTTTAAAATTCTGCCTATGTTTGGTAACTGACACATTCTGATTCATGATGAAGAGTTTAGAGTGAAAACTACTGTCTCACTATAATATTTTATCTGTCACAGAGAAGGGCAAGCAATATAAGGCAGAAGTGAGTAATTGTGGAGTCCAGCATTTTCTCAGTCAGCGAATCCTGGAGAAGATGGGTGGATACATCTGTACAAATATGGCATTAGACATACTGAATTCTGCTGCCTGATTCTTTAGTTATTTTCATTACATTGTTTTAAACTATTGTATTCTTTTGAGACAGGGTCTTCCTGTGGCCCCAGCTGGCCTGGAACTTACTATGCAGACCAGGCTGGCCTTGATCTCCCAGAGATGCACCTGTCTCACCCTCCAGACTGCTTGGATTTAAGGAGTGCATCACCACATCCAGCTCACAGCCATATCTTTGACTTTGACTCCTCTTCTGTTGAGTCTCAGGATTAGAGCCCTGCACGAATGGCAGCATTCACAGGTGATGCCACTGACTTCTGTACCTGAGTGCCTTTTAGCTTGTGATCCACACAAGACATCTCCTTTTTGCCCTTCCACTCAACTTCCCAACCTTCTCCATTCTGCCTCTTGCCCAAAATGAACCACACTGATCAGCTCTTTCAGATCTTTGAATCAAATCAACGCACTTCCAGGATCTGTATCTCTGGACCACAGTGATATACCTTCAAGATGTCTAGACCAGGTTGATGAATTCTGGGGATGTCTGCACCACATGAATATATTTCCAGGATGTCTGAACCACACAGATACACTTCCAAAATCTCTGACTCCAAGTGGATCTCTGTAGCCAGGGATAAAGTATGATGGGTGGAGGGACAGGACTTCAGTTGCTTACTTCCCTGACCCACTCCAATGAAACTGACTGTGTCCTTTGAGTGGTGATAGTCCACAATTTCCTCCCTTCCAAGTCATAGTAACTTCTTTTGTGTTCATGTCTTTGAGTCTGGGGAATAACTGCAAACATTGCATCTCCCTCCTACCATTCAAGATGATTTAATGTTTCATCAGTTTCTTCTTGGATTAAAGCACCTGCTTCTGTCTAGGCATATCACTTTATGTATACTCATGGCATAAGTGTTCTTTCAAAATTAATACTGAAGCTTTTAAACTGATATTTCAATATAAATATTGAAACAGTAATACAAATGACATAGAGATATGCTAGAAAATCTTTAAAATCTTTGAAAATGGTTTGTATTTGATTGAATTTAAAGCTTACTCACTTTGTTCCTCCAAGCTTTTTATGGGTTGACATTTTGGTTTTTATTTTATGTCTTGAGTTTACATTTAATAAAACAGAAGAGCGGAAGAGATGTTCCCAAGGTCACTTGGAAAATAAGCCTCATACTAGAATCCAAATTTTGTCAATTTTCCAGGCATGATTGTCTTTAGCAATCATGAACATTCAAGTGAACATTCAAGTAATACTCCCAAAGAGGGAATCGTAAGTTCTGCAGATCAGCCTTTGAAGAACGTGTAGAATTCATATTTCAGCATTTGATGGAATCCAGTTGTCTTTGATGCCTCAAACAAATATATGTCACATTATCCAGAAAGTTCATATCCCAAATACCTACCTAGTATACAGTTTATCTCTCTTTCCTAGGGACACTCAAAGCAACACAGAGAAAGTAGATAGTAATAGTGAGGTCAACATCATGTGGCACAGGAACACAAAGGAGAAGTCAGTAATCAGTGCAGCTCCGGGGCACAAGAAAAGCAACAAGCTATGGTATGCTGTGGAAGAGAATTCAAGAGTGACATGAGATAAGCAGTATTTGTGACACCAACAGTGTAGACCAGGGTGAGCCATGATGTCAGGTTCTCTGAATCCCCCTGATGAGTTGCCTCTGCAGCATGGCAGGTCTCTAAGAAGAAATGCCTTCTTCCAGGAGACCTTGAGGGCTGCTGGGTAGTGATGTTCTCTAAGCCTCTTCAGAGAACCCAGGTGTTCTGCTCATTACACACTCATAATGGGAACTGCCTCCCTTCCCTTTTCCTGCTCTCTGTTTTGAGTCTAGCTCTTCCGCACACTTTAGTTTGTGTTTCCAAAGAAGGAATGATGAATCAAGTTGCTTGTTAAGGATGTTCAGTTCTCACTTCCTGGTGTTCTTCTCTGGAACTCATGTGGTTTGTTCAGACACAGGATCTGCTGTCTTTGTTAGTGATATTCCATTGGATCAACACCTTCAATGGAGCTTTATTGCCTAGAATTTTGTCACCTTGAAAATTTTGTCTTCTGTTGTCTTTGTTTTATTTGTCACTGGGGGTTGGATCTAGGCTATCACAAATGCAAGTGTTTCAATCTAATCCTTTATGTACATTTTATTTTGAGACAAAGCCTCACTAAATTGTTAGTCTTGACTTCGAAAACGCTCTATAGTCGCAGAAATTCAATTTTCAGTCCTTCTGCCTCAGCCTCCTGAGCTCCATAGATGTCAAGCCTGTTACAGCTGGCCTCAGCCTCCTGAGTACCAAAGGTGTCAGGCCTGCTACAACTGGCCTGACTTTTCTCAGCAGCTACTTTCGTCTGTGTTATTCAAATGAGCTGCATGAAATTTCCTTGAATATGTGTCAATGTAGCCCATTCATTTTAAGTCAAAACAAATTCATATGCTAATCTTTAATTCATATGAATTCCATTATATCCTGTGACACTAAAAGAAAGGTTTCCTGATCATCCTAACATGCACTCTGTGAGCATTGCTTAGGATCACATTTTCTCAGTGAGCTCAATAAACCTAGATGCTGTTTGTCCCCAGGGTTATTAAGTACACTCAGATTTCTAACACTACTAGTTCTTCCCAGATTTTGCTGAAATGCATTTTCACAGAGAAATATTTAGGTCACTTACTAGAAGCTTTCTTTGACCTGGAAATTTCATTATGGAATGGTTCAAATTTTATTTTATTTTATTAAGTCACTGTATATGCTTTAAAAATAGCACGATTTCCACACCCAAGCAATAGACAGACACTAGAAATTATAATGATGGTTACTGAACTGTAGTCATCACAGTATGAGACACCTACTCCCACAAGAAATCTATTTCATGAGCTCTTTCAAGTTGCTTATTTTTGTAATCAAGAATTGAGCTCGGATCTGGAGCTGCAAGGGATGGAAGAGATGTGACTCTCCCTATTAAGAAATATTATTTCTAACCAGTTAACTCACAGGACGACCAAGTTCTCCACTAGTTCTCTGCTGCCCTCAAACGTATTCCCCAGAGTTACTGGTCTCTGTAGTCTTTCTCGCTCAATGTCAGCAGGGGCAGAGGTGAGAACAGGTGTTTGAGAATTACAGCAGCACTTGCAGAGCATCTTGTCCTACCTATCCTCAACTTGTGTCCAGGCAAGGGGTAGGGCAGAAGCTATACACACTTGTACATCTTCAAGACTTGCACCCTCACCCCCACCACCACAAAAAAGCCTGGCAGTACCACACACTGTAGGGAATTAGCCACTTCCCTTTATGAATATGTGGCCGACCCAGAACTTGGCCTCTGCCCAGTGCCTTAAGAAAGCATTAGACCATGCGTTATAGCCCAGGCTAATATCAAAATTCTAAGCACAGCTTCTACTGAATATGTACCATCATAAATGAGAACAACTGAAACACTGTCTCCTGGGACTGTGGATTTATTGTCTGATCTTCCCCTCAGTCCAGGCTAATGACTTTTTGCTCAGTCTGTTTTTACAGCCAGCAATCATTACACTTTCCATACCACGGTGAAGCATCTTCATCCAGAACTACCCTGATCTCAGGGACACATGTGTTCACCTAGACAGACCATTAGTTTCCTACACCGAGTGTCATGGAAGTCTGACTTCTATTTTCTGAATTGTAGCTGAACAGGGAGAAAAGTTGGAGGCGTCAGAACTTTGAAATGAAAGAGCCTCTTGCAGGAATCCAGCTTTATCAAACCCTAACATTCTTATTCCTTAATTCTTCCACACAGGGGAAGCAAGCCCTAAAGACTTAATTGCTTTAGTTAACGTGCAGAGAGCTGATCCTGTTTTCCAAAGTTAGTGCTCCAAATGGGAAAAGGCAATGGCCTTTTGTAAACAGAATCTAATCTTCAGTCACACATTTGGAGGTGAAAACTCCCATCATGTTGCTTATAATTATCAGATGATAATAATGGCATAGACCCAAGAAAGGAGATATATTTAGCTACCCAGAAATGAGCTCTAATGTGTGCTGCAAGATTCTGAACACCTGTGGTGCCACATCTTTTCATACCTGCAACAGAAGACCTAACGGAAGTTCCTTCTGTAAGTGTAAGCAGAAATGAAGAGTGTGTGATCTGAATTTTGTGTTCTTGAGTTTTCCTTTTGGGAACCCATGTAGCAAAAGGTGAGCCCTAACCTCAACTCATTTACATAAATGTTACAGGTTCATGACTGTCTCTGTCTTACCTGGTCATTGCTACTACCTTAAGTGTAGTTGTCAATAAATTCCCCTCTACTGAGTCTTCTCGTAATACGTTTGATCTAAGACCTTGGTCGATATCTTAGAAAAAGATATGATAATAACAGTGTTCTTACGTATCTCAATGTTGCACTGCAATGAGGTCCTGTGCCTGGTATTTGTACTTAGCATCACATGTCGGAGGTCTCTCCCACACACTGCAGGCAAGACGAGTTCACTTTCTGTAAGTGTCAATGGAGTTCTTGAAGCTTCAGTTTGTAAACACATATCATAAGGATGGTGTGTCTGTGTCTACTGGATTAAGCAGCTTCTCGGTCTACTGGATGGTGAAGAATTTTCATTGCTTTGAACAGCTTTTGTGCATGTGGGGACTGTGCTTTCCTATTTATTCCTAATTCATATTACAGGATGCTATAATGAAATATTCAAAGTCAGTTTCCTCAACTTCTAACTTTAAGTTCAAAAAAATTAACATTATATTTACATGGTCAATAAATTTTAGTAGGTAATTAAAATTCAAATATAGTCATGTATGATTTAACAATGTTTTGGGTGATGGAAGACCACATATATGAAGATTGTACCACAAGGTCATCACCAAAAGGAATCAGTAGGATATATATATATATATATATATATATATGTATATATATATGTATATAAATATGTATATATATATGTATATATGTGTGTGTGTGTGCAACAATAGTAATCAAGGAAGAGGAAGAGTACAGGAAGTTGAGAGGGAGTGGGGGGGGGAGAGTGGAAGGTTGAAATGATATAACGCACTATTGACGTAAGAAATTTTCAAAAAAAATTTAAAGAGTTAAACAATGCCTTGCTGGTATAAAAAACTAGAGGGAAGCATATTAGTTAAAAAAACTACTGAAAAATTACATATAAAATATCTCTATATGAATCAGTGTGTATACCTGAAGGCTATGTAACAAGAAACAGTGCCAGACAGGAGAAACATCCCTTTGAGATGTTGGCCAAGATACTCCAAGAGATTCCCAAAATTACACAGGCTATTGCCACACTCCTTGATTGCCTCCCAGAACTTGAAGGTAAGAACCTATTGCTGAAGATAAGACATACTTCGAACACAGTATTAGTGCCATGGAGCTTCCTCTCTTGAAGGCTAGTGTTCCAGTTTGTTTTCAATTGCTGTGACAAAACATTCTGACGAAAACCATCTTGTGGAGGAAAGGGTTTATTTTATCTTACACCTTCTGGGAGACAGTTTATCACTGAGGGAGCCAAAGGTAGGAACTCAGGGCACAGACCAAGGAGGATAGTTGCTTCCTGGCTTGCTCCCTCAATTCTTGCCCAGACTTCTTTCTTATATAATAAAGGACCACCTACCCTGGGGTGGTACTGCTTCAGTGGCCTGGGCCCTTCCACATCACTCAACAATCAAGAAAATGCCCCACAGACATGGCCACAGGCCAGTCTATTGGAGGCAACGCCCCAATTGAGGCTTCATTTATCCAAGTGTGTCAGGTTGATAGCATAGCTAGCTCTCATAGTTTTGGAGCACACTATGCAAACTGCTAAGAGAGAATGTCAACCAATAGTCAAATCCCATCTTAAGGCCTAATAACCACAAGTGTTCATCATGCAAATTACATTGTGCAGTAGTGGCACTTCTGTGTTAGGGGTAGTCAACAGCTACCAAGTTGGACTAAAAACCTATAGGAGGGAACTCATATGTGGTACCATTAAACATAGCCAAATACACATGGCTGGAGAGGTCATAGATCTTAGAGAAAACCTCAAATTTTCACACCACTAGACGAATATAATTTCTTACTATGTAGTAAATATGAATCCTTATATTTGCAGACAAGTAGGTCAGTCACCACTCATCAGAGGCTTCTTTTGCAACATATGGAGATTATTACAAGAGTTCAATAAGTGGTCACATACAGAGATTAAGCATCTGTGATGTGCCCAACCTTAAGTGACATATCTATAATGGGACTTTTACACCTAAGTCTCAGGGCAAGGGGTAGAAAGAATATTAATGCATCTCTCAACTCTCATCAGTGAAGTTCCCCCATGCAACAGGATAATGAACATAAAGGGCTCCAAATGACCAGAGCACAGAGAATAATACTCTGCATAGTGTGACTCCTTGGACAGGACTCCTATATTAAACTTAACCTACCCAAGGCTCAGAGACCATTGTGGAAGAGGGGGTGGAAAGATTGTAAGAACCATAGGAGGGGGTTCATTACTACATGGAAACAGAATCTTACAGCCTCATGGGACCTTACTCAAATGAACTTTGAGCAATGGTGACAGCATGCACAAGACCCATGCAAACTCTAGCAGACAAAATCTCAGCATAGCACTGTAGAAATGAACAGTGGGCCCAATCTTAGCTAAAAAATTATTAGACAGTTAAGTACTGCTAGGTGAAGAAGAGCTGATCTTCTTTATGAGAATGAATCTGGGTAGGCTGACTAAGCCTCAGTGGGTGAACTTACCCTGAGGGACACCTAGGGACACTAACCTGATTTGATAGGCCTCAACATAAATAATAGAATGTATGAAATCCAGCAGGGGTGGTCTATGGGAGACTCCCAATGAGGAAGATGATATAAAGATGATTTACAAGAATTCAGTGAAAAATATACAAAATTTCAAAAAAACAAAATTAAGAAGTTTCTTCACATATTAATACGGCAGTCCTCTTAGTTTGTGTAGCATGCTTCATGTATATTTACACAATGACTGAATCCTCCAAAGGCACTATTCCCAGAAAGTGTCCCTGCTGTCTAGCTATATATAATTATATTTTAAGTGAATTATAAATCCAATTATTTCATTTCTTTTAGAGTTATTGCAATGCCCATTAAAAATAAAACTCTCTAAGTATTAAAAGGATTCTAGAAAGTATACTGTGTTGGACTTTGAAACTGAGTTTTCTTGAGTTCTATAGCATGCTAATGCTGAGAGAACTGGAGGATGCTATGATAAGGGAAGTAAGCTGGGCAGACCAAGACAAGCTGTCTGGATCCCCTGCCCATGCAGAATGTGAAAAACAACCCCAAAGGGTCTTAAAGAAGTCTTTGTAAAGGACTCGCTAGAGAGTCATGGGTAGAGAACTGGGGAGATTCTGGTCAAAGATACTAAGTCACTGTTGAATGAAAATAGTAATTAAGTTAGAATAGTGTACAGGTAGGGAGCTGTAGATGATAAATCAATGCACTTCAGCTTTTAAATACCCTGGAAGAAAGGATTTTCAAGGTTTTCCTCACAAAGAAATAAATGGTCAATGTTTTAGGAATTAATGTTTGCTCTGGTTTGGATGTGGCATGGTGCACACATGTCCTGAGACATCACATGGTACCTTATACATATGTGCAATGTAAAACAAGGGTTTGTGTGTGTGTGTATGTGTGTGTGTGTGTTGTGGGTGCCTATTCATGTCTATGTACATGTGTGTAAATGTATGTGAAGGCCAGACGTTGATGTTGGGTGTCATCTATAGTCACTTTCATCTTTGATTTCTGAGACTGGGTCTTTCTTTGAACTCAGACCCCACCAATTCAACTGGACTGGTGGGTAATGAGATCCAGGCATCTTCCTGCATCTGCCCTCCCAGTGATGGGACTATAGACACACACCAAGTGCCAATTTTACTGTGGATATTAGGTTCTGAATTCAGGTCCTCATGTTTGCAAACTGGCCTCTAAGTGATTTTCCCAGCTCTATCATGTGCAACTTTTATGCATTAATGGCAAGTGTTACAATATACATTGATTAATCTAGCTAATCTAATAAATAAATGAAAGAAAGCTCTTATTTAGATTAAATGTCTTTTTAAGCCTTTTAGAGAATTCATTGGTGCAACTTCCCCATCATATCTAGAATATATTAACTAAGAGCGGATGTCTTATCCTCTGGCTCTTACAGTTTTCCACCCCTTCTTCCATGATGCTCCCTGAGTCTTAGGTAAAGAATTCCATTGTGGAATTGCCACTTACAGCTGGTCACCTAACAGTCATGTACTCTCCGTGTTTGACTGTTGTGGAACTTTGTGATAGTCTCCATCTGTTGCATAAACAATTTTCTTTGATGAGTGGTGAGAGGCACAGTTGTCTATAAAAATAAGGATATGTATTTAGAATATAGTAAGAAATTACTTTGATTTAGAGAAGTGACAGGTTCTATAACCTCTCCAGTCATGTTTACTTGCCTATATTTACAGTACCATACCTAAACCTCCTCCCACTAAATGGGCCTTAGGTCCAATTAGTCAGCTATTGATTATTCCCAAAGTAAAAGTGCTAATGGAGATAATTTGCTGGACCAGCCTTTGTTGTGGTTTGTAGACTTCACAGCTGCATATTGATTGGTTTTTTTCCTTGGTAGATTTTGCATAGGATCTTGTGATACTATGTAATATAGTCTTTAGGTGTTTCTCAGTCAATTCCTGCTCAATTGCTCCAAGTCCTTTTTGAAGTATGTGGTATCTTCAGCAACAGGGTTTTACCTTCAAGTCTGGAGGCAAGCAAGGGTGGTGGCAATAGTCTGTTATTTTGGGAGTTTCTTAGACTATGTTGAGCAGCACTTAAAATTACAATGTCTTATATTTTCTTTATTCTTTGTATGTTTGGCATGTGTGTGTGCTCATGCTTCTGCATGTGTGAGTGCTTACATGTATGTGTGTGGGAGTGCATGCATGTGTGTACACAAACATGTGGATTCCAGAATATAGCCTCAGGTGCCTTTTCTCAGTTATAGTCCTCCTTGGTTTTAAAGACAGCATCTCACTAACCTGGAACTCAAGTAAGCTAAGCTGGCATGTTAGTGAGACCCAAGAATCTGCTTCCTCTTCATCCCTAGAGTTGGTATTACAAGAGAGCACTATACTTGGCCTCTTCAAACATGGGTTTGGGGCAATTAAACTCAGGCCCTGCTGCTTGCAAGACAAGTGCTTTACCAACTAACTCTCTCTCCTCAGCCCTGGTACTATTTTCTAATTTGTAAGTTTTAAATGAGAGTGCAAGTGTAATAGGTTGCCCTTGTGTGCTAAAATTAAATATATCAGACATTTAAAGACACTGTATGCTATAATTGCACCTATATCTACCTATTAAACCTTTAAAGACTCAATTTAAAACTTTAGAGTCTTAATTCACTTCAACACTTCCCTAATATGAATTG
Organism: Eospalax fontanierii; assembly: GCA_035773235.1. NCBI lineage: Eukaryota > Metazoa > Chordata > Mammalia > Rodentia > Spalacidae > Eospalax > Eospalax fontanierii. Next base: position 63,658,928 of record CM069529.1, on the reverse strand, counting down.
GCTAATGTGGAGACAATCTTAAAATGTTCAGTTACCCAGGGCACCTTTTACAAGCAAAATTTGACTTGTCCTATAAGAATCAGACTTCTTTCCTTAGCTGAGCACAGTTAGTATTGATCAGATGTTTTTGAGTGAGGCATGATTTGAAACTGAAAATATCCCAGTGGCTGGTTTTTAATACCTTGAAAGGCTGCCAGTGGTTCTTCTTTTCCTCAGTAAGGTTCTGTGTCCACATTGTCCATCACTGAGCCCTCTAGCTTGTAGACATATAGCCACCAAGAGTGCCCTCCCCTTGGAGTGCCTCCCTGATGATGTGAAATGTCTAATGTATTTACTGCTTCTTTCTGTTTTGAGTTCTACCCCATCCTCCTTGTGTGTTGTTGGGAATTGGGCAGTTATGTACAATTTTTATGCTTTCTTTTAATTCAAAAGATTCTAGTTTCTGTGATATCCTATTAAAGTGACACCCACAGTTGTTATTTTTAACCCTTTCTGGAAAGTGACTTTATGCTTTTGACTATTTTATGACTAAAATTATTGAGTAATTTTTATTAAATGACAATGTCTAAAAATCTGCTTTCAGGCTCTTTTAACGTTAATATATGCTATCATAGAAATAACACATGTAAGTGTCATGCAATATCTTACTACACATTCTTTTGAATATATTCTCTTTTATAATTATGATTTTAATGTTTTGAGAATTTTGTATATGAGGATACTGTATTAAGTATCAGTACAATAGACTTAATTTTTCTCATTTTACCTATCTCTCTCTTTCTCTATAATATATATAATTTGAAACTGTTACAATTTATACTGTAAGAGTACATGGGAAACCTCCCACTCACAATAGCCTCAAAAAATATCTAATAACAAATGTGACCAAAGACATTAGAGATTTCTACAATGAAAATTTTAAGTCTTTGAAGAGATTGAGGACAACACCAAGAGATGGAAGAACTCCCATGTACACGGATTTGAAGAATCAATATAGTGAAAATGATCATCCTGCCAAAAGCAGTCTACAAATTCAATGTCATTCCAATTAAAATCCCCAGGACATTCTCCACAGAAATTAGCAAAAACAACCCTAAAACTCATTTGGAATTACAAAAGATTCCAGATAGCCAAAGCAAACCTGAGCACAAAGAACAATTCTGGAGGATTACCATAGCAGATCTCAAACTATATTACAGAGCTATAGTCATAAAAATAGAATGATATGAGCACAAAAACAAACACATAGATCAATGGAACATAACTGAAGACCCAAACATGAGTGCATGCAATTTCAGCCACTTCATATTTGACAAAGTTGCCAAGAACACACATTGGAGGAAAGACAACATCTTCAACAAATGCTGTGGGCAAAATTGGATCTTCACTTGTAGAAGAATGAAACCAGACCCTTATCTTTCACCTTGTGCAAATGTCAACTCCAAATAGATCAAAGACCTCAATGTAAAACCTGAAACTCTGAAAATGATAGAAAACATAGGCGGTAACCTACAAGATATAGGTGTTAAGAAAGTACTTTCTAAATCAGACATCAGTTGCTCAAGAATTAAGGTCAACAATCAATGAGTGAGACCATATTAAACTAAAAGTCTTCTGCACAGGAAAAGAAGCAATCAAAGAAGTGAAGAAAAAACTCATATAGTAGGAGAAAATCTTCACCAGTGACATATCTGACAGAAGTTTAATATCCAGAATATACAAAGAACTCAAAAAACAAAGAATCAAGAAAACAAATGACCCAATTAAAAGATGGACTATGGTTATGAACAGAATGTACTCAAAAGAAGAAAGGAATATTGCTAAGAAATGTCTTAGTACTTAGGGCAATGCAAATTAAAACCACTGTAAAATTTCATCTTATCCCAGTCAGACTGGCTAAGATGAAGAGAACAAATGATACCAAATGCTGGAGAGGATGTGGGGAAAGAGGAACTCTCATTTTCTGCTGGTGGGATTGCAAACTCATGCAACCACTACGTAAAGTGGAAAACACTGTGGATAACTCTTTAAAAACTAAAAATAAACTACCATATGATCTTGTTATACCTCTCCTTGGCATATGCCCAAATGAGTCCTATTGCAAATATACTTGTACAGCTATGTTTGTTGCTGCTCTTTTCACAATAACTAAGGCATGGAAGCAACCTAAGTATCCCTTAATTGAGGAGTAGATATTGAAAATGTGGTGCATTTACATAATGGTGTTCTACTCAGTGATAAAGAAAGATGAAGTCATGACATTTGCAGGTAAATGGCCAGAACTTGAGTGCATTCGTCGTGACCTCATGGTCAGTATCAATCTCTTTGTGTTACATATTCCACTGCGGTGATATACAAGGCTCTTCACACTGTTTTTATCATAGTAGATCCTTACTGATTCTTACCACGACATCTTAATCATGCTTTTGTGTGTCTTGGGATGAAAGCTGTGAATCTGACATTCTGGGAAGCATACAGTTGGGTTTTTGATCCATTTCTTAACTCCCTGAAACCACTAATTTATTTTCCACAACTTTATTTCCATAATGTCATATAAATAAAATTATATAACATATAACTCTTCGGGATGAGCTTCTTCTATTAACATAATTCATCAGGGTTGCTGGTCTACGAATACTAAGTCTGCTCCTGAGTAGTACTCTATTGTCATGATGCATCACAATTTAAATATTTGTCTTGTTAAAGTACATTTGGTTGTATTCCAGTTTGGGGAAATTCTCTTCTCAGAGGGCTTTTATGAGCATTTTAATATGCATGTTTTCTGTAAAGTGTTCCTTTCTTTCAAATAAATATTGGCTAGACAGTACAGCTATACTGTGTTTCACTTTTTAAAAAGATACTAAGAATTTTGAAAATTAAATGAGATACTGTGCATTAAGAATCTCAAACAAAACAGTGAGTCAAGCAGGCCTGTCTTTGTTGATTTCACTATTTAGCAGCCTAAACACCTGAGTGAGAACCTCCCTCATCTCATTCCAGGCAAGTGATTCATCATGCTTGCCACCTGGTGGCAGTATGCAGCAGTCATTCCATGTCCTTTCCTGGGTGAACCAAACCCTATCTCTAATTATAAATAGAAAAAAAAAAGATTAAAATAATTGGGAAATCATGCATTCTATATTGTTTCTTTGAAAATGTTCAGGGCTGTTTGGATGCCTGGGCTCTGTTTCTTCTGAGCTCAGTAGAAAACACAGGAGGAATTCACTGTTTCTCCTCCCTCTTGCTCCTCTGGGTGGCCAGACTTAGCCAGTTATCCCTTAATACAATCAGTGAGTCAGATCCTATGCATGTTACATGCAGAGTTTTGTAGGTGTATAGTGCTCAGTAACTCATTCTTAAGTGTGTAAGCAAGTGATATGTTATAATAATAATCTGTAATAACTATTGAACAGCTAGTATTTGTCAGAAGATGGTGTAAATACTTAATATCCATTATTAGATTCTTCAAGAGTTATAAATAAAAGAGATTTGCTCAGACTGATTGTATTAGCTATTAAGATAAAATCCAGAGGGCTTGAGAAATGTCTCTGAGTAAATGTCTCTGAGAGTAAAGGCCTTTGCTGTGCAAACCTGTAGACATGAATGAGATCTTCAGAACCCCTGTGAGGTTAAAGGGGAGTAACAAGTTCACAGAGATGTTCTTTGACTTCCACGTGTGTGTTGTGGCATGCACATGCACACATATCATGTACATACATGCACATACACAATAATAATAAATAAATAAATTTGAAAATATAAAGAACTAGAAATGATCAAAAAATATAAAATGTGCTTGCCATGTGCCCTGCAGTGGGTAACGTGACTGACATGAGACCAGGGAATCCTATAGGGCCTGGCATTGGTTCTCCAGTGTTAACAAGCCTGACTGTTAATGATTCCTGACAGCTCAATTCAAGGCAGTGCAAATATCTAGCTCTCTTTCCTCAACTAAGGATGATCCAAGAGGGTATTCCCTGCTCCAAAGCTTTCTGTGGAATTGGTTAGAAAAAGTAAATTAAAAAATATCTATATAAATACTATTTAAGGGGCTGGAGAGCTGGCTCAGCTGTTAAGAGCACTGGCTGTTCTTACAGGGGACCTAGGTTTGATTCCAGCACCCACAGGGCAACTAACAATTGTCCAAAATTCCAGTTTCAGGAGGATCCAATGCCCTCTTCTAACTTCCTTGAGCATTTCGAGACATGGGCGCACCTACCTACACGCAGGCAAGATACTCGTGCCCATAAAAGAAAAACAATAAATAAATGCCATTTAAATCAAACTTACCATTGTAATTCAGATGCTCAAATATCTTTGCCTGGCCTAGTAAAATGGGCTTCTTTTGGCATTCTTTCCTCACACCATGCCCCATCTCTAACCCTTCTTTCCTCTTCAGCACAACTCTCTTTATGAACTGCCTATGTATTCATGTTATCATCAAGATTAATTTAAATTTAAACCCCTCATCATAGGTTAAGCCAGACAGTCCCTACTCTGAGTTCACATAATAATATGTTCTCTAACTCTTCTAATTTCCTTGGTTGTTGTAAAACACTCTAATCAAAAGCAGCTTAGAGGGGAAAGGGATTTATTTGGCTTACACTATCAGGTCACAGTCCATCACTGAGGGAAGTCAGGGCGGGCACTCAGTCAGGAATCGTGGAGGAGTGCTGCTTCTTTCTTAAAATCCGTGATAACCCTCCTGGGATTGGTGTTGCCCACAGTGGGATGGGCCCTCCTGCACCAAGACAATCATCAGACATGCCCAGAGGCTAATTTGATCTAGGAAATCCCTCAACCAAACTTTGCTCTCGGGTGACTCTAGGCTCTGTCAAATTAATAATTAAAATGAACTAGGACACTGGTGCACACTTGAGACCTCTTAATTGTGTTTCTTGGGCTTTGAAAAGAAGGATCAGTGTTGATATTTTTTAGTTCATTTAATATATAGCTCGGTTTGAGACCCATTCTTTAAGCACCAGAAATCACAAATCTAATCTCAATAATTTTCTCATTTTCAAAGTGTCAGGTAGGTGAATTTTCATAACATGTAACTCTGGGCTGTCTGTTTAGTGTTGAGCACTTTGTCTATGGAGAGCAATTTCGTGTCTTTGATGAGCAATGCTTCATTGTCTAGACTCATCATATTTCAACTTTTCTTCCTGTCTTTTATTAAATACTTTAGTGTTGAAGGATATCTCACACCAAAATTCAAAGCTCTAGTGGAAGAAAAGGGAAATTATCCCACACTTAATCACAGCAGGAATTACCCAAAATGGAGCAGAGCTTATGTCCACACCAGCCTGCTTGAGTCCTCAGTGGTCCAGTGACCCACACTGATAGAGGTTGCTTGACCTCAAAGATACAGACTCTCACTGCTGTTACCCCACAAACACGCCCCAACACTCCTCTGCACTGCAAAGTCCTACACACACTAGCACCATTGCTTTTTTATAGATGCTCAATTACTGTCTTCAGTGTGCTCCCTCATTACCCGGAAGCAACTAGCAGGAGTGAAGGAGAATTAATAGCTCTGCTTGAGGGTCAATGTGCAAGGCGGCAGCAGTGTATTTACAGATTAGAAAGCTCCACACAGGCCAAAAGCAGGCAGGAAGCAACCAAATTTTCAGACCTTAACATGCATTTATCTATAAAGCTGTGTCTCAGGTTGATGAAGCATGGGAAGTCGATTTGTATTCATCATTGGCTTGTGGGAGGGAGGGTCAAAGACTCATCGTGTTTATGTCATCCACATAGTCACCTATATGGATTCTGAAAACGAGCTCATTTGTAATCTTATACAAACAGATGACAACAACTAGATCCAAGAATTTATTTAGTCCTCTCAGCAATACACGACGACAGAGCTGTGGGTGTGGATCCACAGCTACCTCGGGTAATCTTGAGGGCAGGACTAATGAACAAGTGGAATTATAAAAGGAGAGAGCAAGGGGCTGGGGAGATAGCTCACAGTTAAGGCACTTGCCACGCAAATTTGAAGACAGGAGTTCAAATCCCCAGAAAATTCATGTAAATGCTGGGTGGTCATGGCAACCTGATTGTAATCCCAGGCTAGGAAGGTGGAGACAGTGAATCTTCAGAGCTGGCTGGTCAGCAAGGCTAGTCATGTTGACTGCTGGCAAGCAGCCAGATCCAGAGACTCTACCTCAGTGAATATGGTGGAACAGCAATGGAGGGTGATTCCCAGCACCAACCGGGGGCCTCCATATGTACACATATGTGTGCCCACACACATGAAGAAACATGCACACATACATGCACACACACATACACACACAAAATACAATAAGCTGAGAACAAAATGGAGAATTCAAGGTAGAAAAAACTGTTGATGCAAAAAGAGACAAGACCCCCATGTATTTAACCCAGTTGACAGGTTATTTAAAACCCAAAGTGCAATCATGAATAATTTTTCATCAATAACATACTTTGCAATGATTTGAAAATATCTGTAGCTATTTTTTTATTTTATTTGATGCATTCTTTGTATGAGTAGTCTTTATGAAACTTAAAAACAGTACAGATATGTTTTAAAAAGTTGCAAAATCAGGCACATTTAAAATTAACTTTGATAATTTTAGGCAAGATAACAGACACGGTGTGTCCTTCTTAATACTAACACATTATCAAAGGATCAGGTAGGCAATCAGCTGTGTTGTAATGAATATCTTAATTTTCAGCTCCTATAGCAGAATACCTGATGTTTGATCATTTATAAGGAATATTTTTGTTTAGTTCTAGAGTCTTGAAATGACACAGGCCATCATTTTAGGTCTGCCAGCTCTCCTATCATGGAAGAAAGCAAAAGAATAAGGCAGTTCACAAATGTAAGAACAGGGAACATGGCTGAACTCGCTTGTGCACAGTAAGTAACAGTAGGAAAATAACCATAATGCTTTCTTCAATCACAACCTTTTATAAGCTAATTACCATCTATAGGTATTCTGTAATGAACCCATGAACTTTGTGGCACATTCATACCTTAGTAATAAGACTATCAGCTCAGGGAAGGTGGATGAGATCTTAGTACCTAGCATGTGCACACTTCAGAATGTTTAATGATCTACTGTTTACACAGCAGCATAACACAGTAGGCATGACACAGTATGGGAAGGCAACCTCTGTAATGACGACTGGTCAGTGGGCTGCCTTCAACCTTAGTCAGAAAAGCTTCTTTGTTATAGTGGGTAGCAGGAAATGCAGAGATGCTTAACTGGTTAAAGTGCTGAGAAGAAGAGAGTCAGAGTTCTACATGTGACATCTGCATCAACCCACCCACCCTGGCCAAGGCTCAGAGAACATTGGTAGAAGAGGGGAGGAAAGCATGTAGGAGGCACAGGATGGGGAGGGGAGCTGTGAAAGCTGTCTTCTGCACATGACATGGCTAGCACACTCATGAACTCACATAACTGGTTATTGGCACAAGACCTACATAAGATAAAAACAGCCAAAATTCCTGCATAGATGGGGAGATATGTCCAGGCTATACCCCTTAACTGAAGAACAGCTGGGAGAGAGAGAATTGTTCATCTTTGTGGTTGTGACCCCTGCTAGGTTTTGCATGACCCTGTGGCCTCACATTCATGCATATGTAGGCAGCACTAATTAGTGAATTATCACAAAAAAAGACATGAAGTCATGGGGGAGGGTGATGGGAATTTTCCAGGAAACCTGGAGGGGAGAATTGAGGACTGTATATGATCATATTCAATTCTCAAAGAAGAGAAAACGGTTCACTGGTCAAACCTCCAGGAAGCAGACAACCAGAGATACAAAGAAAAAAGGGATCTTAAGAACATCTTAATTCACCTGTTGCTCTGCCTGAAGTGTGTCACATTTGAATCAAATTCAAATCATCAAGTTTTCAAAATGAAATGTTAAGATCTGAGCTTTTTATCTGAAGGTGGATGCTTTCCAGCTTCCAGGTCTTTGCTCTTGGCTGCCTTTTATCTCTTTTGTTCTCGGCCCAGCCCTTTGTGTGGGTTTGCCCTGCTTTGGAAACCTAAAGAGACCATCAATCACTGTCGCAGGGGTGTTCCTACACTTGGCAGTACCAAAAGCATACAGTCACCAGTATGCTGTATGTGAGACTGACAGCCCCACGCTGCCCTGAGATTATCCACCATGTTCCAGCTTACTCCCAGGGCAGCAGGAAGAGGCATATACAGACTCAGTGTAGATGCCCTGGGGAGAAGAGCAGAGGGAAATGTACAAGGATCTGGTTGCTTTTAAACAGAACATTTCTCTTCCTGAATATCTCAGTCAATTGAAGATTGAACACCATTCTCAATAAAACCGAATGACATGGTCATTACAGTGTTTCCCAGTGAGGTTCTATAGTTCCTGGGGTCAAATTCAGAGGCATGATTGGGGACTCAGATTTCTTATCCAGACTATAGAGACCTTCATGCCCTGACTTGTATGTAATGTTCAATTTCCTTGGAATTCTGAAAGACTCCCAATATATTGTGATTATTAAATGTCTTATATTTTTCACCAACTTTTGGATTTATTATATGTAGCAATATATGAATCTAAATATATACATGTATAAAAATCTAAATCCTTATTTCTGGCATTGTCTTAATATAGGTATATATTCAAGTGTCTGGCTCCATTGAACAGAGACAACATTCTCTTATGATTAAACAAAACAAAAAACAAAGTTCTGGGTTCTGAGCCTATTCAATTCATTCATCAAGTTGTTCTTCTGAGGTTTTTAATCCAAGAAACACTATTAGCAATAAAGAAGAGAGAGTAGTTATATTCTTACTCCATGAACGGCACTTCAAGGTTGGGGGCAAAGATCAAAACTCAGATCCTTTAGCTAGAATATGGAAATCTTTATGTCCTGCCTGTGTTTACCTACTTAGTCATAGTAGTTTCTAAAATGACTCCAAATTGTTGATATATAAAATGGAAAAGAAAAGGATTAAAATTTTACCTTTTAAAAACTTATATGTGTTTTATGTCTATGTGTATGCCTGTGCATTTGAGTACAGGTGCTTGGAGAGTCCAGAGTAGGGCGTTAGACCCTCTGGAGTTGGAGTTACAGACATCTGTAAGACATCTGACATGGATGCTGGGAAACAGACATGTGTCCTGCAAGAGCAGTAAGCACTCTTAACTGCTGAGCCATCTCTCAATTGAGTCCTCCAAGTTTCACCTTTGATTCAAGTGAAGACAATGCTATATATCATGGTTTAGAGGTGTGTTACAGAAAAGGACTTTTCAAGATTGAACCCCAAAGCTGTTTTGATTGCTCTCCTGGCTTAGGTAGTAGCAACCCAAGGCAAAAGCTCTGCAGTCATGAGTTACAAAAGATAGTAGGGGTGATCTGTGGACAGACAGTCCTCTGGGCATGGACTTTGATCTGTGCTCATTGAATTAGATATGTCACTGTGCCTGACAGAGACTCACCTCTAACTTAACTGCTGCTCAGTCTCAACAACTCTTCTGCAACTACACTGACCTTTGAGCCACTCTCCCTTTTTACCAGTCCCCTCTAGTTAATTAGCACAAGCTATTGGATGGAACAAGCTGTTGCAGAAAGACAGCACCAGTAGACTCTACAGATCATGCTTACCTGACACAGAAAGCCAAGTAAATTTGTTACCTTTCGCAACAGCCTAGAAAATGGGAGAGGAGAGCCAGCAGTGCAGAGACACCAGAAAGCTACCATGTCTACAAATTATCCTTACATATAGCATCTTGCCTTGTGTGAGTTTGGGAGAATGTTGCAACACCTTACAAGTGGCTTTGACAGCTCATTAGGAAGCTAAACATGCATTTGCCTTGTCATCTGGTTTATTTCCTTCTACGTATTTATTCCAGAAAAGTGAAAAAATATATGTCCAAAAATATCTGTACACAGGTGTGCACCATCCTCATTTGCCATATCTAACAGATCTGACCAGTTCAAATACATATGTAAATATGTAGATGTGAAAACATAGTATGGATTAACAATACATCAAAGACTGCTCATCATTAACAAGAGATACAGGATTGATACTTGCAATAGAGTAAATGAAACTCCAGGTGATGTAGCAAGCCACATACAAAAGCTGAGAATTTGGTTTTAGAAATGTAAACCTCATCATCATGACAGAAATGAATACAGTAACTTGCCTCGGGCAGAGACAGAGGGTGAATGGATGCAATAGAGAAGGACTTCCATTTGGATGGTTGCATGTATTTGTTAAAAGACATCAAACTATACGCTTAAAATGTGATGTTTCACATTTTATAAAAATCTCTCAGCAAAGCTGATTAATATGATGGTCACAGAATGAAGTTATGATATGGGAAGAGCATAATTGAGTCCTGGAGAGGTGCACATCTGTTATCAGGCAATTTGGGATATCTGTGACCTCTACCACTTGCTGGTTTAATGAATGTGTGAAGATCACTTCCTGTGTCCAATATTCTGTTTCCTGAAGTGCTAGACAGGGGTAATGAAAATAATGTCTAATTAAGTAATTTTGATAACATAGTGCTTACCATTCATGAACAGTTTAGTACAATGCCTTACCAAAATAATAAATCAGTACATTAAAGTCATTTTTGAGAGTATTTATCCCAAGTTATGATTTGAAAATATTCAGAGATTTAATAGCTGTCAATAAAATATTTATTACAACCAAACTGAATTTCATCAAATGTCCACAGTCAGATAGTGGGTTACAGATCTTTGGGGTGTTATCTCAAATATGCATTAATACATAATCTGTGCTAGAACTTAGCATTAAATAGCTTTAGGAGTGCTGTATCAGCATAATTCTAAGAATCTCTTCAGAAGTCCCACACCATACTGTACATTGTATAATTGTCATTTATAAAGGGAGGAAGTCTATGAATATAATAAAATAGTACTCTTGTTGTGTCTTGTTCCATAGTAAAATTAAAGAAAGCTTCATTGGTAATCAAGGTGAGTAACCAGTTGATTATGGTTAGATATGCATGTGGGAACTGAAATCTATCTGAATGGGCATTATCTAACTAGACGAGCTCCATGTATCTGTACACTAATGTTGAAGACTGATAGATTTAGATGTTCAAAATGTGAGTTGTGGTTTTGTATTACTAGAATCAAGCCATAGTCACTGTGATGGTGAAGGAATCACCTGGGGGGCACACCATCGGGTATATCTGTGAAGAAGATTTCTGAGAAGTTTACCTGAATAATTAAGGCCTGCCCTGAATGTGGGTATCTCAGTTTCGTGGGCTAGTGTCCCAGATGGGAAGAGAGGGAAAGCGAGCTGAGCTCCAGCGTGCATCTCTCCCTGCTTCCCGACTGCAGACACAATGTGCCCCACAGCCTCATAGGCTCCTGTACGGAATCCTCCCACTGTGACAGTGTGTCTTCTCAAACCAGAGCCAAATAAACCCTTCCATCCTCAAGCAGCTTCTGCCAAGTATTTTGCCACAATACTGTGAATGTAACCATGAAAACAAACTTAGCCAACCTCTTTTTAAAACACACAGAGGGAAGAATGCTGTATTGCTCTACACACAGAATAATTGTACCTTCATCAAAAATATGGTCATGGTGGTGAGTTAGGTGTGGGATAATACTATAGTGTTATGTATAATTTTCTTCATTATTGTTGTTTTTGCTTTGTAAATATACACATACACTTATTCTGAGATAGCACCAACTAATTTTTATGAATGTCCCTCACTGTAGGAAGCAGTTAGTCCCAGATGGTCTAAGCTGTTCAAAGCTCCTACATTTCCTAAACAGGCCTATTACCTGGTATAAGAGCACTAAGAACATCCTGCATGCTTTACACATTATAGACTTTGCAACATGCTGTACCGGTTTATCTAGACAGTTTGATTTATGGAGAAAGCCTGCCCCCTTTCTGATAGTCTGAAACTTTGGTACACTCCTACAAAACTCTTGACTCCCGGGCTGAGGTGACTGTCTATGATAGAGGACATTCAGATATGTTTTCTTAATTTGTCACCACAGTAATGAGATACATGTTTGCAACTTGTGCATGTACTGGAAAAGACGCTTGAGAGTCTGCATCTGCCTTCTTCAAACATCAGCCTATGCTGAATCCCTCACCTCTTTGACTCTGTAGACTTTTTATTTTGAGAAATAGTCTCATGTATCCCAGTCCTGCCTCAAACTCTTTTTTAACTGAGGTTGACTTTAAACTTCTGATCATTTATGAGTGGTGGGATTCTAAGCATGTGCCACCACACTTGGTCTATGCAGTGCTGGGATCAAGCTCAGGGCATCATTCATGCTAGGTAGCAAGCACTCTGTTAACTGAGCCCACATGTTCTTTTACAATTTTGTGTCCTTTTACAGTAAAAACAATCATGCCCTTGTAAACCCTGAGTTTTGAGGTTCACGAGACATTTTCAAGAGTTACCGTTATCAAAAGTGTCTTGGGGACCGTAGCATATCCCTCTGTTCATAAATCAAAGCTCAGTTTTATCTTAATTCTGCAAATATACAAATCCATAACGAGTGATACTGCCAGCTTTTCTGTACTCCCATTGATGGGTTATGTCTCTTAGTCTCCTTCTGATCATCCTCAGCAATCATGACTTGTGTGAACCTTCTGCACACTGCATGCTAAGCCTACATAAAGTACATTTGAACTGCACAGTTAATGCTTTTAGCTGTGTAAAGACCTTTTCTTTTCTTCAATTGAAGCAAAAACAATAAAAATGACAACAAAATACCTTTCATTTTGAAACAAAATATAATTCCTTGTTAATCATCTAGCTTATATGTTAAATATTGAAACTTTATCCTTTATTTCCAAGTAAATAGTTTTCATCTCAATGAACAGTTAAATGTCCTTTTTTTGACATAAAAATAAATTAAGTTTCTAACTACCGTGCTTTTATATGTAATGACATCTGTTACATAGCAACATGTTTTTCTTTAAAAGCTTGATGAGGCATAATTGGCCAAGTAATATGCACAGATTTTAGTGTCCCATTTGATATGCTTTGACAAGTATACACACTGTCAGAACCATCTACAGTTGAGATAATGAATATATTGAGCAACTGTGAGAGGAGTCTCCTCTCCTTTCCTGACCCTCCCCATCCTCCAAGAAATAATTGGCCTTCTGTGTTTGGTCACTAAGTGCTTGTTTGCATTGCCTAGTATTTTGCAACCATGGGACCTGTACCTTGCTTTGAATGAGCTTCATTTACTCAACGAGTTGCTTTGAGATCTCTCTTTGTCAATGGTGATGAAGGCGAGGATGCTTACTGTCTGCATACCTAGGCTGAGAAAGGGTTTGTCCTGATAGCAGTTCAACCATCATTGTGTCAACAAGAAGGGAACATTCTGCATCATGCATTCTTTCTGCCTCAGTCTATGTGGTGAGAACTCCTAACACAAAATCTCCCCTCTTAATATGTTAACATTTTAAATACATAATAGGTTCTTATAGGTACAGTTGTATATTGTGGAACTCTGGGGTTTGTTTATTTGCTGCCATTATATGCTTCAATTAAGAATGCTCTCTTTGTCAATACCTGACAACTACAATCCTTTTCTGTTTCTATGAATTTTTCAATTTTGGATATTTCCTACAATGGGAACTGTGCAGACTTTGTCTTCCCGGGCCTGGCTTGTTTCACGAATTTTCACTTCCTCGAAATTCATTTGTACTTTTGCACATTCTAAGGTTCGCTTCTTTTGAAGGGTTATATAGTATTCCATGCTGCATTTAGTCACAGTTTCTTGTCCATTCATTACTGGTGGATATTGAGTTTGCTTCTGAATCTTGGCTATTGTGAATAGAACTGCAATGAACATAAGAATCTATGAGCACGAAGTCTGATTTCACTTTCAAGTATAAACAGTTCGATGCAGGATTGCTGGATCATAGAGTGGATTTTATTTTAATGATTTCATTTAATATTTTTATTTAATGTGTTTGAGTGTATTGCTTGCATGTACAGTGCAGTGCCCACAGAGATCAGAAGAGGACATCAGATCCCCCAGAACTGGAGTTAGAGGTGGTTGTTAACTGCCATGTGAGTGCTGGAAATCAGCTTAACCACTGAGCCATCTCTCCTGTCCCCAGATTTTATTTTTAAAAGAACTGCATACTGCTTCCTATAATGGCTGCAATATTGTACATTTTGTCAGTGGTGAGCAAGGAATCAAATTCTCTACATCTTTGTCAGCACTCAACTTTTGTGGGATTTCTGTCTTTTGTTTCGAGACAGAGTAGTCCTGTAATCCTGGCTGAACAGGAACTCATTATGTAGACCAGGTTGGCTTCAACCTCACAGAGATCTGCCTGCCTCTGCCTCTGACTACTGGAATTAAAGGTATGCACCAACATGCCTGGCTTTTGTGGTTTTCAAAAGAAGATCCATGCATCCTCTCTGTGTGTGGACATGATGACTGTGTCTTCAATTTCATTTCTCTTTGATGATTAACATTGATTATATTTTCATGTAACTTGTAGAAAGAGTAATTTAAAACATTTGCTGGCACTGGTTGGGAAGATAATTCAATAAGTTGGATGTTTACTGTACAAATGTAAAGACCCAAGTTCAGATTCCAGAAATCACATGAAGCTGGATGTAGAAGCACACCTGTAACCCCAGTGCTCCTATGCAACATGGGAAGCAGAGGCAGGTGAATCCCTGGAAGTTCATTGTCCAGATAACCTGCTATACACAGCAGCAAAAAAAGAGTTCCTGTCTAAACAAGGTAGAAATGAGAATGGGCATCAGAGGTTGCCTTCTGCTCTCCACATGCACACTGGGGTCCTGCACACCAGTGCTTCTCTCTCTCTTTCTCTCTTTCTCTCTTTCTCTCTCTCTCTCTCCACACACACACACACACACACACACACACACACACACTACCACCACAATTGAATAGCTGTAGATCTCCAAGAGTCTCTGAATTGTGGAGATTCCAGTAACCTGTCTTGCTAAAGAAAATCTAGAACATTTTTTTCATTAGCCATTTAGTAATTGAGAATGCAAACTAAAACAGTGCCAGGAAGACACTGGCCAAGGTGCTGAAAATCTCAGTGTGTGTTTCTTTGCATTGCTAAGTGTTCAGATGCAATTGTTGGCTCTCATTCTGTTTCCACAACATAGTAAAGTTGAGTGAACCTCTAAGCCAGGTCATTGATGTTGGTATTAAGGTTGAAGGGTTTAAGTGATATGGAAATCAACATTCTTAATTATAATATATAATATGTAATTATATATAATATAATAACTCATATTCTATTTTTTAAAATGCATTTGTGTGGGAGGGGGTATATGTACATAATTGCAGGTGCCTGCAGAGGCCAGAAAAGGGTATCAAATTCCCTGGAGTTGTAGTTACAGGTGGTTTTGAGTCAGCTGATATGGGTGCTGGGAAAAGAGATTGAGATACATACTCTTAAACCACTGAGCCATCTCTCCAGATCCTATATCCTACAATCTAGACAATAAGTATCCTTACGAAGCAAGTGGCCAAATTAAACATTTCCTAAAGTTGTGTTACAGAAGATGATTAAATGAAATCAAATACAAAACTAAAAAGCAACAACAAACAAATGAGAGCAAGTGTCAATTGGAAGACTGCTGTTAAATCAGTGTGGCCATTCAGTGAACTGAGTTTACTTAACCGTGTCTTGGAAAATCGACCTAGAACACACTCAGGTCTGTGTGCTTCCAAAGCCTGTTGATTTAGCTCACTACAAATTGACATGTGGAAATCTTGCTTGTCAATCAGTGACTCATTCTGCAGGGTAACTGGGTGTGATTCTAATACATGGAGACTGATATACTCAGATACCTTGTCCACATTCCCAAGAGTAATACATATATTTGGGGACCTACAGCAGAATCTATTTGAACTTCTGTGTCATCACTCTCCTGTCTTTCTGTCCTTGAGTCTACTACTACTTCAACTTTGTTCATTTTTAATTCCAGACAAGAAATACTTTGCTAGTCTTAGAACAGGAAACTTAGCTTAATAATCATGTTTTTCCACCCCCTTTTCCAATTGTAAGAGCTGGGGGTGGTAGATGACCAGAAGAAATAGTCTTCCAGTCTCCTGGGAACTTGTTCATGAACTTACAGCAGTGATGACAGCATGCACAAGACCCATGCAAACTCAATAAAACCAGCATAAAACCAGCATAGAACTGGGGAAATCGGCAGCAGGCTCCATCCTTAGCCAAGGAACTACTGGTAATTGATCACTGCTGGGAGAGGGAGAGTTGGTCTCCTTTAAGGGAGTGATACTGATCAGGCTGATCAGGATCCAGTGGATGAACTCACACTGGGGGACATCTGGGTACATAAGCTTGACTCCATAGACCTTAACATACATGAAAGGGCATGAACTTTGGTCAGGAGAATTATCGGGGAGACAGAGATAGGAGAGAGGGTTAAAATATGATTAAGATACAGTGTATGAAAAGCCCAAAGCTTCAAATATATGTGTGTGTGTGTACCTGTTTGTGTATGTACCTGTGTGTGTGTGTGTGAGCATGTGTGATATACCTGTGTGTGTGTGTGTGTGTGTGTGTGTGTGTGTGTATAATTCTAAAGCAATGGAACAAAGCAGCTACTTTGGGCGAAACAGGTAAAAATGTAAAGCAAATGAAAGTAACTTGGGCTCCTTCAAAGACACAAGAGAAGAGTGTTCACCTTATTTGTGGGCATGTCATAGAGCAGGCTAGCTTGATATCACCTGTATTGGGGGGGTCATAGATTTCACAGAAAGATGGGTCTTGATTCCTCCACTCAGTATACGAAATACTCCCCTAACCCCATAATGCTGGGTACTGGGGGCTTGGTTGCCAGCTGATGGACTTTTAAGAAACGATTGGCTTCCAGGCCTCTGATCTAGTCAACAGATGCACCCTTTGGTGGGTTCATAGTGTGATAGAACCATTGGGAGGGTCACATGTAGGAGGGGGCCAGGTTGGAAGCAGCAAGTCACTCGAAGTGTGCCCTGGACAGAAACCTGTGCCAGGCCCTTTCCAGTCTTCCCAACCCTCTGGCTGCCCCACAGCAAGAACCTCCCTCTTCTCCTTGGCCCCAAATGCAGAAACATGGAACAGCTGATGCTTGACTGGAACCTCTGAAAACAGGAGCCCAAACAAGTCTTTCTTCTCTTAAGTGGTTTACACGGGGAGGTGGGGGGGACACACTTGATCACCATGATGTGAAAATAATGAATCTTGGTGCCTCCTGCTGAGACTCCTTCACACAGTGTGCCTTAGCCCACGTGTGCAGTAGTTTGTGATGTGCTGAGCTGCTCAAGGTAAAATGCTTTTTGATGCTAAACAGTACTCCCTCTGCCCTGGGTAACTTGTTTTTCTGCTTCTCAGAAATAAGGACTTTTCAATTATCTAGAGAACAGCCCAGATCATTCCTATCTCACTCCTCCCTCTTCCCTCCCTTCCTGATTTCTCACCCTGCCACTCCGCCTCTCTCAAAGTAAACACTTCTCGTTCTGTGTGAAAGCAGACAGAAAATGAAGGTTATTACAAGAGCAGCCCTCAAAAGTTGTAAGGGACACAGTCGGTCTTCCCTCTTCAGTCTCAGCGAGTTGATTTTGTAATTTTCTTAGTTTTTTTAGGCGTAATCATCTTACAAAGTCCTCTTTGAAATGAGAGGGAGACGTGTGGAAGTTCAGAAAGGAAGATGAGCAAGACATCTGGGTTTTCTCCACGCCAGAAATCTCAAACTGTTTCATGACCTCCCATCGCCTTTTACTGCACAATGTCTGCCCTAGTTTCTGTGTAGGAAACTTGCTTCCCCAGGTCAGTCCAGGGAGGGACCAGTCATCCCTCGAAGTTAATATATATTCAAAGACATTTATTCTGGCAGGAAGAAGGGAATTAGCAGTAAAAACTGCCCCAATCTTTGGGGCTTTGTTCCTATTTAATTCTACAAGATTTCACTCCAGGGAGAGCCTCGGGGAGACAAAAAGGTGAATAAACACTGTACTCTTACCCCAAACTAAGAATCATTTTAAATAATTCCTGTAACCTCTCCTGGCACTGAGAACATAATTGTTGTCTTCAAAAACCTATATTTCTTATACACACCTCCAGAAAATCAGAGCATGTGCTGGCAACCAGGAAACCCAGCCATGCTTGTGCGCTGGAGGAAACTGCAGTACTGGGCTCATCCCATGCATTTTCCTAGGAGGTCCTTTGTGTCTGTTATTTTTGGAAACAGCATTCTTACTCTTTGAAGCTTTCATACGTGTATACAATGTTTGATCTTATCTACTCCCAGCTCCCGCTCTCTGAGATCCTCTGGGACCCACCAAGTTGTTTTCCTCCCAATATCCTGTCCTTTATTGTTCTATTATCATTATTATTATTAATAGCACAAAGGGTTTTTTGAGAATTTCATACATAAGTACAATGCATGTTCATCCTATCAACTCTTCCCTTCCTTTCCCATGCCTCCCAAACCTCCTTCTCAGATTTATGAACTAGTCTATAATTATTATTACTATTACTATGCATACACACAGCGTTCACTGTGATGCCCATGTGCACACTGGTGTGTGTGTGCACACCGGTGTAGTGACAACAGCTGGCACATGGGCAATCTACCAGAGGCTCATCCCTAAAGAAAACTGACTCTTCCTTCCTCAGCAAGTGTCAAGGACCCATAACTTCTCAACTAGGGTTAGGGTCTTGTTAACCTTTGCCCCACACATGGTGGAATGTCTGGTGCAAGTCTTGTTCAGGCAATCATACCAGTTGAGATGTCATGAGGGCAGCATCTCTGTCACGTTCAGAACACATTACTTTGAGCAGGCTTCTTGGTCCTCTATCTCTTACAGTCTCTCTGCCCCCTCTTCTATGATGTTCCCTGAGCCTTGGGTGTAGGGGTGGAATACAGATGTCCCATTTAGGGATAAGCACTCCATAGTCACTTGTTCTCTGTACTTTGATCAGTTGTGGTTCTCTGTAATAACTTCCATTCATTGCAAAAAGAAGCTTCTCTGAAGAGGAAGGAAAACTGCACTGATCTGTGGGCATAAGGATAGCCATTTATAAGGCAATTAGATAAGACATCAATTCAGTAAACTTTGAGGAAAAAACATTACATTCCCACCCCACTAATGAATGCTCAGCATTCTGTATGATTTCACCTTCTTTTCCCTTTTGCTTTCAAAAGACAAGACCAGAGAGAACAATGCTTAATATAAATAAAGAGATGGCTCACATCCTGTCTCTCTCCCAGGATTCTCAGGAAGCTTTGTGTTTCCTGACAAAGGCCCCTGGGGCATTGAAATAACTTATCTCCCCTGGAGAACATTTTCAGTTCTTGCTGAAAAGAATTGTTTTCTCCTATGGTGGCATGCTGAGGCCACATTAAGATCCCCATGGGGGCATTTACCCGTCCCTCAGAAGCCCTTGGAGAGATGTAAGACAAGGTATTCTGATGAAGAGCCTCTGATGAGAGTGGCTGCTTCCTCACCACAGGTTCTCAGGCTTAGTGGTTCCTTAATCTTGACCATAGGCCATGGGGGTAGTGGAAGGATCAGAGATAGTCTTCTGTGGTGTTTTTTTCCATTCTGGCATCCAATTATAGGTGACAGCCTATCAGGCCCAGGAGAATGTATGTCTAACTTGTGTGTGTGTGTGTGTACATATTTCCATACATATGAATACATATATATAAATACACAAATGCGTATACACAAATATGCCTATATACACACATGCATCCGTATGCATGCAGAGTCATACATATTTACATAACACATATGCAGTTATGGATACATAAGTACAAGTGCACACACATGCCTAACACATGTGTATGTGTTCCCTTACATTCATAGCACTCATCCTTATGTAAGCGTTCATCCATACCAATACTCAACATCTCTTATTGACAAGGATCTTCCAGAAATGAGTTGTTAGCTGCCTTCCTCCTGTCCCTTTTTGAGGCTAAGGTGGGTATGGCATCAAAAGATGATGCATTCTTATGGAAGAACACTGTTTACATAGTTTGTGTGTGTGTGTGTGTGTGTGTGTGTGTGTGTGTGTGCGCGCGCGCGTGTGTGTGTGCGTGTGTGTGTACGCATGCGTATGAAGGCCAGAGGTTGATATCAGGGGTCTTCCTCAACTGATCTCTGCCTTATTTTTTGAAACAGGCTATCTCACTGAACCTGAAGCTCACTAATTCAGCTTTACTGGCTGTCCAGCAAGCCCAAAGGATCCTCCTGTTTCTGTCTCCCCAGTTCTGGGATTACAGGTATATACCACACTGTGTGGCATTTTATGTGTGTTCTGGTGCTTGGACTCAGATCCTCATAATTTTGCGGCAAGCACTATACAGACTGAGCCATATCCCCAGCCCTGCTGTCTGTCCTCGATAGAAGTGTCTTTATGTGGTGCTTGACTGAATGGAAACATATACAGTGCACATAGTTGTCTTTCTACTCATACAGGAAATCCAGAGAGCCTCAGGATTTCTCTGACAGGTATGCAGAAGCTGACTCCACAGTGCAGGTCAGGGGTCATGGCTCTTCCCACCACTGTTCAGTTCCTGTCATGTATGTCTACTCTAAGAAGGTGCACTCTGCATGTAGTAGGGAACAGTTGCAGGTGTGTACCTGTGATGGGCAGATTATGGAACCTTTAGGAGCTACAGCCATTCTGGAGGAAGTATGTCACAGATTTTGAGAGTTTATAACTTGCCCCATTTCCTGCTTACTTTTTCTACTTCCTGTATGTAGATGAGATGTGATCTCTCTGCTTCCTGTTCCTGTCAGCATGCCATGCTTTCCCCACCGTTATAGACTCTAACCCTCAAGAATCATAAGTCATAATAAACTCTTTTTGCCTTAAGTTGCTTTTATCATTTATTGAATTATTGTATACTTCATATAAATCATCTTAATCATCTTTACACTCCACATCTGCAACCCCCAGGGTTCCCCAATGGATTTCATGCATTTTTTTTTAAATATGTTAAGGTTTATTGAGTCAAATTTGTGTACCCAAATGTCCCTCGATTCAGGTTCATCCACTGGGGTCTGCTCAGCCTAGCAAGAGTCTCTCCCTTATAGAAGATCAACTCTACCTTACCCAGCAGTAGTAGTCAGCTGCCAATAATTCTCTGACCAAGGTTGGGGCCTGCTGCCTATGTCCCCAGTGCTGGGTGATTCTATTTTTCATCCCATTGAGTCTGCATTGGTCTTGTGAATGCCATTACTGTAAGTTCATATTGCCAAGTTCTCAGAGGCCTGGCAGACTGTTTCCTTATGATCATGCACCAATTCTGACTCTTACAATCTTTCTGCCGCCTCTTCCACAATGGTCCTTTGGCCATGGATGGGTGAGGTTTAAAATAGTAGTCCTATCCAGGGACACACTCTGCAGTCTCTTACCACAGCAACGGGAAGTGATAAAGTAACAAACACACATTTGCATATTTTAAAATAAAATAAATCTTCAAAAATCCTTTTTACAAAAAGTACCCTTGTGTTTGGGACAACTGTCCTCTAGCTTCAGCCTTGTAAGTGCAGTGACTTGTGTGGAGGGCCAAGTGCAAAGCTGTGCTCTGCTTACTCAGCCTTGCAGAAAGCCACAGTTTTGATGCTTTCTGGCTCACCTCACTTTGTAGCCCTGGATTGCTGGGGAGACCATATTTTAACAGCGAAATAATCAAGTCACTATGGCAGGCAAATATTCAGAAAGGATTAAAAATCCAGCCACTGAACAAAGATTTGTTTCTGAATAGCAGTTGATGAAGAGGTGCGGCTCTTTACCCTCATCTGTCCACACAAAGGAAACAGACCTGCTGCTGATAACAGGGGTTCTCTGGTCAATGAAGGCGATAATTAAGTGACCTTTTCAGAATGCTCATTTATTCACTAATGCAGCTTGAATATTGGAATTTAAAAGGAGATAAATAATCGAGAGTGGATAAAGAAGAAAAAATACACTGACTTTTAGAATGCTTTTCACGTCAACAGCAAGGAAACTTGTTGCTAAAATAATCCATACAATTCTTTATTTTCAGGCACTGTTACAAAAATGGGGCTGATCTTGACAAAAGCTTGAAAGGTGCCTTTAAGAATGTTTATGTATACACATTGTTGAATTTTATGTATGTATGTAGCGATGGGTACTGCTGTTTTTCAAAAGGGCCCTGAAATGCCTTTAGTAGCCCCTGCCTGTAATCCTTTGGAGACTGAGGCAAGAGAATCCCTTGTTTTGAAATTAGTCTGGGCTACACAGTGAACTCAAGGACAGAATGGGTTACAGAGGAAGAAAAAGAAATGGTCTCAAACAGTAAACATGTTTTTAAAATGATTAATTAGAAAAGTCCCTAGTATGGTGTTGCTACTCTGACTAGAATGGAGGACTGGTTAGTTTAACTGTCACCTTGACAACAGCTAAATCACCTGGGAAGAGATGCTGCTAACCAAATTGTTCAGAAGACATGAGCTAATGATTTCCAGGGCATTTTTATGTTTCATCAGCACCACCCCCATCATACCTCTCCGGAGGAAATGAGCGAAGAGTCATCTCTCTGATTGAATGTGAGAAGTTGAATAAAGGTTAATACCTCACAATATTATTCCGACTATAAATAAGTGAAGATGGCCGGAAGTCATTGTTCCAGCAGAGGCATTTAATAGCCATGCTGATATAAAAAAGTTACATGGGGAAAGAAAGAGGAGACTACCTCTCCTCACTATTGGAATGTGATGAGAAGAACCCTTCAAGAATTCCTTGGCTGCCATAATTTGATTTTCCTCAAGAGCTGGGAATGTTCAGGGCACTGATAAAATGCAAAAATACAGATCTCCCTAAATTACTTTTACCTTCACAAAGATGATAGATTCTCTTTATCCTCTCAGTGAAAATCAGATCGAAATAGATGAAGTCAGCCTGGAGTGTATAATGAGACTAGGGGTCTGGATTTCCTGTTCTCAGACACATGAAGAGTTGGGAGTAGACGTGAGCATGATTAAAATATGAAGCAGAGGCCCAGTTCAGTTGCAGATATAAAGTCTATTCTCTTATCACACATAGCATACTGCTCTTCTTTGCCATCTTTGCCATTTGCATGAGTTTTAGCAAAAATGCATGGGCTGCTAGGGATAAAATTAAGTCAGTGCTGATAAAGTTCAAAGCAGCTTTGAAAGACTGGGCAATGGTCATGATCAAAGCTATGGTAAACACTGCATTGCAGAATTGTGGTGATGTTTACATCACTTAGGGAAATGTTCTGGAGAGTAATTTGGGATTATCTGGTAAATGTCCAACATTAGGATAAATGCTAATGAGTTTCTGCAGTGGCCAAAGCATCCGGTATTTCCTCTAAGAGTGCATGAAGGCCCCATTGTCTCACACCTTCTGGACTTGGTTTTGTACATGCTGCTGTTTGTCTGGAGACATTCTAGCAGGTACATGATATATTGTATCACTTGTATGTTTGTAATGAGCAATGATATTGAGTTCTATTCTGTATGGTGACATTTTCTTACATGTCTCAATTTGGTTTAAATATTTTCACATTATTGATTTCACATATGATTAGTTCACCATTACCATCATCACATCATCACAATCCCATCATGATAAAAATCATCACTACCATCATCATCACTATCATCTACATCATGGTCAACATCATCTCACTAAGTATCATCATCACCATCATCATTGTCATTACTACCATCATCACCATCATCATCATCATCATCACTACCACCACCATCATCATCATTATCAAATAGGAGCTTGGTTTATTATTAATTACTTTACAACATCTCATTTTGGAACACCTAGACCTCCCCAAACAAGAGGACTTTGAGGTCACTCATTAGAACCTTCTTTTTGACCTCCAATGGATATTCCTGAGAAAGCTTAATAGCAGGGCACAAAACTGTCTGTACCCAGGTTCTTTTTAAAAGTTATGTGACATGGGCCTGAAGAGATGGCTCAGCACGCAAAAGCATTAGCCACTCTTACAGAGGACTCAGGTTTAAATTCAAGCATCTACACAACAGCTAGCAACTATCTATAATCCAGTTCTAGAGGATCTGATGTCCTCTTCTGGTCTCCAATACTGCTCAACACGTGCACTTATGTACAGGAAGGCATAATACTCAAACACATAAAATAAAATAAATGAACTAAAAAATCTATATAATACATGGGAGAGGTCCTGCTTTCAATCCCCAGCTGAAAAAAAAAACTTTCAAATTTTATAGATTATGTACCAACTTATTGCTTAACAAACTTATGAATATTGTATAAAATGTTTCTGTTTAGGAATCATTTAGCTATATGTTGGACCCTTAGGTTTACAATGTATTTCACCTTGATTTTTAATGCACTGTAAAGTCAAGATTCAGGTTATATTTTATTTTTTGTCTTCTCACATGTGAAATAGTCCCAGTATCATTTGTTGAAAAGGTATAGTTTGCCAATTGAATTACACAGCATTTTTCTCAAAATTCAATTGAACACCAATGTGTATCACTTGTTAAATCTCCGTTCTCTTACACTGATAATCTATCATCTATCTCCCTATCTATCTATCA
Organism: Eospalax fontanierii; assembly: GCA_035773235.1. Classification (NCBI taxonomy): domain Eukaryota; kingdom Metazoa; phylum Chordata; class Mammalia; order Rodentia; family Spalacidae; genus Eospalax; species Eospalax fontanierii. The sequence goes on along the minus strand of CM069529.1, from coordinate 63,634,357 downwards.
TCTATCTATATCTTCTGTCATCTACCTATCATCCATCTATCATCTGTCTATCTATCTTTACCTATCATATATCAACCTAGTTATCAATCATCTATCATTATCTACCTACTATCTTTCCATATCTGTCATATCTTCTATCATCTACCTACTATCTACCTACATATATATATATATATATATTTGTTATCTTTGTATTTATCTATAATCTGTATATCATATCTCTTTCTTTCATTTATCTGCCTATCATCTCCTTATACCAACCCCACACTTTAAGATTAATATGCATATATAACAAGTCTTGAATAGGTTTATGAAAACAGCAATGTTTTCTCAAAACTGTACTATGTATTCTAGGTCTTATGTTTTTATTCACTATAAACATGAAAATAAAGTAATTTGATGAATATTCTGAGAAAACTTTGATTGGTGATATGTCTGAATTTATTTTACTGATTTGAAGAAAATTAATCAAACAATTTTGAGAGTTTAATGCATGAATATGATAGAATGCTAAATAGTAAATGGTTAAAATTTTCTAAGTCTTGGATTTCTCACATATCTTACAGTGAACATATATTTTGTTCTTATATATGTTTTTAAATTTTTATTTCTATGTAGTTCAACTATTATATGTGTTTGAAAATATTATTGAAATTATATATCCAAGCAATAATTATTACTCATATTTGTATAATTTCCCTTGCATCCTGTGAATTTGCTAAATTAGTTTACTGGTTGTAGTCCTGGAGAGGGAGGTACTTTGACTTTTCTTTCCCTTCCTTATCGAATCAGTACATTCAGTTCACTTCATGAAACTTGTAGCATTGGGTACTTTTGATTTTCTCCAACTTTTTTTTTGAAAAAAAATTCAGTTTTGTCTTTAAGCATGTCTCTAGTTGTAGATTTCTATGAAGATGTTACTTAATTTTTATTGAGAGATCTTTTTCTATTTAGATTACCATATTTTATATGTTATCATTAAGTGTTTTTGCTATGGTAAGCACATGTACACACACACACACACATACACATCAATATCTCAGTATCTGTGGCAGATTAGCATTACCATACGAAAGAGAGAGAAAGAGAGAGAGAGAGAGAGAGAGAGAGAGAGAGAGAGCTTTCCTCAACCTTTGCTGGGGATTACCTCCAGGATCCAAGCAGATACCATCATCTGCAGATGCTCAGTTCCACATATACAGTGGTGTAGTACTTGCAAACAGCCTAAAAACATCTTTCTACATATAAAAACTATCTCCAAATGACTTTTATTACCTGACAACAATATAAATACTATATCAATAGTTGTTACATTGTATAGTTTAACAAACAATGTCAAAGAAAAAGACCATACATGTACAATACAGTCATGATTAAAAATTATTTCCCATTTAGAGTTGGTTGAAGCTGCAGATGAGAAACTTAAAGATACAGGGATCTATCCAGAGACTGGAGAGATGGCTCAGCAGTTAAAAGCACTTACTGCTCTTGCAGAGGACCAACGTTTGAATCCCAGCACCCACATGGTAGCTCACAATTGTCCATAACTCCAGTTCCATGGGGGTCCAATGATCTCTCTAGCCTTCACAGGTGCTAGGCACATATATACCTATATACATGTAGGCAAAACATTCATACGTATAAAAGGAAATAAATAAATCGATGTAAAATATATATGGAGATCCAGTTATTTTCTAATGTGACATCATGTGTCCTTTGTCCAATGAACCTCACTTAATCAAAATGTGTCATCATTTTTATATACAACTAGTCCCAATTTGCTTATACTTTTCTATTTTTCTTGAATCTATAAGTGTGGAGTATATTGACCTGTAAATTTTGTTTTGTTGGAAAGCAGGCAGCTGTGACGTAGTTTCAATTGGCAACAATATGAGATCTAGAATCATCTGAGAGATTAGCCTCTGTGCATGTCTGTGGGTGATTATCTTAATTAGTTAATTCAGGTGGGAAGACCACTTTGGGCTGGGTTTCTGAGCATATAAAATGAAGAAAGTGAGCTGAACATAAGCATTCAACTTAGATGGCTTTCTGACAGCAGAGGCAATGTGACCATCTGCCTCAAGCTCTTGCTGCCTTGACTTTCCCACCATGACGGACTGCACTCTGGAACTGTAGCCACACCAAACCCTTTCTCCTTGAAATTTCTTTTGTTAAGGTATTTTAACACAGCAACCTGAGCTGGAGTTGGTTACATTGCTTTATAATAACATAAGCTATACAATGTGTTAATCTTTTGTATTCAGGATGAAACTGTGTCTGTCATTATGTACTAATATCCTAAATGATTCATCCAGGGAAGTCGTAAAAAGTGGAGTTCTCTGTGCAAATACTTTTTATTACTAATTCCTTTTCATTTGTAGGTGTGAGGTTGTCTGTTTCTTCTGGAATGAGTTGATTCTTGGGTGTCTGAAACGTTTGCTTGCTTCCTTTAAGTTATCAAATACATTTGCATGACCTTGCCACCATAAGACCTGGTTATCTTCCCAAGTTCCTGGTGCTGCTTTTTTATACCATGACCATTGTCTACCTTCTTCCTTATCTCAATGTAGGATGAGATAAGCATATTAACTACAGAAGCCCATGGGATAGTTTATGGCTGTTGCAGAAGAAGCTATGGTTTGCTTCAATCCTCTGCAGGAAGGTGTGGATCTGACCATGGCTTCACTAGGGTGAGGACTTGCTGTTCTGGTTTCAGCAGCTCAGACTCTGTTCAGTACAGGAGGAAAACCCAGACTTGGGCCAGATACTCAGGTATGCCTCAGAATGCATATGTTAACTGTTTGCCTCATTGTACTGCAGGGAGCACGTTCTGCTCCTGACTCTGCTCATGAGCATTGAGGGAAGGCCCTTAGAATGGAGCTTATGAGTGACCTCCACTCACATTCCACTTGGAGCTTCCCAAAGAACTGAAACATTGTACTCATTATGCTAAAACTTTTAGTTGATATATTTTTGTTGTTTCTGAAAAAGCCGTTTATCCTCCCTTGCTCTGCCAAGATGATCACATGTGTTTACTCTCCTTGCAGAAGCCTATCCAGGAGTGTGGTATAGACAGGTCCTATCAATACTCAAGAATAGATTATGCAAATTTTTTCATGACTGTCCTCACTGATTATATGTTCATAGCTTGAACGGGACATGATGGAAGTAAATACTTCATAAATGCTTTCAGGCACTAAATATCAGGGGGATTCTCCATGTGGAAGTCAGTGACTAAATACTTAATAGCGCATCTGTCACTTACTGGGGTTTAGTTCATGAAGTCGATTTAGCTTCATGAGCTCTTTGCTGGTCCCAGGGAGCATGCGATTTTTAAAACCTTCCTTTCTTTTGACGGGATCCTGAGAGAATCATCCATCTTTTCTCACATAATTAGTAGATTGAATATTCCACTTGTGCTAGGATGTCAGTTGTGAAACAATGTGTTTCCCTGCTTGCTAATTAAACACCCATATAAATAAATAGGCAATAAAACAAAAAGTTTGGTACACTTTAATTATATTTGGTTTTGAGATATGGTCTCCCTGTAGCCCCAGCTGGCCTGGAACCCTCTATGTAGAACATTCCAGGCTGGCCTCAATCACACTGCCTCTCACTGTCTCTGCCTTCCAAGTACTGGTATTTAAGGCATGTGTCACCAGACTTGGCTCAATTACAATGTTTTGTTTTTTTTTTTTTAATTTCTTATTTACTGTGATGGTTGTTATATGTCTGCCCAGTTTCCACTTTCAATATAGTTCCCCTTTGGTTTTGAACATGTTTTCTAAATAAGATAAAATTGTTTTTTAAGTAAATCCAAATACATCCTTAACTCTTTGGTTTGTAAATACAAAACAAAACAAAAATAACCCTAATAAAGCCAAACCTTCACAGTCTTATTATCTTTGTAGTTAAGATCTGGGTTTTTCCGCTTGGGTAAATAATGTGTTAAAATATTTACAAAGCTTTGTAGATTGACAGTTTTATAAAAGGAAGAAATAAGCCCTTTCATGAGAAATATTTTCTCTATACACCTTGGCCCAATTCATCAGCTATGGTTTGGGAATGAATGTTCAAATACTCACATTGGCCTCTCTTGATATTAAGGGCCCATGGCATTTGTCTATATCTGCATCTGAATGGTGCTGTAATTCAAATTTTGTAATTATTTCCTTTACCTGATTAATTCCTTAATTGATGTCTTTAGTCAGTCTCAGAAACCCAGGGTTACCACCTCCTTCCTGTGAGTATGAAATGCTCTGTGTTGAACCTTCTTAACCCTAAATCCTTTAAAACGCTACTATCCAAAGAAAACAGAGAAACCAAAGCATACTGTAATCTCTGCAAAGTAGATGGATCACTTGGAACAATTTTGTGCTTTTGATGGCTATAAAAGAATAGTGTCATGTCTATGGTGTTGTGTCATGTCTATGGTGTTATGTCTGCTCATCCTAAGCTCCATGAAATAATCACATCTCATCTGGTTCTCTAACAACATTCTCTTGTGACCAGGTTCAGTATGGAGGTCCAGCCTTTCCTGCATCTCTCATTGCTGCCTATAAGCTGATGTCAGTCACAGAAGGGAAGTGTCTGGTTCCTCCTTTTCTCATGTTTGGAAACAGAGGACTTACAAGTAACACCAAGTCCCTATGTCTTTGACCCATATACGCCCATCTGCACTCTTTCAGACAAAGCAAGAGTAAGGAATCCCATGTTTGGTGGCTTCCATCTCAAGATTCCCTAACAATCTGAGAGGAGAAAGCCACTTAGCCACCATCAGCTTAGGATGCTGTGTATCCTTGTTTGCCTTCCTCCTAACACTCTTAGTTGTCCCCATTCTCTCTTCTTTGGCTATGGCTTAGATTATATCCTAATGTTCAATTCAAGTGAATTGGAATCTTACAACCCTCTTCCCCCTCCATATACCTTGTGGTGTTTTCTCTTGAGCACTGGTCTTGTCTTATGTTTCAAAATTGTATGGCAAGCCTCAAATGCCAGGATAGGTGTGTTTGCCAGGATAGGCGTGTTTGCTGTTAGGCTGCATCTCTTCTTCAAGTGTTGTCTTGCCTTAGTGGCTCAGTTGTTCGTGAAAGTAGCAGGCAATGTGGGACAAACATGCTATGTTCAATATTTCATCTAATCCCATCACAGGTGTGTGACTGCAGAAAGATACTGAACTTCTGGAAAGCAGCCAGCTCCCGCCACAGCATCCCATACCCACCCCTTCCAGATGCACACAGTCTGTGTGGGGTCTTGTTTGACTTCCACGTGACTTCCCCAGGGCGGAGATGCTGCGGTGTGTAGCAGAATCATCCTACATGGAGAAAACCAAGATTGCTCCCAGAGAAAAGACAGAGATAATTAAACAAGCCTCCTCCTTCCCTGGTGTGTATAATATTCATTTAAATATTTACTTAGAGCAAATGCATTTTAATGAATTTTCAGTTAAAGTTAAATCAACTCATTAGACCACATTTAAGGGATCAGAAATGTAAAATCAGTGCTGGGAGTGACTTGTTAATTTCTGAGTTTGACTGACTGGGACCTAAGGAAACATGGTCTGTGTGTGAAAATGTTCCCTTCCCTTGAGGCAGACGGCCCTATCCTGTGGCCAAGGCACATTCATATTCCTCAAGCAAAGAGCTTGGCAGGTTGATCATCCCTGTTATTTATGAACAGAACAGGCTCAGGGAAGTTGAGCAGCTTCAGCCAGCAGGTAGCAGAAAGCAGAGGGTGGTGTAGTGGTCTCAGTCCAGCACACATGGGAAACTCATCCAGTGTGTGGTAAATCTTTCTGAACCAAACACCCCAAATTTCTCTGATTGCTGTCTTAGACAACGCTATTCTAAGCCACAGATGGAGCCCTTCACAAGCAGCCCCCATCTTCTACTTTACCTTCAAATGTACCAATGGGAACCTCCAGCTACTTGCAGACTCTGCTCTTTGTCCACTCTCTGGTTTGGGGTCAATTATCAGATACATATACTTCTACAAAGTTACAACTCCCAGACTGTTGTCTCCCCTCAGGGCTCCCGCTGTGCTTTCTACTGCCTCTGCTTCTTCCTTCCAAGGCCTAGATGTTCACCTAGTGACATCTACTCTATGCATCCACCAACTATTTATTTTCGATGAAAAGTATTTACTTTGTGTTGGGTGTGGTGGCCTGTGCCTTTAATCTGAGGTCTTAGGAGGCAGAGACAGGCAGCTTTCTGCCAGATTCAGGCCAGTTTGGTTCACATAGTGACTTGCAGAAGGGCTGGGACTAGGATGACCCTGTCAAAAAACAAACAAAAATTATTCACTTTATTAATATACAAAGTATTAGGTTTCATTATGGAAGTTTCCAACAAACTGTTTGGTTGGTTCCCCCTCCTCCCGGCTTCCTTGTGTACACTTTCACCCCTGTAGCCTTCCTTCCAAATTCATGCCACATGAATTTCATTTTGGAATGTACCACACCACTTTGATGAATCAATCACACTGTAACCTACTGCTCTTGGTGAATAACTTTGAAATATATATAGATTCTTTTAAAGAGTAAATGACAAAATTCTGTTTTTCCAATTTTAATATTTACATTTTTATTAATATCCCATATTATCTTTCTAAATATTACAAAGACTTCCTGGAATAATGGGACTGTTGTACTCAGTCCAGAAGTTCCTGACTTCTAACTGCATCATGGTCCCTGGGGAGTGTGTTGATATAGGCGACTATGTCCCAGCTGTGACATTTCTGGAATGGTAGCACAAGGGAGGGATGGTGGCTGCTGAAATTTGACAATTCCAGAATTTTCTTTTCTGCAGAAGCTGATGCTGGCAGTCTGGATACCACATTGAGGGAGTTATCCACTCAGA